>OX371224.1:180717065-181941570 GCA_947310385.1 Nephrotoma appendiculata | reverse complement strand
AGAAAACTGAAAGGAAACTAGATTTTCTTGGTAAACTATTAGTGTAAAGAATCTCCATTTTTGATGCATTCGGCGTTGTGGGCACCAAAATGCATCGATGATTTCGAGTCAATCATAATTACGAAACTAACCTTGTGTCTATGACATAAGCCGTCTGATCCGGAACTTTTGGTAGCGCCATGTTGTTTTGGTAGTCGAACGATTTAGACAGCAACCCGGCATTTTCGGATTTTAGTTGATCGAAAAACGCTTTACTACCCAGCTTGTGAACACGTAGCTGCATCATAATCATTTGCTTATTTGCTGTATTTATTTATCAGTTGAAGGTCATTTAAAACTGATGTTGAATTTGGTTTGAAATACCATTCGAAAGTAAAATTGTTTTACATTCAAATTTGAATTAGCTTCAGTAAACAATTTCCATACTTCTTATATAGAAAGGTCACCTAAGGTATACTCGCCTTGCAATTTTATCTTGACAGTAATGCAATTCTAATATTTTGAATAATTTAATAAATTCAATTATTTTTCTTCTTTTATCTTCAAATTTGATTATCCGATTATCCATTGGCAATTGCCCCGTTTGAAAATGTAATTTACAAATACGCTGCACTTGCAATTTGCCGATATTTAAAACTCGTAAGACCAATTTTTGACAAACAGTTATTAGGCTACCATTTGATTTTTTAAGCTTGTAAGAAATGGATACTGATTTACGGCATCCATCTTTTTTGAACGATCACATCAGACTGGTGGCTGCATAATACCGTATTTTAAAATAAAACAGTCTTCGTTCATTTTTGTCTTAAAATGTATTTTGACATAAAATGAATGAGCAAAATTAAGTGCATCGTTTCCTCTCACTCCTTTACATTTAAATACGCCGCCCTTGTGATTGTATTTAATCATAAGTGGGAGTTTTGTAGCAGAATATCTGAAATTAATACAAAATCAAACACGAAACAAATTAAAAAGTAACAACCAACGTTACCTTTTCTGTTTTTCTGTTTCACGTTTCCATTTGGATTTGTCAATGGGAGTTTTCTTAGATTTAATGGGATTTTCGATCGGATATTCAGTAGACTTCATTTGTCTATATCAATATTCGATAATTCAATTATACATTAATTTTGTGTAAGATCTCAATAAATTAATCAATTAGTATTTACAACAGTGATTCATTACACAGCACTGATCACTACTAAAAACAAAACGAGACTGAGTAAACTATAATATTGCATCGTATTACGGTAAAATACCGTTATTTAATTTAAAAAAATACATAAAGAATTAATATTATAATAGAAACTAGTGCAATCTGTTGGAATAGACGTTATTTGCTACTAAGTTTTCCAAAATAGTAGAAACACAAAGGAATAGGCGAAATTTGCAACGCCTAGTAGGTTACCATAGAGTTTTTCAAAAATAATTGAATTTACCGAAAAATTTACTTAAAATTGAATTTTACCCGACAATTGGCCCGCAGCTCAAATGTAGTTTTTAATTATTATTTGCGAAGGAATAAAATGATTTTAGAACTATTACCCTTTTTCACGGATAAAAGTCAATTTTAAGTAAATTTTTCGGTAAATTCAATTATTTTTGAAAAACTCTATGGTAAACTGATCGAAAAATCTGTACTAAAATCGATGTTTACCGTAGTAAACGATTTACCCTTGGATTGGTACGCAACCTAAAGTTGTGTTATTTGTAAACTAAGCACTCCACGAAAAATTCAAGCAGGTGAAGGTTTTCGTAAAGTTGGACGCGATTTAGATTTAAACGTATCTGTGGTAAGCCGTACGTGGCATAGATATTTGGAAACCAACATCACGCCACGCCAAATTAAATAGGAGATGTAGCGTTCAAGAAATTCAAGCTAATGTCCCCATTAAAAAATAACCACACAGACCTTACGGAATCCGGTCAAGGATTATCGGATACGATCACATCGACCAGTTTAAGTGCAATAATAATCATCGTTGGCATCGAAGGAACTATCCGTTGATATACAGAAACTGGACTCATCGGCAGAGGCGTAAGTGTTATTTTCGGACGAATCACAGTTTAACCTTTATGCATCAGACGGGCAATGCAATTTGCCGTGCAACGGGAGAACGAATAAAACCTGATTGCGTGATGCCAGTGGTAGCGTTTCATAGACGTTCGGTTTGACGATGGTTTGAGCAGGAATATCATGGAATTATAAGACAGATTTGGTAGTAATACCCCGTATCCTGCTTAACATCAGGACGTTACGTAGATGAAATGTGTTTCCTATGAAACGAGAAATTGAACGTAGATTTATTTTATGCATGATAATGACCAGCCACATTCAGCGCTTAACACACGGCAAATTTTGCAACAGCAGGTCATTCGTTTAATAGACCATCCTCCACGATGTCCAGATTTAAACTCTAACGAGCACATATGGGATATGTTGGCCGACGTCAATGAAAACGGGCCAGGGAACCAACAAATTCACGAGAGCTCAGAGATGTTTTGCAAGAAGCATGGCACGAGTTTTAAATATGACACAGCGTATTTATGAAGTAAGACACAGCGTATTTTTTGGTTTTTTTGCGTTTTAGTTTTAATTTTTTTAAAAACTTATGCCTCTATTCCATGGAAATAATCTGCTGTCAGCAAAAATAAAAGCGAGAATAAAATATAGATATTACTGGTTGTGTACGAAACAAAACATGTTATCAGTAAAATTTTGCTGAGAGGGGAAGTGTGATAGGGGAAGTGTGATAGGGGAAGTTTGCTGCCATAATGCTGCCATAAAAATGTAAGTTGGAGTATTTTTTATGGCAGCATTTTTCACACAACTACAAAAAATGTGTGTAAAGATAAGAAATTTTTCTCACACACATTTAAAATAAGTTGTTCGCCATTTTTATACTCAAATGTCGATTTTTTTTTTTTTTTTGGTTGAAATTTATTAACGTAGTGGCTTTTTGTGGTATATATATTAAAATTCGAATTGTACGAAAATGTACAAATTAAATATTTTATGAAATTTTTATGTTATGCTAAAATGTAAAACCATAAAATTTTACTATAAAATGAAATAAAAAATATTTCTGTTCTTTGTCACTCTCATGAAATTTAAAAAAAAATTTTTTTTTGCGTATTATCAGCAAAAAAACTGCTGTCAGCAAATGTTATCCATGGAATTAAAGCATTATTTTTTCCTTGTGCGACCAACGTTCCGCGAGGCTCAAGTATTTGAATGTTTTGTCATTTTTTTAGCTAAAACTGCAATAACTCAACAGCGATTTGTCGCACATCAATTTCAATACTCTCATTCTCAAGGTTTCTGAGTCGTTGACAGTCGTAAAGTTTGGAATTTTTTTTCGTTACAAATATTTTTATTTGACCCAAAAAATGTCATAAAAAACAAAAATAATAAAGCATCAGAAAGTAGACTAAAATTCCTAAATTTGAAAAGTAAAACCAAAAATTTCAACCGATTTCACCAAGATAGAAGCGTTTGATATTTGCTAAACAATTTACTGTTGCGTTTATTGTTTGGCGCAGTGTATTATTATTTGACATGCACGTAGAGATTTCCTGGAATTCGAGTGACAATACAATTTTCTACTTCCGCTCCTTGATGCCCCAATGCAAAGAAGAAATAAAGTCTCTAGGGTGAAAGTCGACGGCCAGCGCAAGGAATTTGAGCTGGGACCAATCAGGCAGGAAATTGAAAAGAAAATTAAACAAGGGAGGCTCGCTTTGCAAGACATACCTCCCAAACTATTGGAGATGGCCAGCTAAATAAAGGTTTTCGAAGGAACCAGTTGCCGGAAGCTCAAAAGGGATTTTAAAACCTCCGATATTCGATGATCCTAATTGAGAATTTTAAAATGCAGTTTTATGTAGCAGAGCAGCACAATTGTTGGAGCACAGAGGAGCAGCTCAATACACTCAATGCAACTGCTCATTGCAAAAACTGTATCCGCAACACAAAGAAGCTACGAGTGGGTCATGACTGAGTTGGAACCAAGATACGGAAAGTCACGCATCAGAGAATTAAACATGTTCAACCCCTAAGCACGCGACCACTACGTGAGCAAAACCTACAAGACCTAGAGAAAGAAGTAACGAAATTGGCTCGTCAAAATATAATATGGCAATGCGCCTGCAGATGTGTTGAACGGTCTAACATTGGACGCTTTTATTAAGTATGACCATCTAAAACTGAATTTAGGAAGATGACGTACGAGCTGGCGTATGACGAAAGAAACCTGACAAAATGGTGCAGTTATGCGTTGAACGAGGCGAAGAGAGAAAACACTTGTCTCAGTTAATGGGCATGGAACCGGAAAACTAAGACCAAAACTGGTGTGAGTAACTGAATTAAACGAAGTGAAAAAGAAAGACTTTTATCCATTATCGCGCATTTACGGCACCTTGAACATGCTGACAGGGGCCAAATTTTCAGTACAATGGTTCTTAAAAGCGGATATTCGCAAGTAGAAACCCACCCAGATGAATGAGAGAAAACGGCATTTTAGCACGAAACGGTCATTATCAATTTGAGGTAATGCCGTTTGGATTATGCATTGCGTCTGCTACATTTGAGAGATTAATGCATCAAGTTCTAAGATGCCTAAATGGGACAACATGTCTGGTTTATTTGGATTGTACACACATTGTACAGTACTGAAGTTAAGTGCCACGAAATGCAGACTGTTCAAGTCTGCATCGCCTGAGATGCAGCGCTCCTGTTTTGGCATACCGGCTGGCTGATAAGATATTCATTTTGGATACAGATGCTACCAACTCAGGTATACGCGCAGTGTTGTCACAGAAGCAAGAGGGCAGAGATTTAGCTGTCGCATATTATAGCCGATCCCTCTCTAAAACAGAGAAAAATTATTGTGTAACACGCAGAGTTGGCTGTGGTGCCACCGTTGGCAACTGTTGGCTGTGGTGGCAGTGTTAAACATTTCCACAAATATTTGTATGGGTAAAAGTTTGTTCTTCAAACAGATCATGGGCAGTCAAATGGTTAATGCAGGAAGGGAAGAACTGTTCCCCAGTAAGAAAACAGGTGAGTAAGGAACTGGCTGGTAGCAGGTGACAACCGCATTGGCATGAAATTGCATCTCAAAGCACCACTGTTCAAAGTTGTTGGGCGCTGTGGAATTCGCGGATCGATTAACAGTGGCAATATTAACACTACAAATTGTACTACTTGTTAATCGGATACGGGAAGTGCTACAAGAAACACACGGTAGAAGATATAGAGCACATTTGAGAATAAATTAAATCTTGAATAAAATAAGGACATTGCAGTCTGGTGCAAACAGTGTAAAGTGTGTGCTGCGAATAAGGGATCGAAAACTTCGGCGAAAGGGAGAATACAGCAATACAATATTGGAGCATCATTCGAACGAATGGGCATCACCGACCCATTCCCAGAAACCAAAAATGATAATCGTTACATACTGGTGTGTATGGACTACTTAAGAGTATGGATGGAAGTCTATCTGATTGTAAATCATGTACGAATCCATATCGAACGCCTGAAATTCGTAGTAATATGTTTGAAACCTAAAATTGCAAGTTTGGCTATTTAAGTTAAATACCATATTCATAACTATAAATGTCACCACTTAAAAATGAGTATTATTTTTAGAATGTACACTCGCATAAATGGATACCAAGCATTTTGCAAAATGTGGACATTCCGATACCGATTTCGGCCTTTAACCATAACATACGCATAAATTATGTTCACATGCAATTTAACACAAAACGCTTAATGACATATTTTCTTCTACACCAAAATTGCATATTTATTTTTATATCGTATATATGTATATATTGCGATTGATATATGAAAATATTTATATATTAAACCAAAAATATATTTTTATATACATACTTCATATATTTTATTTACTTTTTATGAGTTTGAAATTCTTAAAAGATAAAAATAAGAAACTTGTTTCATATAACACACACGAAAAACAACAAAAACATGTTTCCATCAAATAAACATAAAATAATCAACCTCAATCAATTTTCAATAATATTATATTAAAAGTTTAAGTTGAGGGAGAGACGCAAAGAGATGTATGCCATATATTATATCGATATAACATTATATTGTCTCCATAATTTATCTTTTTATAATACCACCGAACCGAGCCTCGCACAACATATATACGGTCCGCCACACAGAGATGAACTTAAATCGAAATTAAGAAACTATAAAAAGAAACTACTTTGCATATATTGTGTGAGCGCGGCGCCCCCTTCCATCCCCGCCTTCCGTTACAGTTTTATAAAAGACTTCATTAAGTGGCCAAGATTTGAAAATCAATTTTCATTTTTTATCACACTTCTTATGAAATTAATGCGTGTGTCTATATATTTATAATGTATGCGCGAATAGAGGAAACTTGTATAATAACGTAACATATAAATATTAATTAATTACGATGGTTGGATGACGGTGACAGGTGAGTATAAAAATTATTACCATATGACAAAAATTGGCAATACGATAAAAATAAAACTAGAATTTCCGATAAAAATATTTTTAAATTATTTAGGTTAGATATAATTTTATTATTTCTAACAAGATGTTGATAGTTTTCAATACGTTTTTTTTTATGAATAGAAATATCCTACTTTTTATATTTACAGTTCAGTAAGTAAGTCAATTTTGATAATTTATGCATTTTAAAATGTTGTTTTTATACAATTTACGAGTATTCAATATATGAGGACAGACAAGGAGAACAATAACCATACGCAATCAATCTGTAAATCAATAAATTTATTGATGATTTATTAAATTAGTTCAGAGGTGGATTTTCAAAAATTTACATATGTATATTATGTATGTAGATACGATTGTCTTCAAATGTTTTTTTAATGTTAATGGCCCCCCGAATTTTAATTTATAATTTTCGCATCTGAGTCGAAAGATAATGAAATTTACAGTTCCGCTTGATTTATTAAATCTATGTGACAAATTGGATAATTCATTGGACTGGTTAATTAATATTAATTACCAACGGTATTTTGCGCGGAGCTTCCGAATTCTTATCGCCTATCCAAGAAAAATTAGCTTTGATGCAATCAGATTATTATAACAAAGTATTTTATTCCTATATAAAAGCTACAACTTGTCTAATTAAATTATTTTGGATTGATTGAGTGTTATTCACCATGTATATCAATTATACTTAGTGGTTGAGTAAGACTTTTAAATATGAATTTCATGTGCTAAATCAAACTGTTAAGTGTAATGTCACAGATGTAGTGGGGTTAACAATTTTAATTCGAAATGCTGCTATTGCTACGTCTTGCTAGACGTCTCTGGCGAAACATCAACCATTTGAACTATAAATCCGAATTTCATCCAAATGGTTTTTTCTACTGCCGTAGTTGACTTTTAAGATATTTTATCATGTAACAGTGTTTTTTTATTGTAATTATAAGCTCTGTTGTATTACCACTAATGAAGTGAAGTTAATGGACACTTTTAATTTATTTGACCCTTTTATAATTTTACTAGCTGACCCGGCGAACTTTGTCTCGCCCCAAATTACGTCGTCCGAGCAAACACTTTTGACCTTCACAAAAATTAAATTTGATGAGAGAAAAATCAAACAGCTCAACTAAATTCTCAATAGACGTTTGAGTTAGACGATTGAGTGGCCATCCCAATCACTTTTTCATCGAATTCAACACTAAAGGTAGGTTTATGCTTGCGTTCGTTCGTTCGGTCATTTGTTCGACCAATCATCTTTTGTACAAAAATCCAGAATCGTCATTTTTGAGCAATATGATTGGTGGAAAAATTGTGAGAATGAACGAACGAACGCAACCATAAAGGCGGCATAATGTATTGAAAAGTGAACAAAAGGTCCATTCAAACTTAGGCAACTATCGAAAATTTAGTTGTTTTTTGCAAATTAACTTTGTTAATCGTCACAGCGAATGCCAAATAACGGGGAACTGAATGCACTTGTTTTTATATACCGGGTGAGTTTCTTAAGCTGAAACTTTCAAGTATCTCGGAAAATAAGCCCTCTACGATAAAATGACCATTATGAAAATTAAATCATTCTGAAGGGGAAATACATTAGTGCCAAAATTAGGACCCCCGCTCCTATTTGTAAGGGGGGTGGAGGGCAACTTGGAAACTAAGATTGGAACCCCTATTTTTTATTGCAGATTCGGATTCTACGGCTAAAAGTACGTGGGATTTCCTTGAAACATTTTTTTCGATTCATGAAAGATGGCGCTGTAATAGGCGATATTAATTTTTTTTTTCGATTTCTCCTACTGACTACATTATGCATACAGCCGTTCTCAACTGAGCACATACATTTTTTGCACCATTTTTATAGATATAAATATTGAAATTTGTGCGTGTGTCTAAAACTAATTTTTTGAACAAAATATAGATTTTAGACAGTTATTAGTCCACGTGTACCATTCTTAACAGTGTAAAAATAAAAATAAATGTTGTTTGTAAAAAAGATCAAATTTTTGTATTTCATAGTCTTCTTTTTTAAATAGTTTTAATCATTAGGGATATGCACAATTTTTATGTGGAAGGATGCCGTTTCAGCATCCGGCAAATGATTTTTTCTAGCCTCTATAGCTACTATGGGAGCCAATCTCTGAGATTAGTGTAATTTTCCATAAGCTACAAAGACATCCTTTTATATAACAACTGCGCACATATTCCTAATATTTAAAAATTATTTCATGAATTGTTATGTGAAATACAAAAAATTAATCTTTTTTTTTAATCTAAAAAATTAATTTCGGACAATCGCACAAATTTCTGTCAAAAATTATAAAAGGGTCCAATAATTCAATAACCACTCACGTAATGCGTTTTGAAAATTTTCATTGGAACTTATTTTACCAAAATTCACCCTACAGTCGATTACAATCAAAGATTAGATAAGCTTATGTTGAAAATCTTGTAGGGTACACCTTTTTCATTATTCATGCCTGTGAAGATCTGTGTCTGGGTACCTGTGTGTGGCGTCGGTTAGACTGTGTGCTCTATATACAGCTCAGCCGGATAGAGTGATCGGGGTAAACCTTCATACTAGGTTTTTCCATAAATCTGAAGATCAAAGTGATTTTTAACCGACATCGGTTCACCGGAAGTGGCAGCTTCAATAGTAATTTTTCGTTTTTTGGAAATATTTTCAACAAAAATTTGTCGTCTGTACCGTCCCAGATAGATTAATTGATCGGGATGATACTTGATAATTAAATTTTCTCAATCATTTGGGACATCGTGGTGATTCAATGCCGAAATTCGTCATGACAACATGAGAAGTGTGGAACCCTTTTGGGTTTTGCAATAATGTTGATAAGTTTAGCATTAAAAAACGACAAAGAATTGAAAGCGTCAAATAAATTTTAAGATTAAAATTTCCATAAGAGTTGACTTTGTGGAGTTTTCAAATTTAAGCAGGAATAATGATTTATGATTATACAAGATCATTTTACCAAAAGTCCGGTAAGTTTCATTCATGGTAAACTAAAAGTGTTGGCCACAACATGTTCCTCCTCTATTTTCTTTATTGTTTTATTTCGAATTAATTGCTATCATTTTCCTGGAAGACTCAACTTACGTATGTCAATACACTCATGAATGATTCATGCAACTTGAACGACCCATTATGTGTGACTATTGTTTGTGAGGCTGCTGTCCCAATCTTCGATTTTTCGATGAAATTTAATTTCAGAAAAACTAATTTTCAAAAATCTTCAAAAGCTTTTCTCTACCTAGTACACTAATAAGAAATTCTGCTGTAGTTCACCAAGCTACGATAAGGGCTAAACGAATAGTAACCAATCTGCTATCTTTCATTTCTAGAAACATTTCTGCTTTAGAAAACGGAATCCAGGTATGTGAGTTTTTACAGATCGTATAAATAAGACTAGGCTCCTAACAGCTTAAAAGTTTTACAAGAAACGTATATAATCTGCCCACAGAACCTCATCGAGAAATTTCTATGATGAATTTAATAGTTTATCTGATGTTGCTAACCTCAACAGGTCGCTGGTAAAAAACGATGATTATAAGGGCTCACCCCTAAAATGTCGCTTTTATATATAGATCACTTGCACTATCCTACGGTTCGGCCGCCTACTTTAGGTAACTTACAGTACTCTGTTATAAATCTTAGTAGTTAAGAAATCATAGCTTGCAGGGCGGCTATAACTGGCTGTTTTCATCGACCCACTAGTTGCTATGGCGATTATTATTCTGCTTCACTAAAACATATATTTACAGGCTCAGCTTGTTTTGTTTGTCAAAGCGGTGTTTGTATTCTAATTTAACCTGGCAAATGAAAATTTTTCATCATAGTTGGCGTAATTATCAGTAATAATTAAAATCAAATTCTTTCGAAACAAAATTTTGATCTTAGATCAAAAAAATGACTGGCAATGCAATTCATTTCAATGACAATTCCATCAAATTTATTGCATTGTCAGTCACTTTTTTGATCTAAGATCAAAATTTTGTTTCGAAAGAATTTGCTGTAAGATTCAAATTTGATTTATATAAATCTTCAATATTTTTGATTTTTCACTGATAAACACGCCAAATACGATGAACTATTTTCTTTTGCTATGATGAGATAAAAACACTTCTAGTTCAAAACTGACCTCTAATATTTTAATTTTCAACAAAATACGGCACAGATTTCCTTGCTGAGATAACGGCCTTAACTCATTATGTAATGTTTGACGTTTTGAAATATGAAATGAATAACATTAAAGTTGTTTTTTGTAAAGAACGTTCTAGTTATGAAAGAGTTTAACCATCTCCCTAACTTTCGAGGACATAATAATACCTCCCTCTAAAAACTGCCATATAATACTTGTTTATATACCAATGTTAAAAATTAAACTATGGACGTATCCGAGAGGAACTAGCTACGTTTAACGGATTGAGGTATTCGATAACTCACAAGTGGATGTTGAGAATGCAGTCGATATTCTATATACCACACTGGGTAGATATAATTAATAAATCTCATTCGGAACAAACACAAGTACCATAAACTTTTTAAAACTAAAAAAAATTCAACTGACTATGCAATCTTTTCCAAGCTTCGCAGATTAGTCAAATTGGAAATACGTAAATATTATTCTGAATTACTAAAAAATACTGAACAAAACTTAAAACGAAATTCTAAGCTTCTTTGGAATTTTTCACAGGCGCTGTCTTCAAAATCATGTTATCCTGGGACTATAAAATTTGGAGCCAGTGAATCCCATGATAGTACATAATATAATTTGCAATTTTTTTATACCCAGTCCTACCTCGCCGGACAGTTCCACTGACAGATCGGATACTCCGTTCACGTATTTTTCATCGCAAGATGTTTTACGTATTCTAGAGTCATTAGATATGTTAACAAAGACTCGGGCCCAGACAACATAACTAACTATTTTATTTCTCAGTTGAAAGAGGTACTAGCTGATCCACTATCTATCATCTTCAATATCTTTTTAAACTCTGCTGTATTTCCAACTAGGTGGAAAACCTCGTTTCTTGTTCCAATATTTAAGAAAGGTGATAAAAGTTGCATAGAAAATTATAGACCAATATCTCTATTGCACGCGTTTAGCAAAATCTTTAACAAGTTAGTCTACAGGTTATTATTTAACGAAGTTAGAAATTTCATAAGCATAGTACAACATGGTTTTTATGAAAAACGTTCAGTTTTGAGTAACCTCCTTGAGTTATCTGGTTATGCTTTTGAGAGTATCGATAAAGGCTGTCAATTGGACTGTATACTGATTTCCAATAAGCATTTGATACTGTATCTCATAAAATCTTAATTGACAAATGTTTCAAAATTGGCATTTCTCCACCCATTAGTAAGTGGATAGCATCCTATCTGAGCACCAGAGTACTAAATGTGAAGTTTAACGGATGTATTTCTAGAACTATTGTAGCTAGTTCTGGTGTTCCACAGCGGTCTACTCTAGGACCTTTACTTTTCATAATTTTCATTAACGATCTATTCGCTTGTATGTCGCCACATATTCTATGCTGGTGATTAAAAATCTACTCACGGATTACGAACTCTAACGATCGCTATCGATTGCAGACTCACATGCAGACATGGTATAATAAGCTAAATCTTATCATTTAGCATGTCTAAACATTCAGAAATGTGTTTTAATTACATATTTTAAAAGAAGTAACCCTATTTAACTATTACATGTCAGACATTAGATTGGCTAGAGCCAATCATGTTACTGACTTAGGAGTTACTTTGAGTAAGGTTTTCGTGACCCAGCGGTGTTCATAATACATTTTAACTGTCTAATTAGGAATGTCCTCGAGTATGCAAATCAAATTTGGAATCCATTTTATGATAAATATATTGACCAATTAGCCTTCATCCGTCCCTCAAAATTAATAACACTAAAGTTCCTCGAGGCCAAAATGGACCCATATGTATTTGCTTAAAAAAACCATCAGAAAATATCGATGTATGTTTGTTGTCCGATTTAAGGCAGAGGTAACAGCGTCTCCGTTTTCGGTCACCCACCGTACTAGCTGATGTTCCTGGTGATGTTTGTTCCGCGTGTGAGGCTGCAATATCCGTGATTAAATTGCGGCTTCCTACGGAGCGTGGGAGATAAACTCTTCTCGCAATTTCACCTTTCATCAATGCGTCACCAAGTTTTTCAATAAAAAGGCGTCTTCTATGGTGTTTTTGTATATTTCATTTAGAGCAAACGGTGGTGAACAACACGAATGCATTGATAACAGATATATCCAAAATGTTGGCGAACACAACTATCGGCCATCTATTCGTTTTTCTTTTAGAGGTATAGCAAGCACTCTTTTTATCGACAGTGTCGATTCCGCCTTTTGTCTCGTTGTAGTCCAAAATTATAATTGGTTTTTTCTCGGCGTCATTAGCGACTTCATTATGGTTATGGAATGTGCTTTGCAAAACAACGCACTTGATCTTCTTCGGAATATAAGACACCAAAGCTGTGTCTAAATGCAAATACTTATGAAAATACAGGGTTGCCCTTTACATCTAGAATTACAGGCGGAATCGATGTTTTGTTTTTTTTTATCGTTCCAATCATCGTCATATGTCGTTTCAGCAACATTTGTTCAAGTTCATACGACGTGAAAAAATTATCAATCGTTACATTTCTGCCCTTCAGTTGAGTTGTACACAAATCAAGTACTACGCGTAATCCTTAATTTCTTTACGGACCTTTCCTGTATAAACTTGTATATTCTAAACGTACGTGTTTTTGCTATCGCAAAGTATCCAAAATTTGATACCGTACTTTGCAGGTTTGTTTGGCATGTATTGACGAAATGGGCACCTTCCACGAAACCCGACTAATTGTTCATCGACGGTCACATTCTCATCTGGGTTGTATAAGTTCGGCAATATTTCCACCCATTTATCCCACAACTCTCGAATCGGGGCCATTTTATCCGTGATTCTGCGAGTAGCTTGTGTGCTGCGATCATCAAATCTTATTACTCTTAAAATGACTTTGAATCGTTTCAACGACATAGTGGCCCGAAAAACATGACGACCTTTGTGCTCATGCCACAAATTTTCCAGCGCTTCATTATTTGATTTATACACGCCAGCTAATATCAACAGACGCCAGCTAATATCAATATACGTTTCAAGTTCTATGTAATCCAATGCTTTCCAATCGGCTCCATATACCCGTATTCCTTCCAAGTTCGTATTATCAACAAAACATTTTTCAATGCCTTTTGTGATTAGTAGTTGAAAGGTTGACAGTTCATCCGAAATACGTGTAATTGCATATCTAGTAATTCCCGGAGTAAGGACTATTATATTCGAGGATGAAGTTCAGCCACTCTGAGGAAACGAACTAGATTTCCATTGAATATGCTTATCTTTTGATAAGTATGACGACTGCGGCTCTTCAAGACAAACATCGTCCAAACTATCGTCTGAATATTGATCAAATTCCACATGATCAGACAATTCAGAATACGTATCATCGTCAGAGAATTCAGCACTGGAAGCCATTTTGTACTTGTGAGTTCGTATCACCTTACAAAATATATCGTTTTCTAAATCGCAGGTTATACAAATTTATATTATAAATACCACCTACCTTTCTTTATATAATATATGTATGTTTCGTTTTCGAAATTACTTGCTTAGTTTATCAAGCTAAAACTATACACAATCAAAAAAAACTGGACGACTAATTTATTCCAAACAAATAACTTCGCAAAGGAGAAAATTACAAAATCGCAGAGTATAGTTTTCGACACGGATATACTATGCATAAAATCGTCAAAAACTCAAAGAATAAAACAAAATATAAATAACACAATATTATTCTGTGATTTCCCTAAATATATGAAATATGTTTGTAAAGAATATAATATAATTATATTAATGCAAGTAACAACCAAAAATTTATAAATTACCATGGGTCATTTTGGACCCCGAGGATACTTAGTGTTCTTTTTTTTATACCAGTGTAACGGCACATCGCAGATTATTAAATTTTTGTATAATGCGTATTTATATCAAAACAAACAAAGTCACTAAGTCACAAGTTAGAGATTTTTATATTTATCCGAATATTTAAAAATATAAGTTCATTTGGGTCAAAATGGACCCGAGGGACGGAAGAAGATTAGAATGGATTCAAAAACAGTTTACAAAATTCTTGGTATATAAATCTATCCCACATTCAGGCAATATTATGTAAGGCACAAGGTTGAAAATTTTCAGTATGGTCAGCCTGGAAAATAGGAGACGTGCACATGATGAGTTCCTTTCGTACAAAATAATAAATTTTAAAATTGAAACCTCCGCCATCATCATCGTTGAATTTGTATGTTCCTGCTTATAGGACGAGAAAGCATAATTTATTTCTTCCAATACATTCGCGTACTAATCTTGCATCCTCAAACCCGCTTACCACAATGCAAAGTGGTCATAACGAGATTTTCTTCTCCTTGGACTTGTCATTGTCTATGCAACTATACAGATCTGGGGTTTATCGTTCTCTAACATAAAATCAGTATTAATTTCTCTTGTATATATTAGTTGTTTTGCTTCAGTGTTGCCCCTGGTTTTTTTTTGTCCTAATTGTTTGATCGAGGTATTTCAACTTCTTTAATTACACGCACAAGTATCGATATTATATAACCAGTGCCCTAATTCTCTAAAAACCAAGATAAATTGTAAAGTGTAAAAGTGATAACTTTTACACACGAAAAAAATTATCGTAGAAGTCTAGATTTATATTGGATATCGTGATGTTTTAGTAATTTCGCATTCACTAAATTTTTTTCAAGATAAAATGTAAAGTGGCAAGATAAGTTTATGTCAAAAAGTAACACATGTAATTTATCGCGGAATAACTTTGCTTGAATGTGTAAAACGCTTTCGTTTGGATATTATTAATAGTTAATTGCAATTTTTGATATTTTAGTTTATAGTTTTATTTTAGAATTAAATAAGATCAAGCTCTAATTATTAATTATTCTTACTAATTATTAATTAAATTTGTGTACTTATAAAAATGGACCATTATCGTTGGAATTAAAATATTCTTTCAGTAAAGTTAAACATTCGAATATGTTCATAGACCGTCTTCACTATTACCTATAATTTTACTTAGGTTATATCCAGTCGTTCCACAAATACAACAAAACAAATAAATTTTTTTTTTTTTTTTTTTTATTGGTAACTATGCGATCTGTTTTGGGGCTCAAGGCTCACCCTGCTCTTCCGCGGTTATGCTTTATACGTCCTTACTTTACGCCTTCCGGCCAACTCGAGGACGTACGGTTATAGGACCGATTTAAGACCATCTGCACATTGCAAGCTCCATGCCAGCCTATACCGGCATGGAAGATGGGTCGGCCCATGGGTTTTGCACACCGACAGGGGGTCATAGATGTGTTACATTTCACCACAGATCGAAATCTGTTGATGAAATTTCACTTTGCATCCTGCCCCTATCGGGATTCGAACCCGGTACCTCCCGATCCAAACGCCAAAGCTTTAACCACTGTGCCATTTGGTCGGTAAAACAAATAAATTTATTATTAATAATTTTATGTTTAAAGTAGGGAATATATAATGTACCTATTTATATAAGAAGAAGAAGACTTAAGGGGTAGAATATCCTAGAACAAGATGGTCTGTGGATTACAGCCAAAGCAATTTTAGTTGCTCAATTTTCAAATATAAATGTCAAGTGTTTCAAGTGTCTGATTTGACAACATCTAAAATGGACCCGCTCTCCACATAGCAAGCAAAGTTTTCAAGTTTGAGTGCACTTGCAATATTTTAGTTGATGCAATATACACACTTGCACAGTTAAAAAATTGACGAGCACAATAAATATGACGGCCTATAGAAAATCAAAATTAGTCAACAAATTTCAGTTTGTTGTTGTTTAATATTTCCTTTAGAGGCACTAAGAGCTCTCAACAATTTATACGATCTTACAATGCTTTCACTCTAAACTATTTATTAACTAATGTTTGAGAAAAGTAACATTTAGGACAAATTTCGAAAAATAATGAACGAGAACAATATTTAATTATATTATGCATTAAAATTAGCTTTTAACTAGCACTAAGGCAAACAAGATGTATTTTGCATAAAATCGATTTCTAAAGTGCAGGTAATTGATCAAAGTCTCACCTCCTACTCGTTACCGATCCTTAAGATTAACCCAAAGATTTTACAAAGATTAAAAATTAACTCATGGTAAAAAAACAAATCGTAACACTAAAACGTCCCTATATAACTAGACATACATTAAATACTAGAAATGGGTCCGATTAACAAATTTTCGGTATTATTGGGGAGGCACATACAAAAATTTTGGATGAGGAGCTTGTGGAGTTTGGAAAACTCGCAGTGACTAACCAAATTTGATGGTTAAATGAGTTTCGTTGCTTAAAACACATAGCTTTTTGTAGTTTACTCGAAATTCTAAAATTTTAATAAGACAATCCCGGGCTTTCCGAGATCCGACAATTATACTTAGGTATTGTCAAGACTCATGTGCGGAAAGAACTAAATATGGCATCGGAAAGAGCTAAACATGTCTTCAACAACGAAATACACTGAAATTATGATCTACTTAAGACAGATTTGATTGAATTTCAAAAACATATCGCAAATAATAATTATGTACATAATAATGCAATTTTGTATGTAGTATAAAGAATAACCTTTAAACAGATTAGAATACACAACATTAATCAAAATTCAACTGATCGCTCAATTGTAAATAAGACTTATATTGTACACGCCTTTACCATACGAAGTAAAGAAATTTTTGGCTGTTGTAATGTTCTTTTCAAACATTTGGTTTGTTTTATAAATCTATCTAACCGTATCTTGATTTGAATTTCAAATAACTCCCGACTCCGATCATTTTTCAATATGATTTTGGGGGCTATGTGTGATTTTAGATGGCTTTGATGTATATGCAACAATTTACGTTTCTAGAGATTATATTTTTTGAGTTATTAGGATATAAAATAATTAAAATTTCGTTTTGACGTTTAATGTTATCTTGCTCGCTTGCAGTCAAAAGGTTTATCTTGGGTAAAAATACTGTTTAGAGAATGCGATATAAAAATGCCAAGATAATATAATGTATAAAATTTTCACCTGTAAAATTAGCCATACCACAACCCGTAACAACTTGAACTATAGATTGTGAACAGATGCTATTTAGAGTAACTTATATCCATAAGAATAATGTTGAAATTTAAATGGGAAGGGTAGTTATAGGCCCTCAAAGTCTAAATATGAACCTACATACATAATAAGAGTGTGTTAAGTTTTGACATTTATTTATCGTAACCGTATTAAATTTTATCTTGGAGTGCAATTACAGAATGCAAATATTGTAAAAAGTCAAGATAAATTATCGTTTACACGTTTACAAATTATCTTACTGCTTAGAGAATTAGAGCACAGTAATGGTTAGTGGCTTCCAAATATGCATTTTAAGCGGTCCACTATTAAATTAATGTTAACTTAATTTTCACTGGACTTACTTTTCCAATTTGTTTTCGAGTAAAATTTCATTCTAATTTTCTATATTTTGTATCTCATAGTATTATAATTATTATTCTTATTATTTTGTATATTTATATTTTTCATTAATATTTTTCTTAGCTTTGTTTGTAGATAGAGGCGACGCCCATAAGGGTTTTAAGTAGTGTTTAGTCTCAAAAATGTCTAGAGCCTAGAAAAATGCACCAAATTGAGTATTTTTTTTTAAATACTTTTTATGAGATTCTTAAAAGATCCCTCATGAGTTTTTTGTCTGAATTTTTTTTGTATGCATAGAAATCACTACATACTCAGATATTTGTTTAAAAATATCACTTTTTTTCTTAACCACGTTTTTCTTAACTACGTTCAAAAATGGAGTTAGATTTTCGATATTGACAGTTGACAGTTGACATCTTGAATTTATTCTCATTTAGTACGTTGTTTCTTGGGTCTGAGTATGTACTGATTTCTATGCATACAAAAAATTTGCAGACAAAATACTCATGAGGGATCTTTTAAGAATCTCATAAAGAGTATTTTTAAAAAAAATACTCAATTTGGTGCAATTTTCTAGGCTCTAGACATTTTTGGGACTAAACACTACTTAAAACCCTTATGTGCGACGCATAATTGGCCTTTGTCTGTGTGTCGCCCAATTGGAATTCTTACATAAATAAATAATAATAAAGTCTCAGTTATGTGGATTCCAGTATAACCTGCAGTATAACGTAATGAAACTCAAAATAAACTTAAATTCATAATCTCGTGCCTAGATTCGTTTATTTTTAAATATTTTAATTTTATAAAGCTAAGTAGTATGCAAATGCAGCTGACGTGATATGAAATTCTCGTTGGTCTCCAAAATTAATCATACAAATATTTCATGAAAAATTAGTTTGTAGAATTTCGTAAGATATCTTCGTGTCGAATTATTAATTGTTATAACTTCATGTCAAATATCTTTATACGAGTTTGCTTAACAATAAATACAAATAATTATGAAACGCAAAAAATTTAACTCAATTTTAGCGTACCTGCAGATAAAATCGAAGTGAAAATGTGGAGAGTTAAACAGAGACATCTATACTTTTTACGCTATTGGCCGTAGGCACTTGGCGAAACACACTAATACTTAATAAAGACATTTTTATTAATCACTTGTTTTTTGTTTCGCAGTTATTTTGAATAATTTTCAAAAAGTTTAAAAAATCACTCGATCGATTTCGACTTGTTAAAGTTTAAAAGTGATTTTTTAAACTTTTTGAAAATTATTCAAAATAACTGCGAAACAAAAAACAAGTGATTAATAAAAATGTCTTTATTAAGAGACATCTATGTTTTATAGCGAAATTTTCATTTTCGTTTTCGCTTGTGTCATTTTTGTATGAAAAATTTCTTTTTTTTTCATTTTTTCACGTTAACTGGTATAAAATCGTTATTTTATATCGGTTTTATACATAAACTATAAATTATGAATCCAAGTTCGTCAGGATTTCCCAACACCAAATTTGTAAAGTGGACACAATTCACATAGCGTAACGAGACAGTAAGCCAACGGAGTCAATTGTTAGCTTAAAATAACCAGATAATCTACTTATGTTAGATGTTGGAAGCAGGCTTTCGTGTGTGCTTTAAACTTGTTATACATTTGTAGGTAAATAAAAATAGTTAAAAATGAAATACATACTTTGTTACTTTGACAATCCATCAAAAGTCGTTCCAGTCATACCTGTAAAAAAAAATGAAATATTATTATTTAGGTCAATTCGAGATCAATATTATTATCTATTTATATGAGCAAAAATATCTGTTTGTAAATTTAAAATAATTGACTATTTTTAGATTTTTGACATCTGTTACGAGATGAGTAATCCTTTTAAGTGTTTTTAAAAATCGTGTCGGTCTGTCTGTCTATTGGCACTAGTTTCGTTGTTCGGTTTCCACATTAATAGTAATAAATCGATTGTAAAAAGGCTTACAAAGATTTGTAATAATCATGAGCGCACATAGTTTACCTCAATATCTTGAAGTTATAACATAAAACATAAAAGAGCTATGAGCAACCGCTCAGCAAAAAAGTCATTGACGACACACAAATGAGTCATCAGCGATAGTTAAGCATGACATGTATATAGACATTTACCAGCAAATGGGATTAATTTTCGTTTGATACAAGTCTCAGATGAATCGTTTATGACATGCCAGAAGTCAGTCATATGTGAAAAGTCATAAACGAAACGTCATCGGCTTATATAGATATGGATGTGTTTTTATTTTATGGAACATACAATGTCGTTGATAGCCAGTATTTAACAAAAATTGGCTCCAAATGGCTACCTTAGATTACTCCTGATGTTTCTGAGAAATGAGATAATATTGCTGATCTGTATATTACCTGATACATGCGGTCCTTTAGATAAGAACCTATACCGAATGGAAAATTTAAAGTGGAGAGTCAATCACCCTAAGTTTAAACAAAATAACGTTATAAGAAATCCTATATGTCAAACGCTTTACAAATATTGGTTAAATTAACATCAACCCCATTTCCTGTCTCCATATAGTATTTAATGTTTGTGAAGTGAATTTAGTAAAGTTTGTGGTCGTGTGTATACACTACAAATAGAGTCTGAGATGCTGCTTCTCTATAGGTTAAACCTTCAGTATAGGTTTCCACCAAGGTTATCTTTGTTATTTTAACAAAGCGATTCACATGAATAGTATACATACATAAAAATTCGTGTCTCAACACAAATTATTTTATACCCACATATAAGAAAACATTGAAAATAGCAACCAAAAAGACCTCTGTGAAGATAGCCCAAATTGCTATACCCGAAAATCGAAAAAGTTGCTTATGGCAATACTATACATGTGTATGTATACAATTGCGACATTTAATTAACAACTATACCAGTAAATGTAAATTCGGGTATATAAATATTTCTGAATAACAGCTAAATGAGTCTAAATAGAAATGTTAAGAGTTTAATAAAAACAATAAAAAGTTATAAAACGCGTAAATAAACAAAAAACAACTAAACTCTATTATCCAAAAAATATACTGACAGCGATAATCAAAAATTACTTTAAATATTCCTCGTTCACCAAAATCAAAATGCAATATTTTTGCATGTTGAGTATTCGAGATATAGTCCATTGAACTCAGAAACTGTTCGTTGGCCGGACTAGTGGGTTACATCGGGTGAAAGAAGAACATTTAGCGTTAAATATTCCTCTTTCACCCGATGTAACCCACTAGTCCGGCCAACGAATACTTTTGGATTTCAATGGACTATATCTCGAATACTAAACATACAAAAATTCTCAAAAAATATTTTAAATATGGGCTGAGAGTAAAAATGTCGAACTTTTCGGGGCTGATAGTCAAAAATGTCAGGATAGCAACAATTAGTGTTGCCATCGCATTTTTCGGGGATGGAATTTGGGCTATTTTCACATTTATACCAAAAAGTACTAAAATGCAAAATTTCCTGAAGGAAATTTAATGGACAACCCCACATGATGACATTTGAATTATTTGTTTATGTTTGGTATACAGGGAGTCAATTCGCGTTCCGTGAAATAATGAAAATAAAAAGTTGTTTTCATTAGCAATCGAGTAGGTTTGCATTCCCCATAATAAACTTTGATTTCACACAGTAAAATTTAAAATTACGTGCGAATAATTCAAACTACTAGATTACCAATGAAAAAAAAATTTCATATTCATTATTTCACGCAACGCGAATTGACTCCCAGATACATATACATATTAAAAAAAATCCAAAAAAAAATTATTATGATGTGAACCTTAAAGTGAGCGCCAGTCTGAGGATTAATACATATTCGCTAATTGGTATTTTGTCTTATAGGACCAATTAATTTTTAGCAGCTTGTATTGTTTATATATATTTTAACGTTTTATGTTAAATTGTAATTAAATCTTCCTAGCTTAATTACATTCAGAATAAATAAATAAATAAATGATTTTCTTATTTAACTAAATAAATAAATGATGCTGAAGACGGATCACGCAAAAAAAAAATTTCTTGTTAAAATAACAAAGATAATCTTGGTGGAAACCTGCCCTTAGATTCTCGAATCCGGTATTTTGACTGCAATTTAATCATTTTGAGCACTTTGCTGGATGCAACCGTTTTAGATTGGCTCCAAACTAGTTTATACGTGTGTATAAACTAGTTTGGAGCAATGTCCATACAAGCATTCAATTTGAAATTTTAATTTATCTTAAGTTACTTCTCAGTACTTTGACACTAGATGTTTATATCTTAATACATATTATCATATATTTAGATTGATAGTATATATATTTAGATTGATAGTATAAATTTAGTATGCTAAGCTGAGATGAGCGGGCGTTTGTGCATCATATACTAATTTTTACGTGATCGAAAACGTCGACAAATCATCGACAACGTCAATAACGTCGACTTTGTCCAAAAACGTCGACTACTCATTTACAACGTCGGGTAATAGTAGACAAGTCGGTAACTATTCTAATTCACGTCAGTAGTGATTGAATGATCTAAACATTTTGAACCTCTGAGTCTGGGGGTTTTTGATAACGCAAATTAATATTACAATAAAATATACAGTAAAACTTGACCACAAAAAATTAGAGTTTCTTGGTCCACCAGTGAAGGTGATCAACTGAAATAACACACGTAAAATAATACGAACATAATTAATAGTCTAAGTAGGATTAAAGCATTGTAAGATCTTAAAGATTGTTGAGAGCCAATCGTGCCTCTAAATCGAATATTAAACAACACCAAACTGAAATTTGTTCACCAGTTTAGATTTTCTATAGGCCATCCTACTTATTGTACTCGTCGGTTTTCTTAATTGTACAATGATCCTTACTCTACCTATATTTAAGCAACTTTACAAGCGAATTGCAAGGCAAATCAATTTAAGTCTAAAGCTTTTGCAATTTTGGATAATGCATCAGTAAAGATTAGGCGGCAGCAGCAATTTAACACAATCTTAATATTCCGGCCATGTTCATTGCAAAAACGTTTTGTCTATTTTGATCTATCATCATTTTGGGTGATTTAGATTTCACGGATTTAATATCAATGTAAACCATATAAGACCAATAACATCATTTTAAAAGAAATATTTACCGATCCCAATTTTGTGTTTGGCGAGCAGGTTAATTTTGACTATTGAGTCCACTGGTGTTATTATTGAGAAAGTTCCACGAAAAGCATATGAACTGCACCAATCGTAACTTTCGGTTACAGAGCGGTTTAGCTTTGAGTGATCATTTAGTGACAAATCATAAATGAACTGCCGTAATGGAATATCCGCACTTCTGAGATATTATCCCTGAAATTCTCACTGTAAAAATCGCTGCACAAAGTTTAGTTCTCTGCATTCAAAATTAATTAAATTTATGACTTAGGGCCGATTATCATCTCTGTATCTAGAAATCATTACTCGACTAATAAAGCAAAAATATTAAAAATTTCTGTTTATTCAAGGATAACTGAAAAGAGAATATATTTAATTCTACTGTGCTAGGAGGCAAAATAATTACCTCTTAATTGACATAAAACTTTGACTAGCGCAGATCTTTCAGTCATTTCGGTCATGTTGTCGACGTTGTCTACCTTAAGTGTAGTCTACTACTTATTAAGTGTAAGTGTGTCTCGCCAAGTGCCTACGGCAAATAGTGTAAAAAGCATGTTGTCTACATTGTCGGATTCAGCGACGAAAAAAATCGCTATGTAGTCTACGTGTTGGCAACCGCGTAGATACATCGCGTAATCTACTTCGCCCATCCCTGAATTGCTAAGTCAATAATTGTAATTTTGTAACTATCTGGTGACAGGGAGTAACTGAATTTGTTCTGTTCTCTCTCCAATTGTTGAATAAAAAAATTGCTACCGAAAAGTCACATCAACATATACCAAATCTGAAGAGTGAAGCACTAGTAAATTAAATAGAATGTTGCTAATGATTTTTGTTTATTCAACGCTTATAATAAATAAAGATTATTATGTATATGGAAATCAGAATTTTGTACACATGTCACAAATGTTGTGCTTAAGGGCCTGCATCGTTTGTGGATTGTCCGCATATAACATCGGTCTTTTACTGCATCTCATCAAGTCTTGCAGCGACTAAACGCAGCATCGCTTAGGTCAACTGACATCACCAAAATGGCTGATTACTAGATTATTGAATTTGGTGTTGCATTTCGCGCCATCCTGCTGGCAACCAAAAGTTGTGGTAGTCCATGACTGTCATCGCTCTGTAGCGTTCCCTGTGGTGAGTGGATGTTCCTGTAGTCTACACACCTTTGAGCACAGCACCAATATTCATACGGAATCAGACGGAAGAGCACCGGTGACCGCTTCTGTTGTCCACAAGCGTGCCGGTGGCATGAATCTTCTTCACAAGGAAGTTTTTATATCTCTTTGAAAATTCGCGCTATTTCAGCAACACAGAACTCACTTTGGAAGTAAGTTTTTAATATTTCTCAACGTCGATCAAGTCTAAATGTGTATATTACGAACCGCGTCGATATGATACTGTGTTCTTATGTCGCTCAAAATTATGAGGGGGAAAACAGATGTAAGTGTTAAAACAACATACAATTTAAAAAAAAAACGGTACATGAACCCAACCTATAGTTTAAAATTATATTGTTTTAAAACCGATAAACTATTAGAGCAGCATCTTTAGACTTAAAAATGAATTTATAACCAAAATTCGCAAAATTTTTTAATGGTACCCACCCTCTATACACAATTCCGAATCTACTTTAAGAAACTAAATTGAATTCAAATTTATATAACAATTTCGGAAAAAAACACGAAAATTTTACATGAGTAGTTGTAAAAGGAGAGAGATAGAGTGAAAGATCATTATGTATTCCATTACATATGTAATATGTGAGCGTATATGTATGAGCGTAGCTCTGGATTTTTTAAAAACAAATTTAAGGTTAGTATTTTAAATTATTTATGGATAAAAAAGTTACTACGAAGTGAATCGCGGAATGAAAAATATTTGTGATTCTGGGAAGGAGCAATGTGTCAGGAAAGATGACAATATAAATATTATAAACAGTGAGGAAGTACAATAAGATTATAAAATTAACAACTACAACATGTATTCACGTGCTAAATGAATCAAAAAGACGATGACATTTTGTTGACAGAGAAGACACCGGAAGTGAGGAGACCGATATATTATGTTCCGCGTCAGATATTAAGTGACCAGGTGCGTGAACCACAACATAACCAATGATGCAGATAACTCATTGCTAAAAAATTTAAGGATGTATCACCCAAATCTTCCAAAGGATATTAGAACTTTAATCGATAAAAAATGTATGCATATCTTCTGAAGATTTTGAAAACTTCTAGGGCAACGGATTAAAGATGATGACGGCGCTCATAGAAAATTAGTCCATTCATATATTTAATGTTAATTTTCTAAATTTTCAAAATATTTTAATAACCAATTATACAGAACATATGAATCCATCTTAGGAAAATTTTTTGACCAATCGCTGGACAAATTTATTAGAAATTGTCTAGTTGCCGTAATTTCAAATGAAGTAGTTTTGAAATACTCCTTGTACGGAGGAAATGGAAAATTACCGGTTAACTCATTTGAAATGTTCAATTTAATTAAAGGTAAATATTCGTATTTTAACATTTTATAATACGAAAATATATTTTCTTAATTACAGAGATTTAAAAAGTAATTACATTCTTAATTACAGAGATTTAAAAGATGGTTTAACTACGCAAGTTGCAGAATCAAAACAAAGAATAAAGAAATCATATTTAAAAAAATCAGTTTTAGTTAAATTTAATATACATATAAGGATTAACGTACAAACATATTGCTCATAAGACGTACATTTTTTAATTATTTTAATTTTAAATTTTATGGAGAAAATTAACATGAAATCTAAACTATCATTACATTTTGTAATTTTTTATTGTACTAATACTAATAATTAAGAAATGTTACTTTTAAAGTGGTACAATTTTAAAGCTTCCTATTATCCTGTTCCTATTTTTAAGTTTTGCAATTTAATACTGTGATATTAAGGTTTAGTATTATTTTAGTTTTTTTGTTACTTTTAGCTTCAATTAAAAAAATTAAATAAAAATGAATTTTCTAATAAATTTTTGGTCCTATATCGAATTAATAAATTTTAATTACTCTTCGTTTTAGTTTCGCATCTGAGTTGCAGAATTGATCTACGTTTGAGTATTTTAAAATAACCGAAAAAAATGTTTCATTTTCATTCCTAAAATTATTGTCAAATAGGCTTCAGATATTTTTCTAATATTCTTGCATCAGTTTGTTCCAAAACGGTTCTAAATTGACAAACAAAGTGGAATCCAATTTGAACTTTTCAATGTATTGGACATTTCATTTTAGAGTCAATTTTGATTCAGCTTGCTTAGAGGGCAAACAACGTTTACTGACTGAATAAATGTCATTCCCATTTTTCCTAAACAAAAAATTATTTATAGGCTTATTGCTTTGCACAAAAAATAATATCTCTTCCTGGCAAACAAATTTAAATTTCAATAATTTTTTATATAAATTAGTTGCTCTTTGAAATCAATCAGTTACCTAATACAATTTTTATGGCCGGTTGCACAGAAAAATGACTAACGACCGGTTAGTTGTGCGCTAGATAAATTTTATATGAAATCTGGTTTTGCAGTCACATAAAAAATCAACGCAAACTTGGTTAAATATATTTTATTCCGTGGAAAGATTTAGCTTGCGTATAAATATTTAAACGGCCAATTTTTATTGAATAACTTTTTAACTAATCGTTAAATATTTCCATGGAATAAAATATATTTAACCAAGTTTGCGTTGATTTTTTTTGTGACTGCAAAACCAAATTTCATATAAAAACTTTACCTAGCGCACTACTAACCGGTCGTTAGTCATTTTTCTGTGCAACCGGCCATTAGAAATTGTAAAAAAAAGTGACTTACAACAATGAAAATGGTGTTTAAATATAATTTTATAAGTTCTTAAAGTGAGGTTATGTTTATGAAAACAATGAAGAAAATAAACGAACATTAAGTACGAAAGTATTAGCGCAATTTTTAATTAAATTTTTGTTCAATATAACGAGATGATTCATTAATTTATTTAAAATGACAGCAAATAAGTTTTATACAGTAAAAATCGATTAAGGCGGAAATTAACGGGACCGACTATAAATTCCGTCTTCAAGGAGTTTTCCGGTTTTAAAAAAAAAGTTTTTTGCAATGGAAACATTTGCACATAACTCAAAAATAGGTACGTTGTTGTCGACCTCTACAAAATCTCGGCCGGACCAAATTTCACCACCATAAATATCGGAAATAAATTCATTTACTTCATTAATGTCGTTACTGATGTCAATATTACATAGTTGTTTTAGACGGTTTTGTTTCACGAATATCCTTTTAAACATTTGAATTCGTCGAATCTTTATACTGAAGTTCGCTGTTACAATTCAAAAATAAAAAATTTTAAATATTGCGCATGCGCAGTATAATTTTTGTTTATAAATCGTTAGGACGTTTTTTCCATGGTATGTTTAATACGTTATTTTAACCACAGGTGTCAATTATAGCGGCGTATATAAACAATACAAGCATTTTATCCAAAACAATTGCCGTTAATGTTATTTTAACGCGTATTGAATCAATAAAATTCCAATAAATCAAATAATTACAATGACTTTTACTTCTTCCTCTAATTAAACCGCGAGTGTAACAAGCAGCTACATAAATCGCGCTACAAACAAACAAACGAAAAAAAAAAACTAATTTCATTTTCTATGTTTTACATTTAAATTGTACAAATTTGTGAACAATTTTCTTTAAAGAAAAATGCGTGTTTTGTATTAACTTACAATTTTTTTGTGTTAAACCATTGCTGTTGTTGTATTTAACTATATATTATTATTATTATTTTATTGTATATATTAGCAATATTATGTGCACAAAGTGTATATAAGAGAGTTCGTTCGCTATTTTGTGCCCACGCAATTTATAATATTAATTTAATTCATTTTGTTGTAATTTTATAACAAAATAGAAATAAAATTAAATTAGAAAATTATTTATTATATTGTTGTTGTACGTTTATATATATACATATTAAATGAATGTAACAAATTGTATTAGATATATAATTGTCACACACAAGTACGTTAAAAGAATTAACCATTTACAATAAAAAGTTTAATAGAAATGTGCAAAAAATACTGTTATGCACACAAGAGTTCTCAGTTTTTTTTTGCTGTAGTCAACTAACTGCAAGTACATTTTAATGATTTTGATGAATTGTAATTATAAAAATCCCGTTTTGTATACAGATACCAAACGAGATGGGATTACTGTAACATGTATAAACATTGCAGTATGTATATGTATTTCTAAAAATAGCATTATTATATATTTTTAAATATGTGTCACTATAAATCATCATCATAATCACAATTCTCGCGAAATTTTATATATTTGAATATAGAGTTATGATCTTTTATGTGTGTTGTTCTATTTAGTATACATTTTTTCAAAAATATATATATTATATGATTTTGGTATTTTATGGCATTTTATACGATTGCATATTATATTTCCATATGCAAATCGAGTTCACGCTCGCGACTCTATAACTATTTATGTGTATATCGTTTAGCATCTACCGTTTAATTTATTGAAATCGGTCAATAAATGGCAAGATTTTAATCGGTGTTACCGTAACGCGTTTTCGTCACATTTGTTATTTTTCGCGTCAAACCATTCGACAAACAACGTGATACAGATAAAATGTGCACAAAAACTGTATAAATTGCAAATATTAAATAATTTATGAACCAAACAAAATCGTGTTGATCAACTTATAAATTTTCTCTAATTTAGAAATTCCGGTATCATAAATTAACTTAAAATCAAATTTGTTTATTTGCAAAAAAAAAAAATAATAATAATAATAAACTAAAATTACAAATAAGCAAGTGAATGCAACAATTCACAAAACGTATGTATATAAAATACATTTTCTTGTCATTAATTTAAATTTTATTTCTATTTACGACTGTCAAATTTAGAAATAGTCTTACGGTACTTACAATCATCATTATAATCATATATTATTAGATACATTTCACTTTGTTATAATTATTATTACATTTACTATTTGCTTTATATTTTGTTTGTTTAACGTTGTTTTCCTTATACGTTGTTTCTTTCTTTAAAGTTAGGTTGCATATAATAAATATAAATCGTGATCGCGGTACAAAATATAATACATAAAAAATAAATTAAAACTATTAATTTCTTTATTAAACCAAACTGGATCAATTTTGATTATATCGAACTAATATAGCAATTAGTAGGATCAGTGCCGCACCAAATTAACGTATGTGCGGCTGTGGGAATAGACAAAAGCTCAACTGTATTTTACGAGCTTATATGCATAATGCTAATGTCATAATAAATCAAATTTTTAAACAAACTAAATACTACATGGTACTAGAAAATAAAGCTCACGTCATAAATTCATCATGCAAAAATATTGTAAAATCCATTCTGTCGCGTATCTATAAACTCCCACTCAAAAAATTGCACATCTCATCCTTATTAAACGAATGGATATGTAGTTGCGGGTAGTAAATTTCAGAATAAATATATATGACATGATAATTGCATATAATTTATTGCTAAAACAACAAAAATATAAACTCACAACAAAAAGTTTTTATTATCGCGCGAGCTTTTTTTATGTGTTCGTTCGGTGTTTTTCCTTTTTTTTGGGATTTTTTATTATGATTATTATACATACATGTTTTATTTGTCATATGATGTTTGCATTCATCTCGATATTATTATTTATATGCGTTGGTATATTTTTTTTTTTTTTTTTGATTAAAAATCATAAAATGTCATTGGTATCATATATGGAAACCGAAATAGGGATTAAAACCATAAAATGCTCCATGGCATATATGTATGAACAAGAATAGCGCCTCATTGTTTATGAAGAATATGACAGTTACGACATTGGTGGATAAATAGCTTAATAAAAACGCCCCGAAATCATTAATAATAATAAAACTAAATTTATGTTAAAATATCCTAAATAAGATTAATTTTACTTTATTTATCTTTATTAATTTTAATCCGACTAAATACAAATAAACTTTATTTTCCGCGATACAAAATTTATATTAAATCTGTTATACAAAAAAAAACTGTTCTACATAGTAAAATTTAAAAAAAAAAAGTACGAGAATACTTCTACGTGCATTTTGACAGGTGGAGAAAAAATTGAACAACGACAAAAGTGATTTAAATGTGGCTTGTGTTTCGTTTTTATGCTTGAAAACTAACAAAATCGTTTATTTAATTAATAAATATACTTATTATTTGTGTAATATTTCCGTAATTCAGTTTATAAATACAGCTGTGCAGGGTAAGTATTTAAATATATTTTTGAACTTAAATTTTGGAAATTGCGGTTTTACAAACCAAAATAAAGTAAAAATTATTCGTCGTTAACAATATGATACCATAAAACCAATGCGTATACACATGGCCAAGTCGAATTCAAATAAACAAATACGGTTTGTATGTATACCGTATAGGCCTGCATAATGTACACACGGAAAAACTCTGTTACAAATGCTATGGAAATTCTGTTTTGTTAAGTTTTTGTTTTGTTTTATTAGTTTATATCTCATAAATGGCGGTAAAATTATTTTTTATTCTCCTGAGCGAGAATTTTGATTATTTAACTTTAATACTCATAAATTATTTTTTTATTTTTAGGTAGTTTTATTCAGAGTTTTACAAAAAGTGATACAACGGAATTTCTTATTTGTTAGTTAATCTTATTAGTTTATTACATATACACTTTTGTTAAACTATCAGATTACGCATGGTCATATTGTACGATAACCTAACGGCTCTGGCAATATCAACTAGGCGGCCGATAGTTCAGATGTTGCAAGGAAATGCAGTTGGTTGTATAGACTAGTTTCTTTCCATACTATAATAAAATTGCACTACAGAAAGATTAGTAGAAATCAGAATACTCTGAAAAAGAGAGCCTAGAATTAATATAACTAAAATCTAGGGGTTAGCAATCCTCTCTTGAATTTATAAGGACTGAATTTAAATATTTTATTTGCTGAAGGTACATGCATATAGCTATAAAAAAACATCAAAAAAATTTGTTACTTAATAATTTTTTTAATTTTTTTGAGTATTAAGAATTTAAAAAAAAATCAATATTAATTAAATCTTAAAACGGTTAATTTTGAACCTGAAACAAATTGGTAGATTTTTGCATGTCCACTGAAAATAAAGTACAACATCTATTAAATTAAACAATTATTTAAAACATCAGTTGAGGCAAGCTTATATTGCCACTGTATGTCTCAAACAATTTTGAAAACATTTTTACGCATATAAAGTAGCCCAGCTTTCATCCCAAAAAACTAAAAAAAAACACTAAACTATCACGACAGTTATTTTATCCCAGGATATTACTGTCAGCTGAGGTTATTGCCATATCAGCATTTCTCATCCCTACACTGGTTTCTCGTTGCATCAGTTCTTTTAAAACGATTTATTGGTGAGGGCATTTTTAGATTAAGTACACCTCTATCATCAATAAGGATAGATTTAAAGCAGCTCCTATGCGTTGGAGCGGCACAATTGATTTTTGAATCGTTAAAAATTCAAATATTTAAATTCGAAAATTAGCATTGGTAAAACAGTCTCTAGAATTCCGTTTTTCACTTGGAAGATGACTTTTTCGAATATTCGTGCTTTTTATCGGAGGCATTTGGATGTGGCTTTCGTGGCCCGGATATGTTCTGTCTGAGAGCTCCTTGTAGTACTAGTTGACGACACTGAAGGTACAACCAATCATTACGTATTCTTGGCGGTCTTCTTACAATTATATTTTTCGCTAGGGTAGTTATTGCTGTCTGGATAATTTTACACTGTCTTGGATATTTCAATGGGGTTGTGGTTTCATTGTGCTAGTTTAAGTTTTCAGTAACAGCTGACTAGAAGATCTTTACGGAATATGGGTGTGTTTCATCTAAAAATATTTTTCAAAAAATTCATTGCGCCGCTTTTTGGCTAATTTTAATTCCATAATTAAGAATTTCAATATATTTCTTTTAAATGAAATCTAGATTTCGAGTTTTAGGTCGACACTTAATTTTCAATTTCAACTTTAAATTTTTCATCAGTGGAAGTTATCAAAGTAATAATTTATATTGATAATACTCGTACTTGTTTTTGTTTTATTCTTGATTATAGATTGGATTTTGTTTCAACACAAACAAACTAGCTGTTTACCTCAGTAAAAAAAATGTTTAAACAGAAATTACAATACAAATTCTTTCCCCCATTTCCCATCCTTCCCTCGGGGAATTACCAGAATAGTGCCACTGGATGATTTGTTACTCAATTTGATTAATTATAAAATCAGTTTACCCAAAATTTGGGAAAGGATCAAAATAATGCCAAACTGAAATAATTTATTCCATAAACCAAAGAACGATTTTTGAAAACTAAGTTTTGTTTCGCTGAAGACTTAAAATGTAAATGGATCCGATTATCAAGAAAACGTTTACATTTATGATACTGTACTGAAATACCTCATTCACTAAAATTTTAACTTTATAAGTTTTCCCTGTTTGTGAAAATGAAATATTACGATCGTAAGAAATGTAAAATAACTTGCTTCTTACGGCATTGGCGAAGTATCCCATATAATAATTAAAAAAATAATTGGGAGTGTAGTTCATGTTTTGACCTAAATTTTTTATATTTGTTTAGCAAAAGTGGTTTTCCCAGGAAAACAAAAAATTGGTGTCGTAAAACCGCTACTTAAAAAAGATCTCACTTAGAGAAAAATAATTTACGCCTTTTAAGTACGTTTTCAAAAAGTTTTTGAGAAAATAGAATAGATTATTGGAATATTTTGAAAAAAAAAATTATTTTATTGATTCTCATTCTTGTCCATCTGTGCATCAATATTTCTGCTTTTTTCATTAACCTTTCAAAGCATTCGATACTGTTGATCGCAAAATATTATTATCAAAATTATATAATATGGTTGTGAGGGGTGTTGCGCTAAATTGAGAGGTGTTGCACGTGCCTAATATGATACTGAGCTGCAAGTCCAAATTAATGAACTTTTACATAGGTGGTATAATTTATGATCCCATTTCAGGTCTCATTTATAATTCATTATTTTGTACTCGAACTGTTTGTGACTCCCAATCAGTTCCAATCGAAACCATGAACTTCTTTAAATATCTGGACTTTACATTCGCAACTAGATTTCAAAGAGCATGAGTATAATTTAAAAAGTAAGTTAAGGATGACATTAAGATCATTTTATTATTTGAGAAATATTTGTACTCCTGAATTTATGAAGTGCCTGCACTATGCTCTAGTTGATTCTCACCTTCAATAAGGAATTACATATTGGGGTGGTATTTTTTTATCAAATATTAAACCTTTGGTTCCAGTTCAGAAAGCAGTTTTGAGAATTATTTACATCCTGCCAAAACTGTAGCATCCTTTCCGTTGTTTGTTAAAAATTATAATTTTTTTAAAATTTAATCATATTATTTTTATAATAACCGTCATTCTACCGATGAAAAGTCTACTCAGAAGGTTGCTCTCGAAGACAAGTATATCATAAAAACAATAGGAGTACCAAAACATGATTTTTCAATTTGACTTCTTTATTCCGTAATACAGTTAATTTAAATTTCTTACTTCAGAACTTTTAATCACAACACAACAATCGCTCTCTTCTATTAATTTAAAGTTGTTTTGAATTTATAACAGTAAACGATTGTTTTGTTTTCCTAATGTATCAATCCCCGGTTGCACAGAAAAGTTATCCGTCTGTTACTTAGATTTACCTGGCCGTTATGAAAAACGCTGTTGATGAGAATTTTCATAACCAGATAACGATCTGTGATGAAATGGAACACAACTATGACCCCCTGTCAGAGTGCAAAACTCATCTTCCATGTCAGTATAGGCTGGCAGTCCAATAAATCGCATTGACTGGGAACGGCGTAAAAGTAAGGACGGGAAGAGCGAACCGCGATAGAGTTGGGAGAGCCTTGGCCGCAGAACAAATTGCAAAGAAAAATCTCCGTGTAAATTTCAGAAAATAAAAGACCTATAAAATGGAATGGATGGTAAATCATGAAAAATTGGGAATATAACTACATATTTATCTTCTATATAAATCGATGCTAGCACTATTACAAATAATATTAACACTATTCTAAGTCTAAATAATTGAGATGTTTTACGTACTTACATAATTTTTTTTTTTATATTAAAAGTATAAAATTATAAAAAAATGTATACAATAAAATAATTTTATTACATTTATCAAATAAGTAATATGTATAATTACATACACTTTGCCTGTGAAACAAAAGCCCAAATTTTTGATATATGTATATTAAAAACGAAATGACTACAATGAAATTTTTATTTGCCGTGTTTCTATTGATCCGGATCAGTTCAAATTTTACATGGAAAACCTGACCCTAATTTTATGTTAGATCACAAATTTTGAATTGAAATCTAGTAAGCGCCTTTGAACTGAACCAGATCAGAGCATCAAGAAGTACTGCTATTGTCAAAATATTTTTTTTTCTAAACAAAAATACATATTTCATGAACAGTTTGTCTCTTTAATTTGGATTTCACAAAATAATAAAAAAATTAAACGTCAATCAAACAAAAGTCTACATACAGCGAAAGAAGATCAACCCCAATAAAATAGGAAATAATATTGTAAATAAATTTAAATAATAAAATTGTTTTAGTATCTAGTTGGTTCTACATTTGCGTCAATTACAGCTTGCAATCGTTGAGGCATATATTACACCAAATTTGATGTTATTTCTGGTGTAAGTTCTGCCCAAGCCTTTTTACAGTTTCTTTTAGAGTATTCCGGCTACTAATATCATATTATCTGACTCGTCGCTCTAGTTCGTCCCAAAAATGCTTTTTTGGGTTAAGATTTCGCGATTAGGATGGAGAATTTAGTTGTTTAGGAACATTGTATAGCAACCACTCCTTTGCAATTGCCGCTGAGTTTTTAGGATCATTATCCTGTTGAAAAATCTAAGGTGGTGTACGCCATAATCGTTCCACAGTTGACTGAAGGTTATCTTTTAATATAATTATGTAACAGACCCGTTCCATAATGGCACCAATAAATACTAAATTACCCAGCCCAGGTTTGAAATTCCTCATTTGTAATGCTGTATTTCCTTTTCGCCAAACTTTTTGTCGTCCGTCGCAATCAAATATTTTAAACTTGCTTTCATCAGTAAAAAGGGTACGTTTCCAGAACTCAACATCCTCCGTAATGCACGTTTGTGGAAATTGTAATCGTTTCTCTTTATTTGTATTTGAGATAAATGGTTTTTTGCTTGAAACTCTCCTCCTGTATCCTCTTTGTGTAATGCTCTGTGGATAATGATTGGATGGAAGATTGGATGGTTACCATAACAATTTGTTCCGCCAATTTTAGAGAGCTAATTTTAGAATTTTTGTTGACAATTTTTTGTATTATCTCGAATATCTCGATTACTTAGTTTTTTTGAACAAATTAACAATTTTTGATATTTCGCCGAACGATTTGTCCTCATTTCTAAATTTTATGATTAAATTTCTCACATCAATTGAAATCAAGGTGTATGTAGAATTGTGGACTTTTGTTTTATAGTGTATATCAATATGCTACGGAGTGATACGGATGGTGCTAAATTTTATCCTGCATTAGCTGCTCAAGTGCTCACATCCCAAGAATAGTTGACAGTTTACCGTAAATCCCAAAAGTTATAGAAAAATTAGCCTTATTGTGCCGCATGGGCAATATAATTAAAATGCCAACCACTGAAGAAGAATTAGTGTGCGAAATTAAATTTGTATAAAATAGGCGGCTTTCGTGGTGTTATAGGTGCAACAGGTATGTAGGCTGAGAAAAGAACTTGTAAAAATGAATAAATATACATATAAAATTAAAAAAATATACATATACTTTTAGGCAAACAGTGTCTTTTTTAAAATTAAAAATAAAATCTTTTTAATTTTCAAAAATATATTTTTCAGATATATATCAAATAATTATTTATAATTTTAAAAAATGTTTTTTTAATAATAAAAAGAAGACTTTCAAATTTTAAAAGATTTATTTTAATTTCAAAAAAGGTGTTTTAATAAATGTCACAATTACACAATCAAATTTTTGATAAATAAAATAATCCGAAAATTCTTGTTAGTGCTCGAGAGGATGATTCCTAAGAACTCCCACAATGTTAACGATACACAGCATATGTCATGTGATTTACCATGCTCGGTTCCTCTTGTCTCCTCAATCGTCATTAAATTTCCTATAAACAAAAATCCTTTTTTATTTTATGATTTAAGTACACTTGTATTAATTTTTTTTAGCTTACGTATCACATGCATTACACGATTTTTTAATTTAATTAAAATACAGCACTATCCAAATAATTAAATTTGATATTGCACAAAAATTAAATTAAATAAAATCTAACATATCACGCGCACGAGAACACTTTGATTAAATTTGCGACATGAATTTTCTTGTATTACTATAAAAAAAATAAACAACGGGACTTAAAAATTGTTTTTTTTTACAAAACGTATTTTTTTTAAAATTTATTATTCTCGTCAAATAAATATGTTCTTTAAATTTAAAAGGTATTTTTTTAATAATTTTACAAAATATTTTATTAAAATTAAATTTTTTTATTAATTTTTAAAAATTTCATTTAATAACAAACAAATAATTTTTAAATTCAGAAAGAATTTCCAATTTCTAGAAGTTAAAAACTTTGTGTTTCAATTTTACAAATCAAAATTTTTCTCAGTGAGATTATAACATTGATTAATTTAGATTCTATCAAATTTTTTCAATATGTATAAATATTTTGCTTTCAAATTGTACACACATAAAAATTGGAACTCCAGTGGCACTATTTTGGCTTTCCTGGGAATAGGGGATTGGGAAAAATATATTCATAGCATTTTGTTCCAAATTGCATTTCTATGGCCTACTGAAGTAATACATTTAGTGCAAAAAATTTCGAAACAAAGTTAATTGGGAAACTTTTATTCCACAAAATTTGTATAGGGAAAAATATTTTCCCATTAAACTTTGTTTCGAAAATATTTACACCAAACTGATTCCCTCAGTAGGCCAGAAAAATACAATTTAGACAGAAATACTATGAAAATATTTTTTCCAATTTTCCATTCCTAGGGAAACCAGAATAGTGCCACAGGTAGTGACATTCGAGAAGTTTACAGAAATAGAAAAGGCAATTTTTTATAAATATTTAGTGTGTAAGTGATCGCACATTGAAGATATGTAACGACCAAACTATTTTAGACAATTCCTTTTTAATGCTAAACATTCATATTTATTATATTATATCTATACCATATATGCTATGTTTTACGTAAGGTGAGGCTCTTCAGAAACAACTTCGCAGAGAGTATTCTACTAGGAGATGGCGATTACACAAATAAAAATTATTTGTTAACTTCGTCTGGTAATCCCTAAACTACAGACAATCAAATTAGATTTTTCATTTGAACTAAAAAATGAAAACAAAACAAACTTCTGATAATTCCAATGTCATCGTTGTATCTGTCATTTTTCGTTAAACTGCGTATACGTCTACGCAAAAAAAACAAAATATATTTGATTGTATGCGGCTTTACATAGGATGAAATATCTCTTTTAGGTTGTCTCAGCCTAAACTGATCAAAAAATTATCAATGGGCTCACATTTTTACCAGAAATCCGGTAGGAGTCTGCAAAAGAAGATTCCCAGCTTTAAGTTTTGGATTTCGAGTAAATTAATCTTATTTAATTGTAAGTTTACAATTTGTTAAATATCTAATTTCAGTTTAAAAGTAGAGACCATTTTAACGTCCATTTTTGGTGCTGCTGTTCTCCATAATTTATCAATAGAATGAAGTAGATACGAATTTAGTAGATCTACCAATCAATATCTGAAAACAGCTCAAATTTTAGGCAACAGATATTTTGTATTTTTTAAATTTCAATTTCAAAATTCATTTTTTTTAATTATTTGGTATGTTTTATCGTATCTATATGTATTTACAAAATAAATTTAGCGTTATCACATTAAAATATGTCGCATTAATACTTTTATTTGTACGAGTTGATTATGATCCTACTTTAGAATACCAAGATCAATCACGTGTTGTTCTTTCCTTATGTCTAATAATTCATCAGCATTTCTTTCCCACTTCACTTAAAGTTTATGCTGTTCCTTCAATATGGCTATCTCCATTTCATAGTGCTCTTCTCACAACTCTTCCTCATATTCTCTATTTTGATTATTATTTTTTAATTTTCGCCTCATTAATTACTGCCAGCATAAACTCCTCTCAATCGTTTATTTCGTTTATATTGCGTTTATCTTCATCTAAAAATTCTATTTCGGGGGCTTCTATCTTTTCCTTTTCTGTTCATTTTATTTCAATTGATCGTATAAAGATCTTAGTTGTGATGCCGTCCTGCGAGAACTTATTTATTTATTTATTTATTTATTTCAGAGTTTTAATATAATTATTATACAACAATAAAATTAACATATTCTTATAAATAGATTTATGAATGCCTAAAATTATTAATAATAAAAAACAAAAAAAAAATAAGAATAATAATAATAACTATAATAATAATAATTAACAATTCAACTCTGTAGGAGCTTTTGAAATGCCGGAGCATTTGTTTTAAAAGCACCATTTCATACAAAACCCAAAAAGAACAAGAAAAAACACAAATATAATATTTAGAAAGTATTTAAAGCAAAAAAAATGTACAAATTTATATGCAGTGGAAAAATTATACGGCAAAATAAAATAAAAATTAAATGTCAACTAATAAGTTAAATGTTCATCAAATTCAAAACACAAATAAAAATAATAACAATATGATTTCATGTAATTTACTTAACATAAAAATGTATCTTCTATGTCAAACCCAATATGTAATCCATTCCCTCAATTTTTTATTAAATATATTAAATAATGGTAATAATATTATTTCTGTCGGTAGCTTGTTAAATAATCTAGGTGCAATATATGTAAAAAATCTTCTACATCCTTCCTTCCTTGCAAATGGAACTAAGCATAAATTATTTTTTCTCAAATTTACCACTTTTTTTACTCGCGTTTTTAAATATCCATTTCTTTTGTAAAACATCTTCAATATTTTATATACAAATAATTTACGTAGAGGGAGGATATTCAATTTAGAAAATAATGGCTTCGTTGTACACGTTCTTTTCTTGAAAGATAGAACTCTAATAGCAAATTTTTGGAGTTTGAAAATTATATCAATATTGCAATTATACGTACCCCCCCCCCCCCCCCCCAAATTGTAATACCATATTCTAAAATTGAATTAAACATAGCAAAATATAATAATCTATGTAATTTTTTGGGACATAGTCTACGCAATAGGTACAATTTTCGAACGCCAAACAATAATTTATTTTTAGTTACATTAATATGATTCTTAAAAGTTAATTGGCTATCAATTAATAATCCTAAATAACGATATTCTTTTACATTATCAATTAATAAGCAATTATTTAAACATATACTTTTATTACAATCAACGGAATGACTTGTTACAAAATTATAAATTGGTACTCTATTCCGCAAACCTATGAGCATAAACTTAGATTTCTCACTTAATATTAATGAATGTATTGCAAGCCATTTTCTTAAATTTACTAAATCATTTTCCATTAAATTAAATAGTTCGCCTTACGATTTTTGGCTATAAGAAAATGCAATATCATCAGCAAAAGCTGTAATAGATCCATTAAACTTCAATTTTAACAATGAATTTAAATAAATCAAAAATAGAATGGGTCCAAGCACAGAACCTTGTGGCACACCATTATTACATACTAAAAACTTACTATAAAAACAATTCAAAAATACTTGTTGTTTTCTGTTACTTAAATAACTTTCAATTAGTTTCAGTACAACCAATATTATACAACTTATCAATTAAGATTTTGTGATCAACCAAATCAAAAGCTTTTTTAATATCAATGAACAATGTACCACATTCTTTGCCATCATTAATTCCACACATTATTGGGTCTAGAAAACAAACTACAGCATCTTCAGTATTTCTTCTCTCTAAAAATCCAAATTGTAAGTCACTAAAAAATTGCCTCTTTTTTAAGAAATCAAGCATTCGCGATTTTAGGATCTTCTCAAAAATCTTCGAAAAAACTGATAAAATTGAGATTGGCCTGTAATTTACCAAAGTAGATGGATCATTACTTTTAAAAATTGGTATAATTTTTGAAATTTTTAATTAATCTGGAAAAACACCTATTGTAAAACAAGAATTCAATATGTAGGATAATGGCTCACAAATAAACATTGCAGCCGACTTCACGACATTACTAGTTATATTATCAATACCACTAGAAAAACTATTCTTTAAACTAACAATTGTATTAAAAATTTCAATTGGATTAGTAGATTGAATAAAACATGAAGTTTCTTCAAATGTACTGTTATATAGAAACAGTTCCTCTTCTTCTTTAGTAAAAATTTTATTTACTCGATTCGTTACTTTTAAATTATCAACAATTTCTACAAAATAATTGTTAAATACTTCAGGTAAAAGTTTCAGCTCAGTTATATTATTTCCAAACTGATCTTTAACCTCTTTAATAAATACATGACCTTTTTTCTGACCTGTTAGTTCATTAATAATCTTCCACTGATCCTTTAAATTTGATTGATTATAATAATTATACTTTGCACTATCAATTTCTTTTATAACAGTTTTTTTATATTTTAAATATTTCTTTTTTAAATCAATATTACTAGGGTGTCGTTTTAGACATCTTCCTAAACTATTCTTAATATTAATTGTTCTCAATACACTGTTATTCATCCACTTATTCAAAAACGTATCTTTATTTTCTATAATATGAACCTTTTCACTTTGTTTTATTATAGTTAATAAAATCGTTAAAAAATTAGAAAAAGCTTCATTAGGATCAGTATTTAAATAAACTGTCGACCAACTTTCATTTTGTAACAAATTTTTAAATAAAATGTTATCAATTTTCTTAAAACAATGATATTTGGATGAACTAAAACGAGTATAGCTTGAAAATTCAATACCTAAACCAGTAGCTACATGATCAGTAATGTCAAAATCAAAAACAGTAGTAATAAACTTAATATTATTGTTTGATTGTTCCCTAACAAAGATATGATCAATGCATGTCGATGAAAACCTAGTCACTCTGGTAGGCGTGTTTATTAAGGATTGTAAACCATTTGACGCCATAACCATTAAATATTCATACTTTGAACTAGAATTAGAAATTAAATCAATATTAATATCAATAATTATCAAATTTTTTGATCTAAAACTGTTTAGATTAGTTTCCAATTCTTCAATAAAATTTGACGGTGTAAACGATTGTAATCTATAAACACAAATAAATTCAATTATAATATTATTATATTCTAATGAAACATTAATTACATCAGCAGTGCAAAAGTTTAATGTTAAAATCTTCGCCTTTAATGTTGATTTAATATAAAGAGCAGTTCCCGCGTTTTTGTTGCTTTCATTACATTTCACATAAAAATCATAACCCAGTAATGAATCGTATAAACTAACATCCGCTTCTTTTATAAAAATTTCAGTTAAAAATATAATCGAGGGCATAGAGCTTAAAGTTGATAAATGAGAAATAAAATTGTCTAAATTTTTATGTATGCTTCTAATATTTTGATGAACCACCCAAAAATTACAATCCAAAAATGTTTTTAGACCGATATTAGTAACATCTGTAATGTTATTTGTTAAACTAGTCATTGAGAATCATTTTTCAATAATAAAAATAATATACAAATTAAGAACTTTTATATGCATTTAAGAAAATTTTAAGTTATCAAGATCACTAAAAGACTTTATAAATATTATATTGGAGCTGTCATCCTTCCTCAAATGAATTGTGCCTTTTCTAATCCAACAATACTTAAAATTAAAATCTACTTTAAATTTTTGACATTCATTTAACAATTTTCTTTTATAAATATTTAACCCATTTCTAATAAAAATTGATTTACCCGAAACTGCATTAAATCCAATATCAGATTGGAAAATTTTCTTTTTTATTTCTGCTTTCCCCAAAAGTTCAGCAACATGTTTCTCCGTTTTCAACTCTACAACAATCATTTTTGTTTTATTTCCCGAGCGATTATTCTTCTTATCCTCAATTGTATGCAGTTTAACAATTCCATCAGTTGGATTAAAACCAACATATTTAAAGATGTTACTAACGGTTTCATCAATATTTTCCTTTGAAGCTTGACATCCAAGAATCACCACCTCATGCAATTTTGATTTTTCCAATGAGGATTCAAGTATATTTTCAACCAGCTCCATTCTTGTTCTCATGTGCTTATTTCTAAATTCCAACGATGAAACTCTATCTTTAAGATGCTTATTTTCATCCATAATAAATTTTAATGTTTTGGAAACTTCATCATATTTCAAACGTAAAAACTCCAAAGATTTTTTTATTTCAGCAATATCATCCTTCATTGAAAATTCATGGTGATTCATATTCATATTCGATCGTCGCGTTTCATTAATGTTAGAACGATTTGACATTTGCACTGTTTGTTGATTACTACAATCATCACAACAATACCATTTATCCAAATTACTAGCTCTCTTCAAATTTTTACCAACAATATTTTTACATTTTGCATGGTAGGCCCCATCACACATATCACACACAAAAAAAGGCTGATTAGGATATTCTTTATTGCACCGTACACAGCATAATTCATCTTCATAAAATTCCATTTCAGCAACACTGATAAATACCATTTTTATCCAGGTAAAATCAAAAAATATGTTAGTGAAAAATTGCAGTATATTTGAAAATCACTAAAATATAAAATTTTAATTTTTTTCTTTATATTATAAATTTTGTATTATTTGAAAATTGACAAAACACGTCTGTTCTGTTCAGCCTACTCTATTAAAATGACTTATGCTCTTAGCATTTAAATCGGCAATTAAGGCTACATTCATTTTGTTTTATTGTTGTTGTTTTTTTACATTCCATAACTTGCGGATATTGCTTTACCATTTCGAGAAGCAACAACTGTTCCGCACTTGTGAAATTAGGTGGACGGATTTTGGAAATTTCTTGTTTTTATGAAAAATGCGAATCTTGCAAGAAAAAATATTAACAATGCAAATCAAAAAAATTACCTGTAACTATGTACACTCATTTCAGCTAAATACTAACGCAAAGTTTTTTTTAAAGTTTGTGAAACGAAATAAAATTTTAACTAAAGATTGGACCTATCGATCAATTTGGTAACCAATTGATAACTCATATTTTGTGTAACCGGGCATAATTTTGAATAAATAAGAACATGTAAAAAAGCAGTGACATCTACAAATTAGAAATGAAATGCAAATTATGTAATAAACAATTTTGATCTGAAACTTGCACAGCATTCGAGACCTACATTATTCTTTTGCACAGTTCATCTGTGACCTTGAGCGTATCAATTTTGAAAATTTATTTATAAACTGAATTCGAATTTTTTTTTTTGAAATAATTAATTATACTCTGACCATTTTGATTGTCTAAACATACCGGTCCATTGCCAGATGTGCTAACGCATCCCATTTAACGCAACCTTTATTAAATTATGATTAGGTAAAATCAAAACAATGAAAAGAATATAAGGACTAATTTCAATGTAATTAAATACACGTTATTTTGTTTATTTATAATTTAATTATAAATAAATAATTAAAATAGAAAACCAAATAAATAATATTTTTTTTTTATTTATTCTAAATTTGTCGAATTTATGTTTGTAAATTTTATGATAAATGTATTTAAATACTAATTTGTCTATCTCCTCTTGTTACGATTACGTGCACTACGAGTATTATGTATAGGGATAGGGTACAATATAATGTGTATGTATTGTATTATAAATTTATATATAAAATTAATAATTATTATTTTTATTATATATGTATACATAATTTTTAAACATTTTATAATTTTACAAATAATAAAAATGCGGGAAAATTTATTAAATTATAAATCATTTGATTGTCAGTAATTAGCTTGTGGGGCTGACATTTATAGGTTTCCAATAAATAAATAAACAAAATTTTTATTTTATTTTAAATTATGATTATTATTATTATTTATAATTTTGTTGTTGTTTTTTGTTTTATAATACCAATAATAATAATAATAGTAATCATATTATTATAAAAATAATCAAAAACTGAGGATAACTGAAAATATGTAATTTAATATTTTGTTTTTGTTAAATATAAATAAATAAAATTTTCATTGGTTCCATTCAAAAATTATGATAAATTATTTTTAATTTATTTTTATTTAAATTCACATTTATTATATTGCTCGGTGGATATCATTGTTTTTGTTATACTATCAGGGAGAGAATTGTGGACGCCACTTCGTATATACTGTACAGTACATCCAAAAAATTTTGGTGTGACGAAAAATCACTGTGGCTGTAACTTCTTTTTTCTTGATTTTTTTTTCTGCGAGCTGTCGAGAAGAAGGAAACATAAATTTAAATCTTTCCTTGCGTCGAATAATAAAAAGAAGTATCACTTTATCTTTTAATGATGACAATAATAATAATAACAATAATGTTGATGATGATGATGATGATCACAATACGTTTTTCTTTTTTTCTTAATAACATTAATATAATATTGCTAATATATAATAAGGCAAATGAACTCATTATTATCATCCTCCAGATATAAAGAATTGTAATTTGTCATGAAATTAATTATTTTTCATCGTCTTGTTGTTTGTGTTTTTAAAAGAATATGTAGTTGGAAATTTTTATTGTGTTTATGCATGTTTTGTCCGTATTTCACGGACTTCAATCAATCAAAAAGATATAAAATATAAATAAATTTTTGCGATGGCATAAACATCTTAAAATGACAGTTTTATTGTTGTGCATCTTATATATTTATATATTTAAAAAACAAAGATGCACAATGATATAGGGGTAAGATATCGTGGTCGGCGCGACACCGATATATATTCCATTAGTAATACACAAGATTTTATTTTGCAAATTTTAGTTAAGTAAAAGTTTTATAACCTATTTTGATGATTATCATGTCTGTATGACACATAGATCAAAATATGAAGTGTCGGCTTATGAATATCGAATGTCGTAGTTGATACCGCCCTAAAATATATATAATACCTTAACAGTGGTGGGAATTTAAACAAGATGAAATTTGAAATGTTTGCCTACTCTAAAATATAGAACGAAAAATAAACATGGCACCGCACAAACTCCTGTAATCATGGGTTTAAACTTAAAGATTCTCGCTTTCAACAAGAGTACAATATTTCGTTAGTTGTTTAATTTAACACTATTAATTTAACAAATATTTGAAAATACTCTTTGACCATCACAAAAATGCTTTAATTAGTTGACAAGAATCTATGTGTAGTTGTTTCAAAAAATTCTGCCTCAATTTCCATTAATTTTCTGACATTTTATTTTAATAATTGTTTCTGGCTTATTTTCCTACATTTCTTGTTTTATTTTTAATTATGTATTTTAAATATGTGTATAAATTATCTGCATAAATCTTAAAACCAATCGTGTTGTGCAATAAATGTTATTTTGGGGCACAAAGCAAAATAATTAGTTTTGAGGCCGTAATATCATGCCATCAGAGGAGGCAATTCAAGCGGAGTATAGGTGCAGCTTTTCACAGCCAATAAACATGTGCAAAACTTATAAATTGTAGTCATAAACGATTGTAAAAACTGTTTTCTAAAACTACAACATCAACTAAAAATTTCGGAGTATTGGTAAAACTGCGAAGTATAACGAATAAATTTCAAACTACGCATTAAGAAATTATAAAATTTTATTTATTCATTCACAATTTGTGAGGTGCAGTAGAATTTAAAACTAAAAATGTACCACAAGACCACACAAAAAATTTTTCTAGTTAGGAAAAACTACGCTTTCAGACACAAGGGTTGACAATTTTAACGTATTTTGAAAAGGTAATTATTTACTGTAATAGTGAATAATTAATTTTAAAAAATTCTAAGGACCCTTAGGCTTAGGATTGGCGATTTTTGAATATTATATTGAGAATCATCGTATATCGAATTTCCATGAATTTTCCTGTGGAAATATTCTGAAATTCCTTGGAAATTGGGAACTGGGGAAAGAATTTATATGTAATTTCTGTTCAAATACTTTTTTTTCGGCATACTGAGGTAAAAAAGCTAGTGTTAAATAAAACAAAATTAAATTGGGAATAATTTTTCCTGCCAAATTTGATATGGAAAAATTATTACCAATTTATAAATATTTACATAAAACTTTTCCTCAGTAGGCCGGAGAAAAAATATTTGAACAAAAATTACATATAAATTCTTTCCCCAGTTGTCAACTCTGGGAAATTACCAAAATAGTGCCACTGGTGTATCTAAATGCCGGCCATCCTATCAGAAACTTATTTTGAGTGCATCGAAACCTGATAGAGTAGTTATTACTGTAGTTATTGCATTTTAAAAATCTTCTATGGTCCCCTCGCCGGTACTTATAGGATTGACGATTTATGAATATTCTATACAAAATTTTCGGATATCGAATTTCCATGAATTTTCTTTAAGTTTCTAAACGCAGACAATCCTTACCCAACTGATTTTGAGCAGGTCACAATCCTTACTTCCTGGGAGCATAGATTATAAAAAAATATTTGTTTTCTAATAGAGAGAATCGTGACCTACTCAAAACAAGTTTCCGTTAGGGTGGCCTGCGTTTAGGAACACTAGAAAAATTCAGGAAAGCTCGATATATGATATTTCACAGATTTTTGAAGTAAAACTTCTTTAGGCACGCTTGACTTGGGGACTAAGCTGGTAAATGCGTTACGAAAAGTGTAATCGAACGAGGCGAACGAAACAATAGACGCAAAACGAAATCATTTTCCTTTAGTATCAGGATGTGCCATGACAATTCATAAATCCCTAGGTGGAACATTAGTTGATACCATTTTTTTTTAATCATTGGTTAAAAAAATGGGATAATAAGAAAATAGGAAAATTGGAAAATTGGTAAATGGAAAATTAGAAAATTGGAAAAATTGGAAAATTGGAAATTTCGAAATTTGCAAAATTGGAAAATTTGAAAATTTGTAAATTGGAAAATTGAAAAATTTTAAAATTGGAAAATTAGAAAATTGGAAAACAGGTAAATGGAAAATTGGAAAATAGGAGTATATGAAAATATGAAAATATGAAAATATGAAAATATGAAAATATGAAAATATAAAAATATGAAAATATGAAAATATGAAAATATGAAAATATGAAAATATGAAAATATGGAAATAATAAAATATGAAAATATGAAAATATGAAAATATGAAAATATGATGATATGAAAATATGAAAATTGGAAAATTGGACAATTGGAAAATTGGAAAAATTTAAAAATTGCAAAATTGCAAAATAAGAAAATAAAAAATATGAAAATAGGAAATTTTGAAAGTTGGTAAATTGGAAAATTGGAAAATTTGTAAATTGGAAAATTGAAAAACAGGAAAATTGGAAAGTCATAATATAGACTTCTATGTCACTGACTGACTCACTCGAGAACGCACAGGGTGACCAACATTTTTTTTTCTATATTATAACATCTATGTCACTTACTAACTTACTCACTCCAGATCGCACAGGGTGACAAAAAAAATTCGTCCGTGTGATATATTTTATATATGTTTTTTTCTATATTATAGCTCCATTTCCCACGAGGTATCACAGAAACCGATTCTTTCTTCGTTTCTTTCCCCGATTGCCTATGACACAGGTTTTAATGCGACTTAAACATATTTTCGATGAAACCACATGATGTACTGTGGTTATACATAAATAAAATAAAAAATATTTCAAGGTCATTTTTACTATGCGAAGAGATTTCAAAAATGTTTTTTTTGTCCATTTTGTGACATACATAAACATTGTCTATTACGACTAGTTGGCCTTGAAAAAGTTACCAAGTTACAAGGTTACCTCTTGTGGCATCAGACATAAGCGGCTAGGTGACACTCGAGAACGCAAAGGGTGACCAATTTTTTTTCCAATATTATAATTTTTCTATATTATATTATAAATATTAAATATATATTAGAAGTTTTACTTCAGTAGTGTGGTCTAAAGCACACTTAATTTTTTTTAAAATTACTTTATTAGAGTAGATACGGCTTAGTTAACGTACGTTTTCGTTAGGATGGCCGACGTTTAGGAACACCAAGAAATTTCAGGGAAACTCTCTAAAGAATATTAAAAAATCGTCAATCCAAAGTGCCTGGGAACATAAAATTTGTTAAAAATAGCTACTTTTCTATTAAAGTAGATCATGATATACTCAAAATAAGTTTCGGTTAGGATGGCTGGTGTTTAAGAAATGATTAGGATATGATTTTCTATTAAATTGTTAAAGGCTTACTCAAAGATACCATTAGGATGGCCGGCGTTTAAGAACACCAGCAAATTTAAAGGAAACTCAAAACACGATAATTTTGTACAGAATACATATTCAAAAATCGACAATTCTAAGTGCCGGGTACCATAGAATTTCATGACCTACTCAAAATAAGTTTGCGTTCGGGTGGCCGGCGTTTACCAACACCAGAAAAACTCTTGGAAATCCTTCCTAAGTGCCTGGGAGCATAGAATTTAAAAAAAAATAAAAAGTTTTCTATTAGAGTAAATTGTGATGTACTGCAAATAAGTTTTCGTTAGGATGGCCTGCGATTAAGAACACCAGAAAAATTCAGGGAAGCTCGATATACGATAATTCCTTATTCAAAAATCGGCAATTTTAAATGCCTGAGAATATATGGTTTTTTAAATTTGAATAATTTTCCTAACTACAACATTACTAATTTTCATACAGAACGTGAATTTCGAAAATTTTAAATTTTCTTCAACAAATTTAAATCGCTTGTTTCTGGTTTTTGAGACGTTAGTTTAGTCACCTACGTTCATTGTTCATAGTAGTGATTAATGTCGATCCCACTGTACACGTGGGATTACATTTAACAAGATAGAAGGATATAGGATAGGCATATTTAATATGACCGAATTGACCCGTTTACAGTTACCTAAGTAGTCAATAGTTAGTAAAAATAGTTGTTAGTTAAAAATAAAATAAAAGAAAACCTGCAAACAAATTTGAAAAAACGATTAAAGTAGCTGGCGAAAATTTCCAATAAGATAAAGTATTTTAATACAAATTATAATCCGTATGAGGAAATATCGGTGGAATTCAAGAATACGTGCCCTGAGCAAATATGAAGAATTTTGAATTTTGTTTCAATACCTACTAGATTTTTTAAATGAGTTTTACGTTTGGGAATACTGAAAACAATACGGTACAAAATTTTCGCATCCAATTTGGACCGAAACGCAGAATAGGGCCCCGCAGATAGCACTTAATATTTCTTTTTGAATCATTTCATATACTTTAATAGAAAATTTAAAATTTTAGTGCAATACAGAAACAACACAATAATTAGAGTTTGAATCTAGATAGGAGACGGAACGGACGTGTTTTTGTGTCGCTCCTCATTTTCAAATAGAATATTTTTTTGTGTGTAATAAATAAGTGTTGAAGTGATAAGTTGTACATAGTTTTTTTAATATTAATTTGCGTAAGATGCACGTGCAATCGTTTAGAATAATTTCGTATATATTTTGATACCATTGCATGAATACATACTTGCACATTATGCACCTAAATTACTATGTGTATAAATAAAGTTTCCACGTGAAAGTAACGGATCCAAAAGAGAAGTGTTTTTGATTTAATATTAATTTTTATTTTATTATATTTTATTATATATATATATATATTTCCTTGCGAGTGCTTATCTACTTGAACATAGTATGTAAACAAAGCACACACAAGGATCACCAAGCTCCAACATATATTTTCTTTAAACTAAACATACACGTGGTTTTATGTAAAGTTGGAGTGAGAGAATGGTTGGTGTATGTTTGTTCTATTTTATTGTTTTGCGTTCTCTCGAAATTTAACGATCGCAAATATACTTGTTTTGTTTTGCTTGGGGGTAAATGAATTTTGTGAATGAAACAGCAACCGATAATAACATTCTCTCTTTTTGATTATTGATGTTGCGCTCGATATCATTTTCCACTTTGATTGCAATAATTTGTATTGCATATGTACTTGTACGTACGTTTTACGGCTACATAAATTAAAAAAGTCTGAATTAAAAAAGTTTTTTTTTTCTGAATTAAAATAAGTGTTTTTAATTCAATTTAAAATTGAATTAAAATCAGAGTTGAAAAAGAAATAAAAAAGTTCGATAAAATGAATCTAAAAGGGTATTTCTTAATTCATTTTTAAAATGAATTAATATAAATGTTTATAAAATGAAATAATATAAGCCTATTTTATTTATATTTTATACCTAATAATAAAAATTTGGATAATTTTGGGTTTGTATTTTCATTAATAAAAAAGCGAATAAAACTGGAAATCAAATGAGACATTTTCATTACTGAAAATGAGACATTAGAATATCTTATTTTCATTAATGAATACATTTAACTAAAATTAATTAAATAATAAATAAACGAGGCAACAATTATAAAAATAGAAATCTATATAGAAAATAAATATATTACATTTAAATTCATTTTTACTTAAAACTAAAAATTATATATATATATATATATATATATATATATATATATATATATATATATATATATATATATATATATATATATATATATATATATATAATATTAATTCCATATTTTAATTTATTTGATTTTTTAATTTATAAAATGAAATAAAATGTGCCTTTTTTAATTCATTTTGAAAATGAATTAAGGTATGTGTTTTAAAAATGAAATATTATAAGCCTTTGTTAATTCATTTTTGAGTTTTCTCATTTTCCTAAATCGTTTTTTTTAATTCATAATTTTAAGTTAAAAATATGAACTAAGATACGTCGCAGATGTTCATACAAAAATCAACTGTTTTAATTCATTTTTAAAGAACTTTTTTAATTCAGACTTTTTTAATTCGGTACCCCACGTTTTACTCTCAAACACGGGATAATCATACGAGTGTTTATATGTAGGTTTGTCTCTTCGTTATCAATTTGTTTCAAATGTATTTACTCAATTACCTCGTCAGCTTGTTTTCGTGTACATTGGTTGGTGATGAAAATGATACAAACTTACGTATTTGTTGTGGAATGGCCCGTTGCACACTGTGCTTCTTAGAAACACTGCTTCTTGCTTCAGAGTGGGCAGTCATATATGGATACATATGTATTTGTAGTTGTAGTTTTCAGGGAGAATCATTTTTAAAATGTGTTCGAAAAGTTCGCGTCGTATGCAGTGTAGTTTATAGAAGATGGTTTACATGGGTATATGTTGATAAATGGCGAAATGTACACAAACTATTTTATTGCTGCTTCTGCTTAAAAATTTTTGTTCAAAAATTACGCACAATTGCATCAAGTTTTGTAGGTAAACGGGAAAAGAGAAGATGCATCGGCTGCTTCTCGGAAGCACTATGTGGGACGGCGGAATGAATGAGTGGAGGAATAAGGTATATTCTCATAGTACATTGGAAGTTAAGAAAATAATAATAAAAAGAAAGAGTTTAGAAATTTGGTGTTATGTTGTTGGACGCTATCAAATTGATAGGAATCGTGACTTAAAAATTTGGATCTGCAGACCATCGGATAAACATATATTGAAGCCTTGTCATTGAAAGGTTAGTGTTTACAACGTTCGGAACCACGAGATATTTGTCTTGGCTTATTAACCTCATATTTATTTAACTTTATGACTTTTCCAATTCAAATAAGCGAACCAAATATCTCCTGTAATAGAATGTTGTTCATGGTGGCCTTTCCAAATGAATTTATATTAAAATTTTACTAAGTTTGAATAAATGAATAATTTAGGTAGCTATATGACACATTTACGAGAATATAATAAAACATAATTAATATTTGACTACGTGGACTAAATAAATTTTCTAGGTCATCATATATATAAATATATGCTGTAGGGTTTTTAGGAACAAGTATATCTCTCGGGTTAAATGGTGTTGGGTTAGTTGTTAGGCGAACATATAATAACAGTATAAGATGAGATGACCCCTAGATGCCAATGGAAATAATTATTCCAGTCGTACTATGTATGACTGATGACGATATATACGTATGATGAAAGTTAGAAGTTCCTATACCATTTTCCAATTAACCAAAACTAATAAACTAACAAATTCTCGTCCAAGGTGTGATTTTTATTGTGTCTGTGGTTATTTCTGTGATTAACATTCTATCCCGATAAACCATTTATGTCGAGGATGCAGGCACGGCATAATTTTGGAATATGGTAAGATGCTGGGCCCGCATAATTTTGGAATATGGTAAGATGCATGCTTTAATACTGTATCGTGCATATCCCAGGAATGTGCTATACATACCGAGGATCACCATTATGGTTGGCCTGTACGTCTCTATCATATCATATCAATACCTACTAGATTTTTTAAATTTATTTTTTTGTTTTTTTCTATCCGTTTCGAGCAAGCATGTCGCGTGGGAATTGAGAGTTCATAAATGATAGCTGTCTCTAATACATTTGTACATATTCAATTTAAATTATGAATGGTAATCGGCATCGCCCCTGCTACTAAAACTTCTTAAGGACGCTGTCGTTTGCTTATTTTTTCCAATAGGATATAGTGTTCCATCCGATCGAAGCTTATCACAAATAAAACCTCTCATATTAAATATTTTAGGCTGATTGTGTTTCTCAATTTTACAAACGTGCTTAATAAAATATATTTTTTCTTTAGTTAATATTTGTGAATATAGGTTTACAGAAATAGGTTCCGAACCCCTGAGAAGTATCCTACGGCAAATGGGGACACATTTCTAAATTTTGAGAAAGTTCCTTGAGGGCTGTTAAATAAATTTACCCCATCTGTACTAATATCAATACTAACCGAAATAATATTTTTTATAAATGGAAAGGGTTTTGATTTCAAGTAATTTTAAATACCAAAATGACAGTATTCTCCTCCTTTTATATTCAAAATGTCAATACATGATCGATGAGTTCGGAGGAGAACGCGTGCACATAAATAAACCTTTAATATTTGATCTATGAAGGGCTTTTAATAAGGTATCAACACTTTTATGGGGTACTTTATGTTGCATAGCCCATTGTCTTATTTCGAACAAAAATCTTTGTTCCTTTATAAATGATTTCATCGTCAAACGAGGAGAACTACAAATTTTATGACCATTTCACACGAGAAGATGGTCCAACGCGCTCTGACAAAAATTCAGAAACTCTCTTGCTGGGTTCTTCCATTTTGCAATCATCTTCAAAAGTGGTAGTTTCATGTGGTCCTTTTATCAACTCGTAACGTAAAACTTCACTTTTAAATATTCTTGCAATGCACTCATGTCATTCGCAATCGTTTTTATTGTTATCCCTTCAAAATACATAAAATGGAATAATGATATACATTAAGTGAAACAAAACATATAGTACATAACATAAGTTTCAAACCATTTTATTTTCTTGCTGTTAATTTTTTTTTTCAATTTTATTTCTCTTCACAAATTTTAATTTTCCATTCACATAACCTCTAAATCCTAACACGTTTAAATAACAACTTTAACATGCTGAATAACTACTGAATCAATGATGAACGGTAATTAGTAAAAAATGAAAAGAGACAAATGTAAAACAAATATTATGTACTCATACACCGAATATTCAGTATAAATTCTGGACTGATTCAGGCGTACGTTGTATTAAGATATACGTAGAGAGACAGGTTTATTGTATATGTGGTAGTACCGCCAAACTCAGGCTATCAAGGCATCCAATATAAAATGGAAATAGTTTTACACTTACATAGACACGTGCCGCACTTGTGTTTTACTTCGAAGTACTGTTTGAGCGGTTTTGGTTTTGCAAGTAAGGGATCGTGTCATGTTTACAGTTATTTTTAGTGAAAATTCCAAAAGTTTAACACAAAGGTAAATAAATAGTTAATTTAAGAATTTATACAGTAGTTTTATGAAATAACATAATTTAATATACGCAATATTTTATTGAAATAGCGTTTGTTGAATTTAACCCAAATCGTTTCAAATGATGTGGGTTGATTTTAACCCAAATAGTATTTCTATGTATTTTTCCATTGTAGGGTTTCCATTTCGAGTACATACTCGGATACTCGAGTACTCGACAATTTCATCAATTTAACGAGTTTTCGAATACCCGGTTAATTTAATCGAGTACTCCAGGTTTAGAAAAATTAATTTTTTATTTAAAATAAAAATTAAATTTGTTGCTTTGATTTGTATGCTACAGTTAAAATTCACTGTACAAGAGAACACTGTTAATGAAATTTATTTGACGTTCCAATTTTTTTACGTTCACCTTTTTTTACATTCTATCCATTTCAATTGTCATGTTTGTGAACCTAAAATATTATCAGTTCAGGAACTAAGTACAAAAAAAGCTAATTTAATAACAGCACAAAGAGCAATCGTAGGAATTTAGTGATAGTTTAGAAGTTTCTTCATGGCAAAGTTGTAAACTATCACTAAATTTATTGAAAAATAAAATTGATAAACGTAAAAACATAGATATGGGCGTCACTACTTATATTTTTATATCCGGAAAGTTACTTTAAACCAAACGAAAATGTTTTTTAAACTATTCAAAAAAAAAAATTATGATTGTTTCTCGAACATAAGAATTTTTATTTTGAAAATCGTGAAGTTTCAGAATTAGATTCAGAAACTGAAATATTAGAACTAGCAGATGAATTAACGGAATACCTTAATTTACAAAATTGTATCCAAACTTTAAATCAGACTTAATTAAGATGTGACACACAGCACAGTGACAAAAATCCATAGTCGACTAGGCATAGATACATGGGGTTGGTCACTTCAGTATATCGTAAAAACTTTTCAAATTTAACAAAAAATATATTATTGTTCAATATAGCCACCTTTATCGCGTGTAATAGCATCGAGCATGTCCAAGAAGGCTTCACTTGCTGCACAAACGTGTCTGATGGTTTTTTGCATCATTCTCGCCGAACAGCAATCTTTTAAGCATCGGCCGTCTCATAGTTTTTAGTTAATACTTAGGCTCCAGAATGGCCCATATGAAAAAATCCATTTTACTTAAGTTCGGGTAATGTGGTAGCCATAGTTGTGAAGAAATGAATTTGGGATTTTTTTATTATAAAAACCGTTCGATTTCACAGTCTTTATGGGATGGTGCCGAGTCTTGTTGAAACATCCAATGGTTTCTATACCGAATTGTTTACGTGCCTAAGGTAACAAAGCACCGTTTAAAAACTTTTCACGGTAGATTTGTTGATTCACCTTTACGCCCTGGCCCAAAGCATCAATGATGCAGGTGCTGGTTTTTGCAAAGCAATTCGCTACTCTAAATTGCCTTTTGCCTAAAAATTTTTTCATCAGAAAAGATCGAATTCTCAAGCTCGCCACCAATGTGCAAGTGTTTTAACACCTTTGCTTGTTTTTGCTAGGTGAACTGCCTTTGTTGCAGGTGTTAGATCTTGAACTTTTTGTATTTTGTAGGGTTTCAATCGTAGCTCATTTTTTAATATACACACCATGTTACGAGATGACACATTGAGATTTTTCGCCAATTGGACTATGCTTTGTCGTGGATTGCGCTGAATTCTGGTCTTCATCTTCCGAACCATTTCTGGCGTAGTTACTGTTTTTGGATGTCCATCTGGCTCATCCAAATACAAAGCAACTGATGTATTTGAATTCCATTTTGATAATTTTTTTTGACTGCAACGTTAAACGTTATCCTTCTGTAGGCTTGTAAACAACATACCAGACTGACGCGTTTCAAAAATGAGCGCGCTGACATTAGCGGATGAATTGCTACAGCAGCGTAAAGTTGGTAACATTTCGAACGCCGAGTTTTATTTTAGTTTGATTAGCTAAATAAAAAATAAACTTATTTTATTAAATAAATAATATTAATAGAACTATAGTTGTTTTTTTGGTAAAAATAGAACTATAGCTGTTTATTGGTTTCGAATACTCGAGTAATCGGTTAATTAGAAAACAGAAACTCGACTACTCGAGTAATCAAATTTCGAGTAAAATGGAAACCCTAGAAATAAAACCAGTTCGGGATATGCAATAAACAGACTATTTTCTAGATCATAATCAAAAAACCCTCCCAATGCGTTGTAAATTTTAAAATTTTGCACAAGGTTCATTTGTGTTTAAACAGAAAATGGAATTGTTTCTTCAAGTTCCACTAGGTGCTCAAATTTGGGCCAAAAATATATTTTTTTATGTAATTTACTATTCCTAATATTTTATATTATACATTTAGTTTATTTTATAATTTTGTTTATTGTATAATTTTATTTTTACTTTTTTAATGATATTATTCAATTGTGATATTTTGAAATAAAACATGTGATATATAAGGTAATGAATTTGAACCAAACCAAAATGTTCCCATATAATTTGTTATGATTGATGACATGAATGGGGTTGAATAAAACCTATTAGGCTAGGCGTTAATCCGGACATATTTGTGTGTTGCTCTGTGTCTTAAAACTGTTTAAAGGAGAGGCGCAGCAGCGCAGCGGTTTAATTCGCTTAAGCGGAGCCAAACAATCAACTATTTAAGAACCCATATGGTTTTAGCCGGGGACACCGGTTGACGTTTTCGTTGAAAGCGGAGTTCAATTATGAAAATTGCTCTATCAATATTATGATTAACCGCTTCACGAACACAGTAGAAGGATGTAACAGGATGAAAACAACAATGGAAATTGAACAAGAAATCTGCAAAATACTCGTTATTATCTGTTAGCGCTGCTTTTAGAGTGTTTAGAATGAGATTCGAATATCCGAGAAGGAGATCGAAAATTTATTGGACACTTAATTGGTACTAATTATTTCTATTTTGATGTTGCGAATTTGAATTTAAACATGGAGTCCGTTGTAGTTAAAATAAATTGTTTTAATCGATAGCTTTTCGGTGGTCTATATAAACGTGTGTTTCAGAGGCATAATATGTTTAAATATATACCTGGTTTAGAACATAAGTAACGTTTACAAGAAATACGACCAATATTAAAAAACGTTATCATTGTAAAGCACATCCAAAATATAAATATAAAGCTGATAATAACATTTATTCATGTTTTATATAAACCAATAAATTTTTAAATAAATATAAATTGCAATCACATCTCTTCTCGGTATGTTGTGTACCTCCTCGATACATGTTCTATATATGAGTATATCAAAATATTCAAAAATTTATATTCACATCCAATCCATCCATCCAATAGTCATTTCTGTCTATCTATTTATTATTTGGTACACATTTAGAAATAAAACTAAGTATTTATTCGGTTTTAGTTTGTCAAAAATGCATTCATATATGAACTATTTTTTGTGATACTAAAATAAAAATATATATATATGTATTTTATGATTGTTTTGTTGGACAACCAACCAAACAAATATATCTCTAAAGTACATATTCCAGAGAAAACCGACAGACATCTCCATATACTATATAATACATAAAATAGTAACTATATTTGTCATAAAATTTATATGCAATTTTTTTTTCTTTTGTTGTACTTGTTATATGTTTTATTATTATTTAGTCATTTTTTGGATGGATATTTCCAAAAAAAAAAAAAATTATTTATGTTTGAATAAATAAAAAAAAGTACACATGTCCATTCTCATTCATATCTCTCGCAGTTTTTGTTCCATTTGTGTGTTCGGTATGTACTATTTTTTGCCAGTTCTTTTTTTAATTGATGTGACATGAATTTATGTATTTTGATAACAACAATGTTTTTGGTATACGTCTGTGTGTAGAGTACATCTATATAATAGTTTTTGAGTGATAACAACAATTACAAACAATAAACTTACCTGTTGTAATGGATTCATCAATAAAATTTTGATTGATTTAAATTCATTGATACCGTGTGTGTCTAATACTCGTATGTACAGTATGTAGGTTTATATCATATATAAGATGGTGATGCTAAATATTTTGTCTGGAAGTAGAGAACAAAATAAAAGATATTTATTAGCCGCAATAACCAAAAACTGTGTGACCGCATTTATAGTTTTTGAAAGCATTTATTATATGGATGGATGTATATATCAATTTCTCGATATGAGTGTAATAATCATTATCTTGTGAAATTCAACAGATCGAGACATAAATCAATATGATTCATAATGACGCGCCAAAAATATATAAATTATTTTATTGTATATACGCGATGTTATGGGTGGTTTTTTTGGTCTCTCGAGAGACCAGTTTTTCGTGTGCAAGCATTTTACGCACATAAATATTATTTACTCGTTAATGATTGAAATTAAATTTTTAACAACTATATGCTATTCTTTACTAATGAACCTGACAAGTCTATTTTAAAGTAAATTACGATTCTCAAAGGAGCATTATACAATAATTTTTAAAACTTATTAAATAATTTTCATAAAAACTGATGTTAACTTGATTTGATACGAAAAATTGAAAATTTTGTCAGTAATGATTATAGTTCGTCAAATAATACCAATGACCAGTAATCTTCGAAAAAATTATCACTCAATGCCTGTAGATGGTGAAAAAGATAATTAAAAATTCACCTATAAATTTATTTAGCGTCTAATAAGTTTCTAAATCTGTGTTAACTAGTTTAAATTTTGTAGTAATTTTGTTTTTGATTTTTGAATCACGTTACATTTAAATTTTCTTTTAAAATCAGAGGCCTAACTATTGAACTCCGCATTCATTTGCGAATACGTTCGTTTTCCTATAGGAGACAAAAGAAGAAAAAGAAAAATGTATGAAATTTTTACTATTCTTTTCTTTTTTGTTTCTACGCGTGCTATAGGAAAACGATAGCCGTCGAAAATTAACGTCGAATTCAATAGTAGGGCGCATAGGGCCCAAGTTTTCCATAAAATTTTATAAAAATTATTGTTTGTCTCCCCGAGAATGATCGTTACCATCGGCACGACGGATTTTATTTACAGAATTAATTAAATATTTAAAAGGTTAAAAACAAAAAATTTCATATGGGTTATGTTTCAGGGAATTTTTCGTAATTTTCAAAATTTGTGTCTTGGATTTCAATTTTTTTTTTCGTGTTGCTTATGTAATATTGGGATGCAAAAGTGTTTTTTATTTTTTATTTTGGCATTCGAAATTCCCGTTATTCGATATGTCAGTTTTGAGATCTTTCGCACTTTTAATATTGTGTCTATACATAAAATGTTGTATTTTACGTTCTGTAAAAGATATTGTTTTCGTTTTTACTACGTTAGACAGGTGAATATTTATGGTTAACAAATAAATAAAAAACAAATCCAAAGTACCGTTATTTTCGAAGTTATGGCAAGATATTTGTGCTCACGGCTTTTTACCGTAAAAGGGCGACATATATGCTATTTCTATGAATAACTTTGATCACAACTAAGTAGAGCTTCAAACGAGCCTAAAAGCAAAACTTTATGTTATATAATTTGAGCACCAGAGGATTTCAAATTTAAAATTCGCATTTAATTTTCTTTTTTAGTAAAACAAATATATAACTTAAATGCAATTTTAATGTGTTTTAAGTTTTAAACCCGAAAATCAAATATTTTAAATGAGATTTGGAGAGGGTGCTTGATAATAAGGGAATTTTATTGGCGTTTTATAGTAAAATAACTTTGGTCTTATTATAACAGCGAGTGAGCTGTTATATCTAGGAAATCCAACTTTGGTTGATAGAAAGTTTATTAAACCGGATAAGTCATGGCTAAGGTAACGTAAAACACAACGCCCTTTTCATCATAATTGCACTAGCATGACGTAATTTATTAGCTCTATGAATTAAGTTTATTGTTGATGTGTAAACATATTTACTCGCGCCTACCAAAATTTTTTGTATTATGCTAGAGATATACTCGACGTTGCTCAGAAGTTGCTTTATGTCAAAAAGGTTTTGCTTTTACACGGAAGATAAAGTCAATAATTTCGAATCGCGTTTTTGACATTTTGACGTCTCATTTGAGTAGTGTTTCTATTATCGGTAAATCATAAAACACGTATAATGAATGAATAATGAATTGACCTCAATTTTTTTTTTGTATATTTTATAACTCCTTGAGGATTTATCAAATAAAATAGTGTTTTTTTGCAATAGAGATATTAATTTTCTTCAAAACTCATTTTTAATTTGAATTTGGGTAATCGAATGTTTTTTTGACAAGCAAAAATGACATGAATAGAAAAAAGTTGTAGTAGAATGTTTATTAAAAAATTGCCGTAAGATGTCACTTGTACTTGTACAACAACAAAAAGTTAAAGTTGCGTCATCTTTTTTTTTTGTTACTTCTGAGTCGCGTCGAGTATAATCGCTTTGGTACAAACTCATATATTTATAACTTTTTATTTTTTGTTAGTCACGTCGGTCGCGTCGAGTATATCTCAGGGATTAGAGTAAACTTGTAAATGAAATGAACGGAAATGACGTACCTATTTCGTTTGAAAAAAAAAGCAACAAACTCAATAAAAACAATTTTATACTATACATGGCATGCTTGTATGTATATGTATAATAATAGGGAAAACAAAAAAATAATTTAAAAAATGGAATAGAAACCATCGACATTTCCACCGATCAGAAAAATCAAAAAAAAAATTACGATACGAAATACAACAACTTTTGTATATTGATTTATCACTGCTAAGTATAGCTCAGGTTGTAATGGCGAATTTTGTACGAGATAATAATGACGTCTGGTTTTTAACATTGGACTGCCAGAGTCTCGGTTCACATCACCTCGATCTAACTGATACAGTCATGCAGGGATGCTCAATTTTCTTGCTTTCCGAGATCTGGCTATGCAATGAAGAGTATGTTAGTATTATTAATTTTGAATGCTGCGTTCAGTTCAAGAGAGATGGTCTGTGTGCTGGCGGAGTGCCAATATATAAAAATACAAGTAGAACTTATACAGTCACCTCGCATAAGGAAATCATTGTTGGACAAACAACTGGTGAAAAGAATTTCAAAAATTCTCCAAGGAGACTATCACATTTTGGCGATGTTTATGACAGCGATTTCAAAATTAATTTTGCTGTTCCTCAAGCTGAATCACTTATAAATTTCCTGCGAGACGAATTCGATTTGCACATGAACTCAGATCGAAATATATCTACTACGAGATATGGGATGACAATTGTGTAGTTTTTAATGAAAATTAGAAAAGTTAGAGTCGACAGTATATAGTATGTATCTTATTTTAGCTACCATAATCCAATTGCGTCGATTATACCGAAAGAGTAATAGACCAATTTAACGATAAAAAACAAATGAAAAACTCTGGTTAGTAAAATTGCATTCCTTGTTCTATCAAAGTAAACTACCGTGTATACACCCACTATACACGCGCAAACACATCTCCTTGAGAGTACTAATGGACTCACTCATTTTTATTTTTTAGGTTACCTTAGCAATGACTCATCCGGTACAATAAACTTTCTATCAATCAAAGTTGGCTTTCCTAGATATAACAGCTCACTCGCTGTTATAATTAGACCAAAGTTATTTTACTATAAAACGCCAATAAAATTCTCTTCTTATCAAGTACCCTCTCCATATCTCATTTAAAATATTTGATTTTCAGGTTTAAAACTCAAAACACATTAAAATTGCATTTAAATTACATATTTGTTCTACTAAAAGAGAAAATTAAATGCGAATTTTAAATTTTAAATCCTCTGGTGCTCAAATTATGTAACATAACGTTTTGTTTTTAGACTCATTTGAAGCTCTACTTAATTGTGATCAAAGTTGTTCCTAGAAATAGCATATATGTCGCCCTTTTCTTTAAATTTGATTCACATTCACAACAAAAAAAATGAAAATTTTGTAATTTTTCAACTTTAAAGCCATGTAGCAGCCTGTAACTAGATGCAGTGCAAATACGATTTATAGCTTGTTAAAAAGGCTGAACCTCTACCTTTCAAACTCTGTATAAACAGTATTAAGATTTTGGTAGCTGCGACCTCTAGCGGTAAAAAGCCGTGCGCACATATATCTTGCCATAACTTCGAAAATAACGGTACTTTGAATTTATTTTTTATTTATTTGTTAACCATAAATATTCACCTTTCTAACGTAGTAAAAACGAAAACAATATCTTTTACAGAACGGAAAATACAACATTTTATATATAGACAGAATATTAAAAGTGCGAATGCTGTTCAAACTGACATATCGAATAACGGGAATTTCGAATGTCAAAATAAAAAATAAAAATGCACGTGTCATCTTTTTTTATCAGAGCAACAATAAAAAAGAACAAAAATTAAAATTTAAGAAGGTCATTTTGGGCGGTTCCCTGAAATATAATAGAATGACCCATGTACATTTAGCAATTCCATCCTTTTGTGTAATACATTTTTTCGGAAAAATAAAAATTATATAAAAATAAAGTTAAAGAAACTGGTGATTTTTCAAAATGAAAAATAAATTTATCAATTAAATAAATTGTTATAATAATTTTCCAAATATGTCGAAACCTCTTACATTTACTTATTTTGTAAAATTACAAAATAAATTACAAAATAAACTTAAATTACATTTTTAATTTTGAGATAAATTTTGAATTTATTATATGTAAATATTTAGAGTATTGAAAAACCTTTTTGAGAGAGATGTTTCCCTCTCCAAAATTTCAACATCATATAACATCGTCAGAAAATTACATAGATGAAACGTGTATGTGTTGGTAAACTCGTATTTTAAAATTTTCTTTTGTTTGGCCAACATATTCTTTTTCACAAGAGCATTTTAATTTGTAGACTGTGGAAGTAGAATAGGTCTGTAGAATTGGTTTTCAACATTTTTGTCTTTTAATTTTGTAGATGGTCTTAAATCGGTCATATAGCCGTACGTCCTCGAATTGGGCGAGAGGCGTAAAGTAATTATGTAAAAAGCATAGCCGCGGAAGAGCAGGGTGAGCCTTGAGTCCCAAAACAGATCGCATAGTTAACAATAAAATTTTGTAAATAAAATTTTTCTAAACTCTGATAAACTTCCAACAACTTTTATATCATAATTTTTAAAAAGGTGAAAAAATATTCCTATATCAGCGAAGTCACAAAAAATAGTTTCTAAAAAACTCTGTATGTGTATGATCTGTGCAGATTAAAAGTTTGTCGCCTCTCTATGGTCCAGGTGGAGCGACTTGAAACTTTAGCGTTTTATTTAAATAAAGAGAGCGTATGAGCTTTTTCGGATTATGAACTAAAATATTGTAAACTAAATTTGCAAATATATTGGTGCACAACCGTTTTCCTAAATAGCTCAGCGGAAATGATGATTTCTGACAAAAACTTTTTCAACAAAATTTCTGAAACTGTACGATTGATGATCGGGATAAAACTTCATATTTTATTTGTTTCTCCATAAATTGTGAGTTCCCAGTTTTTTCCAGTGATATTTGTCCGAAACCATAGGAGCTTTTCCGTTTTTGAAAAGTATATGATTTACAAGAAAAACGGTCATAAACTAAAAAATTCTAAATTAATTGTTCAATAGTAACGGTCCAGTAGGTAAATTCCGGTTACAACGGAATTATTTTTTGGAACGAAATTTTAAACTAAACGAGATTTTTATATTCCCGTTCATTGGAACGAAAAAATAAATTCCAATTTTGTGGAATGAAATGTTCTCGTGATGGAAATTTAATGTGAGATGCAACAATTTCAAAAACGATTAGAAAATAAATATTAGTAATGGAGAAAAACATTAAGAAATTGGTGAAAAAAGTGTCAATAAACCAAAAACAGCTCTTAGTTACGTTCCAAGAGCAAAATTAGGATTTAGCAAGAGGAAGGATTTGGATTTAACAAGAGGAGTAACCCATTATTATAAAAATAAATATCATTTGTTTATTATTTCCCTCAGATTTGAAGGTGTAGATGGCAATCGCGATATGAAAAAAATGTTGGGATGATGTAGCAGAATTGCAGCCAGTGGAGCACAAGTATTATTTTCTTTTTTAAATACCCTATATATATATATATATATATATATATATATATATATATATATATATATATATATATATATATATATATATATATATATATATATATATATATATATATATATATATATATATATATATATATATATATATCTTTATATATATAATTCTTCTGTACGTGTGTATGTAATTGAACTCCTCCTAAACGGCTAAACCGATTTTAATGAAATTTTGGATGTGGGTCCCTGGATGGTTGAGAATTACAATTGAACCCGGTAGGTAGCACTGCAATCGGGATCTAGGATTTTTTTGTATTTTTTACATATTAGAATATATAACCCCAACATTTCACCACCCCCTATTCTTCATATATATAATTCTTATGTACGATTTTTTGTGATTGTACTCCTCTTAAGCGGCTAAACCGATTTTAATGAAATTGTGTGTGTGTGTGTGTTTGAGTGGATTTCTGGATGGTTTAGAATTACAGTTGGACCCGGTAGGTGGCACTACGATTGCGTTCTAGGATTTTATTTTTTTGTTTTTTTGACAAGATTTAATTTTTTTATTTTTTTAAGATTTTTCTCATATTAAAACATATAACCGCCAAAATTTCACTACCCCCACCACCCAAAAATTGTCTGTACGGTTTTTGTGACTGAACTCCTCCTAAACGGCTGGACCGATTTTAATGAAATTTTGTGTGTGTATTTGAGTGGGTCCCTGAATGGTTTAGATTCACAATTTGACCCGGTAGGTGGCAGTGCGATCGGGATCTAATTTATTTTTTTGTTTTTGACGAATTTTTTTTATTTCCTTTTTTAGATTTCTCGCATATCAGAACATATAACCCCAAAATTTCATCATTCCACCACCACCCCCAATCTTTATATATATATATAATTCTACTGTACGTGAGTTTGTGACTGAACTCCTTCTAAACGACTGGATCGATTATAATGCATTTTTGTGTGTTTATTTAAATGGCTTCCTAGATGGTTTAGATTTACAATTTGACCCGGTAGGTAGCACTGCGATTGGGATCAAAGGAATGATTTTTTTGTTTTTTGACGAAATTTTTATTTTTTTATTTTTTTTATATTTCTTACATTTCAGAACATATAACCCCAAAATTCTACCACCCCACCACCCCCCAATCTTTATAGATATAGTTTTTATGTACGATTTTTTGTAATTGAACTCCTACTAAACGGCTGGACCGATTCTAATTTCTAATTAAATTGTGTGTATTTGAGTGGATCCCTGAATTGTTTAAATTTGAAATTAGACTCGGTAGATGGCACTACAATCAGGTTCTAGGAACAGTATTTTTTGTTTTTTAACGAAATTTGTTTTTTGTATTTCTTACATATCAGAACATATAACCCCAACATTTCACCACCTCCAACACCCCCAATCTTTATATATATAATTCTTCTGTACGTGTTTATCTAATTGAATTACTACTAAACGGCTGGACTGATTTTATTGAAATTTCATGTGTGTGTTTGAGTGGGTTTCTGGGTGGTTTAAATTAACAATAGGACCCGTTAGGTTGCACTACGATCGGGTTCTAAAATTTTTTTTTTTTTTTTTTTTACAAAATGTTATTTTTTAATTTTTTTAAGATTTTTCACATAACAGAACATATAACCCCAAATCTTCACCACCTTGCAATCTTTATATATATAATTCTTCTGTACGTAAGTATGTAATTGAACTCCTACTAAACGGCGTATATTCTGTTCGCTTTTTTTTCGATATTTCATGTACATTTCCGTACATATTAGTGCTTGACTGAAAACAAATTTTGGTAATTTTTCAAATAACCGTTTTTGAGACAACAATTAGTTATTGTAAAATCAAACAGGAAAAATTAACAATTTGTGGGAAGGTGGTAAGCTATAATTAACAAAAAATTATTTCGCACTATATGGTATTTACGCTTCTAAGATGGGCAATTTAGCAAATCGTCACCCATATTGTAACTACCATTTTATTGGTTTTGAGATATTCCGTTATAAAATTGAAATTACTAAGACAGATTAAATTTATTAGTTCAAAATACAATCTATTTTAGTCAATATATTTATTTATAATAAAAAATTAATTAAATGGATTAATGCAAATATATGTATTTCATAAAATTGTTTATCAATTTCTGGCATGTAATCAACATTAAATGTTAATTTTTTTTATTTTCCGGCGGCATTTTGTATTTAAACTTGTAAACATTTATCTTGACCAACTTAATGAAGAAGTTTTCTTGGTATTCTCTCGAACATAGGGTTTAAATAATTCACTGGTTTCCATATCCACCTCAATATTTCCAAATTGTCTACTATATTTTATTACCTAAGGAAATGGAGGAAAATTCATTCCAATTGATGCGGCATTGTAATTTTTGAATTCGTTTTGCATTTAAAATATTCGGGCCCTGATAATTTTTGTTCAGATTCGGCTAATTATAATAAAACGTGGCGGTTTCTATTTATACTATTTAACCACGTGATAAACACATCGACGTACGCCACTAAAATTGAGGGAATTAGAAAACCGTGGGAGTTAGAACAAAATCGAATAATTATATTGCATCTATAAAACCGAGTGTAATTTTTTATCAAATGCGTATAAAATAGTTTTACTGTGGTATGGATATACTACAAAATCGAATAATTCTAAATATTTGTGTTAAGCAGTTACACCAAAATGCACATTATGTAACACTAAAACTATTGTAGATAGAACAGTTTTGATTAGAGATTTATAAAGAACTTGCAAAATTACATATAGAATCGTTGAAACCCCAAAAAATGTAATTTAAGACTTACAAACTCGAGGATGAAAAATAATTAATTACGTTTACCTATAAAACTACATATGGGAGTCACACCCAAAAATATAAGTATATTCCTCCGAATGAATAATCGGCGAAATTTTTATATACGCCGGGCTGACAATATTAATTCGATTGAATATCAATATTTTGTGGGGGCTGTAGCTAAAACATATAGTATCTGTTAGTCATTTACACACATATAACAAGAGCAATATATTTTTTGCAATCACATTATTATACTTAAAACCAATCTCACGAAAAGTACCTCTTTCGCCAAATCTGCCAATGATAAACACCAAATGTCGTCCAGCCATGACACGAGAATTGAGCGGCGTATAGGATTACGAGGAATTGCTTACATTTTTTGAATTTGCTTTGGGCAACAGCAAAGCACACAATGACAAAACAAAAAGATTGAAATGTCAAACTCAATGTCAAATGTCACTTAGTATATAGTTTATCAAAAATTCGAATATCGAAAAAACTTTTGCTGAACCCGCCAGACCAGCCAACGTCGGTCAGGGAAAAGTCTGTCGGGTCCGCTAGTAAATATATATAATATAAACTTATATTTTAATTATTTTAATAAAATACGAGCCAAACAAAATGACAGACAAATTCCAAAATGACAGAAATTTTGATAGTTTTCTCGGTTTAGTACTAAAAACTTTATCTCGGAAAGAGAACGAGAATAAACATTTGTCGAACGGAATTATTCAGCGAGAAAACGAAATTTGAGAAAAATAAAAATTCCGTTCCAATCAAAATAATTCCGTCGAACCGGAATCTACCTACGGATCAGTTTTTCAAAATTTAAGCGGAAATTACGTTTTTTACAACAAAAAAAAAACAATTTGTAACAGATATTTGCCCATTGTACGTACGGGTTGATTGATAGGAGAAAACATTAATTTTTAAGCTTTTTTTCCATAAATTTTGATATCCTAGTGATTTTTCGTCGAAATCGGTCCACCGAAAATGGCAACTTCCATAGAAGCTTCTTCGTTTTTTGGAAATATTTTTAAAAACATATCAGTAACGAATAGTACTGGTCCGTTTTCCAAAATTTAAGCGGAAATGACGATCTTTGTCAAAAAAATATTTTCAGCTCAAACTCGGCGCCTAAACACCCTAGGCGGATTGATTGGTTCATCCCGAGATGAAACTTAATTCTTAAGCTATTTTTATAATTTGGAAGGTTTCGGTGACGTTTGGCTCCATCGGAAGTGGTAGCTTTCATAGAAGCCTTTTCGTTTTTTGCAAATATTTTGAAAAGTATATATCGCTCATTTGGTGCAAGAGTGACATAATCCAAAAATTTTTATTTTTCAGTAGAGCGATTTTAAATATCACTCAAAATTGTTTGTAAAAACGGCGTTTTTCAAAAGTAAATAAAAATACATTCTGATTAGTAAGATAAATTTTCTGCTATTCCTGCATCCTCAATCGGATTATAATTTTTTTAGGAATGAGTAAATGTTGAGTTCTGTCACTGTTGCAGCAAACAGCCATAAGATTTACATTTTAAAATGATTAAAAACAAAGATATTGTAAATTATATTTCGAACAAAATTTGACTATTCGGAATGAAATATGAAACTTCATATTTAATCTTTTTTCCATAAATTGGAGGATCTTTACGACATTTTGTGAAAATCTGTGTATCGAAAGTGGCAACTTCAATATGAGGTTTTTTAATTTTTGAAATTATGTTGAGAAATATAGCAAATACAAAACTGACAAAGAATTAAAAGATTCAAATAAATATAAAGATTTTAATTTCAAGAAGTGTTGACTTTCTTAGTTTTTTGAAATTTGTACACGAATAATGATTATAACTATTTACAAGACAATGTTTATCAAACAAAAGCCCTATAAGTTACATTTTTCACTTTTTTAACAAAGCAAGGACTGTGTGCGCGTAGCAAAGAAAGATTACAATCTCATCAGCAACGTCAAGCAACCATTCCTTAGGTTAATACAAATTTAAATGGTTGCATGGAAATTGCCCATTAAAAAATTAAAGAAACGAATTCATCCCCTTCCCTGGAAAGCTAGTTGTTCCTGACCCATCATAAAAATCCTTTTTCTTATAGAGCTGAGAAACATTGATCAAAATGACTTTCTTACAAGATCTACAGGAACAAGAAAAAAATTGAAATATATTTCAACAGGTTGTTTTAACGATTGTACTTTTTGTTTATCAATAAACGATCTTAATGTCCACACCAAGAATCTATTTTATTTGAGCTTCCGTAGTCCATTAGAATAGAATAACATTTATTTAGATAAGTCAAGTTGAGACATTATGCATTTCCTTTTCTTTGTGCGACGAGATTTTGGGCCGAAATGTGATAATTTCGGGCCGAATCGTGACTTGTGCAATTCATGCAACTATTGATTGTTTTCTACCATAAAATATTTGTGTAAAAATTGATATAAATTTTGTTTTCCAAATTAATTATAAATTACAGACGTTTTGAGGAGAATTTTAGTTTATATAAAACCGCTTTTAATTAATTTCCGCCGAGGTTAACAATATATTGCGTGGTTATCAGATCGACAATAAATTTATTTCGGACTTCAACTCTAGCTAATAAATCAATACAACAAAGGTTTCTAAATCACCTATTTTACATAATCGATTATATTTCTTCGTCTTAAACCACAGATCATACTACATCGAAATTTTGTGAGAGTTTGGATGGGAATGGATCAGATTTTAATATTTGGGTTCTGAAGACATAAAATTATATTTTTTGCTAATTTTGAATGTTGTGCCATAACCAATAAATCATTCATATTGCAAATATATATTAGCATAAATTACATGCTAGATCGTGTGATCTTTATTCATAATATACAAGAAAATCAAAATATAATTTAACCTTGAAAATCACTTGAGATTATTATCACTTAGCTGTTCAATGCAGACGATCATCATATCGGAAGTAGGTTTAAGAAGGTTATTGACTTTGCGCACGTTAGACATTTTGGTAGTCACCCTTATGCATAAATACAATAAAACAAACTGGACATCTACGACTCTTCAATATATAATATTATAATCACTATTATAATACTTTTAATATAAGTAATAATATCAAGATGACATCATTGCAAAACTTTAAATAAAATAAAAGAAACTAAATAAAAAAAGTTATGGACGTAAAAAAACGATCACTCTGAATTTATTTAAAAACCGATTTAGTTTTTTATTTTATTTCTTTTTGGCTTGTGGTTTTTATTTGTATATTAATTAATGTATAGTCGAAGCTGTTATATATCGTATCGATCAAGAAAAATTTTTACAAATAAAGTTAACGATCATTGATCATAAACTGTAACACATTCTTCGTACGATGTTGTGTGTGTGTTATAATAAATCCTCATTTTATTCTTTCAATCATCATCATTACGAAAATATCACCCAAAAACAAAAAAAAAACAAAAAAAAATTAAAAAATGATCACAGTTGATCATCATTGTCACAAACGAACGAATACGTATAACAAAAACAATAATAATAATAAAGATCACGATGGATTATATATTTCAACAACTTTTAAGTTTTATATTAAGAAAAATTGACGACAATTTTTATATGTAGTATATATTAAAAGAAATGATGGACAGACGCGAAAATATATTTTAATGGAGATTAATAGCAGTGGTGGAGTGTATACACATATTGTAAGTGGGTTATGATGATGATCTTTAGATTTGTTGTTGTTATTGTTGTTGGTATTTGGTTGGTACACCAAAATAAGACTTATACTAAAGTGACAAAGATTAGATACAGTATAATATTATGTATATCATATAATTTTTTTTAAATGTTTTAAGTAAAAACCATAAGCAACTAATAACTGAACAGAAGAAGAAACCTAAATACAAAAAAAAACACAATAAAAGAAAAAATAAGAAGGCACACAAGAAAAAAAAATTCTGATGTGACATTTTTATTTATTTCGAAAATTGAATGATTTACAACTTCTGTAGAAACTGAGTGAGAGTATTTTGTGTTGTCTTTGTACATTAAGAAATAAGATGATGTTTTTTTTTTTTCGTACATAGATATATTTTTTTTGACTTTGACATCTTCTTGTGAATTATTATGAGCACAAAACGCCCTCTTGAAACGATGAGATGTATGTTCTTGTTGATGATGATGATCATCATAATATAATGATCATCATATTTTTGCTTGATGTATAATCGCTGTGCGGTGATATTTTATATAAACATACAGTTGACGATTTCAATCAAAATCATCCAAACTAAAAACATTTCTAGATCATATTTTGTTTGTTTTGACGTAATTAGATTGGATTAGTTTGAGAAATACTTTAGAAGACAAACAACAAATTTCTGTATAGAATTCGGTTAAAATAGCATAGTTATGTAAATCAATTTGATTAATGGGATCACAGTTTTGTTGGGAATTGTCTGCCTATATCGATTTAGAACATATTTAAATATTTTTTGCTTAGCGTTGGAGTGTGCAAAATCAAATTTATTGGATTATTACGTATATTACCACCTCAGAGGCATAAACGCGAAATTAAGTAGCGCCATTATAAATACGAAAAACATAAAAATAATCATAATAATTCGCGAAGCGCACACGACACATATATTATAATAGTGTTATATACATACCGTTCTTTTTGCATATTTTCTTTTATTATAAGTGCAGCACAAGACAGACATACATATAAGTGAGAGAAAAATAAATAAGAATACAGCAAAAAATTATTAAGACGTTATACCAAACAACAAGAAATATAAATGATTTTACGCTGGCGTCAAAACGCAATGAAATTTCTGTCAATAATCGTCCAAAAAATATATGCCACGATTCATTTGCCCTACCTTTTAAAACGCTAATAATTAATTTAATTATCTCGTTAAAATATTTTCGAGTTTCGTAAAGCGCATTTCTTGAAATGCACCATAAAATATTTTTGGGAAAAGTGCTAAGAAATATATGTATACAGAACATAAAACGAACTATAAAATTATAAAGCATAAACAAATAAACATATGTTTGAGGTTATTTAGCTTAATTTTTTTTATGATCATTTTATTATTATTTATTTGTGCTTGGTAGATATAGTCTTGTTATTTTTAATGATTTTCTTAATAAATCCGTTTTTTTTTGTCAAATTTGTGAAAATGGTGTGTATGTATTATGGTATGTGTGTATAACTTATCTGTTGATTGATTGAGATATTTTTAAATGGCCATTAAATGCTAAAATTTATTAGCTGTCAAAAATAAATAGTGGTTTTGGAATATTCATATAATAAATATGAGTCATCGTAACAAATGATATTAATTATAATGATTTTTGTTGTTTTATTTTCCAAAAACACCTACAGAAAAATTCAATTAAATTGCTTGCATATGTCTATAACTCATATACACATTTTTGTGTGTATATGAGTGCGAACTGTGTCTTATATACCTAATTGCTATTATTTTATTGCAAAATTAATTAATTAAAAGAAATTTTGTTGAATTTTTAATTAAACGATTTCAAAAATATAAAGTAATAATCATAATCATTACAATGAAGAATTTGACAGCCACGTCAATATTATTGTTATTACTCGTATAGCTTGATATTTAGGTTACAATATTTTTCTTTTTAATTATAAATTATAATAAGTGATGTCATTTTATTATTATATTAATGGTATATGACCATACGTTTTGCATTGAGCTGTCTACTCATCTAATATGGAAATTATAAATTTTGATTTGATTAAAAATACTGTCATAAATAGAAGACGTTTCAAGGATTGTGGTGGAGAGTCTGATTTATTGGTTGTATATTTCATTTGGATATTTGGCACAATCATTAATGCGTTCGAAACCAACCACACCGCCGACTAATGTAATATTATTAAAATACTGACATTTGGTTAAATATCCAAGATGCCAGTAAATTACGTTTATTTTTTTGGTACGCGACCAAATGTCAATTGGGGAAAATTAATAAATAACTGAGCTGAATGGGAAATTATCTATCCGAAATTCCGTTACTACCCGTAATGTCGCTGTACCATTCAAATTAAAAATAAATTCATCCCTGAAACAAACTTTAACATGACGTTAAAAACAAGAATTCAGCTGCTACGCATTTCCAATTGTTATTGAAAGATTAAGTTTGTTATGGTTTAAGGGTTCCACAAAACAAAGGCCTTTTCAAATTTAACATTGAAATTGTTAGCGGCTCGCATAAATAAGTGGAGCAAAGAATATTTATATAAATTTAAACTAAAAACTATAATGAAAAATCTTAGTTTTGAGTTAAATAAAAACACGGCTATTGATTTAAAATGTACATACTTTATCCCATATGAACCACCAATCCTACAATAGGTACACGGCAAAATTTTACTAGCGCCATTTTTATTCCAAACTAATATTTTTCATTCTACGTTTTTGTTAAAAATTAATGTAAATAAAAATATTTTGCTCTACCTACTTATTTATGTGGAGCCACTACCTATTTCAGTGCGGGAAATTTGAAAAGGCCTTTGTTTTGAACAACACTTCACCGGGATTCCGGGAATTCCCGAGATATATAATGTCCAATGTAATTTTTAATGAAATAATAAAAATTTGTTTTATTAAATATACTTCATTAATTAAAAGTTTTTTATTCTTGTTAACAATCAATACTATTATAATAACTATTATAATAGGTAATTAATTTTCTTGTAAAAAAATCATTTAAGAACACAAGAGTGTTTAAGGTGCGATCCGAAAACGACGATCGTTTTTTGGTACAAAAATTTGATGACAATGAAAACGGCCGTTCACTTTCTATATAGATGTTGGCCGAATGATGAACAACGCATCTAACAGTTTCTTTATATTTGGTGTTGTGTTACCGGCAGCTTCGTATTTTTTTTTTTTTTTTTTGTAGAGTACTCTTTTTGAGAACGTGACAAGATGCAGATTTAGAGATCATCGAAGCTGTAATCGTTTCGGGCAGCATTTTCATCAAATTCGGTTTTTCTGTACTTTGCCGGTTTTCTCTTCTGTTAGATGCGTCATCTTCTGCTGCTGTTCCCAAACACTCATTTGTTGGGTAACCTCTCAATTAATTTCTAATACACAAAATTTTCAATTAATTTCTGTATTTGCCAATTCACCCTTGACAGACTAGGGTTTAGTTAATTTCTGTATTTACCAATTCACAATTGATATCCATAGTTGATAAGACGTGTTTTCAACGAATTTGGGTGACTTCAACTCGGAATAATTCAAATATGTATATAAAGTTATTAGTTTTTGGTTTCGCTACCAGAGTGTCGATTTTGTACCAAAAATTAGAGCGTGAGCTGGCGAGGTGACCTATAATGTTGTGTTCATATACGCTGTATAATATACAATTTTATATTTGTATTTTATTTTTCTCTCATGTGTCTGTGCATTTGGTTCGTCAATTTTTCAATGGCAAGTAGCAAAATAAAAACTTCCGGTTGAACCGGTCGAATATTTATGATGATGACGTATACTTCACCTCTTCTATTCGCTTGTTTTTGAGCAGTGGAATCGATTGTTTGATATGTGATTTTATTTTTCAATTTCAAATATTTAAACAATAGGAAACAGCATTTGACACATCAAATTAAAAAAATATATAAACAAAATACCGCGCATGCGGTGAAGCAAAAAAAAAATATTAATAAAACAACCACTACTATGTTTTCCGGTTTGCTCACCTCGCGCTGCGTCATTTTTGGTAAAAACTCGACACTCAAGTTTTGCTTGAATTTTCGTATTTTAATAGTTGTTTAAATGAAACTATCCCTTAAAACAAATCCCGGAAAATCCCCATTTTTTTAATTCATTACCAACTTTATTTTGATTATGACCGGACAAGTGGTGCAGTGGTTAAAGCTTCGGCACTTGGACCGGGAGGTACTGGGTTCGAATCCCATCAGAGGCTAGATGCAAATCGAATTTTCATCATCGATTACGATCGGTGATGTTAATAAACACAACTAAGACCCTCTGATGGAGTGCAGAATTCAGCGCCGGCCCACCGTCCATGTCAATGTACAGGTTGACATGAAGCTTGCAATGTGCAGGTGGTAATACTGTAGTTGTGTGAGTAGGTGAATAGGTGAATGGGTTAATGATGTAGCGTGAATGCGTGGTATCACAATGGGCCAAAAATGGCCTAAGTGTCAACCACTGAAACCTAAACCTAACCTTACTTTGATTATAAATAAAATACTAGTACAACATTATTAAAACTAAGAAAATTTAGACGATAAGATAAGTGAACCATTGGATCAAATAGATCACGTGACTGGTCTCCTGATTCTAAATTACAATAAAATATTTAACTCCTATTTTAAAAAATTAAAACAATTTAATTTACAATTAAAATTAATAGAATAATTGCACCAATAATTATAAATACATATTCTTAATTTAATACACACGAATATACTAAAACCTTATAAAATTCTTCATTAAGATAATCGGTTTTTTACGTTAAAGTTTAAAAAGCAAAAAAAAAGATCTTTATTATCATTGTGAATCAAATAAAAAATTTTTAAACGAAAAGTTGAAAAGATGGTCGATATTTTTAGTTTGATGAATCCATTCTTTAAGATTTTTTGAAAAACTAGAAAATTTGCTGTACCTTCGAATGTCCAACTGTAAATTGTTAAAAATTATTGGTGCAATGATATTAAAAAAGTTTTTCCGTAGATCTAATCTAAACTTTGGAATATGCTTCTAAAAGGTATGAATCGATCTAAGATTAGAACCTGCATAAGTCATAAAATTATTTCCACTTTTGACAAAAAATATTTAAAAAACCTTAAAAACGTAAGGGCAGTATGATTAGATTTCCAAATAATGGCCACGATGGCGAAAATCATGGTGCGAAGCACATAATTCTGATTAACTGTTTTTGTCGCACGTATATAGAATGTAGCGTAGCATTACACGATGAAAATACCCCAGCATGATAAAACATACGTTTTTCTAGAGACCAATAATAGTCTAGACTTCAACCCTTTTGTGTGCGTTTTCCAATTTAAATCTCGATCTATTAGAATACCTAGATATCGAAATTCATCGACTGTGTTAACTAAGAAGCAATCATTACAAGGGCATTGCGTGTTGTTTCCCGGGAGTGACCCTCTAAATCCGCCTCGGATACCGATTAAAAAACAACATTGTAAAGCAAACTTAATGAAATTGTTCAAAATTTAACAACATTAAGATAAAAATACATTACACCAAAAAAAAAGCGGAACAGAATTTTTTTTAAAAGAAATACTCAGATTTGATTGCTTGTATCTTGATGAAATAACACCTTTCAAAAAAATAATATTGTTTCTAATTGAACGAAATTTTGTCTTCTTCGCACTACAAAAAATGTGGCTTTACCTGAAGCCGATGTAACTTATCGTGAAATTGTGCGAGTCTGTGACATTAGTGTGTCTGTTGTGAATCGAACTTGGCATCGATATATAGAAACAGGCAGTGTGAATCGGCATGAAGGATCTGGTCAACTATGAAAAATTACACCAAGAGAAGATTCGAGCTACCGCACGCTATGTTACAAAAAATAGAATAAGCAGTGCTCAAGAAACTAAAAGTTATGTACCAGTATAAAACCAGATATCAAAACGGATGATAATAAATCGGTTGAAAGGTTATCGAGTAAGATCTCGTCGATCTGACTGATAATCATCGTCAGCAACGAAGAAGTTATGCGTTGCAGTATATAGAAACTTGACTCATAGAGACTGGTGTGATGTCCCTTTTTCGGATCAATCGTGGTTCAATTTGTATGCATCAGACAGCCGATGCAAAGTTTGGCGTTCACCAGGTCAAAGATAAAACCCTAATTGCGTGATGCCAGTCGTAGCATTTCATGGAGGTTCGGTGATGGTTTGGGCGGGTATGTCGTGGAATAACAAGACAGGATTCTTTTATGTGTGATAATGCCCGGCCGCACACAGCTCTAAACACACAACAATTTCTGTAACAGCACCGCATTAATTTAATAAACCACCCTCCGCGAAGTCCAGATTAAAACCCTATAGAACACGTCTTGGATATGTTACAACGGCTTGTAAGAAATCGAAATCACCGTGCAACAAATACACAATGTTTTAAGCATGCCATGAAATAATACGGGCTAGCGGAGGTTACACACGATATTAAAAAGTTCATTTTGTTCGTAAATTTATACCCTTGACAGACTAGGGTTTAGCTAAACGCGTTTCGTTTTAAAAAATTTCATATACGTTTTTCAAGCAACAACGAAATATTTTGATTTTAAAATGATCATTTTAAAAGCATATTTGTGTTTTTTAAATTGAAATATAAATTTAAAAACAAATCAACTTTAAATTAGAGATATTAATTTTTCTTTTAAATCGGTTAACATATAGAAATGTATTGCTGAGGTTTATAATTAAAAAATTTAACTTTAATAGTGTTGTCTTTTCTTTTAAATTTAAAATGCAATATTAATGATATGAATACGTTGACCGCATACGAATCTAAATGGAAAAAATTTCAATTCAAATATTGACTACGGACGATGTTTCAATCTGTACCCTAAGTTTTTTCCTGTATGATTTCTAAAATTTGTGTTAAACATTTTAGGCAAATTATATTTATTTATTTTTATAGGTCGGATTTCAAAATTTTGAAAACCAATTTCGGAATTTTAATTCCGAGATTTTAAAATTTTAAAAGCTTTAAATATCAAATTTTAAAACAGATGTGTAGCTTTTTTTAAATCAAATTATCTAGCTTGAGTGACGCGTCCTAATGTACTAAATTAATTTTAAGGTCCTCGACCATGATTATTATTCAATTGATTACGCGAAACGTATGTGTCAGAATAGAATTATGTTTAAATTAACCAATATACACATTTGTGCATACCATTTAATTTTATTTTGTTCAGAAAAATAACACTAACTAAAATAATAATAAAATAATTAATGTTATCAAAAACAATAATTAATATGTTATATAATTTATGTGTTATAAAATTATTATGCTCTTTTTTTAAGAATTCCCATTTAACTAAGATCCGTTAAAATACGGAAGACATTACAACCTGTCATTATTTACATACACATTTGTGTATGTTGAACTTAAATTGAAGCAAAAAAAAATTTGAACTTGACAGGAATAACTCAAAAAGTAAGCGGCATCTATCATTGTATCACAGCACTAAATGGCATTGTCCTATTTATAAATTTTAACCTTCATTGTTAGATGGCGCTCTCGCTAAACCCATTTTTATGCGGTAAACTTCAAAATATTGAGAGATTAGTGCACTAAACCGGTTTAGTTACTAAACCTAAAACAAAACCCGTTTAGCTAATCTCGAAGTTGACACATTAAGAGATAAACTCGAAAAAATGATTAAACGCGTCTAGCTAATCGCTAGTCTGTCAAGGGTATTAGTTTTATTACGATTGAATAAAGTTTAAAAGGATTTTTTTTGCAATATACCTTTTGAAATAAGCCATGTTATAACTTATTTATCTTCTTGATGTTGAACCACCAAAATTACGCAGGATATGTGCGTGTCTCATTTTTTGGTTACGTTTCTCGCTAAATCTGCAATAAATCGACAAAGAGCCGTCGTACAGAAATTTCATCATAATCAAAATTCAAAAAATTTAATTCAAAATTCAAAAAGATGCCGTGAAAAAAATTTTCTTTAAAAATTTGGGGGATTATATTTTTCCGCTTTTTAAATTTTTTAATATTCTTAATTAACGATTTTTTTTTTGATTTTTCATTTGATAAGCGAAATTTATATATCTACACTCATCTTCACTTAAATGTGACCACCTATTATAGTGATTTCAAATTTCAATAACTTTCATATTTGTGAAACGTGTGAGTATTTCTTCTTTATACGTTCATTTGAGGGTACATTATCTCTCTCTCTCTCTCTGACACTATATTCCATCAAGGGATTTGCTCGCCCCAAATGAGGTTTCATAATCATATTTTCATTTCAGATAATGAGTGATTAATTCATTGATCCTAAACCAGCCGAGAAATTTTTTCCTTGTCACCACCGGGAATCGAACCCGGGACCTCCGGTCGCTGGAGCAAGCATGCTGACCACTTTGCCACCGGAGTATTTTTTCTTTATACGTTCATTTGAGGGTACATTATCGCTCATTTAAATAATGGTAAAACAGATACCAGCAGTAAAACCGTTATCTGTATTTTTTACAAATCTAATAATCAAAGTGAAAAAACATACATTTTCAATGTTCTGGTAATTCCCCTAGAATAGGGGATAAAAAATTTAACACTGGCTTTTTTACCGCAGTATGCCGCAAAAAAATATTTAAACAGAAACTACATATAAATTCTTTCTCCAATTCCCAGGGGGAATTACCAGAATAGTGCCACAGGTCGATTCTGCCCTTCCCAAGGAAAAAGGAATTAGAAAAAATATTTACATAGCATTTTTGTCGCAAATTTTTTTTTCTGGCGTACTGGTAAACAGTTAGTGCACATTTTTTCAAAAACAAAATCTAATTGGGAATATCTAAGCTATCCAGTTTCGATACGGAAAAAATATTTCTTATAAGTTATAAAAATTTAGATCAAACATGATTTCTCAGTAGACCAGAAAATGATAATTTTGACAAAAACATTACATAAATATTTTTTCTAATTCCTTTTTCCTAGGGAAACCCGCAAGTAGGGAAATCTCTGTAGAAAATAAAAATTTCGAGAAAAAAACTAACATTTATTTAGACGCTTATTTATTTTATTGTCATTGCTTTAAGTAATGGGTGCTAGTCATCGAATCATAGAGAGCGCCCGAATAACTTAGACTAGTTTTATCACAGACTATTTTAATAGCTGTTATCAATGATAATTTATCTTCATATTGCTTGTCTCCTCCATACACTTCCCAACAAAGCCACTTATTTTGATACTAAAATCGGATGACTGTGGGACCATAGTAGCTATGACATACCTTCGCCTCTTATCTAGCCTGCAATAATTCTTTGTGTATGCATTAGGTCATTAGTATATTGTTAGTAAATCCATGGCAAAGACCCGAAATGTGTTTTAATTTTGGGAAAAGTCTCATGCTTTTTAAGTGCAGTCATGTTTATGGTAGGAAAAACCATTCGCGCCACCTTGTCCAATGTGGTTTCTGTTCAAAAATATTTTTTTTTCATGATCATGAAATTAAAACTGATGACCATCAGGACCATCCAAATTAAATTTAGTTTCATTTGTTTCATCACTAAACATTTGTTCAGCTTTTTATATATTTTTATCACTTCAAACTAATTATAAATAAAAACTAGTTTTACTTTTTGCAAAACGCAGGAGTATACAAACTAGTATGTGAAGAATGTCCAAAATTTTACACCGGACAAACAGATAGAAGCTTTCCAGAAAGATACAAAGAACATAACAACGACATAACAAAAACAGAACCAAAACTAAATTTTGCGCTACATATCGATAGACTCGATTAATTTAAAATATATCAACAAAACTGCAATAAAAACTTACTTAACAACAAAATTAACACGAAGACCAATAGAAATTAATAGATAACTCAAAATAAAGGGTTTTCCAATAAGACGTTTCATTTTAAATAGCCTGCTATTTGGGCAGCTCACAATTTTGTCACAATTCTGTCGTCGTTTGATAGTTGACAAGTAAAAACTACGCCATTACTAAAAATGGTACGATACACGCTTCAACAACGCATTGAAATTGTTAAAATTCACTATAAAAATGGTGTAAATTTTGCAAAACTAAAGCACTTTTGGGTCGTCGTGAAGCACCTTCTCGTCCGGTAATAATGAAACTGGTGGAAAAATTTGAGCTGTTGGCACAAATAGTTGATGTGAAGAATTGAAACTGTGTGCGTCGCTCAAGAACAACTGAGAACATTGCTGCTGTAGCCCGTAGTGTTGACGAAAACCCAGCTTGGTCGATTCCTCGTCGATCTTTGGAATTAGACATTCCACAAACGACATTACACTGTATTTTGCATAACAACTTAGGTCTTAAGGCTTTTAAAGTTCAGTTAACACAAGAACTCAAGCCGGTAGCGTAGTATCTTTGCTGATTGGGTCCTTCAAATGCATCAAAATGATCCGGGTTTTTCATCGAAAAATCATCTTCAGTGATGAGGCCCATTTTCACCTCGGAAGCTACGTTAATAAGCAGAATTGTCGCATTTGGGGCTCAGAAAATGCAAGAATGATTGTTGAAAAACCTCTCTATCTTCAACGTGATACTGTTTGGTGCGGTTTTTGGGCTGGCGGTGTGATTTGACCCTACTTATTCAAAAATGAGGCTGGTGCAACTGTTACGGTGAATAGATTGCGCTACCGAACTATGATTTATGGCCAGAATTGGAAGATATTGATGTGGACGATGTTTTATTTCAGCAAGACGGCGCTACGTGCCACACAAGCAACGAAACAATCGCAATTTTGCAAGAAAAGTTTCCTGACCATGTTATTTCTCGAAAAAGTGATCACATTTGGCCACCAAAATCTTGTGATTTAACACCTTTAAACTATTTCCTTTGAGGTCACGTGAAAGATAAGGCCTAAGCAAATCGATTCAAGACCTTAAAGATGGAATTTGTGAAGTTATCGAGGACATACAGCCGCAAATGTGCGAATTGGTCATGGAAAATTGAATGAAAAGGATAAGGTGCTGCAAGCTTAGCCGTTGAGGCCATTTGGCTGATATCGTTTTCAAATGTTAATGGCATACCTTCCTATTTACAATGAAATAAACATTCATTGATTTCACTTAAAAAATACTCGTTTGTTTTAATATCAAAATGAAACCTCTTATTAGAAACCCCTTTATAAGAAAATTAAGAAATATAATAGTTATTGATAAACTGAAGAATAACAAATTTCCGAAATTGATATTTAAAAATCAAATATGAAAACTAAAATTATCACTCTAAGGAATACTTAATAAATATTTTAAAAATTCAAAAAGTAAAACTAGTTTTTATTTATAATTAAATTTGTTTTCGTCTGAAAATGAAACTCGGTACCATTCTTACTTCCATGCCATGTGATTTTTTTTCAAATTCCAATCGGTTTGCTTTGCATGATGAATTTAAATGTGGCTTCTTCTGATTTTTTTTTTAATTTAAGATGTTTAGTAGTATTAATCACACGCCGGACCGTTAATATGCGTTGCAGCCTCTACGATTCCAATTTTTTCCATAATTTTCAATATTATTGATGAAAGATCCAATATCAGTTTTTCCCCTACCCCCTACCTAATTTCGCGATTTGAAAAATTGTCTCCATTTAAACTTCGATTTTTGATTTTCCGCATTCTGAAAGTGTCTTTACTTTACTTTACCTATTTTCCTAAAATCATTTTGTTTAACTAATAAGTCTAATTAAAAATAATAAATCAACATTAATTAAGAAAAAAAAATTCCGTTCTTACAATAAGCATCAACAATTCACTTCTGGGGCACTATTCTGGTTTTCCCTAGGAATTGGGAATTGGGCAAAATACTTTCATATCATTTTTGTCAAAATTATATTTTTCTGGCCTACTATTGCAATTATATGGGTGTAAATATTTTTGAAACAAAGATAGCTATATTGGGAATTATTTTCCCTATACAAATTTTGTGGAACAAAAGATTCCCATTCAACTTCTTTTCGAAAATATTAACCAAACTAATTCCAACAAATATAATTTAGATAAAAATGCTATGGAAATAGTGTTTTCTCCGATCGTAGGAAAAAATATATCTTTCCGTTGTTTTTCCGAAACGAAAAGCTCATGATTTCAGTATGTTGTATTTGTTGCTAAGCAACAAGTAATAATAGTACGAGAATATTTTTTATGGCCTAGGCCGGGAAATATATTCAATATTTTCCGTATAGAAAAAAAAAACAAAATGTATTTATGTCTTATGATGTCGTGGCTAACTAAGCAATAATTTTATGTTATTTTCGATTTTTTAGTATGTTTTGATTTCTTAATGATAATTAATGAATAATACTAAAAATTATTTTGGGAGAATTACTGCCTTGCAAATTGTATGGAGATTGAGTCTGTTAGTAATATCAAATATGTATTTAGGTTTAAACGTAGATAACCGTTAATACTGGAAACGCCGTATATCTCACCTAAATTTTAGAATTATATTAAGAAAATGTGCTCTATTTGGTCATCTTCTGTTCTGGAAATATTTTATCACACCTTAGTTGAAGAAGATCAAGATTGCGCTATGGGATTTGCTGTTAGGTGGTACATACTTTGAGTCAATTCGTCCAGTTGTCGCCCAAAATTATATAAATACTATTCTTTTTAAAATGTGTAGTTCACGGGCATGGCCTGAAACATCTGTATAAATACTAGGTTAGGGATTCATTTTTTGAGAAGTGGGAATCGATTTTTAAGTTGCCAAAATTACAGGCCCTACCATCTTTAATAAGCTTTCAAATGATATTCATGGATTGGATCCAAAATCTTAATTTTTGCCATCATTGAAATCTTGGCTTTTAGAGCTCCCATCAATTATTTTATTTTTGAGCAGATTATGAGACGTTCCTTAAAATATTACTTGCATAATTAACGTACCCATATGCTGGGTTTAAGTTAATTATGTATTATTATTTTGATTTTAAATTTCCTTGTCGATTATATATTTTATATATAACGTGACCGAACAGAACTGTAGTTAAAGCTTTGGCATTTGGTTCGGGAGGTATCGAGTTCAAAGCCCGAAAGAGGCAGGATGCAAAAGAAATTTTTCATCACTTGATTACGTTCGATGATGAAAATAAAACAAACATGGGCCTCAATCGGATTTATAGACGAACGTCCTCAATTTAGTTACTGCAAATTTAACGTTACTGCATAAGGTAGAACGTGGCAAGCAAACTGCGAAAGAGTTCGGAGCGCTTTGGCCCCAGAACAGATTATAAAGATTACAAAAAAAAAATAAAATAAAAAAACTTGAATAATTTTTTAACTTAATGTCTAGTACGCAGCTGAAATGAAATTTTACATATAAAACTGACACAACCTAAAACGAAAATTTTACCGCTGAATTATATTTTGCTGTACGCTAGCTAGTGTAATTAATATTTTTCGTATTAGAATGTAGATGTTTCTATTATTTTAACTCTACACATTTTTCACTGCAGTTTTATCAGCAGATATGATAAAAGCTAAATTTTTGACATTCCATCATATATTTTTATTTGCTGTTAAACAAACTCACATAAAAAATATTATGAATATAATAATTTAACATGCAGCTATCTGCGTTAAAATTTTACGAAAATCGACAAACAATCTGATTGATTTTGGATACTAGTAACACTATTCTGGCATTCCCTGGGAATAAGGAATTACAAAAAATATGTTCAATTTGTATTTTTCTGGCCTGCTGAAGGAATATGTTTAGTGCAAAAATTTTTAAAACAAAGTTAATTGGAAAATTTTTGTTCTACAAAATTTTTATTGGCAAACATATTTTCCCATTTAAGTTAAATATTTACACCAAACTAATTCTATCAGTAGGCCAGAAAAATACAATTTAGACAAAAATGCTAGGAAAATATTTTTCTGAATTCCCAGGCAAAGCCAGAATAATGCCAAAATTTCATTTCATGGCAGCATCTACTATGATGCCTTACGGAAAAAAATGACAGAGGAAAAATAGCCTGCGGATCAAAAATCAAGTGTCCTACTTCGAAACCTATTTATTGCAGGCAATTTTCGATAAAATCAGGAGATACTAAACCTTGTATGAAAGTCCCGCGCTTGAGTACTAGATGTTGCCAGTAATATTAAATCATTATCAATTTTGGGAACTCCTCAACAATAAATAAAATATGTCAAGTAATTGGTGTTTGATAACATCTCAGTGATTTTGTAAACAAAATATAAACCAAATTTCGCGTTTTCAATAAAAATTGTATTTGAGAGACAATACAGCCAAAGAAACGAAAGAAAAGTTTTATGTAAAGTATTATGGCACACATCTACTCCATCGAATATACTAGTTAAACGATGGATGCAATAATTTTAGTTTGGTCGTACGAGCACAAATGGCGAACATCGTTCAGGAAGGTCCTCTAATGTGACTACCCAGAAATGATAAAAGTTCTATCTTTGGTGACTGATAATCCTAAATTGTAGATTCATGAGATTGCTAAGTTGATAAACTTATCAACTGAATGCGTGCACAACATTTAACATAACTGTTTGAACATGGAAAAGCTGGAGAGTAAAAATTAGAAGGAGTTGATGTTACTCAACACAATTTGAACATATTCAACAGTTTGTAACCGTTGATGAAACATGGATATATCGAATTATTGGATCGATTCGATATTACAAGTAAGGCCAGATAACCATATTTGGCGAAGAATAAAATGTTGTTTCAATACCTGCACCGAAGCAATTAGAACGATGGCCAAATTGAGCAAATGGTCTATAGATTGCTTCTAGAGAAGATTTTACTCAAATGAAGATATATTACCGAAACAAATGCCTGCGCCATGGAGGATCAACAAACCGTACACCATTTAATACGAAGATGACCTCCAATAAACCACCTCCAAATTAGAGAAACCCCAGCAGAATTTCTCGCTGTGGTGAGACGAATTTTAGATAATTGTCATGATCGCCGAAAAAAAACATTTTTTTACCAATCGTATTATGACGTGGATAGCTTAGATAGATTTTGTGACTCAATAGAGCTGTTATTTTGAAAACAAAATACAAAAAAAGACGGGTGCAATATACACGAATATCCTGGAAAAGTGATTTAAATTATCAAAGATATTTTCAGCAATTTTACCAGCATCCGCATATCAGGTTCGAAGGTAGCCGATAACTCGATGACAATGGATGTTGCAAGCAAAGCAAAACGACCACATTTACGGAAGAAAAAGTCCTGTTTCATCAAAACATGCATCGGCTCACAAAAAATTTAAACGATAACCAAATTGAACGAAATGGGCTAGCCGAAGATTTTACTCAAATGAATATGTTATTACTGAAACAAATGTTTTCGACGGGGAGGATCATCACACCACACACCATTTAATTCGAAGAAAACTTTAAATAAACAACCCCCAAATAAGGAGAACCCAGCTGATTTTATGCTTTGATGAGAAGAAATTTAGATCATTTTCAAAATCTCCGAAAACTGGAATTTGTTTTACGAAACGTGTTATGACGTGGAGAGCTGTGCCATTTTGTGACCCAATAAATCTGTCATTGCCAAAAAACAAAATACAAAAATTACGGATGCATCATAAATATACATACACGAATAAAACCTATTTACAGTTTGATATTTTTCAGCAATTATATCAGCATTCGCATATTAGCTGACTCGTAGAGTCTAGTAAAAGGTGATTTAAAAATCTGGCATACATTTTGAAAACTGATCTAAACTATATAGCGATTTGTTTTACTAAAATGCGTTTTATTTGTTCCCGAACTAAGTCCAGTTTTAAAAATATTTCTTACCAGAAACATTTCAAGTAGTTAAGTTATTTATTTTATTAGAAATGTTTGGACGAAGCAAATGTTAAAACAGAACCTACCTATTAAAACATCTAGGTCTCATAGTTAAAAAAATTTTAAAAATAAAATTTATTATAACACCAAAAAATCCTGAATTCTACCGAATTATTTTCTACACAGTTATAATAAATTTATTATAAATAGCAAGCAGCACCTACACACCCATCCGTTATCCAATAGAAAATAGGGATAAAAACTTGAAGATTGAAATAAAATTACAGAGGGCAGCACCTCATTAGTCGTATAACAAAATTTAAAATTTGCTGCTATCTTTTCTTCCTCGAGGCAATTTATTTTTCTTTCCATTCCCTCTTCGAGCTGTCTAAATAAAGTGATTGATGTCTAATAAGGGTTGATTTTATTTTTATAATTCTGTATACATTTTCTCTTCGCTTTATCTTTATAAATTTTTCTATTTTTTTTTTTTGTGACTTATAAACTTGATTTATATACATTTTTATTCAAAATGGCGTCACGATTTTATTATTATTACTACTATTATTATTATTAATATTAATATAAATATTAATATATTTTTTTTTTGTATATATTTTTTGATTTATTATTGTCATTATGAAATATAAAAATATCCATATTATCTCGGATTAAAAAACAAAATTTTATTTTTATGTTGAATTTGAAGCATAAAATATAAATACATAGAAGGGAACTTCGTGCGGTGCGTATTTAGTTATTATGGAAAAATCAATACTGCACTCATCATCGTCGCGTCAAAAGCGCGTTTTATATTTTTATGTGGAAAAGCCCCCCTATTCTAAATATTTACGCGCGTATTATGTAACATTGTGCAACCCTCGTTCACCATAAAACAAATTTAAATTGATCAAAATCACCCTGCTATTAAATGTTGTATTTATGTTACGTATTTAGGTGTATGAAATAAAAATGGAACTCCAAATTCATACCAATACACAAATCAGTCAAGAGTGTTAGCATCGCATTTTCATTATCCTTTTTCCCGATTTTCGTTCTTGTATACAGTTATGATTATTTTAGTGGAAAACGAATGCAAAAAAAAAAATCATAAATTTGCCTATTTTATTACATATTTTTGTGAATCAAATTGGGGATCTCCCCCACCATCCATGATTGGCCTAAATCTTTAACCAATCAAAATTACCCATCACTCAAAAAAAGTTTTTTATTTTCGTATTTTTGTGAGTTTATACATTTTTCTTATGCTTTGTTATTTTTATACAGATTTAGTTAGGTAAGGTATACGAGTATAATATGTATGTGCTTGCTGAACGTAAGTATGTTTGTACAGTGTTATAACAGGCGATTTTTTTTCTTTCGTTTATTTGTTTTCTTTTTGTGTGTGTGCTGTGGATGTTGAAAATCCATTAAAATTTTCCATTTGAATAATTTTCTGGTTTTCAATTTTTAAATTGTGAATTTAACACCTTGCAATTTTTTTTTTGCTGTTCGTATTATATTCAATTCTCTCTCATATTTATGAATATTTAATGAACCAAAGTATTTTTCCTTTTCATCTGTATGTACATAGCTATATGTGGTGTTTTGGTTTTGATTGAAGTGTATACTTGTACAAATGTATACAGTATCCATTGAACTCGATTTATATACAAATATGTACGGTGGTGTTAACAGAAAATTAAGTTGTTGCACCAAATGTTGCATGCAACATACATAGTATTTAGAGTCAGTGTGTTTGGAAAGTACTATAAATTATTTCAATCACAATTTTTTTTTTTTGTATTTGGATGGTTAAAATTGCATGTTGCATGAAATGAATCTGAATTTCAATTTCTTTATTTATTTATTGTTTAATATTTATTTATTTAAATTTACGTACATACATTTTTTAATGCATTTTATTTATTTGTTTTTTTTTTATATATACATAATTTGAGATGAATAATATACAACAGGTTGCAAGTATTTTTTTTATGTGCTGTGTATGTGTTTATTTTATATGTGGATATTTCATGTTGTATAATTTTTTTCATATTTGATATGGCGATGACGAAGCGATGATGATGGTGATGATGATTAAAAAACTTCAACAACAAAAAATAAATTATAAAAAAATGTTGTATTATTATTACAATAATTATAATTCATGTCACTCGTTATATACGCGCGCGTTTTTATATATAGTTGACAACAATTCATTGTTGTGGTTTTTATAAATTAAATTTTAATTTGACATTTTAATATATAACCTCAAAAAAATAGTTATGTTTATATATAACAAAATACCATATATACATATATAACATCAACTGGTTAAATTAATCCAAGTTAATTAATTAATTATTTATAGACGCGCCATTTTATAACAACTATATGTGTGTATGTTGTGCGCCCGTCATTTCGTGTTTACATTTGATTTATTGGTTTGGAACCTCATGTGATATTAAATTGTTCTCGTTTCTGATATATGGTACAATTGGGTAAAATATGCGCACAATTGCGTAAGTCCCTTTTGCTGGTATTAAGTTTATTTTTATTTTATTATTTTAGCATTAGATCTCATTTCTCACAGAATTTCGCAGATTGAGCCGGTCTTCTGCCATAACTTACCGAAATCAAAATATATCATAATTGTTTACGGGATAAGTATTAATTATCCAATAGATTTAATGTTCTTTCAAAGCTGATCCTGTTCTTGGTGGTATTCTAGACTCAATACCAACTCAAGTGGCGAACTTTAATCCACTGCACCATCATTTCATTACAATTACTAATAATAACTCGAGGTTGCTGAAATAAACTAAAACATTCACATGTTTATGAAAAAATATATTTCATTTTAATTTCTTGATGGAGGTATGGTATTCAAAAACGACATGTAAACCGAAGACCCAGTATTGTATTCAAAATATGTTCAGTCAAATTAAAAATCTAAAAGCATTGCTTAAAGGATATTGAAATGGACTTCCAGTTATCTCTTTTTAGATTAGAGATCTGAAGGTGATTTACACAAGTTTACCGAAACAAAGAACATTTAAATTATTTTATAATTATGCTAATTTTAAATTTCGTTTTTGAAACATATCATGTTGATATCACATCATTATTTCGCAATGATAATTTGGTTAGAATTCACGAATTAGCTCTTTAACAGAAGTCTTGATATAAAGCGATAAAATATCCGGTGCGACTCTGTAAACAAATTCGGCAAAAACTCACAATGTCTTCCCTTGGCTGCCACCGGTAACTAACTCGTATCATAGATGAGCTAAATATGAGAACTGTCATTATTCTACAAGAAATTTCTGTTAAGTTAACAATTCGATTTAAAAAGAACAAAAATTACGAAATCTGAATATACGTGTCGGCTAAATTGAGAATCATAGAGAACCACCTCGATCAACTCTTCAAACCGGCATCAGACTATATACGCTCGATTTACACTCAGTGATTATGAATTTACACTCTGTCAAAGAACACTGCTTGGGGTAGACTTCATACTACGATCGAACTACGATCGAAAGTTTTCAGTAAAATGCCACATCAATACGCCAAAATAATGCTGAAATTTTAAAATAATTAAATTGAGAGCGCTGAGTCACCTCACTATTGTGTTTAAACATTTTTCTAACATTAAAGATATCAGTACAATGGCGATATGGTACAGAATACGCATTGCGAAGCGACGGGAGCGTAGCGACCCGATTTATACCGATCCTATATACTCTCGCTCCTATCGATTTTTTAATTCCTATAAATTGAAATTAAATTTCCCCTTCACCCGACTTATATAACCCGATCCTAAATTCCCGTTTTGTATCATATCTCGTTTTGTACCATATCGCGTTTTGAAATATCACGTTTTGATAATTCGCGTTTTAAAATATCGCGTTTCAAATTGGACCCATTTATTATCTGGTATAGTTGCGAAATATATCTTCTGCTTATAAATAATCGTTGCCATGTCACTAGGGTAGTGGAGCAGTAGAAGTATATTAAAACAACAATAACAAATACTCCGATGCTTACTTTAGGACAAAATACATCACAATGAAAGATAACGCTATTCCAGTGAAGAACAACACATGTCAGAGAAATTTATCTCAAAAGTGATCTCACAGACTCAAGGGCCGCAACGAATTTCTCGGGCTGGTGAAAACCCGTGAACATTACTTACCAATATGGTTAAATAAATATCTACACACTACCACCCACATAGCGGCGCGATTACCAATGACTCTGGAGAACTATAGATTGATACTAACCTTGTTCTCGAAATATGGAAAAACTATTTTTCCGCATTTTAAACAGACGATGGTATTAAGGAAAATCAATTCAATATTATATAATTCAAATTTGTATAATACAATTTATTATAATTTTTTTAAATTCGTCTCTTTAAATTAAAATCGAACACGGCTAAAACATTTAATCATACAAGACGAATCAAAAATCGGGTTTAACATAAAAAATTGGACTCATAGAAGTGCAGATCTATCACGAAGCCTCGGTGTTCGCATAGTAGCATGTATTGAATACAAGGACAGTAGTTGGGGATAATCAATTTGGTTCATTATAATGTCGCGCTAGACATGGTGCCTAAATATGGCGATAGCATATACTTAAGAGCTTTAACCTCTCGAGGGAATCGCCTTAAGGCAAATTACAGAAATCGCTTCTGAATTGATTCCATACGGGTAGAGGAATTGCTATAGTAAGAATTCCAGACATTTGTGGCATATTCCAAGTGCTAATGAACCAATAAAACGAACGGGACTTTTAGAGTATACACGGATCACGAAAATCTCTGGAGAAACGGATTAAAATCCTAACAATGAATTATCCTTATTGATACATCTGTCAATAAGGCACCTAAATCTAAACAAGAATGAACTCGATGGCCGCAATTCCATTTAAAAATAAGCTATTATCAAAATCAATACGTCTTTTAAAAATGTTTATAATTTTACATTTAGAAACGTTGAGATTGAAAATATTTTATTCCTGTTGTAGGTCCAAGACGGCACCTTGTGGAGAGAGGTTCAAGATGGCACCGTCTGGTACGCCAGACAAAATGTTTAGATAAAATGTCATTTAAAAAACTTTTTGAGTTCGGTTCGTCAAATATGACAAAATCCATTTTAAAGGAGGGATGTGACACTTGAGCTGTTCCGCTGTTTCGTATGATTTACTAAAATCAGTAAACACTAGTTGAACAGAATCACCATCTTCTAATGCTAAAGTCAAAATATTTGAGAACATAAGAAGGCCGGAGCCGGAGTGAAACCACGAAATAGGTAGACAAATAAAATTGGCTTAATGAAACTGAATTTCTAAAATGAAACAAATACTCCACTCGCCAAACTCAAATTGAAGAGGTACGTCAGCGATGGATTGCCAAAACTAAAACACCGAGTTAGAGGTTGTGGAATATTAGCCTTTTAAATGCCGTCTAGTTACCACCACTTTCTATCCGAGCCAAGGGTAGTGTTATACTGCAAGGCACTTCGCACTAATAGACGAATGGTAAACGAAGTTTTCGAGGATAGCAAAGGATTCTCACAACCAATTAAACATTTACTCTGAAAATGCTATACTTTAGCATTCAAACTTTCCACAGTCGTTCAGTGTTAACATTGTGATTTATTTCGAAATTTTATACTAAAATTAATTTATTTGTGCAAATTGATAGTGAAAGGATCAGACTACATGCGGTGATAGTGAACGGTATATACTTTCGGAGCTTTTAAATGACACATATTAAAAACACATATTAAACCTGCCACCAGCTGTATATAAATATGCAATGTTGTCTACTTTTCTAAGAAAAGTCTTTCAGTCAATCAATTCAATGGCAGGTTGCACTGTACATACAACAACGAAAAATAAAAAAGTCCAGCAACCAGCAACCGATGCACATCGCAGAGGAAAATTCCTTTTGGGCTGGTGCGACTATGTTGCACAAGTCTGAAGTATAGCAGGATGTAGAAACTAGACGGCGTGAGCATGGATTGAAGTAGATAGAAAATACCGTACAGGAGGGTAAATCTCCGTGGGGTGCGAAAGCTGAAACATTATTTTCTTTAAAGAAGATCTCGTATGATTAGAATTATCGAGGAGACAAACAAAGTTTCTTTTGAGTTTCATACAATTTTAGAAGGGAGAAGGTTTTAAATATCCAGAAACGGGACTCACTAGTATTCTCCGCATATAGTTAGTAAAATCGCGTATAAAATATCCCGTAAATTTAAACGAATAATTTAAAAGGCGCTGAAACCACCTGTTATTATCATTGGACTCATAAAATGGTACAGAATAAAAAGTTTGAGTTATGGTCTCCGATTGGTGAAATGAACCACCATTCGGCACCCAAATCGGAGTCAGCTACTTCATTGAATTTATTAATTCCAGCTGAGCTAAATGGCTGTGATACGCGTAACGTCCCCACAATAACGAAAAATAAACAGAATGATGCAGCAACCACCAACCGGTGTACGTCGTAGAGGAAGACTCCGACTAGGTCATGACGACATTGAACTAGTTCTATGTATTACATGATGTCGAAACGGAGGGATGTCGAGAGCAATGGATTCAGTTGGATAAACAACGACCGTGCTAGGGGCTAAATCTTCATGTGAAGTGAAAGCTAGAGAGAGGATGTATATGACGTTTGTTGGACGGACCATTACTCCTCTTAAAAAAGATATCGTCTAAATAGAATGATAGGCCCAAATTATTTGCTTCCGTTCAACGGTGTCAAAATTAAATATATGCTTACAGCAATGAGACAAACATTATCTTTTGGGTATCTTTTGGGTGGCATACAATATAAGATGGTTAAAGAGTTTAAATATCTACGATCGCTGGGATAACAACGCAACAAAACGCAGTTTCCGTGTCAAATTTCAAAATTTTAATAAAATAACTTTCGTTTCCGAATAAATAATACCCTCTTGCAGGTCGATTCTGGCTTTCCTAAATAAAAAAAACGAATTAGGAAAAATATTTTTTTTTAAATTTATTTTATTAAGCCCAATGATATAATCAATGAAGGGCATTGCAATATTTAATATAGATAAATCACTGACAGTTTAATGGCAGGTAATTATGAATAATAAGCATGGCGACAACGCCTATTTACATAACGTTTTTATCAAAAATATCATTTTTTGGCCTACTGAGAAATCATGTTTGATCTAAATTTTTATAATTTAGGAAATATTTTTTTCGTATCAAAATTGGAAAGGAAAAATTCCGTAAACGGTAAACCATAGTATGCCAGAAAAAAAATGCGATTGAAATACTATGAAAATGTTTTTCCTAATTATTTTTTCCTATAGAAAAGCCAGAATTGACCTGCTGATCAGGGGAAAAAAGTTGTTTTATTAGAATTCGTAAATTTCTTACTATACTTACTCGTAACATGAATTTTGAACGTAGTTTCCGGGTTGCTAAAATATATTTCAAAAAGGTTATTTTTTATTAGAACCGAACACAAAGTAATATCTCAGTAGACGCATTTAAAATGTAAAATTTGTGTCTAATTTCCGAATTATAATAAAACAACTTCGACTCGGAATATATACACCCCTATTCTCCTAGCCGCATCACTTCAAGTGATGTGACTACTCATTACTAGATCATTAAATCGAAACTTACAAAATAATTGTTCAATAAAGTCGTTCTGGTTGTTTTTTAAATCTTAGTATGCTGCTTTATAAATATTTCCTTGCGACTGCTATCACTTCAAATGACAATTTCCATCGCTTGAAATTTTGACGTGATAAATAAATAAAAGACAAAAATCATTAGTTTGCAGCCAACTAAGATTTAAAAAATTTTCATTGAGAGTTTTGCAAAAAATTGCTTAGTAAATTTTGATTTTAAAATCTAGTAACTAGGAAGATCCATAGTCACTTCGCTTGAAGTGATCCGTCTAAGGAAATTGAGTATATAGTAAGCCGTCATGCTCCCTCCAGACACAAATAAAACTTTTGAATAATCAAATATGTAATCATAAATTTAAATCATATAAAATTGTGCTTTTAAGCACTGAATTTCATCAGCGTGGATTAATCCCTGGCAGGGTTTAATTGAAGTGCGCAGTACGTAAAACCGTTCCCCGTTCTTGGTGAGAAGATCTTTCTGAGGCAACAAATTCATAATATCAAAGAACTTCAGAGGTTTAATTTGCTTTTAAATAAGTATTAAATAAAGCGAGTTATCAGAAAACATTTAAATTGAAGGGCAGTTTAAACGCGGAATGAGCGGTTGTGACGTCTACTTGCATACCAACCATCTACATAACTGCAGTTTGAAAAGAAGCAGTCGTCTTAAGTTTTTCGAAACTTCCGATTTTGGATAATATTGAAAAAAAATAGTTTCCTTGTACTTCTTTTCGTAAATTTTGCCTGCATAAAAATTTTTTTCCTCTTCTCATTTGGTTTTACTCTTCTGTGTAAGTAAGTTTCATGATGTTTGGGCATATAGAATGAACATGAACTTCATAATTTCTTGCTCTTAAGTTTTCCGGATTTGTTGTGATCTCTTGACATTGACGTATATGAGGTCAGCTAGCTTCTAAGGCGTAACGCCTTGTGTTACGCATCACTTTGTAGTTTACTTATCCATAGCGCTAATGGTTCGGAAAGTAGGAAACTATTAATAGAATGGTGAAAACGTTCCTCAATTTAACTGGTATTGCAGAAATGGCAGATTCTGTATGGTTTTATACCCATGATTATCATGATGACAACCGTTTTCGATGATGCAAGGAAGATATAGGACCATGGAATTCTTAATGATAAGCGAGTATACGAATAATAAAAATATTATAAATTATTAGGATGTTTTGCATAAGCATTTGTTCAAAAATAATATTATGATTCAAATTTTATAACATCCTTCCTTCAAAATACATGTGCAAAATCTTATTCCATCGCATCCTCAAAATCAAAGCATAACAAAATTCCAAAAAGAATAGAATAAAATTTATCTAATTTCAATAGTTATCTCACGAAAACATGGACAATTTAAAATCAATCAGTTTAGTGGTTTCCGATACCGACCCTCTCAAAATTTCCTTTAAAGAACGTAACAAAGATATATACAGATCCTAAACGATGAAATCCTCTAAACGAAGAGGTCATTTTTCCTGATTATTCATGTTATTCTGGAACTCAACTGGATTACAAATTCTTTAGGCGTGGATACTACTTCAAGAAGAGCACGGGCTGCTAGGATTTTAAGACACCATTTACAACTGATTCTTCGCCACTAAGTGAAAAAATTGTATGATGCTCTCTATTATCAATCATTTATATAATAAAAGCATAAAGCTTGTTTTTATGTTGAAAACGAGAGAAAGAATAATAATTTTTAATAACATAAAAACAACAAAATCATGACGCCATTTTGAATAAAAAATCGTATAAATCAAGTTTATAAGTCACAAGAAGACGAACGATATACATTTTCTATATACATACACACAACACTCATACATATACTTATATAAATATATATGTACAAGAGACTCCTATTTCTATATAATACAGATATACAGAAGAACTTTTGAAGGCAAACTCAACCCTTATTACTCATCAATCACTATTCAAACAGAAGAAATATACCCATACACACAGAAAAAGTGATAGAGCAAAGTTATTCCCTCATCAAAATTGGAAAAAATTAAATTTACCCAAAAGAAAAATACAGAAAAAATTCGATCAATACTGCTAAGAATGAGACACCCGGTTTACCATTCCCCATCGCCCTCGCATCACTCATTGTATATATATATATATGTATATATATATATATATATATATATATATATATATATATATATATAATATTGATCAACTTATAGAATAAAATTAAAACTCCAACACCATCACACGATACTACATAAAACACCAAAATAATAGGGTTTTTTGGCAACACATACTACCTCTAAATTAAAGATCCCTTTTTTGTCGGTGTTCCGAGGAACACAAAATATAGCAACAACAAAAAAATAAAATACCTCAATGTATATACATACATACATAACGAAAAAGGTCACCTGAGGCTCTTAAATTAAAGGATTCTTTATCATTCCATCTCGTTCTAAATTATAATAATAATTTTCATATTTTTTTAACATGATTTATGATAAATTAACTAAAAAAAAAAACTTAGGGAGCTTTTTTTTCGTTTTTGGTAGATGAAGAGAAAAAAAAGAATTATAATATTCAGATCCTGCCTTTTAGTTTTCATGTCTACACATACAAAAGATGGATTAATTTCAAACACAACAACAATAGTAATAGTAATAATAATATAAAAAAAGGACGAAAACTTTATTTTTTTCCTTTCTCTGTATATATAAATGTATATATGAGTTTGAGGGTTGGTTTGTTTCATCATCATCATCTCGGAAAAACTAGAAATTCCACTATGGATACATACTCTACAATACATTCATCTCACTTTACGTATATCGTCTTAGTGTATTGCCGATAAGCTGCTCGAACTGCTTGCTCTCTTTCTTGTGTTATTATTTTATACATTTTCATTTTTCTGCTGTTCCATTGTGTTATGTTATTATTCTGATGTGAACGAAACGAAAACGAACAAAAAAAAAATTATCCTTAAAATAGGAGGGTTGGAAAAACAATAACCGAAATTGTATATATACATAAGGAGAAAAACAAAAACAACCAAGTCTAAGGATGACAGATGATTGATGTTTTATCATTTTTTTTTGTGTATATTTTTTGAAATGGTATATTGTTGTTGGTATTCTATCCTCGTTTTCGTCATTCCCCGTACATTATGTACACAGCAAAAAATGGCAGCCAGAAGAAACATTTTTGTGTTCGTTCGAATCACATTTCAAAATGGCGATGATAATGATATATAACAAAAAAAATGTATTATATAATTTTTTCTAATCAAAATAATTAATTATATTCAAAGCGTGATTTGGGGGTTTGAGACTGGGTTGAGGAATTATTTATAATATAGCAACAATATTTACACCCAACCAGTGCGCCCGCACACACATACACACACAACTCATACACAAAAATAAAGATGAGTTCGTCGTTTTAGCGTGGCGGCTTGAGGGGTGGTGGTGTATATGATATCTCTAAGAAGACAATAAGAAAAATATTGGTTTTTCGTCTTTTTCCCATCTATTTTCCATTTTTATCATTTTCTTTCAATCGTTTTTTATTTGATGATAAATTTTCTTTTCTATACACATAAATACACACAACCGTTGTTGTTCTTGTTATTTTATGTCAGGTTTTCTTGATAAGAAAATTTATAAGAATTTTTTTTTTATTTTCTGATTCATTTCATTTTAATTTTAATGTTTTTTTTGTTATAAATATTCTCGATTTCGATTGAAGATGATACTTTTCACAAACAAAAAATGTTTTGTATACACCGTGTACAAAAAAGCTCCAAAAATATATTATAAAAAGTTAGTGGGGGAGAAAAGTGTGAAAATTTACTTTTATTTATTTTTATTATAAAAAAAAGATATTTTCACCCTCTGTTGTTTGAAATTGATTTTCCGTTTTTTTTAAAGAAGCAAAGTGTTTAATGAGGTGAAATTCAATGGGTTTTATTTTGTATTCGTTTTTGTGTTTTATTTATTTTTTTGTTTTATTCAAGTTTATTGGAATGAATCGATAGGAACAGTCGAGACTCAATTTTTATTGATGAGGTTGTTGATTTTTCCTTCAATTGTGGAAAAATTACGTTTTATAAAAGATAAAACATACGGTTTGTGAAAATGATTTTCCACCTTCGAATGGTGTTTTGCTGCATAGAGGTGAATCGTAGTTCGTTTATATTAGCTATACTATTTGATTCAAGAGCGTGTAACAAACGTATACGTTCTACCAAAAACTTAAATTCAGTTACAGATGCGTTGTTGGTTTTGAAATAGCTCAGAAATGTATCACTATAATAATGAAGAATTAAAATGAAATGAAATGCCAATTTTTAAAAGTGTTGATTGGGTACAGAAATCTATGGAATTGAGTTGTCTTATGTCGAAAATCTGAAAACTAAGAAAGCTTTTTTGAACAGAAATAATTCGAAAATATGAAATCTTTAAATTAAATCGTAACTTAAAAATGAGTTTGGCGTTTTATCTTTGTTTTTTATTTTTTATTTTAAATCGTGAGAAACCTGACCCTTGAAGTTCACTGTTTCATTCGTATGTCTGTCACAGTCGATTTTTCTCGATAAAGCCGAAGCAGAAAGCACAAATTTGGTACAGTCATAAACCTTAATACTCGTAATTATTTTCTGAACCTAACAAACAATTTCCTTTAAATTTGGCAGGGCTTAGTTTGCCTTGGACTTATCAGTATCTAAAGTTTTCTCTTTAAAGATTTTAGGTTAAATCAAATAAGACAATTTAGACAGATTTTTAATGTTAATAAATCTTTTTTAATTGTGCTTTTTAAAGTTAACACGATGGAATCGAATTCACCAGGGAAAAGTAGGAGTTTGCATCGTTTCGTGTTGATCATTCGATCTTCAAGTTTGATTTTATGGATTCTGTGGATTCTTTTCTCAAAAATAGTACCATATTTTGCAAAGTGAAACCTCAGGCATACAAAAATCAAAAAATCCATTATTTTACAATAGATCTATGCATTATTAGAAAAAAAAGTAATAGTTACGCAGTCCCAGAAAAGCAAATCCGGAATTCAAAATTATACAAAGGGAGTTATTTTACAATTTGTATAATTTGTTATCATTTTGTTAGTCCTTAAATCGCATTTATGTTTATTGTATTCAAGATTATAATGTTACAGGTAGTTTTTATAGAGCAACTGATTTAAACAAAAGTTGTGCATTGGTTAAGCAAAAGTTTTACATTTGAAATTTTGCAATCTCGGAGAATATGCCTATTCATCAAATTATATTCTTTAAAATAATGGCAGAATATTTTTTTTTCGATTGTTATGGATAATCGGTAAAGTGCACCCAATGATCGATCTGTCAAGTAAAAATGAAGTTTGAGTAAAGATCTGTTGTGTATAAGTTTCTCCTTAAGTAAGTCATGAACGCGGTGAATGCATTACGCCTTATCACCAATGTTGCAACATGTGTAAGGCTCGTAAAAATTTGTATCCCTATTTAGTGTCGCGCGTTGATTTGTTCGCATAATGTTTACCTCTGTTTAACGATTGGAAGGTGGAGGTTGGATTTTAAATTTTAAAACGATTGTTAAGCAGTTTTGACACTTGCTAACGAACCCGAATTTCTTTGAAGTTCACTTCGCCAAAAATTTTGAATTTATTTTTGTAATTAGTAAATGAATGTGGTGATTAATGCGGGAATACAAAAAGAGAAAAAATAAATATAAATTGATCTTAATATACGTTTTAAAATTCGTTAGGTAATTAATACTTTCTTCTAAAGAGAAACAGATGTTTGAGGGAATTTATCAACATTCTCGTTTCACATTTTATCAACAATTTTGAATATGCTCAAAGTGATTATTCTATGTTAATCTAGTTGTTAGTTTATGAATTTGGCCGGTAGTATGAGGGAATAAATATATTTCGATTTAGAACTGGTTCCACAATTGCTCTTTTTAAGGGTTATGTTAATGTATCTTTACTATCCTTTGCTAAACTAATTTAACAAATTTTACTTAAATCTTATAGGGCTCCTTTCAGCTCGGTACGTTTAATCTAGTGATGTCCCAACCTTTTTAAGCTAGCTAGACTATGATTTGCCGAACTTTGAAAAATAGGCTTCTGTTTCGGTGAAGACTGCCTCGTTTGTCGTGAAACGATTTCAGCCAAGCCTATTTTTACCGCACAAGTGGTGCACTTGGATTGGGAGGTACTGGGTTCGAAACCCACCAGAGTTCCCCACCGTTTTTGGTATACTGTAATTGTGTGAATGGTTGGTGTGTACGTCAATGAAAAGGAGGTACTAATTGACATTCAAAGGACATTATTTTTACTGGACAATTAATAAAAAAAAATAAAAAATCTCTTCCTTTTGTATAAAAAACAAAAAAAAAATCTTGATTGGAAACAGATTGTATTGCGCCAAATTTGTAGAATACTTTGAATAACGTAGCAATTCCCTCGCAAGCTCGATTTATCTTGACTAATCTTTCTGATTTTCATCCGGCAGTCGGCTAACACGATATCCTTGGATTCTGTGGATCATATTATCCGTCGTCGAACTAATATCTGATGGTATAGTCATCGAAGGTGCATGGTTCTTATAAAGGAACTAGTTATGGAACTTTACTTCATTTCCACAAATATTTTCCCATCAAAAATTCAATCAAATCATTGTCCGATCGCTCTCTTTCAATTGTGGCAAACGAACATCAAAATATACTCCTTCAACCGCTATCAAAACGAAAATACTCGATAAATCTGTTATAAATTTTGAGAGATATCATTCAAAAGATTGAGATATAAATCTTTATGCCAACAATGTTATAGAAATTTGGAGTCACGTGGTTCCTATCATAAAACCCTCGGATGGGTGACTAAGAAGTCTTTAATCTCAAAGTTGTGGTTTTTTATACAATAGCTTACTGATGATTTAGTATTTCGTCGACGTGGATCATATCTCGGAGGTAAGTACTAAGCATACCTGACTCCTCTAACGACAATTTTTCCACAACACCAAGATTTTCAATATAATTATTAAATATTTAAAGGTTTTGTATGTATAATCGTAATTGGTTTCTCCACCTCGAAATAAAGGGTGTTTTTTAAAGGTTCACAATTTTAAATTAAAATAGAACAAAAAAAACATTTTGAATATCAGTGAAACTAGCTTTATTGGATATATAATTTTATGTCATTAATGCTTAAATATGATTTCGGCCATTTGAACGGCGCGGCACGTAGATAGCGCAATCTGGATGTCCAATTTCCACACACTTTTCGCAGCAATTGCGGCCGTATCTCGCTAATAAATCGCCGAATGTTGTGTTCCAAGTGATCAATCGTCTCTAGTTGATCGGCGTAAACAAGTGGCTTAACATATCCCAAAACAAAATATCTAACGTAGTTATATCACACGATCTCAGTGGCCAATTAACAGGACCATTACGTAAAATTAGTCTTTCATCAAATGTTTTTTGAGTAAATTAATTGTATCCCGCGCTGTGGGACATTGTGCAAATTGGGGTCTAAAAAAGTTAGAGCATAAAGCGCACCAAACAGTGATTTTCTCTGGATGTAATGGTTTTTCGGGAAAGGCTTGTGGAGTAACTTCACTCCAAATCCGACAATTCTCTTTATTATCGTATCCATTCAACCAAAAGTGAGCTTCATCGCTGAACAAAATTTTGTTTGGAAAATCAACATCAATATCAACCACTATTTACTTACGCATGCGTACCGAAAATTTGCTTTAGTTTAAAGGTATAGATTTTAGCTTGAAACTCATTAGTTTCAAGCTAAAATCTATATCTTCAGAAATCTGAGAATGTTGTTATTTCAGCTTAAAACAAAAACCTTTGAGTGAGCTGGGTTTATTTTGTAATTTACATATTTCGTCTTAATGCCTACCAAAAAGTACGTCAATTTTCGGAAATATTTCGATTGTCGTTTGTTTAATTTAAATTATTTTAGTTAAATTTTGCTTTTGTACTTTCAAATATTGTGCATTGAGTTTTGATTCGATATTTTTCCAAATTATGTGTTGCGTTTGTGTTTTCCAAACACCGACGTATTACAAACTTGGGCCTATTTTTTAATTCAACCTGAGCAAGCAGTGCGCTGTCAAAAAATACTCTGTGTTTTTTTATTCAACCTGAGTAATTTTACTCTGCACACTTTGTTTTTATTTGTGAACTGAGCATACTCGGTTTTTTAAATTTTACTCTGAACAGAATGCCAGTGTACGAAGAGTATGTAAAGTAAATACAAGTTATTACTCTATGCAAACTGGATCATTTGGCACTACACAACCTGTGCTCGGTGAACAATACTCAGGGCAAGCCTGCTTGCTCGGGTTTAATTAAAAAAGAGACCCTTTATCGACCTATTTAGTTCTATCTGGAAGAAGTCGATCAAGTCGTTTAATTTCAAACTAATTTGTAACGTAACAACAAAAAGCAAAAACTTCATGTATTATTCAGTCGACGCAATTTTGGAGGCATTTCTGTGTAGACGTTCTTATTCAAATAAGTCGAATCACGAGGTGATTTATTTGTGTAAACTGTTCACATATAAGTCGGTGTTTCGAAAGCAGCATTAGGCCCTTTTCAAATTTCTTACTTATTTGTGTAGAGATGTATTCAAATAAGTAACCTCGCGAGGTGACTTATTTGAATAAGTAGGTCTGCACAGAAATGTCTCCAAAATTGTGTCGACTAAATTTAGTACTTGAAGTTTTTAGCTTCAAATCTAATTACAACGACCAATATGTCAAGATTTTTTTTTCGTCATTTGATAGAAATCGCGTTTTGTTTTTGTTATTACTTCGCAAAAAAGTCGGTCCAATGAATTGGAATGGCTTGACCGACTTATTCAAGATGGCGTCAAATAAGTCAATAAGTCTGTAATAAGTCGCTGTTTGGAAAACACTCTTAGAATTTATAAAATATAACAGTTATTAAATTGACTGTTAAATTTTAATAAAAAATCACAACTTAAATTTTATTTTTACATTTTTTGCTAATTTTACCGCGTGCAAATCACATATTGTAAGTTCTGAAAGATTCTTTTTAATCTTTAGGAAATTTGATATGCAATCTGCAGTCAAATAAAGTTGATTTTATTCAAATGTTTTTAATAATATTCATAAAATATCATATATCAAGATAGATGGAAATAAATACTTAAATTTGATAACCAGAAACCGATTTTATTCCAATGAATTTATTAATCCACTAGCTTAAACTTATATTAGAACGTTAAATTTTATGTCATAATTGAATATTTGTAGCATGGTTCCGTCCGCAGTTTATGCTTCTATTTGTATATGAGTGTATCGGTTAAAAACAAAAATAGATCTTCGGTAAATATATATGTATGGTATCTAGCATATTTGTGGGACCGGTTCCGGTTTTTCGAAAAAATCGTTAAATATTTTAACGAATTTGGAAAATAATAATTGCATAATAATAATAGCATTTATTTTTTTTTTTATTTATCCATTTGTTAATTTTTACCACAAATTATACATACATATTCGAAGCCAACTTTTGAGCAATATCATTGTTTCTATAATCCCGACATATTTGTAAGCGTCTCGGTGGAGCATGTAACCGGAAGAGAGTGCGTCTTCAAGATGGCGAATCGGTGAAAGCTCTTACATTAACGCAAATACTAGAGGGTAAGGAGAAAATAAAATATTCCAAATGGACGAAATTCAAAAGCCAATGCAATGAGAAAGATAGATGGAAAACCAGGAGCCAATCGTTCCTATTGGATGATAAAAATGCTCACCAGAAACGACAATAAAATGATAAATTTATGACAGTAAAAAGTGCAACAAACAAGAAGCCACCAGTAATTGTAAATATATAGTTAAAAAATTTCATAATATATCAGAAAACAACGTTGCTGAACTGTGGGAACCACAAAATAAATATTCCTGATGTAGGTACCTACAAAACACCTACCATTTCTCTTAATGAGAAGGGTAGTAAATACAAAATACTCATATTAGGAGATTCAGTTCCGATCAATAAAAGGCTCCATCCATCCTGCCAGCCAGAAAGAATAAAGGAAAACTTTCTTTAGAAAAATTTAAAACTGAACTAATTCAATCGAATATTGAAAATACAGATAAAATCTCTATAGCCTTGTCCATTTTAAAATTCGAAGAACAGGTTGAAATAAAAAACATTTATGAAATTATATATGTATATCTCATATTCGCCTTTTATCACAAAGCGACTTACATCTGACGAAATATTTTAGAACTAGAGACAAATCTGATTAATTTCACCTTTCGCTCGCATAGGAAGGCGCTTATAAGACAGCGTTTAAAAGGGTAATCGGAAGAAATTTTGGTATAGATAGCTTTCAAAATGCAAAAGGTGCTAATTACATGTACACATCCATAGCTACTGAACCTGACAGCCAAAATGCATCAAGTGCCACAGAAACTGTATTATAGTTGTCAATGAACTTCAGGAAATGGAAAATTAGAAGGAAACAGCAAAACCTAAACTTCTGAACCAAGAACACCAAAGAAACTGGAAATCAAATTTGCATAGCAAAGGTGAAAGTGCTAAAGTGGAACAATAATAAATAACGCAGTGGTGTCTATGGAAAAAATAAAAACTGAATAAACTGATCCAGTGACCTTTTACCAATCCTAAACAAATTAGAAATAATTCATCAAACTGTAAATTGTTGGAATTTTTTGGAATCAACATAACATGAAGAAGTAGAATAAAGATTAATATAAAATAATTTGTGCCAGGATTGTATTGAACAGAAATTTTAAACTTTAAAATCTCGAAAAATAAATTGATTTTTTTTTGTTAAATAATCAAAGTTGTCAGATTTTTGATGAAAATTTGGCTGAACGTAAGCTTGTAATCAAAATCAATTTATTACCGAAAGAAATGATTTTCTCTACCATTAAATGCCAAGATGTTGGTTTCAAATTTTGAATTGAAAATTTTGTGCATGCAACCTCTTAAATTATATAGAAATAAATTTGGAAAAAGGCTGGTTTTCCTGATAATCGCGTATCATGAAATTGGATCAAATATTAGTTATGGCCAACGAAGAATATTAAAAGTTCTTTTCACAGTTTAAGTGCCACAAGCAGCGCTACATGTCTCACGCGAAAAAGATGACCACAATCTTGTCATACTGAAATCGCCTCTAATATTTATTTTTTCAATATGAAGTTACCACCTTATTCTTAATTAGTATTAAATTAAAAATTCACTTAATTCACTAGATGTCAGACACTTTGTGTCAAACGGTCATCTGTGCTAATCCCAAATTCATTTTAATTTAAAAGTCTTAAAATTTCTTGTTTTTGTTACAAAATTTAAGAAAGATTTGTAGTTAAAGCATGTTCTTGATCTAATAAACACTCCGGTTCACTTGATTAGACGCACATGCAATTTTAGTTTTAAATGTAAATACTGTTATTTTATGTTATGTTTTTATTCTATGCAATCTGTTCTGGGGTCTAAGCAAACCCAACTCTTTCGCGGTTCACGCTTGTCGTCCTCCCTTGCCAAATCGAGGATGTACGGCTATAGGTCTGATTTACGTAGACCCAGCTGCACATTGCGTAGCTTCATGTCAGCCTATAGTACTGGCATGGAAGATGGGTCGGCCCATTAGTTGTGTACTCCGACAGGGGGTCATAGTTGTGTACATTTCATCACCGATCGTAATCAGTTGATTAAAAATTTCTTTTGCATCCTGCCCCTATCAGGATTCGAACCCGGTATCTCCCGATCCAAACCCCAAAGCTTTATCCACTGTGCCATTTGGTCAGTAAATACTGTTACTTAATTTTTTCTCGTAGAACCAAGAAAATATTATTGTTGAGAAGAGAAATAGAGAGATAGAGAGAAACAATTCTTATTTTTTTAGTTATTTTTAGTAATGTGTATTACCCCCACTTTTTAGAATTACTTATAAAGTTACATATAAAGCTTTTAAGTAGTCCAACGAAATCTCTGCCTAGGCAGCTTCAATTGCTACAATCACCTTTTTCATTGGATTCGTATTTTTTGCTTCTTCATAAACTTTGCGAGTGAACCAGGACCCAAACGTTTTCGACGATATTCAAGTCAGGGGAATAACGTGGCCAATGGTAATAACTCAATGTATTGACTCTCAATACACGACTTTATGGCACGGGCATTATGTATGGGCGCATGATCCCGTCGGAAAATTCACTGAAGAGACCCAAATAGCTGCTGAATTTCTGGAAAACTAATTGCAGCATATCCTAAAATGAATTTCTAGTCCTTTTAAGTATTGGAAATAAATTTTAATTCGATAGTGCCAAAATATGAAATTGCATGCCATACCATTACTCCTCTTTTTCTGGCATGATAGCGAGTCAAAAACTGTTTTTCTTTGCGAATGTCATGAAAATAATGATTATAGCCAGCTGGTCCATCTAATTAAATTTTTTTTTTCTGTAAAAACAACTTTTTCCAATTATTATTCATTGTTTGCATATGCACATCCCAAGTCATGTGCTGTTTGGCGAATTTCAATCTAAGTTGCTGGCATACAGGATTCAGTGGTGTGTTTTTATTGTTTGCATTTTAAAAATAAAGCACCTAAAATATCTGTACGAACTGTTGATTTGCCGGCATTAAGCCATGCTGCCATTATGATTTTGTTGGTGAAAAGTTACTGAATTGGACACTAGCCTATGCATTTTTCATCTATCTTGCTTCCATATGATGGAGGCATGCTCACTACACTCGATTTTACGAGTTACGTATTTACAAAAAATACGAGTTGAAAATCCCTCCAATTGGTAGAAATAGATGTTTGTCCTTTATGCCATACTTAAAATATTTTTTCTACTCATTTTAATTCTTGCAGCTATTAAATACTTATTTAAAAACCTTAAGTAAGCAAATAAAATGCCTTTTTTAACTATATTCCAAATAAACAAAGGAAAGTGCAGTTAGATTGCTATGTTTAAATTTTTATTCATTACTGATTTTCTGAGTACTAATTTTCTCTCTTCTCATCAAAAATAAATTGTTGGTTTCGCGAGAAATTACAGTAAAATTTATATTTTAAAGTAAAATTGCAAGTGCATCTAAACAAGTGAACCGATCTAATCGACATTTAAATCTAGTTTTCGGAAACAATTTTAAAATGAAATTACTAAGATTGTAAGCAGACAATAATATAAATGCTAATTGGCCAGATCAAAGTTAATGTGAGACTACATAGACTATTGGACTAATCCATTCCTGACGCACTATTCTGGAATTAGGGAATTGGGAAAATATTTTCAAAGTTTTTTTGTCAAATTGTGTTTTTCTGGCCTGGTGATGAAATTAGTTTGGTATAAATATTTTCAAACCAAAATTAATTGGACTCCCCCACGAAAAATGTATGGATCTAAAGTTTCTCTATAAACTGCATCTCATAAATATTAGTACCAAAGTAATTTCTTCAGTAGGTCAGGAAAAAACAATTTTGACAAAATTGGTATAATTATATTAATCCTAATTCCCTGTTTGCAGAGAAAGCCACAACGATTCCTAGAAGATTTGGGGCCTGGATCCATATTTTTAAAATCGGTGGAAATTTCTGTATTCGAATATAATTTGCTTTAAAATTCTTTATATTTTCCGAATTTTTCGTCGGCTACTTTAATTATTTTTTCAAATTTGTTTGCAAGTTTTTTATTATTTATTTCCATACTAAGGGAATAATTCCGCATCGATTTTCTTAGTCGGAATTTTTCCGTTAGTAGGGAAATAAATACATAATATAAAATTTAGAAACAAATTATTATATTCGAATGAGGAAATTTGAACCGATTTCAAGAATAGGGGTCCTGATAATGAATACCAAACGACAATGTTAGACTGTAGTCAAAGTTATGTGTTAGGTAGGGGTGCGGTAAAATTTGTTTTGACCCACTTAGTACCGGATACACTTACTTTATAAAATCTGATTTGGGCCTTAAGATTTTTGTTTGTACAACAAAATAATACAGGTAACATTTTTGCTTCTCCAGATAAAAAATCAATATCGTCAAAAATCAATACAATGTTGAGCATCTTACCCCTGATTCACCAAAATGTGTTTATAAAATAATGTGCTGCTAGCAGTGGCTTGCCGAAAGCAAACTTATAGAAGGTTGGTTTTACATAAAGTATCTCCAGCCACAAAATCTTTTTCTTAACTAAATTGAAACCATTTACGAGTAAGTGAATAACATTTCCTCCAAATTGATGCTTGTTTATAGATGTAAATGAACTTTATTTTATTGTACGGCATTTAACTTATCTTTGGCATAGTTAATGTAAGAATTCTGACCATATTCGATTATGACTCAAGCGATTGACTTCTATTGAACCCCACGTTCCTTGCTCTAAATAAATACCCTGAAATATTTTGTCATAATAAAATACCGCTGCGTGACAAAATATATAATAAAATTCGGTAAACATTTGTAATACAGTGTGAAACATGTACATTTCCTCCCTAGCTCTACAATGAACAAATTTACATAAATATGACCTAATTTCTCGAACCTTTAATGCCGAGTTCATAAATTCAAATTATGTACTCCAGCATATTTTTGTTATGTTACTATTGTTAAGGTTTTATACACATACTTTACTTTCTTATCCCAGTTGTATATTATTTAACAATAACCAAAATTCAAAGAATAATAATACATCAGCTGTTGTGTAACATTTTTCTTAAAATGCTCCTAGAAAACTTTCATTTTTCGTTAATTTCGTCTAAAAAAAATGAAACAAATTTTTTTGACCATCAGCAATTTCCTCTTGTGCGTATGCCTATAATTCTCATAACTATATTAAACCGAAACAAAATTTCTTCTGTAGTGCGCCCGTTGATAGACCTCTACGCTACTATATACCCTTTCCAAATTATGTGCGTATGTGTATGTAGACATACCGACCAAGGAAAAAAGACTCAATAAATTGTCATTATTACGTAACCGAAAAAATAATTATAGACTTTAGAAGACGTACATAACAACAACAATAACAACTACAACAAAAAGGGTTCGTTTTCGTTAAGATCTTGATACCAATAAATCATTAAGTCATTTAAAAATAGTTCCATCCATCCATTTTGTGTATTTGGTAATGGTGTGTCTGTGTGATGTGTGTCTTTTTCAAATGAATTTTTTTTTCAAGACACAAAATAATGTTGTGTGATGCTTATACATAAATTATATAGGCCATCTGCTATATTAATGTCACATTTTTGTCGAATTTATTTATATACACATATTTTGTGGATGCGTTGTTTTTGTAATTAAATGTTGTCATATAATATAAACGCGCGTCTGTTTAAAGTTTTAACCAACGAAATATTTCAAGGTGGTGAAATTGATCTAAATTTGCCAAAATATTTATATGTATACTATAATAACAGAGGCATATGATCGACTTTCTATTATAAATTACATTAAAGTGAAAACTTGAAATTCATAAAACTTTATCGATCTATAGTTTTTGATTAATTATAAAATTTATGGTTTAATCTAATTTTAGATGCTGCACGTATATATTTTTTAATAAAATTTTGACAAGCCGCACCACAATAAAAATAATAAAATCTCAAAATTTCTCTTTCGTTTCCTTATTGTCATAATCAAAAACACACTACGAGCGCGACACAACATAAACAACAACAAAAAATACAAAAAAATCAAATTTAAATCGTATAAAAATTAAAATATATAAAAAAGTCGTAAAACCATCACACAAAATATCTACCAACAACAATATATAAGTGTATACACTAATAATTTCTTTAAGACGATCCCATATATAAATTTTATTTCTCCAAAATAAACTCACATATCTTGACCTACACCAATTTCATCTTGGTGTTTTCTTAAACATTTTTTTTTTCTACATACACTTTTTTAACATCTATCTTAAACTTTTTTTTTCTATTTTTCTCTTTTCTTCTATAGTATACATCCATACATATGTATATAATAATACACACACAAGACATAATATACTACACACTTAACAACAAACAACCATTAAAATTCATTTCGATATATTTACATTTATAAAAAAAAGTCGTAAAAATCGCCTAAAAATAAAAAAATTTATGAGATTTTAAAAGAAATTTTTCGTTTTATTACTATTTAATGACGTCATAAAATATCCATGCACTATGCAAACAATTATGCAATTTGATATTATATATTGTTGGGATATTTTAAACACACTTCTAGCGAATATACCAAATTGCTAATAATCATGCAGCATTTTATGTGCAACATCATGCAATACGCGCGTTATAATTTAATTATGGACTGAAGGAGGATAAGTTCGACACATACTGGATAATAATAGTGGATAGACCATAAAAAATCAATCGAAAGCTTTTTTTTTTGAGGGTATACTGGCTCGCTCGCAAAATTTATTGAACAATAAAAAATTTATTAAACAAAAAAAAAATTGTTTGGTATACAATAATAATAATAATGATGGTGACGATGATGACAATGATAGTTGGGTTTTAAAGTCGCGCGGATGCCGGTACATAAAAAATGCCGTATAGTGCATGTAACATAAATAGGAAGAATGAGATGGTATACGAGCGACTACGTACATACATTATAGGTGTATATGATTTTCCCCGAGCTTTTTCATCATCAAACCAAAAAATACAAATAAAACAAAAAATTTATGTTTGGACACACTATAAAAAGCGCATATAGTTAAATACAGTATACACTACACTATAAAAAAAGAGTAATAACATCGATTCGCTGAATGCCATAAACCAAATAGAAAAAATAAAAAAATTTGGAAATTGTTTTTTAACAGCCTGGTCGATTGTTTTTTAATGAAAAAACCCATTTTTATAAATTTTGTAGTTTTCGCGATTTTTTTTTTCGCTTCATCATGTGTGTGTGTGTAGTGTATAAAGTGGACGTAGTTGGTGGTGGTATATAGCGCGATGATACGGCGGTAGGCGCAGTAGAACAATATAACAGTAATAGTGTAGTGCAAACTCTACTGGTTTATATTATTTTTTATGTTTGTTCATTCAAAATGTATTTATATAGTTGTTTTCTATGATATGCAAATAATATACAACTATTATATCATATATATGAATATGTAAAGTGATGTGTTTCGTACATGCAACAAAAAAATAAATTGTTTATATTTTTACATTTTTGATATGATAAAATAATCATTGTTTCGTTTGGGTTTTTGTGTGGTGGATGCATGAATATGAATAAAATCAAGTTCAATTGAAATGATGGACGTCAGTGGTACTACATTTTGACATTAAGGCCGTTCAGGGGTATTTTTGGTGGAAAGCAACTAGAGGAATTCAAAGGCATTTGACATTCTAATTCTAAAGGATGGGCCATCTGGGTATAGATTCCGGTTTGGTGAGAAGGAATGGATGAGATTGTTTTTTATATTTTCTTTTTAGCTTACTTGGAATGAAAAGTAAAATTTGTTTTTTGATAAGGAAAGGTGGTTCTATGCCATTTATATATGAAAAACCATATTGTTCATATGCCCACCACGGTTTTGTCTACAGGCCTGCATCAGAACGTCAAAATTGTTGATGGCTTTTACCAATAAAAGTAGATCAATGACCTCAATTGCAGTTCGAATGTTTTTTTTGAGTTGTTGAATTGTTTGTGGATGATTAGCATACACATAACCTTTCAAATAACCCCACAAAAAATAATCAAGTCATGTTAAATCCGGCTTCTTGGTGGCCAAGGAACTTCACAATTTCCTTAAATTATGCGATCAGCAAAACTTTATTTTTTATTTTTATGCAATCTTTTTTGGGACACAAGCCTCTCTCTAATCATTCGTGGTTTTCCTTTTTCCGTTCAAGGACGTACGGCTATAAACAGTGCGAATAATTTAGATAGCCTCAACTAAAAGCTTTTACATAGCATCCAAAGCTTTTAGTTGAGGCTATCTAAATTATTCGCACTGTTTATAAATATTACAAAAAATAATTCGTGTGAAGTTTGTCCTAAATTGTCCTAAACCAACAACAAATTTTAGGACAAATTTAGGACCAACTTCACACGACTATATAATCATGTGAAGTTTGTCCTAAACTGTCCTAAACACAGAATTTCTTTCTAAAAGTAATTTAACAGTGTAAATTATTATTAAATTATATTCTCAGTTCAATTTAAAAAAAGAATACCAACTACCACTACATTTTAAATTAAATATGGAATATCAAAAATTTTGAAAGTAAATTTTCTTTACAATTATAAAGAAGTTTCATAAATTTTCCGACAGCTTGTTGATCTATAAAAGATCTGGACTCCTATATCTATCTACCGAGCGAGTATGATGACCCGCTGATCGTGGGAATTCCCGCTATTCGAATAATTGTGACACGGGGAAAGTATTGGTTCTGTTGAAAAGAAGAAATTATTTATTGGCCTTACGGTTTAAAACGTCCGCCAATTTATTGATCTATAAAGTTTTGGACTCCTATGTCTATCTACCTGAGTCCAAAACTTTTATAGACCAATAAATTGGCGGACGTTTTAAACCGTAAGGCTAAAAAAATTTTCTTCTTTTTAACAGAACCAATACTTTACAGAAACTATTAGCAATGACAAGTTGGTGGACCTCTTAATAGAAGTACTAGTCCCAGACTAATTTTCATTGCTTTAATAAGTACACTCAAATTACACTGTTAAATTTAATTATATACATTGTTGTTGGTTTAGGACAAGTTAGGACAAACTTCACATCCGTAAAAAATATGATTTTTTTGGTATTAAAAACGGCTGTGGTCAATTAAAAACGGTTGTGGTCAGGACCCCAATGCACAGAGTTCGGGTTAAGATGAAAATAAGCTCATCACTAAAGATAATTTTTGGATGAAAAACCTTTATATCGTTCAAGCATTCAATTAAAGAAACGACGACGATTTAACCCATTCCCACAAATGACGGCTAGAGCCGTCAAATTTTTGTTGATATATATGCAAATGACGGCTATAGCCGTCCTGCATATTTTAATTAATAAAAAAAGGAACATCATTCTTACGAAGTGTACTAATGCATTTATTTGTTAATTATTCAGTAATACATCAAAGAAAAAAAGATGTAACATTCCAGATAACATATCAATTGTTTTTTGTGCGATTTTTCATGATTAGCAATTCGATATATTTTCGCCTACAGCCGTCATTTGTCTATATATATCACCAAAAAATCGGACGGCTATAGCCGTCATTTGTTTCTGTAGGCGGAAATATATAGGAAAAATGATGTGATGAGCAAATGACGGCTATAGCCGTCGAGAGTTTTCATGGGAAAACTGTGGGAAAATGTGATAATTTTCACTTCCAAACAAATAAATGACGCTCAATTTCATATGGCAGTCTTAAACAATTGAAAAACAAAAAGTGTGTTTCTGAGCACGGTCGTCAATTAAAAAGTGTGCGGCAATGGGTTAAATAGTCTGGTAGCTTCAATTTTTGAGTTAGTTGAATTTTGTATGAATGTTAAGTTGTTGTAGACGATGCCTGGTTGATGTGCTTGGTTCATCAAATCATCACGAACACTTTCACTTACAACTGCCACGAGTACGCACTGAATGAACATGTTGGTACGATCTACGGCGAACAATAATTTAGCCAATTGCATGCTCAGTAAGATTTCCATGTAGACCAAAATTCTCACGTAAATTCTCACGTCCAAATTTGGACAATCAAAATGCGTTGTTCTGTTGTAGCGACTCCATGATGATAAACGACATATTTTTGATTTTTCATATGTGAAAGAATTTTCTAGAACAGATAACATTACGCATAAAGTTTCATCGACTGGAAAAAGGACCAACAGATGGCCCACCTTGTATTATTAAAATAAGACTTCTTTACCTTTATTGTAAATTTAAAATTAGTTTTTTAAGTTAAAGTACGAGCCCAATTTTATAAGTCTCATTTTACCAGTAAACATCGGTTTTTATTACAAAGTTGTTCTATTGCCTTGTTCGCTAAACTACATACAGCGGCACAATTAGGCGAACAAAAAACAATAAAAAATGGGTTTAAAATCAAATAGACATTTGATTTTAAACAACGATTTTTTAGATGATATTTTGTTGGAAAAAAATTCTAAAATTTTATTGAAAAGTTATGAAAAAGTGTAATAGTGGAAATATACTACTTTTTTGAAAGGATTACCAATTAACCAATTTTTGTGATCAACAGGTTTCCTTAGTAACAGCAGAATGTCTCTAACATATTGACCAGGTGTACGGGATCCACCATCAATAATTATTAATTCTGTACGGGTACCTAAACAAATCCCGACCATAATTAATAAGTGCCACTCCACCATAACCGACGTTGGTCAGAATGTTACATTCAGAGTACCGCTCACCTGGTCGTCTCCATACTCTTTGCCTTCCATTGATCATGTTCACTAAGGAACAATTCTCGTATGTGAATAAAATATGGCCCACTGCTTCAAAGCCTAAAATCGGTGTTCTTCTCGGTGATTTCACTGAAGTAAGGGTCCTTTGGCTGTAATATATGATCTCAAAACGACTTTTTTAGGCCTTTATCTTACAGTACGTTCACTTATTCGCACTCTTCAAACATGTTCGGGCTGAAATGATCATCTCTGGGCCCAGTACAACGTTTTCGGCTTTGGCCTCGTCTTCTCTCACAATAACTCGTTTGAATGTACCGTTGAACACATCGATAAATGGTAGACGTAGACAACCGAACCTTCTGGCCACTTGGAGGTAAGTGTAGCCATTCTCGATCATTGTCACAGCACTGCATTAATAACTCTATTTTTTAAATTCTAATGGTGAAAGAATTGGAATTGATATTCACACATTAAACAATTATATCATATTAAATACAAATGAATAAAAAAAATACTTTACCACTAAAAGAGTTAGATATTCTGTTAATTGTTAATAATTTAAATTTGGAATTAAAATATTGAAAAACGCAGCTGTAACATTAACACTTTGCACTCTTATGACACTCTGGAAGGGACGATATACATTTACTAAAGTAACACACCGTAAAAGATTACACAAATTAAAACTATATATTCCATTTTAAGTAAATATAATACGTTCAAATCTAACACTGAAAATAATTTTAATTCATTTAGCTAGTAAATAATACAAGTTGACACTCAACGACTTTGAAAATAAATCGAGTGCAAAGGGTTAAATTTTATAAATTAGAAAAACAAAAAATATTGTATGTTGTTTTGTTTTTTATTAATAAATCGAGTGTTACTTGTGTTTTCCTAATTGTGCCGCGGTGTGTAGTAACAAAACAAGTACATTTCACGTCTTTTACAGTGTTGTGCCGGATTATCAACACCGCGTAGTTGTTTAATATTCTACATATGTAGACAATTAAAAAAATGGTGTCAACAATGTAAAGAATGTAGACAATTTCGAAATTTTTTGTTTCTCTCAGAAATCAGCAGAGTCCCGTGATTTCTTTGTTAAAAAATCCATTTCAAAATCGAGAGCTTCATTCTTCCCTCACATTAAAAATATTTGAACCAAAGTTTGTTAATGGTAATGCGCACATATGTTGCGATTAAAGTTCGAAATCGTTAACTGTGCGAATAAAAAATATTGGAAACGTTATACGTGTTATTATGCTCGGAAAATGGAATGATTGGGAAAACTGATGTTGTTTATATGGTACCATCAGTTAAAAGGTAAATTTTTTATGCAGTTAAATTTTACGGTACATTGACATTTGGATAATTCTTTGGTTTAACACAGAATTATCAAAATGTCAATGTACTTTATCAAATGCAATGGAAAACATCATCTCCACGCGATAATAAAGTAAAGAAGAAAAAGAATTCGGAGAAATAATGATCACACAAGATCATCCTAATAAATTCCAAAATATGACTGATGGGTTACTGGTTATTTCAAACAATATTACAATAAAAATGGTCCACGAAAATCCAGCGTCGATTGATAATAAATGGATGAATCTCTGATTAAATGTAAATTTCACTTGTCCTCATCAAAATGGAAATCGCTTCTTGTATTTGGTCACGGAAACCACACAAAATCAGTTTGTTTAGAAACTCGTCGGATGGCCGCTAAATCTTTATGCCGCAATTTTGTTTAGTTTGAATCAAAACACAATCAAAACTATTAAAATGAATGAAATGATTTATCTAAAAGTGTTCTAGAAGCCCAAACTATATGGGTTGCACAAAGAACAGACGTCGAAATTCACGATGAAGTATTCGTTCCAATAATGTTAGTGAATATTGATTAACCTCCTGAACGTACAGTACATACTGACGATTTATTGGAAATTGTTTACGAAATTGTAAAGGATATAACTCGATTTATTCTAGAATACGAATTATTAATTTTTGTAAACCAGCGCTGTTTTCAGAAAAAATTCTTTGGAAATACTCTCATTTTTTATTTTTACGTCAGCTACCAGTGTACGATAATTTACAGAGTGATAAGCGAGGCTCCGCCGAGTGCGCCAGAGTATTGAAAATATAATTTACTTTATTTGTCCTGGATTTGTAAATGAAATGGCTTTTGGTTGTACCAATATCAATTATATCGATTAACCGAATGTTCTGTCGGGCCGCTATAAGAACCTGACCAATGCTTTAGGTCGAGTACTACTGCACCGGCTAACAAACGGGAGCTGTCGGCTATACATTAACTTTAATATCGATAATGTGGAAATCTAAAGTAAATGATTAATGGAGACAACGATTATAACCAACTAACCTATAGCTGAAACGAATAAGAAAATTTCGAAAATTTAGGCAGATCTAACCTTATACAATCATTTATATGCTCAAACTTTTATATTTATGTAAATTTTATCCCTCACACCTATTTGTTTTGTAAAAATTGATTTTTACTTCTTTAACTTTACTTCTTAGATCTAGATAAACCAAAATTTAAACTGAAAAGCTTTCGGTACGAAGTCGTCACGACTTCGTACCGAAAATACAATAGAAAAAACAACAAAAGTAGTGATAATCTTAATTTTGAACAAATTATCGACATATTCTACCAATTCTGGTTCTACGCTATTTTCGACACCAACATGTAGACAATTTCGAAATACGCGTAGACCGGTGTACCTAGAATACTATCATTGCTTTAAAAATCTGCCATGTGACGTCATTTTATGTCGACGGCGCCAATCTTTGACTATAGGTGACAGTATAATCAAATAGATGATGATTAACGGTGAAATAACATACCAATTCTATAATAGTATCAATTATAAATTACATTACGGGCATTGGTAAGAATTAATTTATTAATTAGGTGCATTGCGCAGACGCACAGCATTGGCCTTTTATTAACGTTATGTGTAATTGAAGTGAAAAGTGGTTCGGCATTTATATTATTCGTACTGTCAAGTTCATTTAACTATTTGTTTTTAACTATGTTTAAAACCATAAAATTAAGCATATTCAAACTCAGCTCAATGTCCACTACAACTATGTTTTTGGGCCAATTGAGCTATATTTAGAGATGATAATTTCTCGTTATATTTTGTAAAACCGAAATAAGTGAAGCCGATCTCGTAAATGAAGCCGATCTCTCGACCCAACCCTTTCGTATAGGCTGCATTATTCATGTAGGATCATAGCAACATAGCTTAGCATCGCTTACCTTCTGAGCGATGTGGACTTATTTATCTAAATATTTGTTTGAGTTCTCGAAACACAAACGAGAAAATGAAAACATGGCTCACATCAGTCAAACATTGCTTCTAGTGCGCTATGCGTTGAAGCAGGAAGGATATATTTTATTATCAGAAATGTCGTCAACTGATTTGGTGTAATCTTAAATTTTTTTGTCAATAAACTTTGATGTTTGAAAAGATTCAAATTTAGAATCAATAAATCGCCAGGCACAGCTGGGGCTACTTTATTAGTGCCAGCCATTAATAGATATGGCTAGTGTTATCAAACAATTAAGAAAAGTTGGTAATTTAGTCGAAAAATCGTTGTCAGGCACATAGTATGAATATATTTAATTCTTTATATAAATCAATGTAGTTTTGTTTTTGACAATATTATGCAATACATGTTTTAATCTAGATCAAGAAGTTGCGATAGATACCTTGGATTAATCTTGTACGTTTCATCAACATCGCCGTATTCGCTTTAGCGGTTCGAGCAATCTTGTAGGTTGCAACGAATTTAATAAAAAAGTACATTGAATTGCGGTGGTGTTTTTCATCAAACAGTTGATTTAATCGCAAGTGTTTCTGTTGAATCGGGATAAGCTTTACTTTATTTCCCTACCATCGAATAAAATGTTTAAATAAAAATGATATATAGAAAGATTAGATAGCTGTCACGATGGGTACGTATAGACTAATTTTGGTTTCCAAGGACTTCCCGATGCAAGTGCTGGAGCTCTAACCACTGCACCACATGTCCGGTTTAATGAAGAACAGACAAATAAAATATTTTTAATTTTGTTAAAAAATTTCAATTTGATAACTTTAATAAATTATATTAATAAAATGTTAAGAGTATCGTATTTACTTCGGTCTGTAAGACCAAATTATTGAAATCCTGATAAAAAATTATGAAAAATGGCCCCTGGTCCAAAAGGCGATTCGATTTTTTTCCCGTCAATCTTCTTTTATTTTTAATTCGGAGAATTGAAAAGTTTTTGGCATCTCTACCTCATTGATCGGGTACCTGTCATAGGAAATCACCCAAAATACCACCCAATGTCACGACATTGCATTACGTTTTTCACAGTTTTTTTTACATAAGTTACAATTATTATTATTCACATATGTATAATCCTGTACCATATCATTCGCATGATCTTGAAAAAAGCAACAATTTAGTTATTACCGCTATAGTTTATAAATCCACCGTTTTGGCGCTGGTAGCTAATTATTTATTTATTATCGAATATATAAGTATGGCATGTCAATGAAAAGGTTTCGAAGAATGTCACAAATTTAACTGAAGCATATTAGCAGTCCAAATTACCATGTAGCACTGATTACAAATACATTTTTTCGCATTTTGATATGATCATGTGGCAAATCGTTTTTAAAATTTTGGACGGAGGAAGATTTTTTATCAACTATTTATTTCACAAATGCAGCGTTTTGGCCCTGGCGACAAATCATTATAGAAAATAGCTCTAAATTGTCCAACATAAAACGGGAGGACGGTTGAATTGTGACATCTATTACCTAATATTAATAACGTTCCGGTTTACTGTTATATGACAAACAAACTTTTCAATTTCGGTATAGTTTAATTTCGATTTAGATTTGTACATATCATATGATCCGAATTGATACATTTGGTGTGAGAAGGCGCAATTGCCACCCGCAAGTTCGCGAGAATTACTGAAGCTGCTACCCTTTACTATTTCAGATGACTTCAATAAAAAATAGTTCGGTGGGTGAAGGATGAACTATTTCAGCCTTTTCCGCACTTTAACGGTATAACATATAAATTTCCATTTCATAATCAATCTCGTCCAAATTGAGATATTATTACATTTTGATTTTAAATATTTTAGAATATCACTGCTAAGAGATTTAGCATGAGCTAATGAATCAATTTTAAGTTATTAAAACTTAAAATTTTACTGTAAAACAACAAAAATTTAAAGAAGAAACCAAAACGGAGCGAATTGAAGAAATCGATTCAGAACTAAAGTTGCGTTTCGGTTACGGTTAACGTTCCATCTAAAGTTATTAATTTCGTTACCGTTCCGTCATTCAGTTGAATAAAAATATAGGAACTCTCTGATTTATAGCAAAAATATTTTTAAGCAGGATTAATAACCTGGTAATATGTAACATTTTGGCATTCCCTCTAAATTGATAACTACGTGTAAAATATTAATGAATGATTCTAAAGGTTAGGTGATGATAATTGAAGACACACTATCAAAGTCTTCAAAATAATATTACAAGTGCGCCTAGGAGACACAAGAGCCCAAATTCTTTTCATATTATCGTTACAATATTCCACTGACCAGCTCAATTCAGCGCAGCTATGTATATTATAAATCAAGCGGGATTACATACAAACAAGTTATGAATGCATACTGGATGGCCTCAATATCAATGAAACGAACGGATATCGCGGGAACGTTAAAATTCACTTACAATTAAATGGAAATTAATTTTTAAATAGTCGCAAATCAGTTTAAACCCATTCTGATGTTGAGATATTAAGAGTTAAGGGTTTGGATAAGTCCCGTGTTCTACGTTCCCAAAATCTTACAATAAAAATAATTTTAGTAAGAAAACCCGACATAGTATGGCTTTAAAAGTGGAAAATTTAATAAAGGGTCTTCCAATAATAACTTTTCAAATTTGAAATTAAACAGAATTGTTGTTAAAAGTATATGAAATTCTTTATTGCAATTTAGTTAGTAAACACTTCACCAATTATGGATGATTGGATGATATTATCTGACAAATGTCCTTCACTAACACGTAATTGGGGCTCTATCTCACCAATTCGATTTGGGTTTTGAGACCTTTGATTGATTGTGGATTATATTCATAAACCTTACTCTTTACATAGCTCCCTAAAAAATAATCGAATGGCGCTAGATTGTATCATTGATATGTAGGGCCGCCCTGTTGAAACAACAAATTGTTAATCTATTCATATCACAAAATATTCGCCATAAAAAATTTGTTGTCATTTCTCTGTTGTCATGCTACTGAATCTGTGACTTCAAATGTTTGCACTAAATTTTTAATAGCGTGCTTGAATTCGTTTTACCAAATGGTTAATCTTCTATACTGTGGATTTTTTGATAAAACTGATTAACGGAACTTTAAAACAGCTACTTTATACTCTATTGAAAAAAAAAGTTCTTATTGGAAGACAATATACATGAAACAGAAAAAACGCAATCGTAACTTTTTATTACCACCGGAAATCGAACGCGAGACCTCCGAATAACAGAACAAGCACGATCCTACTAACGAGAGCGGAAAAAATAAAACACGCCCGGGCGACAGCAGCAATGAAAACCCGCTATTCGAAGTCCTTTACACACTTGGTTATCGTGCTTGGTGCCATCTTATTACGGATCAAGTAGTGCATTGTTAACGAAGAAGAATTACTGGTTTCGGGTCGAGCGAATTTGCAAACATTTTCGTTCTGGAATCGATTGTCGGTACATACTTATCGAAAAAAATACTAGTTTCACGGTAAAAATTCTGATTCCTAAATAAAACAACATTGCGAATGTCCACCATGGAAGTATTAGATGGAGTAATCTAAAGTTGGTACATTTTATTAATATTTTTTTAAAACCAAAATGAGATACGTGCTTCTATTATAAGACATAAGAATTAGTTTACTTCTTTAAACAAGGAAAGATTTACTTGTACTTCGTTTGCTTCGTAATGTAACAGCAAGTTGAATTAATTGTATATTTCCTCGAGAAATTTAATCAGATAGATAATTGAAAACTACCAAATTTTGATCTCTGCGATAATGGGGAGGGGATCATTCATGAAAATTTATGGAAGTAAAATCAAAAATATGACAGATTTATTTAACAAATTTTCAACAGTCATCAGTTTCTTTCCGAATGTTGTGTAAAATAAATTTTGCATAACAATAAATTGTAGAGTCATTCCACAAAATGTTATTATCTAATCTGAAAATTAATTTTATGAATAATCTTGATTAATTTAACTCTTCGCTCAGTTTAATTAAATCACATGCGGTTTAAAACGAGTACAAAAAAAATAATTTTTAAAAATTATTCTCCTATTTTCTCCAAATTTTGTAGTGGCCTCCCAAGTTTTGCATAATTATAGCTTCAATTCAAAATTTGGACCGAATCGTTTTATCTATAAAGATAATAAATGGATACGACGCAAATTTTCGAGAGTTCTCCTTTACCTATAGTAGATATAGAATAACAGAGAAAAAAGTAGTAAACATAAATTTTTCTTTTTTTGTCTATTATAGGAAAATGATAGCCTTCAAAAATGAACGTCGAATTTAATAGTAAGGGCCTTGACTTCGGGTATCTGTAAAAATCTGGAGACCAAAAATTTTCATAAATTTTTCATTCCTTTGTAAATAAAAGTAAGATAAAATTCTTGTTTTACACGTAGGTACGAGTATATTTAATTTTCGCTCATTTCTTAAATGTAATTTAATAGATACTCAACTATTGATACACAACTATATAGCAGAGAAATTATTTAAACACTGATTAAAATAAACTATAGGTAGAGGTTTGTTCTTAACGAACATTTTATACAAATTTTTAATCAAAAATGCGTACTTCTACTTGAACACATTTGTAGCACAATAAGGCAAGGGAAAGCATTACATATATTTGAATTATGTAAACACATAATGAAAATTTTTTATTCACTGTTTAATTATTTAAAATAAAATTTGTTATTTACAAAAAAAAAAACGAATTTTTTCAATTAAAAACCAGACTCTTTTATTGGTAAAAAATCACACTAGAACTACCGAAAGTTCTGTTAATTAATCTGACTGCAATCCTAAAATGTACTTCATTCAAGAATGGAGCATTGATAGAGCTGATTAAAACCTTGGAACAAAAATTCAAATTATTTTTTAATTTTATACCGGAAATAAGTCACACGTCATTGGTACTTGATTAGATTCATTTGGTAAAATTTATCGGAATTTATTAAATATGTAGGGAATAAAACAAATCATTTGAGACATTTGAAATAATTACCCAAATCTAAAAAGAGCATTCGCAAAACTTAATTTTTCCATTACAATAATAGTAATCTGCATTTTCATTAAATATAACAATTTAAAGTAATTGTAACTGGTATTTTAAGTATAATGATTATTAGCAATATTAATTTGTATTTAAGTTATTCAGAATTCCGTATTGCCCAAAGCGTAGTTTTACACAAACAATATAATTTGCCTACCCTTTGATGATTTGAGGATCAACATGAAGTTGGCGTTACTGGCGCCGACAACATTTTCCCATCATTCGCCAGCGTGAAATAAAAGGAACCAGAATTTGAAAAAAGACTAAGGCGATCTCATTGGTAAGGTGAAGACGACTGCTAAAAAAGCAAACAATTTAATTAATCGAATATTTAATAAAAGTTAAAACATCACGGGAAGAAAGTGATATTTTAGCGACTGTTCCCTATTTTCAAAGCTCAATGTTTTGTTCGAAGAAATTGTTCAAAAATACTTGAATTATTACGCGTATAAAAACATAAATATCATGAAGTTTTTCTAAGCAACAAAGAGAAAATATATAGGAAAGTATATAACGTCGATATTCGAATGGCAGGCAACTCAAACAAATATGCTCTAAGAAGGTTTCCAAATTCTCTACTACTAGGGAAAGCCAGAAAGACAATGTCTGGTTGGGTTGAACGTAAATCGCGACCACTTACCACCAGGTCGTTATTTTTTTATTTCTTAAAAGCTCAGGCTTTCAAACCCAAAAAATAATGTTAATTTCTGCCAAAACTACTATGTACGAGTATATAACTTTATGGTGTAAAATTGTAGCTGTTATCAATTGTAACTGTTTACAATCAAAAATCAATTAACTAGACACTGGTGAAGTGTGAGTAACTTCTCGGAAGTAGCGATATCATTGGATTCATCAAATCGAAGTTGCAAGGTCTCCACAACAACGGAAGATTATAAAGTGTTCCGTCCAAACAGCCAGTGTTTGTCGTAGAGGAAGACCCCGACTGCGCTGGCGTGACAACGCCGTGAACGACTCACCCGTATTAATATGTCGAAACTGGAAGACGAAAGCGATAGGTGAGAAGAGAGAGAAAGAGAGAGAGATAGAGAGGGAGTGAGAGATAGATAGAGAGAGAGAGAGAGAGAGAGAGAGAGAGAGAGAGAGAGAGAGAGAGAGAGAGAGAGAGAGAGAGAGAGAGAGAGAGAGAGGTGAAGCGTGAACCGCGAGAACTAAGAAACCACGTTATAGTGTTTGTTTCTTTTCTCGAAGGGTCGAACAAATAACTCTACTTGGTGGACAGACATTTCGGTTTAATAAACAAAACGCTCTTAACTCGAGCTTACGAAAATGGCGTAAATTTTAAGATATTTATTAAAATACGAGATGCATATTTTTTAAATTGTATTAATTTTATGTTCAAATAAAATCTGAACCACACTTATTTATATGAATAATTTTAAGACTTCGTACCGCTGATTTAGCGCAGTCCACGATAAAAATATTCGGTAATCCGAGACTTCGCATTTGGATAGGCCTATTGAACTTGCACACTGTTCTGTACAAAACATAACATCACACAATAATATTCGTTCCGTTAAGTCCCTTCAATCCAAAGTTTACAATTTATCAACGAAATCTCAAGTGTCCAGCATCATTTCTCATATTACTCAACAGTAAAAAACCTACGAAAATCCTAAAGTATACTTTTTAAATAATTGCTAAAGAATTTAAAATTGATTTTAAGGGTTTTCCCGCAGTAGGAAAAATAAATTTGTGTAACATGAATCTAACTTTACATTTGATCTCACTCGTGTCTTAAACTTTTATAAATTTATAATATAATCTATAACTTTTAGTTCGGTTTTCATAAATATAGGCTTAATTTTGGAGATTATGTAAGGCTTTCACAAAACTACAAGGTTCATTAATACTTTCTTTTTTCATTTTTTGCAACCGCACAAATATTGTCGGTGAAAAGAAAACATTGAAATAACGGGTTTTAACCCTTAAAATGCAACTCTCTCACAGATTTGGTTGACTTAAAATAGAAAATTTAAGTTATTTAGAAGATGACCGAATTATGAAGATACATTTTTGTCTTGATGTTTAAGGGGGCCAAAAACGTTTCGACATAACCGCATGCGATAATAATGAAGTGTTTACTATTAAAATGAATTTTCTCCAGAATAGTTTCAAAATTTTATAAAATCTCAGTTCATAATAAGTCCTGGTCAAATGATGCCATTATTTGTGTATTGATTTCAACATTACTGATAAGTGTGAATTAAAATTGTTTCAGTCCTTATATACTAGCGACCAATTCAGACCGCCATATATACAACGCACCCGGTTCATTAAGTGTTTTGTAGTAGTATTAAAGTGCCAACGCGAGCTTACTATGGCATTGGTTTGGAAATCGTTTGCTACTTGCTTGTCTGTTTCGCCCCATTTAATCTATGGTACCACTTCAAACTTTTGTCCTAACTTATTCCCAAATTTCATCGAATTCGTATTATTTTAAAGTTTTAAGATTGTTGACTTCTATTCTAAATTAAAGTTTAATTAGAAACACTATACTTTGAAATCTTTTTGAATGATAAAACTTAATTTAATTTAATTTTTGTATACGCAGAAGTTGCAATTGATGAAAAAAAATATAATGCTGAGTCAAATATAAATAGATTTGCGGTTCTGAACAATGTTGACTTATTCCGTTAAAAATACTGTTTTATTATCATCTATTTTCTACAGAGATTAAAAATTAAACATAGTTTCTAATTAATAAAATAAAAAATTTGTACTACTTTGAAAATTTTCGGTATTTTTAAAAAATGCTTTTCTGTACAAACTAATTTATTCTAAAAATAATTTTCGAAACTTATTTCAATCAATTTAACAATTTATTTGGGTTTTTTCCCATCATCCTTTTCAGTTTAAATTTCGTTAATCGGTCTAGATACGTTAATTTATGTAGATCGTTTAACTGCTCAATTCCATCTGGTCATTTCTAATTTGAATGAAATTGGAATCATATATCACTCACCTTTGAATTTAAATAATACAAATAAATTCAGTACTTAAGTTAATTCTATCAAAATAATTCAGTTTCAACTTTAAAATCTCAGAATACAACTTGGCGTTCAGATCAAACAAACTGTCAATAAATAATTCACAGATATGCTAATTTATTTAGATTTAATTTTAAAAAAAAATGGTATACTTGAGAATATCTCACTAGCACACTTAATGTCTAAGCAAATCTAAGAAACTGGAGATAAATTTCAGGGCCGGTTTTAACGTTTACGCATAATATGAACTTAAAACATATTGTGTTAATACATCGAACTTTTTGCAATGCACAGTAAACGCATGCATTTTAAAACTTCAATTCTAATTTTAAGATTAATTCGGCAATCGATGTAAATTCAATTACCACATATAATTCAACATAATGGCGAGACTTGTTAGAATTAAATTCGCTTGATCACACAACAACATAATTACACTCATAATTTTTCACTCAAACTCAAAAATTTATATGTGCGCAATATCAATCATGCAATCATAGCTTCCAAAGCAGCGTATCTTATCAAATATATGCACAGGGGGTTGCGCTGGGAATATGATCCCAAAAGATCATTTAAAATATTTTCTGTTTTTAATTAGCTCGGTTCAGGTAATACACAATCAAATGTATTAGCATTTTCCTTCTGTAGATGGAAAATTGTTCTTTGCATTTAATATAAAATACACCAAATAATCAAATATAATTTTCATTAATTTCCCAAGACAACAATCATCACAATTCTACATTTCCGAGCAAAATTTTTTATTTTGTAAACATAAAATTTTCATTTTTCTTCTACACGGTTTTTTTTTTAATATAATAATGATAATAATATAACAACAACATCAAATAGAAAATACACCAGAATTTTGTTTTATTTATGAAAATTAAATTAATCAAAAAAGAAAAACAATTTTTTTTCTATTAATATAAATTTTTTCGTATTTATAATTCAATTTTTTCTTTTGTAAAAGAAAAACAACTAAAAATAAAGGTAAATTGGAAAAACAAGAAAATTATTTTTCTTTTGTACACCAATATAAACACAAGCACACAGAGAATAAAAAATGCTATTGGGCAAAATGAAAATATGTTTTTCACAAAAATATATTTTTTTGGTCAAGAAAATTAAAAAAAAAAAATTATATTAAATTTTGCTCTTTGTTTGAATGTCATTTCCAATGTAAATTTTCCTCAGAATTGTTCCGTTTACTTTATGTATTACAATTTTTTATTTTATTGTTGCGTTGGGAAACTTATGATAATAGGCAGGGGGATGATGATGGCAAGAGGATTATAATTGGGGGGACTTGTACTATATAATATTAATTTTTTTTGTTTGGTACGCGTCTATCAGTTAGAGAATTATTTTTCATTTAACTATGTCATCGTAACAGATGGCGCCACATTTATTTTGGACTAAATTAAATTAAATTAAAAAATGAACACAAACTAAAATATAACAAGCAAAATGTTGTGTGTGCCATGTTCACTCAAACCAACGGGAAATGTTTTTTTTTTATTACCACTTAACGCACATGACGTATATACTATATGTGTATAAAGATATATATAGTATGTGATACACACATACCCATACACATATATAAATAGCGCTTATGTACACATACACATATCACGCAAAAAGCACGCATTCTAATGATTTAAAACACCTGTCGATCAACTTACAATTTATTCGGGGTTGTTGCGTGCGATTTAATTTACAATTTAGTTCCAAAATTTTGATGTTTTTATGTTTGTTAATTTTTCACTCAATTTTTTTTTACTTTTATAATTCACAATTTTAATTTCGTATACACTTTTTTTTAAAAATATTATATTTTTTAAAATAATTTTTCACTTTAATTTTCACTCAAACATAAATAAATAATATAAATTAATAATCACAGTAATTTGCACAAATAATAATAATAATAATAACAAAAATCACTCAAAAACTGTATAGAACCACCTCTTCCTAATTAAAAATCACAAATTTATCAGCATGATTATGTTATTATGCATGCAATATATATGACAAGAAAATGAGGAGGAAAATTTATTAATTTAATTTCCCGAAAAATTCTATACCTAAATAAATTTTCATTCAATTATCTATATTTTCCAGCTTTTAATTGAGAGAGAAAAACTAAAAACCAACAACAACACACTCTACTGACTGTATTCAGAAACGTTAACTGACTGAAGTAGAATGTTCAACTAAAAAAATTCGAAAAAATCGTATAAAAAACGAAATTTTTCTTTTTTTTGTATTTTATTTTTGCTCGTCTCGCAGCACACACAGCAGAGCACACAAAAAGCACATAATAATAATTGTAATACAAGAATATGCCACCAGAGTACACTTTGACATTAAATTATGTACATACCGTAGTAAAGAAAACAACAATAAAATGATATATACAAAAAACCAACGGTGGCAACATTGGATAATTGTAATTATATACATATATTATGTATTACATCTATTTACTATTTCTTATCCTTTTCCTGCATTCAGAATACGAAAAATTCATTAATGAAAATAGTCGAGATATACATACGGAAAATTTTTACATTTTCCATCTCAGCTTTTCAGAGAGTAGGATTTTCGTTCGAATCATCAATTTTGATTCAAACATAGCAAAAGCGTCATGTCAGATTATATTGACAGCTGGGTGGAGCTTATTATTATATTATATTTCTTTTCGTTCGGCATTTCCACCTCTCTCTTCAAAATCGTTATCATCATATAGTATTCTATAAACAAAAATCGTTTTCTTTCGCTCTCTCTATATATATATATTAATATATAGAGTTGCTTCACTCTAACACCACTACTCATTTCACTCTAATTTGACAGATAAAACGTCAAAATTTTGTTTATTTTTATACCTAAAACTAATTTATGTTTTGCTACATAAAAAATAAATAAAATTAATTGATTTATCTAGTGAACTTAGTGAAAATTATGATTTTCCATTAGACGAGTAGTTTTGCCATAAGGTAGGTTGAATGTTTTTACCAAACCCAATCCAATTTTGCAACGTACGATGAAATTGTGTGATTTTATGTGTACAAAATGAAAATATATGCGTTTATTATCTGTGATTGTTAGAATTTAGTGATTTTTATTTTAAAATATGCCTCGTTATTTATTTTATTAGTTTTATTTCAATAATACGTGTGTTATGTGGTATTTTGTTGTAAAAATTATGTGTAATGTAAGTTGGTAACATAACCTCACAATTTTTTTCCTGTGTTCGTATATGAGTGTGTATATCGCAATACATATTTGGGAACGCAGTGGCGTAGTAGTTATGATACATTTTTGCGTTGCTAAAAGACGTTAAAATTATTATTGAATAATAAGGTGTTTTGTGTTTATTTATGTCAAAATGGAAAAATGAACAAATTGGAAATCACGTCAATAATCAAATAGATAGTAAATTTGGTGACAGATATTCCGTAACTAAAATCTTCCAGAAAAGTAATATAACTACCGCCTAAATAGACAATCTTTCACATAGTTAATACCAGACATTTTATCCAGGTATTTTACGTATTGCAATAACTGATCTAGCATATGATTTCTCAAAATGATACTCGTATTCACAAAGCATAAAATTTGTTATAAAAACGAAAATGCGTAACATTTAATATTAACATTTATAGGTGTCGTATGTTGTGTGTAATTTATGCAATTTTGAGGTGTTAATTTATTAACGTTAATTTATAGACTTGATTTTTAAGTTGTTTATCACAAGTATTAAAGAAATTGTTAAGTGCTATATAAAAAAATCGTCATTTTAATCAAATGTATGTATTATTATTTACTAACCTTATGTAAATGTTAATGTTAGGTATAAAATTATTTTAAAAATATAATTATTACATCAGCGAAAAAAGTTCATTGTAACGTCCCATTTCCTGCTTTTACAAGCCAAAATTATGTTTCGAAACGCCAAAACTTATTCCTTTTCTATCTAGTTCTATCGAGATTCACACCTGGCACTTGGAAAAAGTTTAAATAAATTTCGTATTTGTGAATGCCATTACTATCAGAAAGAGACTGAAACTTGTATGTGATGTTTGGAATTTCATTTGCTTTGCCGCCATAAATGCATAACTTGGCATTAATACGTTTAGTGAACGCTTTAAACAAGAAACAATTATTAGCACCAAATAAAATAAAAAAATAATATGGTGAGGTTACCAAGACGTTAGTAATTTTGTTTCGACCAAATGAAACGTTGAATTCTTTAAATCAAAAAGTTTGGTCGTCTCATCAGACTGCAGTGATCAAACTACAAAATTAATGAAAATACCGTGAACTTTCATTACAAAGTTAAATCACAATGCTTTAACGAATTATTATGTTTCGCTATCCATTTATCAACCACTTCGCGATCTCAAATTTATTTTTGTTTGACGTTAACATGCAATTTCCTTATGAAATTTTGGATTCGCTAAGGCACCTCACCTCACCTCGATGTATGAGTAGGCTATCACCCAGTATAACCCAGAAACACGAAGTATGATAAAATGAAAAAGTTAAAATATTTGAGGTCGGTAATAACGAAGCAAAATTAAATTTCAGTAGATATAATATGATGAATAGTGGCTTGGTATTTAAAATTTTACGCAAACATGTAAATCTTCAAGTCTTGCAACACGTCCCGTCAAACGAAAAGTTAGACTTACAAGTTGTTGATTGTCAGTGTTTTCGAACCTAAATAAGTTCGTATGATGCTTGGACTAAAAAAGAAAGCGGTGACTACAGGTTGCGAATGAATCATGAAAAACAAAATTTCGAAAAAAATACATGAATAGGATTCATAATCATCTAGACTGAGATGGCCAGGACATATTCTACGACCTCAAAATCGCACCACTATGCAGACCATAGATTCAGTACCAACGAAAGGGGGTCCTCGTGGAAGTCCATCTACTCGACGCAGAAAATGGTCTGCAGGTCTGGCGTCCTCTTATTGTGAACCATAATATCTAGAGAAATATCGTTGAGACAGGTAAATCTCTACATGCCATTTGCCAATAGTAATTGACTTCGAATATGAAAATATGAACAGTGTAAGAAATTGCATAGAGCTGCATTTTCTGTAGTAAAAGTTAAATAATAGAAAAAAATGTCATTTATTATCTTAAAATCAAACGCAACAATATAATATAAATTTTATAAGCACAGTGATATGGATTGTAAGCCATTAATTCGACTAGTCCAATACTATCGACTACAGCTAATCATTATTTAAATTATTAGAACTGCCAAAATAAAATTGAGGGCGCAGTAACATGAATATTATTATAATTCGAGAAAGTGAGATTACCAAAATTTAATATTGGTTACGGCAGTCTGAAGAGAATATCAATTTTCCAGACGATTATTTTTAATAATCATTACTTAGGACGAGGCCAGCTAATACAAACTTTTGGTAATCTCTGCTCCTCCTGAAAATACAAAAATCGGCTTAGTTTAATCCGGAAGAACCTTTCATTTCTAATTATAATTTTACAACTTTAACTAAAATGTCCATCCTATTAAAACTAAAAATGTGATGTCCAGTTCACAAAATTTTTATTAATTGAAATTTAATAAATACATAATTAAATTTTAGCTTGTGTAAGTTTGTACTTTATGTTTGGGTGACTACGTTTCGATAGATGAATTTTCAAGGTTTATAATAAACTTGAAAAATTGCGTTTGGTTGCATTTTCGGCAAGATATTTTTTCTCATGTCAGACATGCAAACATTGTACACTTTTAGATTTATGATATGAAAATGCCTCACAATTTGCACCTCAATCAATAATAAATCTCAATATAGTCAATATATTAATATGGGTTTTGTTAAAATACAAAATTATAAAATTGAAGCTCAATTCTCTAGTCTAGTATCAAACTATATCTTTTTGGTAACATTCTACAATATTCAATAAAGCAATGTGTTGCAATCCATACTGTAACATCAGCCTTCTTCCCTAATTTTACAGCAACAAATTACCCGTTCGATGTTAAATTAAACCCGCTTATCCTTTACAGTAAGTAAATCTTGCCTAAAACTTAAATCTTTTATCATTTTGATAAGTATTATTGTACAACAAATCAAAAATTAGCTCAAAATGATTTAAACTAATTTTATAATAAACGAACCTGTTCATAAATATATTATAACATAAATTACTGATATTCTCTAAATCGAAAATTCAATACACGATACCAATCAAAAAAAAATACAACTCCGCTACTGAAACCAGTGTGCGACGGGAAGAGCTATATAATTTCATATATGCAATCGTATATTTGTCTCATTCGCATTTCGTTTGTATAGAAAAATAAAAATGTCAATCAATCTTCACTCACATGAAAAATGTTAGAATAGAGCAGCAAAATATGATTTTGTGATGTGATTGAAGCGCGCGCATAACAATATTTTGAGCTTTTTTCGTTTTTGTTTTGTACCGCCTCAGATTTTCTCATATTATATATGTACACATTTCTATACACTGATGTAGAAAAAAAAAATTAAAAAAACAACATTGCAAAAATAATCAAAGACTGGTGTATGTATATAAATACACTCATGCTAATACAAACAACGAAAACAATAAAAATAGGTGTGGCTTAATATTATAGTTGATTGTCATTTAAGTAGTTTTTTTATCTCGTTTTTTTTTAACTTAAAAATTGACAAACAAAAGCAAAAAAAGCTCAGAAAAATAGAAACAAGCGAAAAAAGGGATTATTTATTAGTACGATTTGGCTATTATAGATGGCGACGAATGGTGAAATATGTTTTAAAGAAGATAATTTTCTTTTCTCGTTTCGTTTTTGCTTTTTTTTTTTTGGTAATTTGAAGATTGATTTGTGAGAATGAATTATTGCATACGAAAATGAAATGAAGGGAGCTGAAAAATATAAGAGGGTTGATTGCCATTAAAATAGGGTATAAACGCAGGGTGAATTTTTGTGTGTGTATATATATATTGTAGAAAGATATGGTGGAAATTTGATATCGTATTATATCCAAATCTTTTATCAGCTCGTCGTTGTATATATTTTGCCATAGATCTGTCATTGCTTCGTTTTGGTTATCAATCTGCTATGGAAACTGATTTTCAGGGGAAATGAAAGTGATTCCATTTCAATACATACAGATCTGATTGTTTTGCGGCTATCGCGCACTAAAAATATACTAGACAAAAATTGTAAAGATACGAGTTTTGGGTCTGATAAGATGCTGCATTTATACGCAATATCTTAAGAATAAACGTGCACATGCATGTAATGTTGCAGATTCGTATTGAGTAATGTTAGTAGTACGTTTGTGTATTATTTGGTGGTATCTTGGTAAAAATTGCTCTTTCATATAATTTTGGTGGAGCAAAATGTTTCCAAATCATTGATCGACAATATCTAATCAAAACTTACTAGTGTTTCTAAGCACAATTTCGTAGAATTTGGATAAAATTGTTGACTTTATTTGGAAGAGGCCGCATTTAAAACTTAAATAGGAATCTATATAATGCGACATCATTAACTGTAATTTATCTGCAAGTGATGTAAGGTGTAAAATATCACGTCTTTAGCGTTATATATCCAAGGTTATAAATAGAAATTAAAACATTTTTAGTAAATTCCCTAAGTAAATATCGACAGTAATATAATTTTCAGCAAGATCACTTTAAAGTGGTTGTTGAGCAGATTCAACTTGATCACCTCTTTATACATATATTTTTAATCTTATGCAGAACTAATATCTAAAAATTAGTAAACATTATTCCATTGTCTGAGTCGATGATTATAAACAGATGGAGAAAGTTAAAAAATTTAAATTTTGATAGTTGGGCTTTGCTTTACGCAAAAAGGGCGACGAGTCCAGAGATTTTAATTATTTCTACCGGTTCTACAATTTTTAAATTATTAAGCGAAATGAAACGCTTGTTGTTTATATCCCAGATATGCTCAGATTAATCGGCATTATAAAAGGAAGAAGAATCGAAATTATTTCGATCAGTCAGTCCTTCTTTGGATTTCTACCTAAACTAAAAATGTATTAGCTTTACACAATAAAAATGTTGAATTTATCTTTAATTATAATTAACTATAGTTCAAAATATTTATTTTGAAAAGATCTATTTGCTTTCCAAGAAGGTTAAATTATTAGCTATAGCACAAGTATAAATCTCAATATTCTTACTCGCGATCTATTGCTTATGTTGACTGATTACCATGTCAGGCAGTAGAGTTTAGTCACTAAAATCCAAGTAGCTAGCGAAAAAGACAAAAATAAATGTAAGTTGTTCAGCATTATTATATGCAGATCACAAATTTTCCAATTAATCTGTTTCTCAGATTCCGTAGTTTAAGATCACATAAAAAATTTGTCTCATTATTAGTGATATTCAAAATCGAACCGAATTTGCTCCATTTACTCTTGCAAATGTATGTTATATTTGTAATTTGTGAAATTTAAATTAAAATCTCTTACCATTATTCAAATCTTTAATGTACACATTATATCCAATGGCAGAATGGTCCTGAGAAATGGGGCAAATAACAAAAGAAGTGAAAAGTGATCTTTATATATATAATTCTTCTGTAGGTGTTTTTGTAATTGCGAACTTCTTCTAAACGGCTGGACCGAATTTAATGAAATTTTTTGTGTGTTTGAGCGAGTTTCTGGATGGTTTAAATTCACAATTAGAGCAGGTAGATGACACTGCGGGCTTAGGATTTTTTATTTTTATTTTTTAACGAACTTTTTATTTTTTTAAGATTTTTCGCATATCAGAAAATATAACCCCAAAAATTCAACACCTTCCCTCCCCCCTCCCCACTACCCCAAATGTTTTATAAAATGAAAAAAATCATAAGTTCAAGAATAAATGACTTTTAAACATTCTGAGAATTTCATGAATAATTTGTGTACCATCTAATAGGTGGCTGTTGCGATCATATTGATTGTGTTATTCATCGAATTAGCTTCGCGTTGTTTTGACATTTAAATTTGTGTTCGCTGTTTTTCGATATTCCATGTATCACATTTCCACATTACTTATTTTCCAATCATAGTTTTGCAAGCAATCAAACAAGTAAAATATACTTTTTCTGGTAAGGCTAAAATTAATAAACCATTATTTCTCACTGAATGGTATTCACGCATCAAAGATGAGCTATTTTGCATTTGTTATTATCCTTATCTTCTCAATTATGTAGGTAAATTACCAATATTTGTGACATAATTTTAAAATATCCAGTACATACTTTTACAAGATTTATTGGTGAAAATTCAATTTATGTTACAGCATGCCTTTACTGCATGGACTTTGAAACAAATGTTACAACGAGAATTGTGCAATTGAGCAATGCCAATTTTTTCGTTGAATTTTCTAGAATGTGTGGACCATTATAGAATCAAGAAAGAACTTTGTATGAAGGACTGCTTGAGTTGTAAATTAGTAATAATATTCAGTTAAAATTCCAATTCCTTTTTTTTGAGTGATTTCCTTTACATTTTTGACGTATATCGGTATTCTCATAATATGTTAAGAGATATATGTACTCACTAGCGTCTGAATATGTATTATTACCACGCTTATATTAGCTCACTCTGTGTGTCTGTTTGCATCGTCAAATTTTGTAATCAATTTTTCAACCACTTGCGATAGTCCAATTGAGCTGAAATTTTGCATGCATGTTTTTTAAAACTTTTTAAAAAACCACCTTTGTTTGTTTAAAGCCTTTGTCATAAATTGACAGGAAAGAAGCCATGTTATAATGAAGCATTGGCAGAAATGGTGAGAATAAGATTCTGTGGGACGCGAATATCTGACAAAAAAGAAACACATATTGACAGAGACTTATAAAAGTTGGCTATAATAAAAAACAATCATATGATATAGTGGTCTCGGATCACACTCTAAGTCTAGGTAAGGCCCAAAGATAGATATACCATCTATCTTTCTGCATCTTCCTGACAAATAATGTTGACATGGTCGAAAAATTGATTGCAAATTTCGATGACTAAAAAGTAGAAAATTAAATATATTTAAAAAAACTTTTTAAAAAACCACGCTTATATTTAAAGGCTCTAAAAAGTAGATAATAAAAGGCTTTGAAAAGTAGAAAATAAAATGTTTCTTCCTTACTCCTATCAAGGTATACAACAAGTAGAAATTTAAAATTAATATGACTAAAAATATAAGCGTGAAGCGCTCCTTCTGAATGTATATACTATCTCGCAATATATCAGTTTTACGTTAATACTAAAATGCTCCAGCAAAAAATCTATTCTTAGGATACATCAGAATAGACTGTTCCATTAGTGTTACATGTGTCTAGTAGTCTTAAATTACTAATGCCGTAAAGGAGCACCCCACGCTTATATTTTTAGTCATATTAATTTTAAATTTCTACTTGTTATAAATATACCTTGATAGGAGTAAGGAAGAAAAAATGTATTTTCTACTTTTCAAAGCCTTTTATTATCTACTTTTTAGAGCCTTTAAATATTAGCGTGGTTTTTTAAAAAGTTTTTTTTAAATATACATATTTGTTTTTCATTTTCGTTAATATAAAACCCAAAATAAAAACGCATAATTTATAAAAAATTTCTAAGATTAATTACGGCATACATGTGGCACAATTTAGCAATCAATTTTTCACTTAGATTCATTTGCAATATTTTTAAATATTTTTTTCTTTCTATAAAGTAAAACATTAATTAAAAATTAGATTATTATGTCAAACGCTATGAGTCTAATAAATAATGATCTCATCTTTTTCGTCGCTTATTAAAAATTTGCTCTTGATTTATCGATCAATACCCAAGAACATTTATTATTTTGAATCAATACACTCACTTATTTTAATAGGAAAGAAAATTGGCAATCCCCGGTTCTATAAGTCACCGCCATCGCTGGATTACCTTAGAAACAATTAACAAACAATTCTTTATTATGAATATAGTTAGATATGCATTAGTTGTTTCAATTTACCTGAGTCTACCATTCAGGGAAGTTATTAAAAGTAGCGGCAATTTTTAGAGACAGCAGATATCGAGATGCGGTTTTCTGCATTGTGTTTAGGAAGGTCGCAGGAAAAAAGTCTATATCATCTGGTTTAGGCATTTTTTGAAAAATGCCTTCTGGGCCGGAAAATGCATTTTCCAATTGCATCATTACTTGCACCATTATAGGAAAGACTAGAAACTCGGAAAAATCGCTCGGAAATCGTTACTCGGGAGGTTTTCGGGCGGCTAAACTCGATTCTGGCATTAGAATTACCCGAGGGTGCACGGGGTGGATTTGTGGCGGTGCGCGGGGGGGCAATGGCAGCGTGCATGAAAATCACTCAAAAATCGTTACTCGGGAGTTTTCGGGGATGCCGAATTTAATTCTGGCATTAGACTTCTCCGGGGGCGCTCAGAGGTTCCTCTGTGGGGGTGATTGGAAGAAATGGTAGCGTCCATGAAAATGACTCCAAAATCGTTACTCGAGGGTTTTCGGGGATGCCGAATTCAATTCTGGCATTAGACTTCCTCGGGGACGCTCGGGGTGGCTGTGTGGTAAATGATAAAGGAGAAAGTGGAAAATCACAAACTATGAAAATAATACTTTATTCAAATAACAAATAGGAGTTTTTATTAATGTTGAATTATTCATTATAAACTTAAATTTTTAACTTAAATACTAAACATCAAGCAAAGTGCATGATTAAAAACCAGAAAATCAGGTTTTGATTTTTGGTTTATTTTTATTTTTTTGGATCGAAGTTAGACAAGACGACGAAGATGAAAAAACATATCTTCATTCTATTCGATTTTGGATTTTGCCGGAGCAACATCACATCGGAGCTCATCACTCACAAGCCAAACGAAAAAATAGTATTTTATTTAAAAAAATTTTTTTATTAATTTAAAAAATTAAATTAAAGTTTGTTTTATTTATTTATCAAATTATTATTATTACATTGTTTTACAAAGCGCTCCGCTTCATTTCGATTTTCACTTTCCACCGCATCATACTTCTGCAGGTCCAAGAGTGCCAGACACCACTCAAACACCAAAAAAAGTTCCAAAATCCAAAAAACTTGATTACTGTAGCACTGTATTTACATACAACGAAAAAGCAACGTGGTCCTAAACGACAGATGTAATACAGACGCCAAATGCGCGTGGAAACTGGACCCATATTTTTTCTCTTCAGTCGATAAATAATATTTCTGTTCGCGCCGGTCGCCGTTGTAACGATACTTTACTCCCTTTATAGCTTTAGCGCCTTTTTCAAATCCAGTTTCGAGGCACAAAACACTTCCAAAGCAATTGTTTTTATAATATATTTAATATTTATTTATTTAATATTCAATCAAAACTTTTATTATTCATACCCCCTAGTAATTCTAATGCCAGAAATGTATTCGGCATCCCCGAAAACCCCCGAGTAACTTATTTTGGAGTCATTTTCATGGACGCTGCCATATCTTCCCCCAGTCACCTCCAGATAACCCCACAGAGGGACTCCCGAGTACCCCCGGGTAATTCCAATGCCAGAATTGAATTCGGCATCCCCGGGAACCCTCGAGTAACGAGTTTGGAGCGCTTCCCATGGACTATGCAATTTCCCCCCCCCCCTCCCAGAATGACACACCGGAAACCTTTGCAGAGCCGCTACTGAGTCCGCCAGGGTAGTTCCAATGCCAGAATTGAATTCGGCATCCCCGGGAACCCCCGAGTAACGAGTTTGGAGCGATTTTCATGCATGCTGCCATTTCTCCCAATTCCGCCCCGCGCAACCCCCACAGATCCACCCCCGTGTACCCCCGGGTAATTCTAATGCCAGAATCAAGTTCGGCAGCCCCGAAAACTCCCCGAGTAACGATTTCCGAGCGATTTTTCCGAATTTCCAGTTGTTCCTATAATGGTGCAAGTAATGATGCAATTGGAAAATGCATTATCCGATCCAGAAGGCATTTTTCAAAAAATGCTTAAACCAGACGATATAGACATTTTCCCTGGGAGCTTCCTGAACACAATGCAGAAAATCGCAATTCGATATCTGCTGTCCCTAAAAATTTCCGCTATTCCGGTCGATTTTGATTTAAATGCCCTGGACTACATTTGAATACGACATTGTATGTTCTTTCAAAAATGCTAGGTACATATTATAATAGCATAAAGTCGTTATAACACTTAGGTTAAACATTTCAAATAACTATTTATTTCATTTAATATGAATTCACTATTTTATTTTATAACTCAACTTTAAATTTCACTGTTTTAAGCTCTAAATTAAATCAAAAAATTTCAATATCACTTATAAGAATTATTTTGGACACTAAATGACATCGATACACAACTTATACATAAAGACAAACTAAGCGTTAAACTCGAGCATGATAAATAATTGATTACGTTTGCCTATAAAATTACATATAGAAGTGAAACCCTAAAATATTAATATATTCCTCCGAGGGCTGACTGCTTGAGTTGTGAATAATTGTTGAGTAATAATTTTCACGTTTGCTGAACCTGCTTATAGCAGGCAAGCCAACGTTCGGGCTACGTATTTTGGCTAGTATAGAAAATGCATCAGTTCATGGTTTGGTGTTTTATCGGTTAATTTAAAACTCTGTTTCATACCGCACGCTTAGAGTGAAGAGAACAAATGTTTAAATTAAATCTAGATTTTTTTAACAACCGACACATGTTTGCGCACTTATATAGAACAAGTATACCGAATTTTAAATCGTTAGGGGAGATGCTGATTGTTCAACCCATGGCAGGGAGGGGTAATGCGGCCACTGATTCATCACCAACGTCAAGCAGCCACCAATTTTGGTAACCGCAGGGGTCTTTATGTTATAGAACGGAAAGAAAATGTTTTCCTTCCCCGCTCCACGGGTATTTATTGATCTTTTATTTTACGTTAGCTTCTCTGATAAAGATGTTTTCTAACTGTTTTCTTACTATTAGGTAATTGTCTACTTAATCTGGAAGCCAAATATGATGACTGAACTCGGACAGTTTTCCATTCGCTTCTATTCAACATTACAAAATAAGTTGTGTACTATTAAAATATTTTATATTTGTGGTTCCTGTTACTCGAGGTACAAACACATTATCTGATGAATTGGACGCGCCACCATCAACGTATAACGATTTTAGTTCTAGTTAGTTGTTGCATCATTATACGAGTTGTTTTGAATAGTTCTAGCGAATAATTTGGCGATCGAGTTAAAGAATGATCTTTGAGTGTCTCAATATGCAGAGATCAGATGCATATCTCTGACAACTTATTACAGGCGACATGCTGTAATTCCATTAAGTATAAGTTGACTTGACTTTAAACGTCACGTGAGTACTACAATTTCGATTTCTAAGCAGCGAGGTTGAAAGCAAGAGTAATGGAGTAATGGAGTAATTGGCGGATTAAAAGTTAATTTATAAGAAGAATCTGTAAAAAAATAAATCGACATTAAATTATTACCAGTTGGGTCTTACTGTATATACCATCATACTGTAATTCTCTAAATAGGCGGCCACCAATTGTTCCGGGCAACAAATTAAATTCTCATTAGGTATAAGAAACGCAATTTATTCTACTTATTTTGTATAGTTAGCAGATAGACACATACTTAAAATTGTACGTTACCCATTTGCATCAACCAATTCGGTTTCATCTCAGGTTCGATGTATCTGCGGTTCACATTAAATTAGCTTTTTTCCTGTGAATGTTTTGACATTTAACTGCACTGTTAAATTAATTTATGAATGAAAGAAATATTTGACAGTTCAGGGAACAAAATATTTATAGAGTTCAATTCAATTTCACAATTTTTTTTAGTTTGACATACTGGGTGACTCTTAAGTATGTACAATTTATTCGGGAGATGATGGAGAATACTAATCTGAGCTAAAACTTATATGACTGCACATACTCTTTATATAGAGATAAAAAGGAATTTGTGAGTAATAGTTTTTTAGTTTTGAGTGAAATTCAAAGTGACTAACTTTACAGTAGAACCTTGATTATTTCTTAAACGGTTACGGATATGATATGTGTTGTTAATTAAGTTTTCGATGTGATTAATGTCCTCCATCACCTTCCGAATTTATATTATAGGGCACGAATTTTTTAAAGAAAGTTTAGGTCGTTTACTTGCGAACCTCAACTCGTAATTATTTTACACTTGTTGAGGAGATAAAATAAAGTTTATGCGCGCATAATTTTTTAGTCTAATTATAAACATTGATCTGTCGTATTGATGACTCCAATAAAATATTTAAGGCACAATCGAATTGATTCGTATTTATCGGTTCTTGTCATCATGAGCTTTTAATGCCCAATAAAACTAATCTTTGTTAATCGTTATAATTAGTTAATTATAAAGACTGTTTTTAGTTTTATGAGGAACAAGTTCACATTAGCTTAGAACTATGTTGGGTGTTCTACAGATCAGGCTCGTTTGTTGTACCAACAAAACCGTTGTTAGTGATTAACCTTTTGAATAATTGTGCGTCTGGCGTACGATCTGTAATAATTACAAGGCCACAGAATATATCAGAAACGACAGTTAGAAAACATTTTTTTTTGACAATACTCCTAAAATAGTTTCCAAGTTCGCCAATAGATGTCTTTTAATCTGAAAAAAAATCATGTAAACATTAAAAGTTTTTCGTAGTATAAAAATAAATTATCTCTTTAATTAATGAAAATGATTCGGTTAAGGCTAAAAATTTAGCACGGGTACAGAATATAGAACTTTTTTTTTTGGCACGGGTATCAAATATTTTTGATCGAATATGCGCAGATGGAATAAAAAATATTTCCTCCACGAATTACGTGATCAGAATCTACTGCACCGTCAGCCCATCGTGGTTCAATTCAGCCGAGGCAACCCAATTATTTGAATTCGTCATCAAGCTATGTCAGAATGAATTTAATTCATTCGAGATGACCTTAATTGCCCCTTGCAGTCAAAAGTGTCGTGTTCGAGGGGCCTGACATGGGAGCCCTAAAAGTTGTCTCGAAGAATTCCAGGGACAACCCACATTATACTCATTTCAACCGTACTCTTAACGAAACAATGGCAATTAAAGACCGATAAAACGCTATTGGATTTGTCGATGATGTAAAGCGAGTCAATGTAGGGATGTCACGTAGTCTTCGGTAATTCCTATTTAATGTTCATCGACCAAAATTGGTGGTTAGTATTGTGTTCAGAACAACACGTATGTCGAATGTAGTTTTCCTGAAATTTTTAAAAATAAAACAAATGTTGATTAATGGAAATTTTCGGCTTTTCATTAAAAGTTTAATTTTCAGTTGGAATTATTCTGGATTCTATACTTTATCCGGTGACTATAAGAAGAAAAATCGTTTATGGGTTCCATAATATGTAGTACTTCCAATAATGTTCACCACTTTTTCAATTAGTTGTTGATATAGTGACAAAGGTTGAGTTTCCATTACAACATGTCCCAATTTCTAGTCAACTTTAGCATCGAGTGGAGCATTACGAAATCCAACATTCAGCTTGCTCCGATTTCATGTTTAATATGTCGTTTATTATTTAATTTTTTCAACAAATTCATCTAAACAATCGATTATAATCATTGATGATAAGGTCTAAGGTTTCTGATCCAAACATCCTCATAATACATTTAAATAATTTTTATCGGATGGTTGCTTGACTAAAAGGCAAAAATATAAATACGGCATTGAATCCTGATAGTTACCTCTCATACAAATATTTGACCAGTTTGTAAAAACTATGGATCATTTCAATTTTGAAATCGAACTCTGATATTAACGTTTTTGGATCTTTCACGCTAACCGCATTCTTCAAGAATTCCATAGCTTTCATTAATGGGGGGTTTTCTTTCAATGTAGCTAATACAACCGATTTGAAAGCTCCTCCTCATATTTAACCTTTGGCGAATACCCGCCGTATCCAAAATTTTCTTGTATAATTATTTTTTGACGACTATCAAATAAAGTAATTCAATGCATAATTTGTAGGTTATGAATATGATGCATACATACATCCATTCTTGTAGCACAAAAATTGCAATAGCGGAAAATTTAAATGCCAATCCAGATATTGGGAAGTTTTATCCGTTAAATCGAATTTTATTATTTTAGTTTAATTCTTTTCATGCTTAACAGTTTAGATCTTTAGTTAGTTTAGATATGGTTTAGATTTTACGAATAACAGCCAAAAATGAGCCAAAATCAAAGTGACATTAAATTGAGAGGGCCAATTGAGAAGAAATTTTAGATGTACACTGCGAAGATTTTATGATGGATTTAAATTTTTTGAAAACTACTAGCGCTATCTATTATCTACCATTTAAGCAATTTTACCACTTCTATTTAGATGTAAAAGGTCAAATATTCGAGTCGAAAGAAATTCATATAGAAATGGAGTTATGCGTCGTTTCTGTATATATTCTGTGACAAGGCTCCGTTCTAAAGTACACACTGATGTCATTTCTATTCTAAGAGTCGTGATATCTATAATCTCTTAGTCGATAATGTAGAGTCTAACTTTTGATATAATATATACATCACTTGAGGCTTTATTGTCTTAGCCGTGGGGAAAGGTATATAATCATCCCTTGATATGATATTTTCATCCCTCCAAATTTGAAATTGTAAAATGGTATTTTTATTTTCAATTACGTCAAGTGTAGGAATATTTTTAGTGCTGATCAGATGTTGTGTAGTTTGATATCACAGCACATGAATCGAATCAGAGAATACCTATTTATACTTGAAGTCATGTGTATCAAATAGGTCTCTAAAGCAATTTAGGAACAAATCATTAATTGGTCATGATTATCAGACTCATCGTATGAAGGCGACTGTTCCAGTGCGAATTTTTGTGCGAATATTTAGAATCACACTTTTCTACCGATTATTGGCACAATGTAGCTCATAATTTTTTCTTTTGATTGGGTTGGTCGTCTGCGAATATTTTGCTTAAGGTTAAAAATATTTTACCTTTCATGAGCGTAATTTGATTAGTGGAAAAGTATGATTCTAAATATTCGCACTCGAACAGTCGCCTTGAAACATCTTTAATGCGATTATTAATAGTTAGGGCTTTTTTAGTATAAAATCACACCTTAGCATAAGTGACCTGGTGTATGAAAAGGGGACTTACGTGCGAAAACAAGTTATCGAAAAAACAGTACAAATTTTGTTCGAAAAGTGAGACTTGAGAGTTTTGAGTTTTGCTGTTGTTTCACTAACCTACTAGTCGCACAAAAATAATATTATTATTGATTGATGTAAATTATAACTAAATTTTATCTTTGCGTCTAGTGTGCTGATGAAACAACAAAAAAAACTCCCAACTACCAAGTCGCGGGTTTCGAACAAAACTGTATACTGATGTCTAACTATATTCAAGGATGTCAAGTATTGTTTCTGCTCGGAATACTACGAGTATTGTAGTTAATCGCTTTGACTTTTTCAAATGTTATCATTGTTATCGGCGCGGCCATCTTCTTCGTTATCACTTTAATGTAATAGTTTCGGGATTAATTCTCTGCCTCTTCATTTTTAGTAAACTTTTCCACAAATTATGACTTTCTGGTTTTCATCATGTGAAAGAGCATCTCATACTCTGTCCGAATCGGCAAGAAAGAGGAAAATGATTTTTTGACATCTAAGCTCCCTTTCATACATACTATATAATATTAATTGTGCTCCAAATCATCAGAAACATTTTATTAACTTTGCGTTACGCGACATAGACAATAGTTAACTACTTTATACTAGACCTTATTTTCAAACAGGTGAAAAATGCAAAAACCCTTACAAATTTTTAAGATTAGAGTTGAGCACTGTATGATCATTTCTTTATGATTTTCTTACATATTATTATTTTTTGTATAGGCTATCCTTATTGTATACTTATGTGTATTAAAATGATTTGTGAAAGTATACCGAACACACACACACACGCAAACACAAAATAAAATTGTCCTTGAGACAGGTTTTTGTATCATTTCACTGTTTCCTTATGAACTCTATTAGAAACACATAGTACACAAAAAAATTCTACTTGTTAACATTTTTTCCTTGTTTGGTTGCTGTTTTTAACTTTCACCCACATATTGTTTTATGATTCTGTTCGGTTTTACCCTCTATTGGGATAAATTTTTATTTTATTTCCATTTTTTTTTTGGTGTGCGCTCTGTTGTGTCCTATTTAAAAGGACGCAAAATAGCAACAACAATGAATAGGAAAGAAATTTGCTGTTCCATTGTAATTTTCATTTTTTTACTGTTTTACTATGTGGCCTTGAATTTGGACCGTGTAAAAAATGAATTTGGACCGTGCAAAATTTGGGCATATTTTACACAAAGGTTATAGTACAGTATGCAACATGATGCAACTTTTATGCAACTTTTATGCAACATTTTTGGTATACGATTATATAGGATGGCTTTTAGTGTATCCATCTGTGATGTCTTTCCAAATAGTTAGGTGAATTATTTAGTTGCGATACACGATTAGAATATCTAATGAATTTTTATAATTTTTAAGTTAACGAATAAAATTGGGGGAGAGGAAAACTCATCATCCAATCAAAATAAGAATATCATCTTCAATTCTACCGAGTTGTTTTCTTTTTTGTTTGCGTTTATCAACAATGATATGATTTTGATTCAATCTTTTATAATTTAAAGAACGAGCAAAATAAAAAAAGAAAAACTAAATTCTAGTCACGTGGCCCATCATTTTCATCCATCTACTGCTGTATAAATATATAGCTGCTGTACACACAAAAAATACCGAAATATAAAGAAAACGAATATTTTCTTATTCTTTTTTATTATTATTATTTAGTAAAAAAAAAAAATAAAATAAAAGAAAATGAAAAATAAGACAAAAAGAAAATCTCATCAAGAATAAAAATATACGAGAAGAATTTTTTCCATCATTTCATTTCACCCTTCAAATATAAATGGAATAAAAGATGGAAAAATTCATTGTTTTTCTTAAATTATATAATCTAATCTTATATCAAACGTCCATCTTTGTTTCATCATTCTTGTATTATATATACAAAATATATAGATATACATATATAATAATGATAATAATAAATAGAAAATATAGCCGTACAATATCTCGAGCATTCGAGAAGAAAATCAGCCAATGACGTCTTCTATCTGTGTGTGTATAAAGAATTTATTTTTTGCTCGTTTTTGTTAATTTTTTGATTCAATATTTAAAAAAGAACAAAACGAACTAGAAACAAAAAAAAATGAATCTTCTTCATTTATATCATTTTCCAAAAAAAAAAAAAAAAAAGAAAATTTATCTTCCACCTCATCTCCTTAATTTTATTTCGTTTTTTTTCTGTTCTGTGTACCATCCATTTTTTTTAATTCCACTTATATTTAAACGAAATGTAAAAGAAAAACTCGAAATATTTAAATTTTTCCTTTTTTCTGTATTTTGTTTCGTTTTGTTGCTTTTCATATTCACTTCAATTTATTCAACTCAACTCAAACTTTACTTTTTTGAATTGTTTTCAAAAATGTAAATCCACCCTTCTAATTTTGCCATTTTTTTCGTTGCTTTTCCACCGAAATGAAAAAATAAAATAAAATAAAAATGAATTCCATCGATCTCTTATTCTTCAATGTATTTTAATTTTATTTTTCATCCTCCATTGAATAAATTTTTCCCTGTTTATTGTTGTTGTATTATGAGGAAATTTTTTACAGTGTCAGGCTGAAATGTGTTTGAATTGATTTTTCGAATGAGAATTTATAAGGAACATACACAACGAAAACCTGTACATTCTCCATCCATCCATCCATCCAAATTCGTACACCTTTTTTTTACAATGAACAACGATGGTGGGAATCTAGCATTGGTCCACAAAGAAAAGTGGGTACCTGTATAATTAGGATTATTGTTTGTGAAAATTTATTGATGTTTGTTTTAGGGGTTTTCGAGCAAATTTATGTACGCCAATATTTATAATTTTTTATTTTGCCCTTTTATTGTGTTCGGTGTCTGTATTGTAAGTTGACTTTAGGCGAATTGTTAACAAACAAAATGTTCGTTGTTTAACATTTGCGATCAAATTTTAATGCGATCAAATTAGTATTACCTTAGTTTTGTTTAACTTTTGTTTCTGTCAGCTTGGACAGTTCGATTATTTTCTCTTACCACCTATAGTAATAAGTGCAATTTTGTAAGTGAAGAGTCCAAATAAAGATTTCAAGAATTGTATGACTTATTATTTATTAAGTTTGGTGTAGATTGTTAGATTACTTACGTGAACTAACTTTTCAGCGAAAGATTTAGCAGAATGTTTAGTGACTCTGGGGTAAATCGGTGGCACTATTTATATTATTCGAACGTTGCCTTCTTGTAATATTAATGTTTGACAACTTCTTGAAAAAAGTGAAATCAGTTGTCATTTTGCTACACACATAGTTGGGTGGAGAAAGAAACCCCAAATTTCCTTTTTCTTTGGAGAAATTTTCATTCATCTTTTTTTGTAGCACGGCAAAGCTAAAGGTTGTATTTTATAGATTACTATGGAAAAAATTGATATTTGGTTATTCAGTGAAGTTCATATATTAGTAGCCATCAAAACCATCCGTCAAAGAAATTAGAAATAACAAAAATTAATTTTGTGTTTTAATCTAAGGTGCTGATCTATCACAACGTAAACTAACTTTTATCCCTTATACATTTTAGGAACTTTTTGGAATTTTTGTGGGAAGCCCCGGGGATCTTGACTTATCCGTTAGGTATTCCCCGCGTCCTTAACGTCCTTAACGACTCTCGGAGGTATAGGGTAAACCGAATCTTTCAATCAGTTAAAAATTTATGAAATAATTCTAAATATAGATTGGAATTTTACACTGAGATTATTTTCAAGAGGGAGATTTGATAACCTTGTGAGTCTCGTGCTTCCACCCGAAAGCAATAAAAACGAAATCCTATCGAAACTGCAAATCGCCATTAAAGAGAGCGTTGGATGTGTTAGTGATTCGACGCTAGGACATGATGACGCAGAAAGTGATAAAAACGGAGCGGAAGCCTACTCTCTATAACAATTCGAATCAGGCTTAGGGCATATGAGACAGGATTGCTAATATGCTTAATGAACAAAAAGCAAAATCAAATCTTAAAATGAAGCTCTTTGATTTCAAGTTCTTAACTAATGGACGAAGAAAGATAAAAAACGTTGAAAAAGTGATGGTCGTTTCAGGAACCTTGAAAATATAATTAGTGAAGTGGAGGCATGTAGATTATAAGAGATGCTGTTTCCGGAAGTTTACGAAGAATTTCAATGCCTTCGATATTCAATGATGACCAACTCCATTCGAAAATTAAGTGCCTTGTGTATCTAAAGTTAAAAAGCAGCAGCATAGCAGAAAGGCTGAACCGCAGGGTAGCAGCTCAATTAGCTTTTAGAAAAGAAGCGGATGTCTTACAAACTTTATTCGCAACAGAAATATTTAACTGTTTGTAATGATGTGTTCTCCCCCCCCCCCCCCCCCCTTGTAAGAGCCCCGATTGGAAAATATGTCTGGTATATTTGGATCATTGTACTAAGCTGTAAGTTTGCTGAACATAATAACTGCATTTGAAGAATTACAGATTAATTTATATAGTTCTCCAGTTTTTGCATATCCTCAGGCTGGAGGCTTCTTTATCTTGGGTACAGACGTTACGCCCGAACAGGTATAGTGTTATCGCAGATGCAAGAAGTTAAAAAACGAGTTGTCGCGTATCACAGTCGATTCCGCCTCAAGCGAAACCATAATAGCTTACAATAGAGATGAAATCATTGAAGACAGACAGTTCAATTATGTATCTTATTTTTATGTATCTGTGTTTAAAACTGCAATGCCCTTCATTGATTTATAGCTATCATTGGGCTTAATATAAATTAATAAAAAAAAAAACAAAACCAGCAGAGAACTATTGAATGAGGTACTGGCAAGAGTTTGTTCTTTGAACAGATCATGCGGGCATGTGGCAGATAATTCAAACGATAAACTGATAAAATACAGAAGGCCGCGTTGGTATAAAAGTTAAAAATTATTTGGTATAGTGGCACTCTCTGATGATATGCAACGAGCATTTAGTAAGAATCTGGGAATTGGTTAATGGCAATAACAGCAAACTGGACCGTTTCATCGATTACAAGAGGTTCTACAAAAAACATAGGATTGAAGATTCTGATGACTTTTTTCCATTAATACACTGGATACGATAAGATGCCGGTTTTTTAGGATCCATTGCCGACACGATGTATAATGGCGTAGATAGTGTAAGGTATGTATGGCAAGTAAAGACCGCGTAACGTACTGTCTACAAATCAAGAATGTAACTCTTTGTTGCTTCGATCAGTAGAAATTCAAATGACCGCATGGGAACAGCATACAAGTTATTGTAAAAATGGAAGAAAATACGAGATAATACCCCTCTCCCCCTCCCACCCCAACGTAATAGAATGCCCTCTCCCAGCAGCCCTGGACCTGGCTGCGATGGATCAATCATTATTAAAAATAACGCGGGTAAATCCCTCAATGTGATGTAACAAAATATAAAAATAAAGAAAAGACACCGCACTATCACATTCACAGTCAAACGAAATGGTTAAGAGATTTAACTGGACGTTGGAAGAAGATCTACAGAAAGAAGTCAATGTGAACCAAAATGACTAAAACTGATGGCTATTTTTGTTCATGGAGGACATGATACGATAGGATATGCACCTGTAGTAGTTTTGTTTGACGAAGAAGCCTACCATGTGATATATATAGTTTAGGCTATCAAAAAATTAACCAATCGCACAGAATGAATACGTAGCCGATCCAAGAAAAAATTAAAGAGATTAATAATGAACAATAAGAGGCAACACTGCATCGGCTATCACTGGGATAGAATGAAAACAAAATACAACCATAAAGCGAGATTTAGGCTATACAAGATCTGAAGAGAAGAAAAGGAATATCGAAATTTCAACAAAGTTGGGAAGGACCTTATAAAATGATCAAATTGATTAACGACGTTATATGTCGTTTTCAACCTTACTGCTAAGTAAAATGAAAGTACTCCACATTGAAAGATTAACACGTTGCAACCTGAGGAAAGTGGATGGATTTATTGTGACTTTGATGAACAGAATTAAGGTGGGACCATCCCATGTGTAGGAAAATACTGGAATAACGAAAGCAGTCATCGGGGATTGCTAAGGAACAAAGACATTAACTTCGCGTTAATGTAGTGCCAATAAAAGAGTCGTTTTATTTGTGTTTCAACTTTTGGTTAACCAAGATGATTTGATTAAACTATACGATTTTACGATTATATGATAAATTATATGGTTGAACTTTAAATTAACTGGACCGATTAAATAACGAAAAGCGGAGTACTTCAAAACCATAAATTTCATGTTTGAATTTATAATAAATAACAATTGAAAATTGTTTCTCGGCGGCAAGCCAAGGAGGACTTTTATGAATAACCAATATTTTCCAGGTTTTACCGATTATTCCACTTAATTACAGAAAACCTGTTTATTCAAAAACAGTAAAACGAGAAACCCTTTGCTTGGTCCAAACTGTATTCGTCAGGGCAGGTTAGGAAATCAGAACAAAAAGTTATAATTATGTTTCTCAGAGGGAAACTCGTATAACATAACAACTACTCGTATAACATAAACATAACAACTACATAACAGTCACAGATCATGCTGAAAGTATTTAATATTTTGAATAACCCTCAGATAGTCCAATATCTCTGTTATGTTAGGTTGCCGCATTTATAGTTCCTAATGTTAAATTCTGTGGTTTATTGTAGTCGTTTTAACCCATTCCCGCAAATAACGGCTATAGCCATCATATTTTTGGTGATATATAGGCAAATGACGGCTATAGCCGTCCTGTATATTTTAATTAATAAAAAAAGGAACATCATTCTTACGAAGTGTACTAATGCATTATTTTGTTAATTATTCAGTAATACATCAAAGTAAAAAAGATGTAACATTCCAGATAACATATAAATTGTTTTTTTGTGCGATTTTTCATGATTAGCAATTCGATATATTTCCGCCTACAGAAACAAATGACGGCTATAGCCCTCATATATTACCAAAAAATCGGAAGGCTATAGCCGTCATTTGTTTCTGTAGGCGGAAATATATAGAAAAAATGATGTGATGAGCAAATGACGGCTATAGCCATCGAGAGTTTTCATGGAAAAACTGTGAGAAAATGTGATAATTTTCACTTCCAAACATATAAATGACGCTCAATTTCATATGGCAGTCATAAACAATTGAAAAACAAAACGTGTGTTTCTGAGCACGGTCGTCAATTAAAAAGTGTGCGACAATGGGTTAAGTAACCGTTTCAATCACTCTATGAAAATTCAACGTTGCTACTTAAGTTTGCTAAAATTTCCGAATTTTGCATGATGTAGAAATTGAAGTGTATTTTATTTGCCAGAATACTAGTTTGAGAATTGTTAAATCACATTTAATAAACCTCAGTCTATCAACGGTATAATAGCCGTTTTGCTTGAGTCTTGATCTGATCCGCTGCAAGTCGTGAAACAACACAAAGGCGTTTACTAGATTTCAAATTTAAATTTGTGATCTAGGATAAAATTTGGATAATTCGAATGAATTGACGTCATGAAGATGAAATACGGCAATTATTGGCCAGTCCACTATGAATGAGTACTGTTGTTGATTATTGACAACAACAAATTTGATTTATGGCGTATGTGAAGTTAGATTCGGATTATATGACCAAAATTTAAAAAAAAATAATCAGGCAACACTAACATAATTATATCCCTCTAACTCTTGTGTAAAGTTAGCCCCGCCCCGTTTTGCATTATATTTTATTCCAAATTCACTTCATATGTTTTAATAATTTTATTATATGAAAAATAAAAATGTTTATTAAAATTATTTCGGAAACACACAAAATAAATGTAATAATTTAATAAAATGAAGTAAAATAATTTTTTAAATTTCCCATATCCCTTTTTCTACCAAAAAAAAAATTGGCTCAATTTAAGTCCAACCACACAAATGTGTGAGTAGAAAAATATAGTATGTAATGGCGTTTTTGATAAAAAAATTTCGCTTGATTTGAAGTACAACCACCACAATTGTGTGTTAATTGAACTATAGTTATTGTGTTTTTTTTCGGACGAAAATATGTTTAAAAGGAATGCACAAATGTGTAAGTTGGATCAAATTCATACAAAAATAAATTTTTGACATGATTCTTTTGCCTGACCTACTCAATTGTGTGGGCAAGCAGGAAAAGAAATATATTTACCTATAATACGTTTTGGACCATAAATAATATTTTATTTTGACATGTAAAAAGGATTCATTTGTCGGATCAGAGTTGTTTACTTTTGAGATGGTCAGACCCTTACGTCACTTTTCGCAAAATATGAACAAAATCGTACCGCTTTTTACATGTCCAACGAAAATATTATTATGGATCAAAAACGTATTACATGTAAAATTTTGTTTGGACCCTAATTTCGCTAGGTTGCAAGGGAACGATTTTTCCGTGTTTTCCTAAATGTAAGATATGTGTTCTCCGTGTTATTATCATAATCTGATCCAATTTAAAAATTATTTTACTTCATATCAAATTATTACATTTATTTTCTGTGAATTCCAAATTAAAATACTTTTAATTAACATTTTCATTTTTCATATAATAAAATTCGGGGATAACTTCACACAAGAGTTAGAAGGATATAATTATGTTAGTGTTGCCTGATTATTTTTTTTTTAATTTCGGCGATAGAATCCGTATATAATAATTTCATATACGTTAATTTATGATCAATAAACATTTTCTAAATTCTTTTTATTTTCTACATAGTGACAAAATCTTCACATAGGTAATTCGAATCAACATAGTTCGTCACTTCAAGATAGACAAGGTGCATTCCTATAGTTCAAGCAGTAAAATTCTTTTCATTCAAATGTGAGATATTAAAGATGTTAGAAGTAAAAATTTGTCAACTCACATCAAACTACTATTTCCCAGGAGCCAAGTCGAAATTTCCATTTCCAGACTTGCCAGACTTTCCATTCTTATCATAGTTTAAATATATGTATTTCTAATTGAGCTAAGTAGCAACTTGAAATTTCGTGTACTTTCCTAAAATTTTATTAGCTATTGAGGAGTGTTAAAGTTGGGAATGTGACATCTAGCGCATGAAAAATAAGCTGATTGCGTCTTTTTTTACATGAAATATTAGCATGGCATACTTTATGAAAATAAAAATTAACATACAAAAAAAGCCCCAATAAGTTTAATTCTTTTGCCGTTAGATCTACATATACACAAAATTTAGAACGAAATATCTATACTCTATTTGCAGCTACGAGTACCATTCATAACATCTCAGCAGTGTGCGTACTCATAAATTTGTGTACTCATTCTATTGCGCGATAGTTTCTCCATTTTGTCTTTGTTCTTTTCTATCCAAACTTCCCTAAAGTTATAACCGACAGAGTATTAGATGCATTTATTTCTAAACTGTTGGCGGCTTGTGTTTCACACAACAATATGCAAAGGTCAAACTTTTTGTACAGATGGCCTACTCAAATTAAGATCGGCTACCCAAACACAAAAAAAAATTTGAATAACAGATACTCGTTTTAAAATAGCAAACCGCTTGCTCATTTTCTATTTAAGCAAAATTTTTTATATCTATAGGTTGGCCGTCTGCGAGCCAAATAGTTAAAGATAAAAATATTTTAGCTCGCAGGGGAATTGTTGCTCGCTGGGGAATTGTTATATGGGAAAAAATGATGGAGAAATATTTTCAAGCGTTTTTATTGGTTCCCCAGTATCCCTGGGATGGCAAAACGAGAGGTAGGATTGGTCGTAGGGATACTGACAGGACACTGCCTTTTTGGGGAACATGCAAGAAGGCTGGGTCTACAGACGAATGACTTTTGTAAAAGTTGTTTAGACGAAGAGGAGGAAGAGACGTTAGTTCACTTCCTATGCTCGTGTCCGGCACTATCATACAGAAGGCATAAGTATTTAGGTGTGTACGGTATGGACAGCCTTTCGGATCTCGCGGGCTTTGGAATGCGAGATATTTTACGCTACATAAGTAGCTCTGGATGGTTTCAGCAGGAGTAAAGGGGTGATAGGATCCTGTGGTATCACAATGGGCCACTACTGGCCTAAGTGTGCGATAGCAGCCACTCTAACCTAACCTAACCTAAAATATTGGTTTAGCGTGAGGATAAAAAGTTATAAATTTTCGCTCGCATTCGTGCAGTCAGCTTTATACTAGGATTTCACCACCAATCATTTTCTTTTGACATCACTTCGTCGCGTTTCTGTTTCGTTGTTTCATTTAAAATCGCACTTCAAGTAGAGATTGGTGTAACGGTGCTGTTATATTCGAAAAGATAAAAAGTTTCATGTTTATTTAGGGATACATATTTTTGGTGATCGTTCTATGTAATCCTGCTGAGCTTAGGGCCAACATATTAAACCATTTAAACATCAAACTGCAATAAGTTTTGTGATCGTTCAGACTAAGGTAGTAAACGTTCAATTTAAGAGACCCAAATATAGTATACGATTGTTGAGGATATTTTTGTCTTTTAGATTTAACACTGCATTTTCTGCTTTATTCCACATTTAAATTGCATAATGATATAGTCATTTTTATTATTATTTTTGTCGCCACACTTTTAACAAAATGGAATTAACGAGATCACTTAGGTTCTTTGTTACTTAGCCCAGGTATTATCTAGACTTTAGACCAATCCCTTAGACAATGAAATACTTAACGCTTTGTTATATCACTGATATCTATAAGAATGGGTTGCATTTTGCACAAGGCCTTTACAAAATTTTTGACCCAAAATATTAAGCATACGCTAATAGTAACCAAACATCGAATTCCATACCTTAGTCTTTGAATTTGAGCCGATGAACACCCTCAAATCTATAGATGAATTTCAGTGGATTACATTATTGTGGCTCTTTGTTCTGCACAAAACATTGTCTAATAATCGAATTACGAATCCTGAATTTTCTGAAAAGTACCAAAAAATGCTTGATAGGGTTGAAATACTTTTCGTATACCCAAAGTATAAAAAAAATCGTATTAACATCATCATCCCTGATACATATCATGAAACATTCGCAATTGAGATTTACTCGTGTACCTCTCCACAAAGCAGAACAACCGTGCCAATAATAAATAACATTCATTTATATACACAGTTTGATGAACCACTAGTAGGATTATGAAGATAGCACGGAGCAACAATTTGATGGTTCATTCTGTTGTTTTAAAAAATCCTAACGCTCTAACACCACCTAATTTGCTCGTATTATTTGCCGTATAAAGTTTTTTTCTGGTTAAATTCAAGGGTTTCTTGGTACAGCAAGCTTTAAATTTTTGTTCGACAACCTTAGCACTTCTAATGGTGTTGTACTATATTTTTAACTGAATGGAATTTTTGGCATACCAGTACGCACTACACTTTGCATGAGAATATTTTTTAAAACAACTGATTTTTGTAAATCCACGGGAATAAGTAAAAATAAAATTGTTGCGTTGTAATATCATGATCCGGCCCCAATCCTTTCAAGAATGGGTTAGTGCATAGTCTATAGTCTCGAAATCTTTACATTAACTTCACTCTGGCCAATTACTATTTATATTTGTCGGTTTACAACCTTATAGCGAATTCTTTCGAAATAAAATTTTGATATTGCTTAGACATATTGTTGCTTTCCAATCGACCACTGTAAGTACTTATAAGCATTTATGGTTTTTGTCTTTGCTAAATTAACTACTCACAACTGTTCTACCTTTTTATTATGAGTAGTTGAAAGCAGTTACGATAAATTTGTCCGCTATGTGATTGTGTGTAGTATTTTTCTGTTAAAAATATAATTGAATGTCGTATTTGAAGCGCTAATAAATTTCCGGTATAGATATTCTTTTATTAAAAAGTTATCTCAAATAAACTAAAGAATTGTAGGTTATCTTCTTGCTTTTGTAATTTTTTGTGCGTTCCAATCGACACTTTAGCCAATACACATTTTTGGCATTTACAAGTACTTGCTGTGGATGATTGGAAAGCAACTATTATATCGAAGAAAATCGGCTTTAACTGTAAATTTTTGTAAAATTTTGTATCTAGCATTTGACGATTTGTGTAACTTTTGGCAATATGTATAAAACCTAAAAATTCTAAAAGTTTTGAATTCAGCTATTATGCCTATTAACGCAAAGAATCTAAATCTACGATTTTTTGTACTAACAAAAGGTGTCAACTTCATACTATAAACAAATATTTTGGAGGCAATTTCAGTTGGAAACTAATTCTGACCACTCGCTTTAGCCCTTTATTCATTTGTAAATAAAAACACACATTTTGGGGTGAAAAGTCAAAATTTTTTATTTATAAGGAAAAGTGGTGGTTCTATGCTATTTATGTATGGAAAACAATATCGTTCATATGCCCACCATGGATCCGTCTACAGGTCTGCATTCGAACATCAAAATTTGCAATTACTTTCTCCAATAAAAGCGGATCAATGACCTCAATTTCAGCTCGAATAATATTTTTAAGTTGGTGAATTGTTTGTGGATGATTAGCATACACCTTACCTTTCAAATAATTCCACAAAAAATAATCAAATGGTATTAAATCCGGTCTTCTTGGTAATCAAAGCACTTTGCAATTTCTTGAAATTATGCGATCAGCAAATTTTAGTGACAATAAATGGATTCTTGCACGACTTGCGTGCCACAGGTTGCTTTGTCTTGTTGAAAGCAAAGGTCGTTGACACGCAATTCATTCAATTTGGGCTACAAAACCAGTTAATATGTTGCGATGACGTTCCCCATTCAAAAATAAAATTAAATGCACTTTCCTATTCGTTTTCAAAGAAAAACGGCCCAACCAGCCCATAAACCAAACCAAACAGTGACTCTTGGAGGATGAACGATAATTTTGCGTATTGGCGTATCCATTAAGATGTAAATGAGCTCATCGCTAAAGATGATTTTTGATGAAAAACCTTCATTTCGTTTATGCATCCAATTAACAAAACGACGACGATTTAAATGATCTAATGACTTCAATTTTTGAGTTAGTTGTATTTTGTATAGATCCAAATGAAGATCAACATGCAAAATGCGTCGTAATGTGGTTTATGAAATGTTTAGTTCTTGTGAACGATACCTGGTCGATATGCTTGGTTCATTACGAGCACTTTCACTAACAGATGGCACTGCCTCAAGAGTACGAACTGGAGGAACATCTGCATACGGTCTACGACCTGAAATGAATCAGTTTCTTCAAAACTATCAATAATTCGGCCAATTAATTACGCCCTCTGTAGAACATCGACCAAAATTCTCACAAAATTTACGAAATGTTTGTTGGTTTAGAACGATTATTTTCAACATAAATTTGGACAGTCAAAATGCGTTGTTGTGTTGTTAGCGACTCCATGATGATAAAGGGCATATTTTTGACTTTTCATATGTCAAAAACTTTTTAGAACAGGTAACATTAAGTTCTAAAATTCATCGATTGAAAAAAGTACCAACATATAGCCGACCCCGTAGATTAAATATTCGCAAATTCCATCATCTACTTACATCATAAATTCGATTATAAAAAATATGTACTGTACGTATTAAATACATACGTCTGGCAACCGTAATTGTAATAAACATATTATATGTAAACAGGAAACCCTCAAAGAACATGATTAATAAGTTCCGTGTTCTTTGAAACCATGTTGCTCGAGACTACAAAAAAGAAAATTAAAAAACGCTTCGTTTTTTTTGTCATGGTATATAAAAAACAAAATAAAAGAGAATAGCGAAAACCGTGTTGTTTGAAACCGTGTAAATCGAGGGAATGGGTGTCCGTGTTCTTCGAAATCGTTTTCTACAAATACCGTGTATTTGAAACGTTACCTGCATATGCTGCGTACCGTGCTTTATTGAAATCGTGTTATACGAGACCTTAAAATAATATAAATAAACCATAGACATCGAAACTAAGTCTTAAGGTGTAAAATTTTATGATAGCTGAAATTTCGTCCCAAATACTACATAAATGAAAAAGTAAGTTAATTTCAAGTTTTTATTTACAAAAAAAAAATCGATTTGAAATACAAAAATTAAAAATACAACATAAAATATATTCAAAAAATAATAATAATTACGATCACAAATTACAGGTAATCGATTTTTTTTCTCAGGGTTGGTTGAAACTCCTTGTCACTACTATTTATCCATCATTACAAATCCTATCTGACGTAGTTGCAATTGCCTGCCTATTTCGATCTTGCAATACTTTCAGAATTTCTCTATAAAGAGCTAACTTTTCAATTCTCTCTTACTTGCAGATCAATTAAATTTAAATGAGGAACCGTTGTACTATTACAAATGTTTTCAGAGTCATCGGTGCGTAACTAAAAGTAGAGCTATTTTGTGTTCAATTAGTTCTTCCTCATTCAAAGTTTAATAGTTCCCGAACATCAATGTTTATATCTGAAAATCCGTCCCCTTCTAACTTAGAACCCACCGATATTATTCTGTTAGATTCTGCTTCCTCAAATAGAACAAAGATTCCTCCCGGGATCATTTGGGGTAACCAAGGTTTCCAACACGCATGAAGAGTAGACTGATTTAATTCCTTGCAAGCCAGAGCTATAATTTCGACACAATCTAAAATAGAAAACTCTTTCCAAGCTTACGTAAACATTACTTTTTGTAGTTTTCGAGTCTTTCGAATTTTTTTTTTGGAATGCAAGACGTATTATAATTTGATCTAATGGTTGGATTAATTATGTTCAGTTTGGAGGAAAAACCACAATTTTTACGTTGAATGAATCAACTCTCTACTATGGCTGCTTTATTATCAATAAGTAATACAACTTTAAACCTCAATTTTTTTTCTTCCAAAGCATTTATACTTCTAGAATAAAATTTTTTTTATAATAGTCTCCCAAATCTTCCGTCATCAAGTCCCTTTTATTTGCTCACAGAGGACTTGTAGATGAGACTTATCGACGTTTTTCAATGCTCTGTGATATAAGGAACGATTTATTATCAGTGGTTTTACTACAAAATTTCTTAATAGGTTACTACACATGTGAAGGGTAGTAACACCGTATTCCCTTTCCATTCCATTGGAGTTGAAATTTTGATGATCTGCTGAATATTCTTCCTATAATTCGTGGTATTTCAAACCGTAAGGGTGGTTGCCAAAAATGATAGGTTTGGTTGTTTTTTATAGACGAAAGTTCATCTTTCATTAAATGTGTGTAAATTCTGAGGACTTTTTGTTTAATAATATTTGTGGTCAAATGTTTTTTTTTATCTAAACAATCTTCTATCCATATTATAAGAAGAGCATGTTCCATATTTACGATATTTATATCTCGTTTGCGGGATACACGTTTCACACCTTGCGAATAACCATAGGCAACATTTTTTCTAATTTTGCTTCCATTTGTTAATAATATAGTTGGAATAGTAGCTTCGTTTAAATTTAATGATTTTGCAATCGATGTTGGGTTTACTCCGAACTTTATACAATTTAAAATTTCTATTTTTTGTTCGCGTGAAATAAATTTTCGTTTAACGTTTTGCTCAGACATTATCTAAGTTTAAATTTTATTTTTTACATACCTCACATTAAAGTAATTATGCACTTATAAACTTGCAAAAAAAGGCTATTATTGACTATGTATGTTTTTCACTTTTCACTATTTACTTTCCAAAATATTAAAAACAAAGCAGCAAAAACTTTATCAACATCATTTACAAAGAACAAAATGCATACTGTCTCAAAATGAAATGACAGATTTTTCTATAGAGCAATAAAGTTGGGGATTCCCCTTATTGAACGCAATTGAAAAAAAAATCAAATTTCCAATGCATATTCGATTTTTCGAAATCGTGCGTTATATCAAAACCGTGTTATATTAGCTGTATTTTGTTGAGAAATTAAATATTAGAGTCCAGTTTTGGAATAAGCATTTTTTGTATTCTAAATTATCATAGTAAAAGGAAATTGTTCATCATAGTTGGCGAATTTATCAGAAGTAATAAAATTCGGGTTTGAATTATACAAATCAAAAAAATTGAAGGTTTAGATAAGAATCATAATTACTACTGAAAAAGAAGCTAACTATGATGAATTTTTTTTTCCGTTATGACAAATTTAGAAACCAACTTGGCTAATTCCAAAACTGGCCTCTAATATTTTAATTCTCAACAAAATACAGCTATTACTCTCAATTCTTGTACCTTGTAATATCGAAACCGTGTTTTAGAAGTACCGTGTTTTACGAGGGACGCCTGTATATTTAAATTGAGGGTTTGACTGAGGTATCAAAAGGTTTTATTTTGTTTCAGAAGGAGTAAAAAACGCCTCGCGATCAAAACAAACAGAATTACTCGAAACCTTAGCTAAATCTCCAGACTTCCGGTCCTGAAAGCAAATGCAAAACATGACAATCTTGATCCTATTGAACAATATAATGGACAGGATAAGTAATTGCTGTTATGGATCTTTTTATTGTTAAACCGTAAACTGTTTTTGTTAAAATTAATAAAAAATCCTTTAAAATTGTACTAAAATTTACTTTTGGTTTATAACACATTATCGGATTTTGAAATGAGTGGGAAACAATTTTATAAATGCGTATTATATAAAGTGCCTTATATGTTTTGTAATTAAATCAAGTATAATATGTGTCAAGCCGTATAATTCTAAAGCTATTTTATGGTTATTTTTATTTCATTCTATCCACTTAAACCCATGCGTGTGTGTAGCTACGTCCATTTTCAATTTTTCGTCGTTATTTGGATGTTTTATAAAGCAATAGATCAACCCCATTTTCTATTTCTAACATTTTTGATATAATTCATATTTTATGTCATCTCATATTATATCAAATATACACACACACACACACAAAGTGTATATATCCATGAGGATATTTTGAGAACCAACCAACAAACCAACAAAAAAAGGACATTTGGTAAATTTCATCATAAATTTGATTAAAAAATATACTATAAAATCGATAAGTTTCTCTTTTCGGCTATATAATACTGTGTTATCTTCATTCACATTAGATTGATTTATACATTTTTTCCAATATCGAAAAATCACCATCGAACCATCAAACAATACAATTTTTTCTCGTATTTTATTCGTTCGTCTATTTTGTTTCTAATTTTCTAATTCAAAAAATTCACTCTACTCCATTTATTGGATAAATACAATATGGATATATGTGTGGTTAGTGGTTGAAATATATATCTAAAAAAAATTATTTCATTTCATATAAATCAACTTTCCTTCAAACCATCTAAAATTGTATAAATATAAAAGGAAATATAACACAAAAAAACCATTAAATCAAATCAAGACATTCTTTTTGTTATTTTCGAAAAAATAAAATTACATTTCCCACATCGTCATAAAATACACATACACAGTACGAAAAATTGAAAAGAAAGCCTGTCACATTATATACACAGAAAAACATAAAATTACATTCATCAAGGACTTCATTTCGTAAAAAAAGGAAAAAAAAAAATTACAGAAATACCAAAGACATAACTTTCTTTGAAGGAAAGGAACGAATTTCTATAATTCTTACGTATTAACATAAAATTCCCTTTTTTAAACGAAAGAATAAAAGTTAAAAAACTGGAAAGGAATTTTTGTGTTGATTTTAGATTTGAAGTCCTTTTTCTGTATACACACATATGGATATACATATGTACGGTACCGATTGTCATAAGTTATGTAAATTTCGTTAAGGATATGTATAGTAGAATAGTATAGTTGGAACAATAAATCATTATGTGATCAAAGTTCGGTTGATAGGTTAGTTTTGCTGTGCTGCCTCTGCCTGTAATCCGTATATACCCGCAGATACAAACAACGTTTGACAGTTTAGAAATTATTTCGTGTCATTTAAACATATAATCGCTAGATAGTTTAAGCTAAATTTTGTATAGAATGTTTTTAAGCATTGATTATTTATGTCTTAAATTTTTATCCAGGTTGTTGTTGTTGTGCTGTTTATGTCATAATATATATATTCATATACGGAATAATAATCTTACTACTATAGGTAGCTTTAAGAGATAAACATAAATTGTTATTTTTTTGTTTCTGTTGTGTTTCAGATGATGCTTAAGCATAAAACGTAACGAAACTTACATGGATACGTATCCCAAGTTAGTGTTATTATTCATGCCCCAATGATATACAAAAAGTTTCATAATCTCGAAAAATTAAAAATATTGCCATTTTCTTTCATTTAAACTTTTACATTTTCATCTCTGTCTCAAAATCTTGTAATCTTCTAAAAAAAAAAAAAAAAGATTCTTCATGCTCCCATCAATTTCATCCCGTTTAAGCTTTATCTCACCAATTTAATTCTTATATATTTTACTTCACTCATTTTGTGTATATCATACTCGTATATACATACATACACAACAAAGTATAAAAGAAATGAACATAAGAACGGAGGTGGATTGAATATATAATCGCGCAAGCAAGGTGGAAAAAATATCAAACTAAAGACAACAACAATACAACATTTTTGTTTTAAATATTCCGCAACTTTTTTTTAATTTTCTTTTGTTTATATAATTGTCTTTGACTTTTTTTTCATTTCTTCTGATTAATTAACTACAAACAAACCTTTTCTTGCGTTTCCAGTTTTTTGGTAAGGAACGCGCAAACAATACAATGGAAAACAGAACGTAACAGAATAAAAATAATTTTCCAAAAAATCAATTTAATTTATCTATACACCCAAACCAATACACTTTTATTGTTGTTTTTTAAGAAAATTGAAAAAAAGGTTTCCCATCTTATTATTTTATATCTACTAAAAAAAAACAATAAAAATAAAGAAAAATACAAAATCATCAAATTAATTCACGGATAGTTGATTATCAAATCAACCTACAGTTTAAATGTTCAAGATATTGTTTTTCCTCTTAAGACCATTTTCCTCATCCAGATTTAAGTTTTACAAGTTTTTATGTTTTGTTTTTTATTTTATTTTGATAGATAAGGATCAGTGGTGAATGTTGAGTTAAGATTGAAAATGTATATATCTTAAATATCCGAAACTATTCACACGTGTTATCAAAATTTACTTTTGATATTTTTGTTAAAAAAGGCCCGTATATACTACATACAAGAGTATTATACATCAGATTATGATTGCGTTTGGACTTGAAGAAAAACTGTTCAAGAACTTCGTTTCGGCAAATGTAATCAATATACGAGTACACTCAGGGTGAATAGGTGTGGGGTTTACAAAGCATCGATGAAAACGTTTAGCACACACTTAGCATTTCCGTAATAAAAAGGTAACTTATTTCATGTGGTTGAAGTAGTTTTCCAAGAACCATTTAAATGTAAAGAAAACATACAGTGACTCACAGTTTATTTGTTCCAGTCGCATTTTATGAACAAAATTGTAAATATCTCGCGATGTCTTATTTTATTTGAAAAAAACTAAATGTAATATGTAAGCTGTTCTGTAATAAAAATAAATCTAGCTTTCATGTTACATTTAGTTTTTTTCAAACAAAATAAGACATCACGCGATATTTAAAACTTTATTCATAAAATGCGCCTGGATCAAATTAGCTGTGAGTCACTGTACATTTTAAGTATTAGGTTATACAATTATCGACGAACTATATTATACAACTGGTATACAACAACACATCTTGTAGACGGAGAATAATGGAATGGGTACAGAGGGCCGAATTTCATAAGGCCGAATATCGAAGGGCCGAATGTCGAAAGGTCGAATGTCGATGGACCGAATGTGTCGAAGGGCCGAATGTCAAAGGGCCGAATTTTTTTTCTTTCGTTTTTAGAAATATACTATAATATTTTAAATTTGTTGTTTTATGGGATATGTTGTAAATTTTATTTATTAAACATAAATGAATTTCTTATGAATTTATGTATTTTACTATTTTTCATCTTTGGATATTCATGAAATTCCACGTATCCAGTTAGCGATACATTTAGTGAAGGGAAATTTTGACATGCGCCACCTGAACCATTCACCTCTATGTAAGCCTTGCTTCTGATAATAGGTATATATTTTTTTGTTTTATTAAGAAATCTTTATTTAATATTACAGTATAATATTACAACTAATCGTATGGATTATCTAGTAATTGTTTTATAAGTTGAGAAATTAAATCCCAGCTCTGTCAGTCCTTTGAATTAAGCGGCTCAAGGAACCACCAATTCTAAAGGCTTTTTTCTTTTTAGGCGCTTTGGTTCATTGGTTCGATCCAGTAGGTTCCGCAGGTCCTCGTTGTCATGCTGCTGCAGTCGCAGTACATGACCCCTTGCAAATTTTTATATTTTATCGGTTTCATCGCTAACGTTTTCCATGTTTAAGTCTCGACGGAGATTGTCGTTTCTAATGTATCAAGGAGCATTTACAATGCTACGCAGTACTTTATTTTGTTTAAATGCCTTGTGGAACCCCTGCCAATATTTTTGTCAGTTTAGAGTATTCCTCTTCCTGTCTCACCCGGAAGTAGCGGTCGTTGATGTAAGACTTTAGCAATTCAGAATGTTGTTTTGGCAAATCTCGTTTGAGCTTAAATTATAGGCCACGGTGCTAAACCTTATCAAGTGCTTGGGCTACGTCTAAAAATATAGCTGAACATACTTCCTTTTTTTCCAGCGCCTCCTCAATTGTATCAGTAATCCTATGTACCTGTTCTATCGTTGAGTGCCTTTCTTGAAACCCAAATTGATATTCTGGTATAAGATTTCTGCTCTCTATAATTGGCTTTATTCTCTTGGGAAACAGTCTCTCGAAAATTTTTGATGTTGTTGTTAACAAAGAAATAGGTCTATACGATGTCATTTAGTGATTTATTAGGCTTTGGAATCATGATGATTTTCGCTACTTTCCACTGTCTCGGAACATAACATAGTCTAAAGATAGCATTGATTATGTGCTGCAGTTTCCTTAGTGCTTTTTCTGGCAGAGCTTTGATTATTTGCCCCGTTATCAAGTCGTATCCAGGGGCTTTTTTATCTTTGAGATTTTTTACTTCTTGTTTGATTTCTTTCAGAGTAACTTGTGGCGCAGATGCTTCATCTACTTTGCATATAGGTGTTAGATATTCATTATCCGCCTATCCAGTTGGTGGTTTAAAGGTATTTTCTACAAGCCGATCTTCTGCAAGCCCAGGGTCCATCAACCATTCTAATGGGTGGCACTTGCATTTTAGGCCTTTTTAAACCTTTGGTGGCTTTCCACAGGGAATAGTCTGTGTTTGGTTTACCTGTGAGATTACTTAGGAAGCTTGCAACTGACTCATTCTTAATCTCCGTTGTGAGTAATTTAAGTTTGTTGCACAATTTGTTTAGAATTGTTTTGTCTTCAGGGGCTCTGGTTCTCTGCAAAGTCTTAAAAGTTCTTCTTTTTTCGTTAATCAATTCTCTCACTTCAACTGGATAGTGTATACTTTTTTGTAATATTTCTTGCTGATCAGGAGTACTTTCCCAGGCCGCTTTTTGCACACTTTCAATGAGCTTTTCTAGTTCTGCTTTTATCGTATAAGCGTTTCAGATCTGCACCTGCAGGTTGATGCTTTCTTCGACTAGCTGTCGAAAGTATTCCCAGTTGGTTTTATTATTTGTTAGGGTTGGAGGGCTTGCCTTCTTTATTACCATGTCACTTATTGTCATTAAAACTGAAGAGATAGCCCTTCTTCATTTTCAACTGCTAAGTAGTTTTCAGAGATACCTCTTGATATATAGAAATCCAGAAGGTCAGGAATTTTATTTGGGTCGGTAGGGCAGTAGGTTGGCTTTCTACTGGAGTGAAACTCACATTTTAATGTCCTGCCTGCTTCAAATAGCTTCTTTCTTATGGGACTAGTTCTGTTTGATCCCCAGAATATGTGTTGCGCGTTAAATTCGCCTCCAATAATAAAATTATTGCCAAGCGATTTAAGAAGTTTGATATAGTCTTTTTTGGGTTATATCTGGGTGGTCAGTAGATTACTGATATACTATAGCTCTTTTTATTTTTGATTTCGATAGATACAGTAGCTACTTGCATAGCTTCCTCCTCTATTTTCAATTTTTCGTGGTGTTTTATATTATCCTTAATAAAGATTGCTGTCCTGCCTCTAGTTCTTTCTGCTGTATGTAGAGCTTGACAGCACTGGTATCCACGTCATACGAGGTTCTGGTAAAATGACTTTATGAGATTAGGCATATATCGATTTATTTGTGTTTAAAAATACTTCTAATTCTGGAATGCGTTGCGCTAGGCCATTTGCATTCCAGTGGCACTATTCTGGTTATCCCTGGGAATAGGGAATTAGGAAAAATATTTTCATAGCATTTTTGTCCAAATTGTATTTGTCTGGCCTACTGACGAAATGAGTTTGGTGTAAATATTTTCGAAACAAAGCTAATTGGGAAACTTTTGTTCCACAAAATTTTTATAGGGAAAAATATTTTCCCATTTAACTTTGTTTCGAAAATATTAACACCAACTTTATTTTCTTAGTAAGCCAGAAAAATACAATTTGGACAAAAATGCTATGAAAATATTTTTCCTAATTCCCTATTTCCAGGGAAAACCAGAATAGTGCTACAGGTGGCAATTTTTAAATAGTGTGTCATTATTTTTTCTTGATAAGTTTGTTTTGACTAGAATTAATGTTTTTAGTGGAGTTACTAGTTTTACTTAACGCATCCGTTATTCTTTTATCTTGGATCATCGATGCATTTTCTAGTGTTCCTAGTCTCTGTTCTTGTTGTTTCAGTAGCTCGCCCATAGATTCTGGTCTTTGGTCCTGCCCAGCCAAATGCAAATTGATAGCGTTTAGCTTCTGAAGTATTTCTTGCAGAACACGGGTTTCCTAACTCGGAGCGTTCCTAATATTTTCGTTCTGCTTAGCCATTTGTGCATATGATATGCCTTTTCTTACTTTGCCGCTATTTAGGGGGATTTGTTTTGAGTAGGATTTCATCCTTGGTTGAGAACTCTGACTTGTTTGATTTCTCTTGTTGTCTCTCATTCTTTGCAGCTCTTTCGCTACCTCGCAGCCTCTGTAATGTGCAGAGTGATGAGTACCACAGTGTATGAATTTCACTGGTTCGTTCTTACTTTTATTGCATTCTTGCATTTGATAACATTCTGTAGGTTTCTGCGTCAAATGCATTCACTTTCCAAACGTTATTATTTAGTGCAGTGGCTTTATATTCATCGTTTGGAACTAGCTTCACTATTTTTTTAATTGTTTCGTTTTCACTAACATTAAGTATGTTAATGGGTGGATTTGGTATCTCTTTATGTATTGGTTGATTTTCCTGCATTTCCCCTTGGTTAATTACATTGGATGTTTTAATCGGTTGCAGTGGTCTCTCTTTCGGTATCAATGATACGTTTTTATGTATGTACGTTCACTAGGTCCGTAGATGACCGTTCAGGTCGTTGGAGTTGTGGTTTTCTGATGATCTGTGTTGATTTTTCCACTTCAGGCGAAGATTCTGCTTTTCCTTTTTTGTTTTGACGTTTAGTTTTAATTTGCCTTTGTATAAAACTCGTTTCATATGCCAATTCATCTTCATCTGTTTCATAGATAGCTACAGTATTTTCTTTGGCTTGATTATCATTTTTGATTACAGCAATTTCTTCTTTAAGATGTTGTACTTTTTTGAAAAACTTCATTGATTTTCATTAAGTTTTCTATCGATTTCTTTAAATCATCGTTTTCTCTAGCGACATCGTGGTGGTTTTCTAGGTTTCCGTTCTCCCTTCGTTCATTTTCATTCTCCTGCTGAGTAGCGGGAAGCATTTGTCTAGTTAGTGATCTAGAGATACTTGGTTTGGTATAAGTGGGTTTCGCAATGGTTGGCTCACCCCAGAATCCATTGAGCCTGCCTCGTGTGAGGGTGGATTAGCCAACTGTAAAGTTGACGTACCACCTGGGTATACATTTCGTTTTGTTGTTCACTCATTGCCTTAATGGTTGGTTTATTATTCAGTGTTCCTTCCCCTAGCCAGATTTGGTCTGCGGATGGTATTTTATTTCCCACCTACCGTCCGGCAAGCAAGCCGGTTAAAGATCATTCCCCTATTCGCCACCCGGGGACGCGCCACGACACGATGGGAGTTCGGCATCTCCACACGGGTATAGGTATATGGTTCAAAAAATAAAAAATAAAAAAAAAAAAAATAGTCGGCGCTTTGACCCATTCGGCCCTTCGACACATTCGTTCCTTCGACACTTTTGGCCCTTTGAAACTCGGCCTTTCGACATTTGGCCCTTTGATATCATACCAGAATAATAATATTACCCTTACTTGGTATGTTCAATTAAAAAATGGTCCACGTTAAAGCAAGTATATCTGTATGTAATTTCCGAATACAGATGTATACTAATAAAGGGTGTTGTTTAAGCCTGATAGAACTTGAAATTGTAAAAAATAAAACAAAAAATTAAATTTTTATGAAAAATATACTCTGGCAGATCTCAGTATACTCTGGCAAATCACCATCAATAGACTCTAATCGTCCATCTGAGCAAACCATCCTTCGAACTGTGACATTGATCCGGACGAGATGTGGTTTCAACAGTGCTACGTGCCATACGGCGACTGCAATCATCGACTTATTAAAATCAAAAATTGGCGATAAGTTGATTTCGAGAAATGGACCTGTCAATTGGCCTCCAAAGTCGTGCGATTTGACACCTCTCGATTATTTCCTGTAGGGTTACGTGAAGTCACTGGTTTATGCTGATAAACCATCATCAATTTAAGCCTTGGAGACCAGCATTTTTCGTGTTGTTCGTGACATACGGCCAGCAGTGCTCGAAAAGTGGCTTAAAATTGGACGTCCAGAATGCGATTCGTTAAGAACAACCGCGGTGCCCATATGCCCGAAATCATTTTCAAATGTTAATGCCATGTATTGATATTTCGAATTTACAATTATTAGTTATTAGTTATTTTTACAATTTCAAGTTCTATCGGACTTAAAAAAACGTGATGGTTTTATTAATATTACTTGTCGGAGTTAGGAACATATAAAATTAGAAATTATTTTAAAACTAAAATTAAATAATTAAATAAATTTAATTTTATTTAAACCATATTTGCATTTACAAATTAACTTGGACGGATTAGGTGACAGTTATGGCGTCGGTTAACCAATTAAACTCCTATTGATAGGAACCCTTGCAGCTAGGTAGATTTCGTAATGTAATCTACGAGGTTGTCGACACATATAATCTATTAAGTAGATTAAATAGCAATTTTTTATGTCCCCAGGTGTCGACAATATAGATAACGTCGAAAACTTAACAAATGATATTAGCAACTAAATTGTTTGATTAGTTTTCTTTAATTTTACATCAGCCGGTGTGATAAAGTTGCTGTCTAGCTATTAGATTAGCCTGGTCCGACTCTTACGCTGACCTAAACAAATTCTCATGGTGTGTAAAAGAACGCGGTTTTACAACAGTCGCCGTTTACCGTGTACATGGCCATCGTGGAGAACATCCTCATCGTGCACGGTTATTATGATGAACATATTTAAAATTCCAACACAAATTCAAACCAACCACAACCTTGACCGGCGATGACGATGAATTTGAATTTAATGAACCATACATTTCCATTATCCAGTATGGTACCTCATTTAAGAGGTTTAACAGGCATATACTGCTTCAAGATTAATCGAGTATCTACCGATAAACATTATTCCAAAGGTACTTTTTGAAAATTTTGAACTAACTTGTTGAGCAGTGGCCTTAGTTTGTACAATCGGTCGTGATCTGGGTGAATTCTAGGAAGCATTCTCTCATTATTATAAAAATGAATGTTTTGTTTAATTGCCTCAAATTTTCTTAATGACATCGTTTCTGGGACCATGACATTATCCAATTTCAGATGCCAATATCTTCCAATGTTGGGGATTTATGGAATTGAAGTAAACAGGCATATCTTTGGTGGTAAATGATTTTGTATTATTCGGATTTTTCTGAAATCCATATAAATTTAACTCTTCAACAATATTTGACACTATACTATCTTCGAAGAAATAAGTGAAAAATGTTAATGGTTTCATTAAATGTATTTGGTCTTCCGTAATATCAGAGGCCCCTAAACATTTATGTTGCTCTGAAGATATTTTATAGTCCTTTTTTTCCACACAATTCGTGAACATTTATCTTTTAATTCCTTTAGTTGGTTCAAAACAGTCACTGTATTGCTAAATTCAGGCACACTTTCGCAAAAACGATTTCCATATTTGCAATCAAAAGTAGGATGTGAAGTTTGTCCTAACTTGTCCTAAACCAACAACAATGTTTATAAGTAAATTTAACAGTGTAATTTGAGTGCACGTATTAAAGCAATGAAAATTAGTCTGGGACTGGTACTTCTATTAAAAGGTCCACCAATTTGTCATTGCTAATAGTTTATATACCCTATTAGGCAATTTATGGCGAAAAAGAAAGTTCCGCCGATCCTGGAAATTCCCGCTATTCGAATATACGTGACACAGGAAAAGTATTGGTTCTGTTGAAAAGAAGAAAATTTTGTTAGCCTAATGCACGATTTACATGTTCCAATTTTTTTCCCAACTAATTTTTTACTGATAAATAGAGCTGCATGCAAATAACAAAAAGTTATTAGTAAAAAAGAGTCAGCCATATGTAAACAACATTTGTTCAAATTATAAAGAAACAAATCCAATTTTATGTTACTGGAATTTGTTTCGTGCTCCTCTCGCAATCGAAAATCGTAATATACTTAACCCTTCATATTTTACTGGAAAAAAAAATTGGAACATGTAAATCGTACATTAGGGTTTAAAACGTCCGCCAATTTATTGATTTATAAAAGTTTTGGACTCCTATGTCTATCTATCTAATTAAAATTTATTTATATTATTTTATTTATGTTATTCTGAGAATTTTTCTTTCGTTTCAAGAACTTGTCAAACCACGTCACAGAAGATAAAATACGCCTCGGTCTTGACGGCCTCTGTCCCTTGGCGGACCTTTTAAATCCTAAGGCTAAAAAAATTCTCTTCTTTTCATCAGAACCAATACTTTTCCTGTGTCACGAATATTCCAATAGCGGGAATTTCCGCGATCAGCGGGTCATCATACTCGCTCGGTAGATAGACATAGGAGTCCAGAACTTTTATAGATCAATAAATCGGCGAACCTTTTAAATCCTAAGGCTAAAAAAATTGTCTTCTTTTCATCAGAACCAATACTTTTCCAGTGTCACATATTCGAATAGCGGGAATTCCCACGATCAGAGGGTCATCATACTCGCTCGGTATATAGACATAGGAGTCCAAAACTTTTATAGATCAACAAACTGACGGAAACATTTGTGAAGTAGTTCTTTATAATTGGAAAGAAAATTTTCTTTCAAAATTTTTGATATTCCATATTTAATTTAAAATGCAGTTGTAGTTGGTCTTCTTGTTTTAAATTGAGCTGATAATATAATTTAATAATAATTTACACTGTTAAATTACGTTTAGAAAGAAATTTTGTGTTTAGGACAGTTTAGGACAAATTTCACGTGATTATATAGTCATGTGAAGTTTGTTCTAAATTTGTCCTAAAATTGGTTGTTGCTTTAGGACAATTTAGGACAAACTTCACATGAATATTAAAAGCCTCATTTACATCATTAGACAGAATTTCATATTTCACATCCAGTTCTATATCTTCATATAAGTCCTCAGCGATTGTTTTCACCACCACTTTTTCGTATATATCGTCTTATTCTTCACCATCTTCATTAAATCCATCTTCCGAATCTGACCAGCTAATGCTAACAGATTGAGTCAAAAATTGTCGAGTCTGCTCTCACAGAACAGAGAAATGTGAGAGATATCAAACGACATTCTTTTGTGATATTTGTCCCGAAAAGCCTTGAATACACCTTAGTGAGTGCTTTGTAAAATACTATATACCCAACAGAAAATAAACACAACAAATTTTCATTTTACGAAAAGCAATAAAATCGCTTAAGGTTGTGCCAATACTAAAAGCATTGGTTAACCATTGTGCCGGCCGAGATGATAGACAGAACCTGGCAGATCATTAAGGTTGTTTACTACTACTGCAAACGTAGAACATGTTATAATTTCGTAAATTCAACGGATAAACTTCGGCAAAAGACCTACTTTAAAATCATTAGTTATTCATCCTGGTCAGCGCGAAATATTGTAATATACGAGTAGCTGGATACAATTTTAATCACGTTAACGGTGATCATTTGAGCTTGTTGCTTGTACACAGCTGTCTACGAAAATGTAACAAAATATTGCGTGTAGATGCTCGATATTGAATGCAAATGATATTTGGAAGCGATGCCACATATAATAAGAACGTACCAAAACAATTGAAAATTTTGTGAATAAGAGAATACCGAAAAATTCTAGGCAGACCTCAGCTAAAATTTTTTCAATATTACCAAAGAAAATATACAACAAGATCGTTAATTTGTTCGACAGAAAAATAAATAATAGCTGTGTTGCTTTCAAAAGATTACAACAACAATTGCATTGTATTAAAGCCGATTGTCTTTAATGTTAAGAAATTTTTTTTAGGATTAGGGGAAATAAAATCATTTTAAGGTTATGGTGTTTACCGCAAGACATTAGTTTTTCTATTTTTTTCGAAAAATTTATCTTGTAATAAAATTTGGCATTTGTTATTTGATAGCAAAATACCGAATTTAATTTGTTCTATTTCATAAAATAAAAAAAACTAAAATAAATATTAATAAAATGAACCAACACAGAAAAATTAAAACGCATTAATAAATTAAAGCCAAAAGTTGTTGCTTTCACATTTCTTAGCTAAGCTAAGCAGATTTGCGAAAGCAACACTACTAATATCTTTACTAAAAATCATTTCTGACTTTCTGAGTTTTTGTTTGTATTTTTCGAAGAATGAGATGGTCCTATAATCATACATTCTCGCTCTAACATTCAGTTTATAAACACTACTTCGGCGACTTCAAAATAAAACGAATCAATAAAAAATCGAAAATATTGGAAAAGGGGAAAAATATTGCGAAATCAAAAGCAAAACATTTAATTGTCTTGTCTCGTTGTACATATTTTAGGAACGCTCGATCCTTCAAAGGGTGCGTTTCGCTTGAATTTGTTGGAAATGCATTTACGTATTATTTTTAAGCTTTGGTTTGTTTATGTGCCTACACATTTTTGAAAATGAATCTTTCAAGGATAAATATCTATTAAAAAGGATAAGGATAAAACTCTCTCTCTCTCTCTCTGGCACTATATCACATCAAGGGATTTGGCCGCCTCATATAAGGTTTCATAATCATTTTTTCATTTCGGATAATGAGTGATTAATTCATTGATCCTAAACCAGCCGTGAAATTTTTTTCCTTGTCACCACCGGGAATCGAACCCGGGACCTCCGGTCGCTGGAGCAAGCATGCTAACCACTTTGCATCCGGGGCGGCAGATAAAACTCTATGAAACGAATAGATCGTTAGAATAATGGTATTGAGACCGTATTGGAAGCTTAAATGCACCACAACGGCGACTGCAAACGTTGAAGGCAAAGTGAGTACACTTCACCGAAATTTCGCACGACCTGCAAAAGATAACTGCTTCTTTTGCGAGAACGGTAAATCAATCTGTTCGAGAATTATTCATAGATAATCTTAAACTACAGCCTTTCAAAAAAACGTTAAATTTGTGACGTTTCTGAACCCTTAAAAATATTTCGGATGAAACACATTTCTAGATTTCAGAGAAAATTACATTTCTAGATTCCAAAATAGAACGCTACATCCGTTCTCAATACTATTAAACTCTAAACCTCTTCCGGGTCCACATTACCCTTACATTTTGTCGAAAATACGGTGCAACCTGTTTTATCTGGAACGACTGGGGTACACAATTCCGGATACACGATTTTTCCGGATAAAGATTTTTTTTTAATAATTTCAAAGTAAAACAGCATATTTTAATATTTTTTAAACTTCAGTGTCATTTACTAAGATTTTAAATTTATTTTAGTTAATTACATAGTAAAAAATTATTTCATTTTTAGAAAATTAGGTAAATAACAGAGAAAATGAAAGAATACGAAAAAAAACGTTTTCCGGATATTAGATGTTATTCCGGATAATAGATTTCCGGATAAAAGAGGTTTGTATGTGTAAGAATAGTTATCTCTCTGCGCAGTACTCAAGCATTGTGTAATGATAATTTAATTCATTTTTTTTCAATGAATAAATGAATTTCACGATGAATGAAAAATTTTGAAATCCACATCATGTTTAAAAATATTATTATGAATATTTTGATCAACGTGAGAATCAATTTTCATCATCTTTCCAAATATCATAATGATCGCTCACGAAATTGCCTACTTAGTTCTGTTGCAGTTAGCGACTGTTAGAAAATTATCATAAAATTACATAAAAAAAAAAAAAAATTTTAGTCATATCAATTATATTCGAGAGGTGTGCTTATTTAGGAAAAACTTGAAAATATTGCAGAACTGTATACAAGACTCGAGATAATTTCAATCTGGCAGAACAAATTTCATTATTTCCGGTGAAGAAATCATCTATTTATAACCAAGTTAGAGTTTTGACATTCAACATACTAAATACCTTAATAATCGGTTCAAAATAACCACGTTCCACGCGACATTCCCAACAAAAGCATTATCGGTTAAGCAAAGTTAGAAAGAGAAATGGATAATTATAGGACCATCCCCTTCTTCGAAAATTACAACCAAATGCTCAAAAAATCGGAAACGATTTTTTGTTTGTATTTTTCTGTCGAACAAAATTACTTCTCTGCGTTTATCATATCATATTACCACCTAATCTGGCAGTGTTCTTTAGTTATCTAAGCATTAGGTTCATGATAACATAATCTTGTATTCTAATTATATAAACTAATGACGTTAAATCATAAAATATAAATATGATGTGTTAAACGAGATTTTAGAGAAATTCTGATTAAAGTAAGATTTAAATAGGTTTAGGCCGTTTTGCAAAGGCCTTTCTAAGATCAATAAGATTTATGTTGGCCTAATTTGTCCGAGATAATTCTTGGATAGTTCAAAAATTAGAAGCTCTATAAAAAAGAATTCCTTATTCGCTCATTTGAGGAAGTCTTCGAATTTCATGAAAATGAGTGTTTAATGCCACCGCTTTCACTTGGAACATTAAGTAGTTTTTCCGGTACTTGTATACAATGTTATCAAAAAACATTTTCCTAATTGTTAAACAACGTGCTAATCGGATTTTTATATGTCCAGATATCTTTCTATCGAATCATACAATATAGGTACATAGAACGAGTCAAAACCAATGAATGAATCTTCACAAAGTCACACACAGTTATTACGATTAAAAAAATTGAGATTTAATTAAAATTTATAATATTGTATATATTTATAGTTTATAAATAAATCAAATATCAAATAGCAATTTCAAAATTTTAATGAAAACGCACAAAATTAGAAAAAAACTCTTAACTAATCGTTCTATAAAAAATGGCTGGTTTCATGTGCTATTTTGATTAAAAATGTGTAGGCACATAACAAACCAAAGCTTAAAAATAATACGTAAATGCATTTCCAATAAATTCAAGCGAAACTCAGTCTTTGAAGGATAGAGCGTTACTAAAATACGTACGAGACAATTAAAAATGTTTTACTTGTGCCTTAGCCATATTTTTCCCTTTTCCAATATTTTCGATCTTTTTATTGATTCGTTTTATTTTGAAATCGCCGAAGTTGTGTTTATAAAAGGAATGTTAGAGCGAGAAATGTATGATTATAGAACCATATCGTTCTTCGAAAAATACAAATAAAAACTCAGAAAGTCTGAAACGATTTTTAGTAGATGTTTAGGTAAAATAACTGTCTTGTTGTATATTTTCTTTGATATTACCTCAAAAAATTGTAAGCTAACATTTTGATTTGAATTACCGGAAGAAACAGTGGTTTTTGCTCTGCTAGTATTTCTGTTTTTTTTTCTAGGTGGCAGTTGGAACTTTAACAAGTTTAGTTTACTTTAGCTTGAGTTTTTTTTCGGAACTAATGTTTTCGAAAAGAAATGGCCTTAAAATAATTAATTTTCCTTCTAGAATTTGTTAATGAAAAAACATGTTTCCCTGTAAATAGTAAATGGCAACCTTTTACAACAAAAAAAAATCTTGATTTTTTACAAATATTCTACATACTCTACAAATTGTCGACGCCAAAATGAATTGTCTACGCTATTTTCAACATCAACATAATGAAACATGAAATGTATGGTATAATATTTCCATACATTAAGATAAATTGTATCTTATTTCAGCAACTTCGTGAGCAACATGCTAATTTGGTGGATTTCACTGTATTATTTTTCGAAACATGTCAAATGTAGCCAAAATAAGGTCATGTCACAACCCATGCTTGTTTATTTTTCTTTTGTATCATCGCCCCTTAATATTTACCGTTAAAAATGAAAAATTGCAATTTTTTTGCATTAATAATAATCTAAATATATTAGTTTACATGTGTAAAAATTAACTAACGTTTTTTTTTCTTAAACAAACATATAATGAGAATGAACTTTTCTTGATTAAAATGTTGGTTGACTTTTATTATTGTACAGTCATCCCGTTTCATAAATATTTTATTGGCTATTCACTAAGCCATGGCAAATATAAAGTAAGAAACCTAAAGTTGTATATCTTCAAAAGTTAATTTGATTATTTTATTTTTCAGATTTTCGAATATTTGGACTTGCATAAAACTACAGATCGAAACAAAAATCGTGAGTAATTTTAAATTGTATCAATTAACATGTTTTGCAACACACCACAACATATATTCCTTTTATTTTGCACTGATGACTAATATGCTCATTTTAATCTGTCGGCGCTATGCAACAATTTATGTAACGATGGTGATTTACTTGTTTACTCTCCATTAAACCGCAGTCGCACGTCAGTTCTTTAAATTGATGTAAAATTAACTACATACTAGGTATATGTAATTTATTATATACTGTTAAGGATTCATCAAATCCATGTACCTTATGTATATACGTACGTCGTAAATGTACAAACGAAACCATGTCAAAAACCCCATTTATAACAAAACTACACTAAAAACAATCAAAATAAATATAAGACGACTTTCCTTAATAGCATAAAAACTACATCAACAACAAACTTAAAAGAAGCAATAAATACAACTATCATACCACCACTATGGTATATATAGTTAATATTATAAAAACGAAAGAAAAGTGCTCACTGGGCTGAAAATGCAACTCAAAAAAAATACTGTAATTTTTTTTTTACTTTTTTTGACAGATTTATTACATTCGGCCTGTCTTAACTTTGAATTATGTCTGAAAAAATAGACGAAATATTCTATTTACCCTCCTTTTTTCTATATAATTCCTTCAACCATCCATTTTTATGATATGAACAGAAAATAAGGAATAACGAACAATAGTAAAGAACCAGAGGAATATAAAAAAAAAACAGAAAGAAAGTCATTTCTACTACTACTACCATGTTTACTCCTTACACTGTTAAATCTATGTACATTCATTTTTTTTTTGTATAATAAGTACTTGGATATATATCCTTCTCGAACCTTTAGTGTCATATCATCATATCAAATTCAACACTGTTAAAATGAAAATTGTTCGTGAAAATGAATAACAGTACAGAAAAAATTAGAATTTAATTTTGATGTTTGTTGCTTCCTACTTTTTCTCCTGCCAAGATTTTTTTCCCGTTGTATTTTTTCATTCTGCTACGTTATGGTATCCTTTTTTCCTCATTTTCCCAGTATTTTGTTATACAGGATAGAACATTCTGACTGAGTAGTGGGTGATGAATATTGATTTTCAATTGCGTCGGTTTATTATTATAATTTTTTATTTTTTTGAGTTGGTTGGCTGGTTTGTTGGGTGTTTTATATATTTTTCTATTTTTTGTATGAGTATTAAATGGGCAACAATAGCACCGAAACAAACAACAATAACAGATATATGTATATACATATACAAAACAACAGAAAATCGTACTTTGTGTTATTTTTCTCGTCAATTTATTTTTTCATAAGAATTGTATGAAAATTGAGAAAAGTCTCTCACTGTTATGCCATCAACGTGTTTGTATAAATGGATGTATGAGTTTCTTTGTATATTATATATTATGTTTGTATGTATATAGAGTATATAAAGGAAAATCGTCTGAATTTATACATAACAGCAAAACAGAAGAAAGGAAAATATACGTATACAGTGATAGGACGAATTGAGACAAACAAATTTTTTTTTTGTATTTTGTTCCGTTGTGACAGAAATTAGATTGACATTTTTTGTTGTATGGAAAAGTCTAAGGAAAAATCAAAATGGCTGCAAAAATGTATATAATATAATATAGCTACATACATGCAATATATTATATAAATTATAGATTAAATTTTTGTTTTTTCTGTTGTGTGACAAAATTTATTATAAATATTTTCATTTCCTTTTATATTATTGTGGTTATTGTTGATATTATATTATTATAATAATAATATGAAAAACCCATTAATTATTTCCAATAAAACGAACGATGTTGTTAATGGGCCGATAAATAATAAATCCGTGGAAAACTATTTTACTCCTACATTAAAAATACAAAAAAAATGTATAACAAGTATGAGAAAATTCAAAATTATGTTTTAATAATAAACATAAAATTGTATATATAGAGAAAAACATACACAGTTTATACCATTTTTATCCCTCCCCTCCCGCACCATTACATATACACATGTATAAACGTATTCTACAGCCACACATAACTTAAAACCTCGAAAAAATGTTATTTTAAAAATTACGACCACCCCCACCTCTTTCCCCACACCTATACCCCACTTACAAAATATATATTTATAATTTGTTGTTACTGAAAATCACCTTCTATTTATTATACACTATACTCGTTTTCCATATATCACATGGTAATTTTCTTTTGGTTGATTTTCCAACCATCATCGTCATCATCGTCGTCGTCGTCGTCATTACATGAAACTGTGTGGCTGAATAGCAAAAAAAAATGTGAAAATTTTCGTTGGTTTGGATAATTTTCTAATTATTATTGCTGTGAGTTTAGTGTGGCCTATTATTAGAATAAATATTATTACTATTTATTGGAAAATGGAAAATTAATTAATGGTTCTTTTATTTAAATCTTTTGATTTTTCTATGTGTACGGAATATGATTAATGTGATACATACACATCACATTGGAATTTTTATTTTATTTTTTCTCGCTTATTATAACACACTCCATATAGTCATGGATGTTTATGCTGCTTTACGTTATGTTAGCAATGCGATGACTAATTGGCAAATAAATCGTTGTGTGACGGAATGTGAATTGGGAGATTTAAAATTTTATCTTGCAAATAGTTTGGTTGTATTTTTTTTTTTAAGTAGACTGCAGGATAACCAATTTTGCAGTGATATTTAGAACATACTCGTAGTTAATTCGTAATGGATTTTTATACTTACGAGTAACCTTTTTGTCGTATTGCACATTACGAAGAACGTATCCCGAGTTGTTTAAAGTGCATATGTATTTATGTCTGCATATGTAATCTTAAATACAGAAACTTGAAATATAGTATTCTTTGACCTACCTAATTGAACTAGCAAATTCCAACATTAATTACCACGGAAATCTTGCAAAAATTTTTGAAATAATGAAGTATCTTAGTGGATGTTTTATATCCTCAATTTGAAAATGATAGAACACTTAGGGCAATTTTGGGACATTCTTTATTCAAGTGCATTATAATTCTAAGATTGCTTTTGCTAAACTTACCAACTTTTAATGACTTTAATGCCTTCTACCTCATTCCCCTACTCCACCAGTCCATTTTATAACTGATTATGTATTTTACCTTGTTTGCAGGTCTAGTCTATTCCTCGCCATCCTGTTTAAGCTGTAAATTTTCCAAATTCGTTCAATGAGTCTACCCAGAGTTTTTTGTAAATGTTTAAATAATTCAGTCTTGCATTCTTGTAAAACTTTAATGGATGCATTCTCCACTTCTGGACAGATGTTCTGCTTTAGAGTCATCTATCCCGATCACGTATTCGTATAGATATGTAACTTCAAAAGCCTAAAAAAGAAATCTGAAACTGTCAAATCTTCCGATCTTGCGGGATTTTGTAAAATCTGTTCACATAGTAATGATATTTTCAGCCACTCCTGGCTGTCTACTAAATATGTAGTGCTAAACTAACTTTCTTAAAATTAATTTTTTTACGAATTTTTGAATTCAATTAAACAAAAATAATGGCAAAAAATATCTCTCTGAGGATAAAGAAAACTTAAAAAATATACTCAAAATAATGTTAATAGATTTAATCCTGTAGGTTTGAAAATCTTTTTCAATCCTTTTCAAATTTCTGGTGGACGTACTTCATGATCTCACCCGTGATTTTCGGTTGACTGTCGCTTTTCCGTATTTGCGAATCAAGTGTTTGATTCTGTTGTATTGTAGAATATTTAATATAATAATTGTTTTTGGTACTGTCGCTACAACCTTTTAAGCCGTCCTGAACCATCGTAATTTCTATTGCGATAATTAATTTTGTTTTTCATTAGCGAGTGATCTGATGGATGAGGCATTCTTGCATGATGGAGAGTGCGATAAGGTTTCCATTTCTTCGCATTTTTTTCTTTGTGTTGCCATACAAGCACTCAAATTAATTAATAATTAATAATTTCCACTTGATGGTCTATAGTTGTATACTGTAATTTGCCTATATTGACACTCGTGTTACTTTCGAAACCTTGGAGTTTAAAATCTCGCTTCCAAAATCCTGAAAAATCCAAAATTCCGGAAATAAAAATACCGAAATTCAAAATTCTGAAAATCAAAATTTTCTAACAAAATCTCGGATTTTAAGTTTTATTTTCGTGACGCCACATCTCATAGAAGGATTTGACCGCCCCATCGAATGATAGCCTGGAAATTTGTACTAACCCAAACAATGTTTGCTTGACGTTGATTTTGTAGTTACAGTCGCATTTTCGCTCTTTTCCACGCACTCCCTAGGCGATTTTAAGATATCGATTTAAAAAATACGAATTCTGGTTTTAAAATTCCTTAATAATAAGAATCAATTTTTAGGAAACTTTGTATTTTCGATCGTTTTAGTTTTTGTATTTAAAATTTATTAAACATAAATTATGGTGAAACTTATGCGCTGCTTTTAATGTTAAACAATAATTCGACTACTATCAGAGCCTTCTTAATAAAAGAGCCGTAAGATTCCGCCATTTTTTTCATAAGCTTTAAATAGAGGTGAAGCTTTTTGTTATTTTTCATACTAATCAGTGTATTTTAATTTTTTTAGAAGCTTTTTTGTTATGTGTAAAAACATTAATGCTTAATATTTAATTTGAAGGTTAGTTCAATATTCAGGAAAATAATATTTTAAAATTGAGTCATATTATGTCGAGTTAACGCAAACATATTCAAATTAGTCTACCACAATTTTTTTTTTATTGTAGAAACCAGAATTTGTTTATATGTGTATGTAAAGAAAATAAGAAATTAGTATAAACGCAAAATTTTTCATACTGATAATTGACATATATAATATACAATAATTTTTATTAAAATAATTTAAATTGAATTAATCGAATGAAAGAAAATAAAGCAAGCCATAACAATTTAAGTAATAAATATCAAATTCTAACTTATTCATGCGCATTTTCTATCTAAATACTATATGAAAATTTGTAGATGGTTATTAAATATAATACAAAAAAAAAATATTAATAATACTTTTTTTTCAAAAAAATTTAATAAATATTTAAAACTTCGAAAAACAAGAAAAAGATTCAATTATTGTAAATTATAAAAAGAAAGATTTTAACAAGTAAATAACTTAATAATTTAACAAAAAAATTAATTACTTACACTGCAATTGAAGCATTGAATTCCGATGGCGGCCATCATGTTAACAAAATATAATACTGCGATCACCATCAAGTAGATTTTATGTTTATGTCCATTCATTTATTTCGTTGATAATTTTTGGTTGTTTACAAATTCCATAATGTATTGTTATTTGGATGTTTAATTATGACGTGTAATCTTTGTATCACTATTTGATTAACTTTATTAGTTTTAAGTTTTTTATAAATTTATTCACTTAACATAATTTTCATTCATAATGACTGACTACAGTACAGTACAGTCATATGATATAACATAACTTATTTTAAAAGGCCCAATCTTTAACTATCATAGTTTATACTTAGTTTATTCAAATAAATTAGCTGTATTTAATTTATAAAATCATTATTTCAAAGATTTACACAAAACTATTTGCATAGCCAAATATTACACATAATCACAGCACAAAAATGTCTGATACACAAATCAAAAACATAATAAGGTTGTTTTATTTAGAATAACTTCTTATTGATTTTTAATATTATTTTTTTGTTATTATCATTTATTCATGATAAAAAAAATTTTTTTATAAGTACATCATCCAGTTTTATTTATGTTTTTGTGATCAGCTGGATTTAATCTAATTTTACTTTTTTTTTATTTCACATCACAAGTTAAGTTCAAGTTACGTTTATTATACATGACTCGATGTTTACTAACCAATTCATCCCGAGCATTACAATCAATCGTTTTTATACGTTTTTAATTTATTATATTGTACCAAATAATTATATTGGTAAGATAGTTTATCGCAAACCGTACTCTTAGTATTAAAAAGTTAACACGTTGGCTACCAGACGCTATTAGAGTCGTTACAAGTGTACCAGTGCACCTAGAATACTACAGGCCACGCTGCTTGCTATGTCATTAAATTTATGTCTACAGTTTATTCTTTGAACTGTAGACGGCAGTCATGTTCGTAAAAAGAAAAAACGAAACAAACAGAATTTTTTTTATATGAGTGCTAAAAATAAGGTTACGTTTATGTCTTCTCGTAAATTATACGAAATGTGTACACATTTTATACGTGTTTACATATTTAACACAATTTAGACTGCATAATTTTATAATAATATTATGAATTGATACTTTTACCAATAGCTTGTTGTTTGTTTACAATTTTTTTCAACTATATAATATGGTAGTAACTATATAATATGGTAGTTATTGTGTTTTGGATTCTATTTCAGCATTGTTGATGAACAAATTTCGAAAACTGTTTTTTCTTTATTTGTTAAAAATTGGATTTTTCATTGCCACAAATTCGCAGGCTATATTATATCATCCTGTAGTATAAACAAAACAGTGAGTGCTTCATAAAATAAAAACATGGTTTTTTTATAGAGCTTTTCGCAATTACTAAACCAATCAGAAGATGTCGCTAAGTATAAATCAAAGCTAAATATTAAAACCCAAATGTTTATTTAGAAAATTTAGCAATTTATTATGTATACTTCCTGGTTCAATAGATTATGCAGATCTCCTGTAACTAAAAATAACCCAACATGAGCGAATTGATCTGAAATAAAAAAAGAAAAAGTTTGGAAAAATTGCGCGTTTTTCAGCGCGCAGCAACTACGATGATGAATATTTTGCGACGAAAAGTTTTATTTACGCCAACCGTTTTATAAATAAAACTTATAATTGTTTTGAGTTTTATTAATTATGTTAAATTATTATATTAAAGATTTCGCGCTTAACTTAATAATGGTTTATTTTCGTAAATAGTTTAATTATTTTATTCTTTTCTGTAAATTTATTATAGAGACATCTATAAACGGATTTCGAAATTACAGAAAGCTCGGTTATTCAATCATATAAAATTGAAGTTTAGATTGTTATTAAATCCATCGTTCATCTCAAAAATTCTAATGTGCGTAACCAGAATTTAATAAAGAAGTTGAATTTTTATAAAACTAAATTTTAAATTGGATAGAAGAGGATCTGCGGCAGCATCCTTTATTAACTTACTTTAGTAACCTACGCAACTAAACGGAAAGCTCATTTTTATAGAAAATTAATAAATTTATGCTCCGCTTTAGTTTAAATTTAATAATTAAATACTACACTGTGATGGCTGATACAAATATGTGTTTGTTGAATATTTTATTAAAAATATAAAATTCAAATTTAGATGATTTGTTTAATTTTTTATTCATAAATTCAAGTTCAAAAATTTTCCAATTACCATTGTTTCTTATAGTAACTCAATAAAAGCTTCCCCTCTATTTAAAGCACTCCTTTTAATATTACGGCTCTTTAAAATCATAGATACTATTCGTTTTACGAAATTTATTTCGAAATTACCATTTTTTTCAAAAAAAAATTTGGTGTTCCTTGAGAAATTTGGTGGACATCTGTGTATTACATAGAAGTGGCAACTTCCATGGGAGCTTTTTCAATTATTGCAATGATGGTATTTACAAAAAACGACAAAGAATTAAAAGATTTAAATAAATTTAAAGATTAAATTTTCATCATGGTCCACCCGTTGGTTTTCTGAAATTTAAACAGGAATAATGATTTCTTTATTATACCAGATAGATTTATCAAAAGTCCTGTAAGTTTAATTTTTTGTATTACTCGTATAACATGAATTTTACATGAAGCTCTGGAATTTGATATGTCTGTGTTGAACTCGGCTTTTTTAAATGGTGTGTTGTAATTTTGAAATGCTGGGTAAAATTCGACTATTTATTAACCGAACTGAATGAAACTTTTCATTTTGTTAACCGATATTGGTCAAATGTGGAGAGGCTCCAAGAAAACTGGTCAAACATATTTTATTCAATAAACAACTAGAGTGAATTGCCCATTGAGAGACTCGTTTATCAAAAATATGAAAAAGTAACCAATTCTGAACTTTTTAAGGTTTCTTTTCGACTTTTGACTGAAATTTCTTTCGAAATAATGTTATAGTTAAAAAAATATAAAGTGGGATTTCAGCAATATTATATTAAATTACAATATGAGGTAATGAATATTTTCTTCCATTTTCCCGCAACCACCGCCGAATATTACTTTAGAAAGCGTTTTGCGCCTTTTAAACCGCATTCACTTTTTACCTGTACAAGCTTATGGTTCTTGGATTTCGTGTCAACTAATTCTAGATTTCGTTTCAGAAATTATTACCGCTCTGCATTTGTTTTTAAAGTTTACTCGTGTGCATGAAGTGTTCAATGAAAGGGCTCAGATGAAGTACAGTAATAATTAGCTTATGAGTCAATTAGAGATATATGTTTTTGTCTTCCAAAATCTGACCGTGCGTAGAGGAGTTTTATTATTTTTATTGAACCACCTTACTGTAGAATGTGAAACAGACTTCAGATGCCTCAATTACCTTCTAATTGTTCATACAGAATTAGTCGATTGAATGTCTCTTTGTACATAGACGTCAAAGGGAGCTCAGAAGGTCGTGTTATACACTCAGTTTATGACATTCATTCTATGACATTCTTAGGTGAATTAGTTCACTACGAATAGCTGGAGTATCTTGTCCAGTCCATATTTTTTGAGCATAACTCTGAGTAATCCGATTTACTAGTTCAGCACTTCATATTCTGGACATTACACCATGTTCTCCTTAAAGGAAATCTAGTATTTAGTCAAGGTACTATACTTGTCAGTTATATATTGCAATTTTTTCCTAACCGAACGTTCCGTAACTGTCGCATTCTTTGCGAAAAATAATAAGTGCATCACCCTTGAGATTTAAAGTAAATATTTGGTACACGGAGAGAAATCGAAGAATACATTATTCCTACCAGGAATCTATTATTCCAAAATGAAGTTCACAATTTAACCCAACTTAACTAAAGAATAATAAAACATATTTAGGAACAAAAGTTAAAGTTATTTCTTAGCAACAAAAGTTAATATTATTCAGAATTAAGACAATTTTTTTTATTAATATCTTTAGGTATGAATTGTTTAATACAAGGAATAATTAAATCAAATATTAGGAATAGGCTATATCATAAGGAATAAGTTAATTTATTTATTTATTTATTTATTTATTTATTTATTTTATTTATTTATTTATTTATTTATCAATAATGACATTTTATAATACATTGTTTTTTAAATTAATTAAATTATATTTTATATACTAAATGTCTACTTTATCTTTAACGAATGTATGTAATAATTTATTAAATTGACCGTACTCTAATTCTCGAAGTTCACCTAGCATGCAATAGTCACCCAATGAATTATACAACTTTACTCCATTATATCCCAGCGACCGTTGTGAAAATGATTTACTATACATTGGTAGTCTGAAGTGTGTACTCCGAGTATTGTAAGTATGAACATTTCTATTAGAAGAAAGCAAAGTATCTAAATATTTTGGCAGATCTCCCTTTTCCAGCCTAAACAAGAATTTTAACACATTAAATTGTATTCTCTGTTTGATTGATTTCCAGTTTAAAATTTCCAACATGTCTTTTATGTGTGTTCTACTTTCCGCATTCAAGATACGTCGCATGAATCGATTCTGAATTTTTTGAAGACGTGTAATTTGAGTTTGATTCATGATAAACAGCACAGAAGAACAATAATCAATATGTGGAGTCACAATTGATTCATAAAAAACAACTTTTGTCTGCATTGGTAATTTGTCTTTAATTCTGGTGAAAAATCCAAGTTTTTTATTCATCTTTTTAGCGATATAATCCAAATGATCGTTAAAACTTAAGTGCTCGTCGATAATAACACCAAGATATTTATACTGTTTTACTCGTTCGATAATTTGGTTGCCAACTATTATATCTACATTACTCTCGAACTTTGCTTTGATTGATAGGAGCATGTACCTCGTTTTCGAGATATTCAGTGATAGTTTGTGAAACATCAGCCATTTCCGTAGACTCTCGAGATCTTCGTTTACTTTCTGCACTGCTTCTGGAAGAGTTGTTGCCGAAATAGTAAGTAAAGTATCATCTGCGAACATATTTATTTTGCAATTTTGAATAACGTCGACTATGTCATTGATGTACAGAATAAAGAGTAATCTTTATAAGGAACAGATAAATCAAAAAACTAGGATATCTAGTGATGATAAGGATTAAATTGATCATTATAATGAATGATATATCAACAGAATAATTTTCTTCTTGGACAGAAGGGGGTAAATAAATTGAAACATCATTTAATTTGAAAAAAGATGAAATTAATTTTTTTTTAAAATTATTTAATCTTAATTTATATATGGCTTAACATAAAATATTTTTTTTTTAAATCTAAGCATTTCAAGTGGTTTATCAAAACTTAACATTTGAAAATTAAAACAAATTATATTTAAAGTTTCTTGTTTAACAAAATAAACTTGAAAATGTTTGTAAAAATAACTTACTAAAGTGATTAATTAAAACTTCAATAATGGCAAAAGCGTTTTCATATAAAAAACATCTAGCCATCGTTTAAATTATTTAAATTAAATACAGTTTTAAAATTTGTAAACTATATCGAAAAAAAATCCTGAATAAAAGTATGAAATATTTAGTACAAAAAAAAATAATTTAAAAAAGATATCAAAAGCCACCAAAAAATTATTAAAATGTAGTAAAATTGAACCGGCCGAAACCATAAATTGTGGAGAATTTTCTTCACCTCTACAATTATGGCTGGTTGAAGTGTAATTTTCCTTTTCACATAATTTTTTTTCTTTTATTTAATTCTGTTTGAATATTCCATGTTTTCAGCAAAAACTTAAAAAGAATCCCATCCGTCACTGATGGGACAAAACTGACAAAGCTGACTTTGCATAAAGCACGGTCAAATTTTTCTGGTAGTAGGTTTTAGTATTGTATTAAATACTTGTAATAACTGCAATATACGGTATTCTAGAAATCAAAAAATAAAAATATGTTTACTATTAATTTCTTTACTAAAAACTGACTCCATCGTGTATAGCATTTTATAAAATTGCCAAATAATATAAAATATCGACGAAAAGCGCAATTTTATTATTGAATAATCTAGCATTTTATTCTGCACTTATTCAGCATTAGGGTCATTGCACTTATTGCATACCATTTTAAACATTTGTTTACATCGAACGAATTTTTTATTAAAATTTAAAAATACAACAATAAATTGATGTATACATAATTTGAAAAATTAAGAATTTTCAATTTGTGTACTTCATTTTATTTTTTTTATTTTTAAATTGTCTATTTTTTTAAATAACTTTAAGTGTGAAATTGTATCTAACCTATGAACAAACGTTGAAAAATAGATTGGAAAACATAAAAAATTAATATTTTTAGTTTATGTGATAATTTGCTGAACGATGGAAACCAATGTTTCATCCAATTTTAATTACATCGAGATTATTTTTTAAATTAAAAATTTTCTCGTCTCGTCAGACTGTGCTAACCAAACTACATAAAAATTGAAGATTCTGTGAACTTATATTCAAAGTATAATCAAAATGCTTTAGCGAATTATGATGTTTCGCTTCAATACATCATAATTCACTAAGGCATTTGTTAATTTCTTCGTAATCTAGATGTTTATGGTATTTAAGGCATAAACCCTATTTCTATTTAAAATTTTAGGTTATTCTGGGTGATAGCCATCTCGATGTAAAACCAATAAGTGGCTATCTCCCAGAATAACAAAAAATTTGAAAATTTAATTTATTTAGTTGTTCGAATTGAGTGCTATTAAAAAATTTAAAAATACCTTTATTAACGATTATTTTTTGAATATTTCCTTTCGGTGCATATTTGATGAGTTTTTGTATTTGAAGTTTTTCGAAATGAGTTTGATTGATTTCCTAGTCGATTTCAATCTAAAATAATTAAAGTTATAAAATTGTCTTCATGCCTTACCCAAAATTAAAGCAAACATATCGAAAAAATTAGCTTACTAACTCGTATCCTACTCGCATCGGCGTGACGAAAAAGTAGCCATATCCAATATTTTGTGCAGGGAATCAGAATGTGTTTTCACTTCCGTGAGCCTTACATCGAATAGACAAATTACGGTTTAATAAACCAGCTTGTAGTAATTTTACATATATGCAAAAAATAACAAAGTAAACCAAAAAGGATGAAACAATCACTAAATGAGTTGTATTAAACTGCTAATAAAATTATATTATAAGAAGCACTCAGTTACTGAACTTATTTAGTGTATATAAATGTATAATTAGTATTGATAAGTAAGGTTACAAAACTCACCAATAAAAAAGGAAATTTAAGTTTAAAATTATATATAACTTTTATCACTGTTTATTTTTTATGACACTCTTTAGGTTTTACGATTTCACTACACGTATTTACAATTGACAATCTAAATGTCGACTGATCAACAATTTAATTTATAATTATATTATTGGTTATAACTTACTGTTTAACATATTCGCAATAGGAATAACTTTATGCGTTTATTCTTAATCGGAATATTATCATCCTAAGCACTGTTTAATTTATTCTTAATAGGAAAAATGAAATTTGTTGTTTATTCTTAATCAGAATAGTATGTTCTACGCACTGTTTCATCTATTCCTAGTATAGGAATAATTTTTGTTTTTGCTGAAATAGGAATAATATATTCCTTAGCACTATATTAGCAGTGCATAATAAGAATAATAAGAATAATTTTGCATTTAATTTGTACTTATTAAATTTCTTTTTATTAAATTTAAATATATGGTAATGAAATGCATAATTATATAATAGTTTAATATATCATATTATGAAGTCTAAGGAGCTACATTATGTAAAGATATATTTGACGTTTTTTTTTTTTTTTTTTGAAGGAAGCATTAATTGTCCAGTGGATTTAATGTCCGTTGAAGGTCAATTAATACCCCCTTTTCATTCACGCACAGACCACCCATTCACACAATTATAGTATACCACCTGCACATTGCAAGTTTCATGTCAACCTGTACACTGACATGGACGGTGGGTCGGCGCTGAATTCTGCACTCCAACAGAGGGTCTTACTTGGATTTATTAACATTACCGATCGTAATCGATCACGAAAATTTGCTTTGCATCCAGCCTCTGATGGGATCCGAACCCAGTACATTTACTAGTACGTTTACAAGTGTAATGAGAATAATATCTTCCTAACTACTGCACGGTTTGTTCATTATAAGAATAAATTTGGTTTTCGTTGTAATGTGAATTTTGTTATTATTCTTAATCAGAACCATATTCACTATATACTGTTTGATCTATTCCTAATAGGAATAATTATGTTTCTGCTAAAATAGGAATAATATAGTCCTTAGTACTGCTGATTATTCATAATAAGAATAATTCTGCATTACATTGATCTTAATTAAATTTAAATATGTTGCATATTGTAATGTTTTAGAATTGAACTATACCAATTCCGATAAATCTCTTTAGGGGAAGATTTCTTTGACGTATGTAAATACAGATCCCGTTCGGAAGTTTATTTGATAAGGTTTAAAATACGAATACATATATGAGTGTATGATATACAACTACAATCAAAAAAATATCTTATAGCAAATTCTTTCGAAACAAAATTTTGATCTTAGATCAAAAAAATGGTTGGCAATACAATAAATTTGATCGAAATGTCATTGAAATACATCTCATTGCCAGTCATTTTTTTGATCTAAGATTAAAATTTTGTTTCGAAAGAATTTGCTATGAAACTCTGCTTAATTTATGCTTTATAGGAATATATAGTTAGTTGATGCTTTTCGATATCTTGAAGATTCCACTAACCTTACATTTTATGATTCATTCTTTTAAGGACTAATTAATAATTTCAAATTATAAAATTTGTGAAGTTGTTTTTATTCTTAATGGGAATAATATTAATAAGTAAAGTATTAGTTTATCATAAAATGGAATAAATTAAACCGAACTGCTAAATTACATTTTATTCTCATGTTTGGAATAGTTTATACATACAAATTTCTCTCCGTGTAGAGTTATAATTCTGGGCTTCAACATGAGCGAATTATAAGATGTTGTGTAATCCCAAGGTGTTGAAAAATAGTTTTAGAGCTTTTATTATAAATTTTTACAAAATATAGGGATACTTATTTAGACGAAAGAGAACAGGTATCGCATATTAAATAAGCAACCTTCAAAATCCAAAAGTACAATCATTTTGTTAAAGACTTTTTTTTTTAATTTTTTGAAAACTATTATTCTGATGAATGAATAATTATGATTTGAAACAACTGTCCTTTATCGCTTCTTTCTAATAATTATAACTTTAGTTTTGTACGACTCTGCAGGATTCATAACGCTTTGTCCTGAAACTTCGAACTATATTAAGATTACACTCGGTGTGATAATCTTAGCCTACAAAGCACCACTAGTTTTTTGGAAGTTACATTTTAGGGTCGGAATATTCATAACGAATAAGTGTTTTAAGAAGTGTTCAAAAAATTATTCACTTTTCTGTGCCGTAGTAAAGTACTTAGATAGGAACTAAATCTCTTCCATGAGAAATGCTGCAGAGGCCAATTTTGATGTAAGTTAATTTGTAATATTCGTGTAATCTCATTCTTATCGTAAAAGCAGAGTTTCATCACAAACGGATTATATAGGCTTAGTTTTATTCAATTAGGTTATTTTCCTAAATTACTTCTAAAACTGGTAATAGTATCCCATTTTTCTAATTTGACTCCAAACAGTTGAAAAGGAGCTTGGTTTCGTTCAAATTCATACAAACTTAGTTCTGTCCAGGTATGTTCAATTTCTAGATTAAGGTCAGAAAGTCTTATTGGAATCCCATTTTCGTCACTCAAACCTAATACCATCCCAAGGTCCAGTACAGAAATGGCCAACCCAAGTAACAATTAAATTTTAGTTTAGCTTTTATAGCAATATTTTGTCACTTTTTTGGTCACAGTGACCAGGTTCTATGACTAAATAGTTAATAGCAATTTAGCATAATTCATATGCCAGGAAATCATTTTGTTGACCAAAAATATAGCTAATGTTCGGATATGACTAAAAAGTATTTAGTCGGGCATATTACTCACAAAAAATAGCAATGCAGCCACTACGACCGCCATTTGGCTTAATAGCAAATAAGTCATCGTAAAAGGTAACATGCTATATTGTTGCTAATTTGCATTGCATGCAGGCAAATTAACAAGAAAATAAAAAAGCACAATATTTACCACAGTAAAACGTTAGTATTAACAGCAAAACAGTCATCTCAAAAGATGTTATGTTATTGCTTAGTGTTATTGCTTGTTAGATGTTATTGCTTTCGTGGCAGCTAAATAGAAAAAAATGACTATGTAGCGTTGATCGAAATTAAATGGTTATTTTAGCAAATTAGCTGTTTTTTGACATCAATTGCAAGTTCTATTTTAACATTTTTAATATTAGAAAATATAAATACTGACAGTACGAGATGCGGAAGAGAAGGAAAGCTAATCGGCAAATTTCCTGACAAAATAGCAACTTTTATAGCATATTTATCATCAGCATAACAAATATGCTATAAAAGTTGCTATTTTGTCAGGAAATTTGCCGATTAGCTTTCCTTCTCTTCTGCATCTCGTACTGTCAGTATTTATATTTTATAATATTAAAAATTAACTATATAATGACTAGTTAGCATCCTAAGCGGCCATTTTGTCACATCGTCTTTACTGCTTCTACTATAGCTACTATGCCATGGGTATTTTGAAAAATTAATTGTTTAATGACAATTTTGTGATGTGGATAACCAATTAGTCAGAGTTAAAAGTTATTTTGCTTTTCCGACTACTAGTTTGCTAAACATGCTATTGGTAATCTTTGGAGGCGAAATAGCATTTCTTCATTGCATTTTTGCCCCCAGAATAAATAATTAGCTGTAGAATAAAAATTTAGCAATCCACGTGAATATTATAACGTATTGACATTATTGCTTCTGCTAAAGATATTTTGTTCTGGCTGCTATCTTTTTCCGCTATTATGCCACGGTTGCCATTTTTGCCCATTTTTGCATTATTTATTTTCTTAATTTTCTTCGTTTTTCGCTGTCGAATTCATTCTATCTTTCAATTTCGAATCGATTGTATTTAAAAATTATCCTTAATTACTCCATATTCTTTTTTCTGTATTCAAATCTTTTTTCTGTATACAATAAATAAGACGTATTTCTGAGGGGCGTTATGCTTTTTAGAACTACTTTGGAAAACTACCTGATGAAACTTTCTTCCCAACTAATTTTAGGTCGACAGATGCGCGTATTTATTAGAAGATACTTTCATTATTATTTCATTACGCATAATGCCTCGGTTATCATTAATATTTTCAACAGTGTTAAAAAGGATGTAAAGTGTCAATTCAAATACAAAATAATTAGACATTTTATAAAAACATGCTTTTACAAAAGTTATTTTGTAATTTTTGGAACAATTTAATTTTTTTACAGCCAATATGGTCATGTTACAATAGATTCTTAGCCATGTAAAATGCTTAAATGCTTGGTTGACTAAATGGCTACTTGAAACGCTATTATATACCAAATAAATATTTTGCCTTTCAAATGACTAATTTGCCATAAATGTTATTTTGTTTTGAATATTTCAAATAAGCTATAAAACCTATTCGGCTGTGTAAATGACTATTATACTTTATAGTAATTTTGATGAGCACACAGCATTGTAGCCTAAGAATTTAGCATTTGAGAAAGCTAAAATCATTCCCCACTTTGAGCAGCATGACCCGTTTTTGTCAGTCATTTTGACGGTATCTTGGCTTTACCACTAATGCTTTCGTGATGCAGCACTCATTCCATAAGCAAATTTAACATTTTTTACGGCGTCTAAGATGTAGTATTGTTACCAATATTTACGAATTTAGAGTTTAATTGGTCCATCTGTAGCTTCAATTAGTTAAAAAAACGTTCTTATAAGATAATATAGTTTAAATGCAGCATTGACACCTTGGACCATGGAATTAATGAGGTCGCATTCGGGGGAAGAAATATTACCTTAACATTTGGATGCAAATCAGCTAGATGTGTTGGATGACTTGGTGCATTGTCAAGAATGAGCAATATCTTGAAGGCAATGTTTTCTCTTTTGCGATAATTCTCAGCTTCTACGCACAAGCAATTTAAAAACCAGTATTCGAAAATGTTATCTGTCATCCAAGCTTTTTTATTCGATTTGCAATAGACTGGTAGGAAACTCTTTAAAATTGTTTTAAAAGCTCGGGGATTTTCAGATTTATAAACTAACAGTGCTTTGTTCTAATAATCCGCGGCGGCATTTCCACGTAACAAGAGTAATAATCTGTCTTTTGCAATCTTGAAACCAGGAGCAGATCTCTTTTCTTTCGATATAAACGTTCTACTCGGTACCCGCTTCCAAAATAGGCGAACCTCATCGGCATTGAAAACTTGCTTTGATAGATATTTAGCACTTACTATTAGATCTTTCAAAAATTTTGAAAATGCAGAAGCCGCTACCGTCTCAGGACTAACCGCTTCCCCCGTTAATTTTATACTAATTGCCGTTATTTTTTTATTTTGGTCCTCTATCCACAAGCCTAGCAATTTTTCAGTCTTCTCTATTAGAATTTCGATTTTTTTTTGTGGTTTTTGAAGATAATATTGTAGAACAGCCAACTGAACTTTTAATTATCTCAGCATTTAATTTTATTCTTCTTATGCTTGATTCATTTATTTTATGTCTCCTAGCTAATACAGATAATTTTTCGCCATTTTCTATTGCTTTAACAATTGCTAGTTTTACCTCCAATGTTAATATTTTTCTTTTTCTGGCCACGTTCATTTTACGGGATTTTAAAAAATTGTAAAAAATGTGCTTTAATAACAAAAAAATTTACCTTAAAAAAAACTGTTATAGAGTCAAATAAAACAGGAGACGTTGGTGTTACACTTACTTTAATATTAATCTACGCTAAAATAAAAAAAACTATGTATAATATTCCTTTTTCAATAAGAAAGCAACGGTTAACTCAAACAATGTAATTATTACGTAAAATTATTAAAAATTAAAGTAAATTATTCACACTTTAACACGTCTTTACATGAAGAGTTTCAAAAACGAAATGCGAATAAATTACAAGTCACATCACACAATTTAAGGGGATTCACCAAATTCTATGTGTATAGCACGAAAAATAGTACGAAAAAAGAGAAAAAGAGAAATGGAGAAATATGTTCACGCTGCTGCGAAACTTTTACCGCGCAATTCAAACTTTTAGCGGTAAAAACAAAATCGTGCAATTCCGAAACCGCGCAGTCAGAAACCGCGCAGTTCGGAGGATTACATAGGAAACAAAATTTAGATTTTCTTGATTTCATTTCAAATTTAACTAATTTCAACTGAATTTATTTTCTACGTTAATGTGAAGGAAGGTCATTATTCCGTGAAAATATCTGAAGCGAAAAGTACTCAATAAGAATAATCCGGCAACAGGTGTCTTACGTTTAATAATTTGCGGCCCATCAGAAGGCCTTTAAAAAATAAAAAATGAAACCCACTTTCTTGCCAATATCTAAAATCGATTGTTGCGATAAACTAACTACGCTTGTAAAATTATATAAATAAAATTGAGAAATGATCGAAAAAGAACGTCATACTTTGTTTTTAAAACTGTCATCTGCTAAACAATAGTGAAAGCTTTATGTTTTTACTATTGATTAGCAGATGGCAGTCTAAAAATCAACTTGTAGTTGTTTTTCAACCACTCCAACTTTTATAATTTTGTTAAGATACAGGCAATTTAGGCATATATGTTGTTCAAAAATTGAATTGTTCCGGATCAATGGGCGTCATAGTTTTTCACAGTATTTTAAATAGAAGGGACAGCTACTACTCAGTAAATAATAATTTATTTCATAGTTCTTTTCTTTGGCTCAATTATAAAGATTCCAACATTTTAAGAGAGAAACCTTCATCGAAAATTAGACAAATAAATTTAAATTAATACAATATTTAGACGTATCATGGCCAAACTTCATTCGACAGATTAATTCTGGTTTAAAATGACGGATTTAGAAATAACAAATCTTTAAATGTAGAGAAGCACTTGAATATAAACTTAATTGGGATGTCGTATGTCTATAATCAAGAACACGCTAAGTCGAAGATTAATAGGTTTATATTTTGATTTTGGTGTGATTTCTCGTGACATCATTTTAGAATATTGATTACTTGACTTTAATCTCTGCCTCTGGACTTTACATGTTAGTTTGATTCAACCTTGAACCGCATTAAAATGTTTAAAAATTTAGAATTTGACTTGGAAGTTTGAACTGATAAGTTTTATTCTAAAATTAGATTAAGTTTAATTTCATTATTATATTTATTCATAATTGTTAAGATTTTTAAGACTTAACCAGGAGGTGAATTGCATTAATAATAAAACACTGCAACTCACAAACGTTATTCAATTTTATTTTAATTAATTCTTGTATATTAAATATGATCATTACAAATGAACGATAAATCAAGAAGTGAGTGAATTATAAAAATGGCAATTCATTTTTACTTACAATAGTATGAGTATGAGAATACTTCTATATAGTATAATACAAGTAGTGGAAATTAACGTTATAATCATACAGTAGCAATACACTAATAATAATGTATAATAGAAATGTATAATAATTATATTGATTTATTATGTCTCCCTTCTTAATTGATCACTGTCCAGGGGATGATTGGAATCGAACGGTTTTAATTTTTTTGCGTTTCGACCTTTATGGTGTAGAAACCTCACTGGTTTGCCCCAATTGTGGTTGTATAATCTTTTGTAGTTATGTTGAATAACTGGGGTTTGGTTCAATATAGGTTTTGCACTTCAAATTTGCGATTTTGCAAATGATATTCATTTTTATTATTTCATTCATAACTTTTTACAAGTCATCCTCAATTTTTTACAATTCAACCTCAATTTTTTATACTTCATTGTCAATTTTTAGCAAAGCAAATTCGTATTTTTTCAAACTAACTTCAATTAAATGCAGAGCAAATTCACATATTTTTAACACAAATTCAAGTTTTCATATGTCAAGTTCGTAAACTTTTGAAGTTCGTAAAACAATTTTTTTTTCAAGTTCGTAAAACAAATTCAGTGCTCGCAATTCTTAATCGATTTTGCTGGGATTGGGTATGCTGGATGGAATTAGGATTTTTAAATAATTTTTGGAAGAAATTCTGAAAAATGGCAACCTGGGACGGAACTCAATTAATTCTTAACAGACTATGATGGGATTCATATGGTGGAATGGGGGTAGATTATAAAAGGACAAGTTTAGAATCTAAAAAAATATTATGAATGGTTTAAAATGAGGGGAAATTAATTGTAGAGTCAGCGGAACTAGCCAGTATAAATAAAAATACTGCTAATACAATTATTAAAAAATATTTGAGGGATGGCCAGGAAATCATTACAAAAAAATGTGCTGGCTTAAGATTCACAAAAGTTAATGAAAAGATTTTAAATAAAATTGAAGAAATTGTGGAGCAAAATCCATCGATAACCGTTAAAAATATAAAAAAAAGTTGAGAGAATCGGCTAACATAGTAATTAGCATTTCTTCAATTCGAAACGGATTACGTAAACTAAGAATAACTTTAAAACTAACTGGTCCAAATTGAGGTGGATCGTCTAAGTGATCAAAGAACTCTGGATTTTCGTAGGTGATATGCAATAAATTTTTCGGAAAATGCACCACAAGATCGAAAAAATATAATATTTGTGGATGAGATTGGCTTTAACTACCATTTAAGGCCATCGAAAGCGCAATCAAGAGTTAACATAATTGCTCATCTGACGGTGACAGTGGTTAGAGGCAGAAATGTATCGCTGATGGCCGCAATGAATTGTCAAGGAATTGTTTATAAAAAGTCATAGCCTAATTCTACTGTCAATTCTACAATTTTTGCTCTTTTTATTAAAGAGCTTTTTTCCAAGCTGAGAGAGATTAACATCGAAAACGTTTGAATAGTACTCGACAATGCAGCCATTCATAAAACAGCTGATATTTAAAGCCTTTTTGTAAATACTTCACACACATTGGTTTTCTTGTCGCCATACTCATCAAACGCTTTTGAGAAGGTTTTTTCAAAAATTGAAAATATGCGCACGGTCACTTTAAGCTGCAGCTGAAGAAAACCGGGCATTGTCTGAAATTAGTAATACGATTGTTGAAAGTATTACATCATCAGATTGTAATAATTACTATGCAAACATGACCATGCAATTACCACTAGCTGTTACAGGACAAGCGCTACATTTAGCTGTACTAATTTTTTATATTATATTCTTATAAAACATTTTTTGAAATGAATTTAGAAATATTTGGTTTACATATTAATAAGTATTGCAATTTTAGAAACAAATAAATATGCTTTTATTTTTATTGAGATATGGGTCATCTGTTAAAAAAATATCTCGGCTCACGGATAATCTAGTTAACCTGTTGCTTGTCATATTGATTTTTGTGATTTAAGCACTGAATTTGTTTTGCAAAAAGTTAATTTTGAATTGTAAAAATGTACGAACTTGAAATATTAAAATTCGAATTTGTTTTAAAATATTTCAATTTATACTTGACATTTAAGTGAAGTTAATTTGAAAAAACATAAATTTGCTTTCCAAAAAATTGAGGTTGCTTTAGAAATATAAAAAATTGTAATTGACTTGTAAAAAGTGGTAAATAAACAAAAAAATGAATATAATTGCAAAATTGTGAATTTGAAGTGCAAAATCTATATTTATCCGTTGTGTCGAATTCCATCATTATCGGTTAAGTAATAACCGTGCCCCGTTATAGGTGGCCATATTAAAAAACTTCTTCTAGAATCCATTAATGACTCACATTTCCAATAAATGTTCCAAACCCATGATCGTAATCGGTTAAATTGCCTGAGTTTCATTCAATGTAGCAAAATTTCGTCCATAAATCATTTAAGAATCCCATTTTCATCCAACAAGCTCAATTAGATTATAATCGGTTAAAAATGGTCGAGTTCGAGGTAACCTCTCCCAAAACTTCTTCCCATGACATTTTCGAATCCTATTTCAATCCAACATATCCAATTCCATCATAATCGGTTAAAAACGGGCCGAATTCCAGATAGCCATATTCCAGAACTTTTCCAAAATTTATTTAATAATCATTAATCAATTTTATCCACAATGTACAATTTTATCATAATCGGTTATGAAATGACCGAGTTCGATCCTAGGTGGCCATATTCCAGAACTTCCAAAAATCCATAAGAATCCCATTTCCATCCAGCATACCCAATCCCATCATAATCGGTTAAGAATTGGGAGCACTGAATTTGTTTTGCAAAAAGTTGCAAAAAATTTACGAACTTGACATATTAAAACTTGAATTTGTGTTAAAAATATTTGAATTTACTCTGCATTTAATTAAAGTTAGTTGAAAAACACGTTTTTGCTTTGCAAAAAATTGAGGTTGAATTGTAAAAAATTGAAGTTGACTTGTAAAAAGTTGAGAATGAAATAAAAAAAAATTTAATATCATTTGCAAAATCGCGAATTTGAAGTGCAAAACTTTTAACAGGATATGAACTAGCAGCATCTAATGTTGATAAAACGATTAAATTTTCGCCACTATTACTTTGCGATTGACTATTAGTCAAGCAATATTTTTCCTGACTCGGCAGTTGTTTTTGGTGATTAGTCAGCGTTCATTGCAATTCAGTAGAGTGTTCAGTTTGATACTTTAATGTTCGTCTCATCTAAGCTAAACTGAGATAAAAGTTATTGAATTAAACTGTTGCAACGAAGCTGGTTTTGATGTCTTCTCCAAACTCCGATTTCGGTCTCGACCAAATACATTTTTCTTCCGACTTTTTTATTATTTGACCCGCAACCCACTTGACACCTCTTGAAAAGTTCGTTGGTAAAACGAATTGATTCAGTTGAAACTTGTTTTCATCATCTTCACTCCTTGAATCCTTGTTGCTCATTTTGTAGCAGAACCGAGAGTAGGTTTCGAGGTTGCCTACAGTGAAATAGTTTCGCTGGTGACTTTTGTGATATTGAATCAGGTATTGATCGATACGTTGATGAAATTTTCATCTATTTTTCTCCTCCAAAGTTAGAGGCATAATTGAATTTAGCTTACAAAATTCTTCGAATTCACTGGATACGAGTTGAGATTCATTATCGGATACAATTGTTACAAACAACGCTTCTATTGAAAAGATTTTTTATAAAGCTAAAATGGTTGTTGTTGACGTAATATTACACATTTCCACCATATATGGATACTTTGGAAATGAATCCACACAAATTAACCACATTTTGTTAAAAAATGGTCCAGCAAAATCTATATATATATATTCTTTCCCAAGGTTTTTAGCGACCGGCCAACAGGAAAAATTCCCCTACGGATTACTAGAGACCACTTGATATGTTTCACATCTTTTAAATAATTGTTCAATATTTTTGTCGATGTTTGAGAACCAGCAGTATCGTCGAGCAAGTTGTTTCATTCTTGCAACTCCCCAATGTCCTTCGTGCTACAAATGTTGTATGGTTTGTTGGAGTGCTTGTGGTATTACAACTCTGGTGTAATCAGTTTGAAGTAAAATGACTTTGTTCTGTAATGAAAATGCAAATTTACGGTCAAATTTTGGTTTAAAATCAATTTGGTCTTCTTCTTGAAGTTTCTCAGGCCATCCGTTCTTGATAAAATAAGATACTTTTCATAATATTCGATCTTCTGATGCATATTTTTCGATCAATTTTCCGTTTATTAGGAAATCTGTAATGATTTCAAAATTGATATGTTGAACATTATGTATAATTTTGATTCGTAATCATCAAAGTTGGTATCAGGACCCATAGGTAATCATGAAAGTACGTCATAGGATAGCCCATCTCTGAACTGAAGGCGATGTTAGGTGTCATAACCGTAACTTTTTGTTCGGATTAAAAAGTGACGTTAACAGTACTGATGAAATGTCGTTACTACGTAGACAATTGATTAAGCCTCTTTTTCAATTTGGCTATATATGCACGTTGATCTGCATCGAGAGTTTTAGATCCAAATGCAAATACATAGTTTTTCTGAACCATCTTGGTACCGATGAGAAATAACAGCACCAAATCCAACCGCTGAAGTATCCGTAGCTAAAACTGTTGGATATTACTCTCAATTTTTTTTTTCAAAATTAAAATTAAATTTAAAACAATATAAAAAAAAATTTAAATCAACATTAAATTAAAAAACTTTAAAGTAACTAAACTCCTTGAGATCTGGGTGGTTTTTGCTACCATTTCAAGTAATTATTAACGTTTTTTTTTTGTATCTCAATTTTTGCCAGCTAAGTACCACTAAGTACCACAAGTACCACACCGAAACTCTGGATGGTTGATCTAATTCAGTAACGAAAGACATTCAATTTTGGTTTTCGTAACCCACTCATGTCGGTCAATTTCATTACATCAGTTTGACTGCGTCTAGTCACTCTTCGGAAGGTTACATACCCTCAGCATTGATCACATGTCCAGCATATTCAGCCGCTAGCTGAATTTTTTTTGTTCTTAACCCTAATTTTTCAAATCGATTAAAAATTTCAGTTAGATTTGCGATATCGTTTGTTTCTCCAGAAACAACTACATCGTCTAGATAAACAACGAATTTTGGACACCTGCAACGGCTTCCTCGCGCTGGCCACTCCGAAAGGAAGCCTTTGATATTCAAATAATTCGAATGGCGTTTTGATTTCCATTAATTTCTTCGATTCGTCTGCTAATTCTATTTGAAGGTACACGTCGGTTAAATCAATTTTCATGAAAAATCTACCTCCAATTGTAATTTGTCGAAGAGTTCTTCGATTCACGGTATTCGATGGCGATCGATCTTAATTTGTTGGTCTACGCAGTAACTTTGAAGTCACCGCAAATCCGAATTTTGTCGTTCGGTGTCGAGACGATTACAATTGGTACAGCCCATTCACTAAATTTTACTAGTTTTAAAATACTATGGCAAGAAAAACTTTGGACAAACATCCGACTTGAGATGAGATTACTTGATGTAATTCTAACTTAATTTGATTTTTAGAACTAGAATAATTTTTTGGATACGAAATATCAAAGTTAAGTGTTTTACTAAACCAGTCTAACCCCATAACATTTGTAGCCTTGTTACTATTAACAATTAAGAGATCGCCTTCGAACGATTTATCTAGCTATGTGAAATAAAACATCCAGTGACTCCTTTCAATTCAAGAGAAGTTCCACCGTAACGGGTGTGAAGTATTCCAGACTTTCCATAGATGTTATGTATGTATGAGTATCACACTGTTAATTCAAATTCAAATTGGAAAAAAATGAATCATATTGGAAATTTTAGTACAATCATATACGTATGAGTCTTTTTTAGAAAATAACTCAAACCTCAATTTAAATACAAAATATATAATATTTTCTAAAATAAAAATTTATCAACAAACTCTAACACGTATTATGTAGAAATTATCGAGATTTTTATTAAAATATATTTAGAACTTTAAAACGATTAGAATAAATAATAGAAAATAAAACTTATTATCAAAAAAACACCCAAAGTCAAACATTATAAGCACCAAATGGTTTATTTAGGAGACTCTATGACCAACATCATGTACTCTCAATTGAAATAATCGATAACGGCCATCCAAATTTGAGTAAAAATGGTATCTGAACACCTTGAACATCAAAATTCGTAGCAGTAAACCCGAGGTCGACCATTATTTGCACTAGGTGGTTTTGATTAGGTGACTCAATGACCAACTTCATGTACTAGCCAGACCTGAATCACGATCTCTGGGAATGGCCGATAATGGCCATCCAAACTGGAGTAAAAATGATATCTGACCACCTTGAACATCAAAATTCGTAGCAGTCAACCCGAGGTCGATCATTATTTGCACTAGGTGGTTTTGGTTAGATGACTCAATGACCAACTTCATGTACTAGTCAGACCTGAATCACGATCTCTGGGAATGGCCGATAATGGCCATCCAAATTTGAGTAAAAATGATATCTGAACACCTTTAACATCAAAATTCATAGCAGTAAACCCGAGGTCGACCATTATTTGCACTAGGTGGTTTTGGCTAAGTGACTCAATGATCAACTTCATGTACTAGCCAGACCTGAATCACGATCTCTGGGAATGGCCGATAATGGCTATCCAAATTTGAGTAAAAATGATATCTGAACACCTTGAACATCAAAATTTGTAGCAGTCAACCTGAGGTCGACCATTATTTGTACTAGGTGGTTTTGATTAGGTGACTCAATGACCAACTTCATGTACTAGCCAGACCTGAATCACGATCTCTGGGAATGGCCGATAATGGCTATCCAAATTTGAGTAAAAATGATATCTGAACACCTTGAACATCAAAATTCGTAGCAGTAAACCCGAGGTCGACCATTATTTGTACTAGGTGGTTTTGATTAGGTGACTCAATGACCAACTTCATATACTAGCCAGACCTGAATCACGATCTCTGGGAATGGCCGATAATGGCCATCCAAATTTGAGTAAAAATGATATCTGAACACCTTGAACATCAAAATTCGTAGCAGTAAACCCGAGGTCGACCATTATTTGTACTAGGTGGTTTTGATTAGGTGACTCAATGACCAACTTCATGTACTAGCCAGACCTAAATCACGATCTCTGGGAATGGCCGATAATGGCCATCCAAATTTGAGTAAAAATGATATCTGAACACCTTGAACATCAAAATTCGTAGCAGTAAACCCGAGGTTGACCATTATTTGTACTAGGTGGTTTTGATTAGGTGACTCAATGACCAACTTCATGTACTAGCCAGACCTGAATCACGATCTCTGGGAATGGCCGGCAATGGCCATCCAAACTTGAGTAAAAATGATATCGGACCACCTTGAACATCAAAATTCGTAGCAGTCAACCCGAGGTCGATCATTATTTGCACTAGGTGGTTTTGATTAGGTGACTCAATGACCAACTTCATGTACTAGCCAGACCTAAATCACGATCTCTGGGAATGGCCGATAATGGCCATCCAAATTTGAGTAAAAATGATATCTGAACACCTTGAACATCAAAATTCGTAGCAGTAAACCCGAGGTCGACCATTATTTGTACTAGGTGGTTTTGATTAGGTGACTCAATGACCAACTTCATGTACTAGCCAGACCTAAATCACGATCTCTGGGAATGGCCGATAATGGCTATCCAAATTTGAGTAAAAATGATATCTGAACACCTTGAACATCAAAATTTGTAGCAGTAAACCCGAGGTCGACCATTATTTGTACTAGGTGGTTTTGATTAGGTGACTCAATGACCAACTTCATGTACTAGCCAGACCTGAATCACGATCTCTGGGAATGGCCGATAATGGCTATCCAAATTTGAGTAAAAATGGTATCTGAACACCTTGAACATCAAAATTCGTAGCAGTAAACCCGAGGTCGACCATTATTTGTACTAGGTGGTTTTGATTAGGTGACTCAATGATCAACTTCATGTACTAGCCAGACCTGAATCACGATCTCTGGGAATGGCCGATAATGGCTATCCAAATTTGAGTAAAAATGATATCTGAACACCTTGAACATCAAAATTCGTAGCAGTAAACCCGAGGTCGACCATTATTTGTACTAGGTGGTTTTGATTAGGTGACTCAATGACCAACTTCATGTACTAGCCAGACCTAAATCACGATCTCTGGGAATGGCCGATAATGGCTATCCAAATTTGAGTAAAAATGATATCTGAACACCTTGAACATCAAAATTCGTAGCAGTAAACCCGAGGTCGACCATTATTTGTACTAGGTGGTTTTGATTAGGTGACTCAATGACCAACTTCATATACTAGCCAGACCTGAATCACGATCTCTGGGAATGGCCGATAATGGCCATCCAAATTTGAGTAAAAATGATATCTGAACACCTTGAACATCAAAATTCGTAGCAGTAAACCCGAGGTCGACCATTATTTGCACTAGGTGGTTTTGGCTAGGTGACTTAATGACCAACTTCATGTACTAGCCAGACCTAAATCACGATCTCTGGGAATGGCCGATAATGGCCATCCAAATTTGAGTAAAAATGATATCTGAACACCTTGAACATCAAAATTCGTAGCAGTAAACCCGAGGTCGACCATTATTTGTACTAGGTGGTTTTGATTAGGTGACTCAATGACCAACTTCATGTACTAGCCAGACCTGAATCACGATCTCTGGGAATGGCCGATAATGGCTATCCAAATTTGAGTAAAAATGATATCTGAACACCTTGAACATCAAAATTCGTAGCAGTAAACCCGAGGTCGACCATTATTTGTACTAGGTGGTTTTGATTAGGTGACTCAATGACCAACTTCATGTACTAGCCAGACCTGAATCACGATCTCTGGGAATGGCCGATAATGGCTATCCAAATTTGAGTAAAAATGATATCTGAACACCTTGAACATCAAAATTCGTAGCAGTAAACCCGAGGTCGACCATTATTTGTACTAGGTGGTTTTGATTAGGTGACTCAATGACCAACTTCATATACTAGCCAGACCTGAATCACGATCTCTGGGAATGGCCGATAATGGCTATCCAAATTTGAGTAAAAATGATATCTGAACACCTTGAACATCAAAATTCGTAGCAGTAAACCCGAGGTCGACCATTATTTGTACTAGGTGGTTTTGATTAGGTGACTCAATGACCAACTTCATATACTAGCCAGACCTGAATCACGATCTCTGGGAATGGCCGATAATGGCCATCCAAATTTGAGTAAAAATGATATCTGAACACCTTGAACATCAAAATTCGTAGCAGTAAACCCGAGGTCGACCATTATTTGTACTAGGTGGTTTTGATTAGGTGACTCAATTACCAACTTCATGTACTAGCCAGACCTAAATCACGATCTCTGGAAATGGCCGATAATGGCCATCCAAATTTGAGTAAAAATGATATCTGAACACCTTGAACATCAAAATTCGTAGCAGTAAACCCGAGGTCGACCATTATTTGTACTAGGTGGTTTTGATTAGGTGACTCAATGACCAACTTCATGTACTAGCCAGACCTGAATCACGATCTCTGGGAATGGCCGATAATGGCCATCCAAACTGGAGTAAAAATGATATCTGACCACCTTGAACATCAAAATTCGTAGCAGTCAACCCGAGGTCGATCATTATTTGCACTAGGTGGTTTTGGTTAGATGACTCAATGACCAACTTCATGTACTAGTCAGACCTGAATCACGATCTCTGGGAATGGCCGATAATGGCCATCCAAATTTGAGTAAAAATGATATCTGAACACCTTGAACATCAATATTCGTAGCAGTAAACCCGAGGTCGACCATTATTTGTACTAGGTGGTTTTGATTAGGTGACTCAATGACCAACTTCATGTACTAGCCAGACCTGAATCACGATCTCTGGGAATGGCCGATAATGGCTATCCAAATTTGAGTAAAAATGATATCTGAACACCTTGAACATCAAAATTCGTAGCAGTAAACCCGAGGTCGACCATTATTTGTACTAGGTGGTTTTGATTAGGTGACTCAATGACCAACTTCATATACTAGCCAGACCTGAATCACGATCTCTGGGAATGGCCGATAATGGCCATCCAAATTTGAGTAAAAATGATATCTGAACACCTTGAACATCAAAATTCGTAGCAGTAAACCCGAGGTCGACCATTATTTGTACTAGGTGGTTTTGATTAGGTGACTCAATGACCAACTTCATATACTAGCCAGACCTGAATCACGATCTCTGGGAATGGCCGATAATGGCCATCCAAATTTGAGTAAAAATGATATCTGAACACCTTGAACATCAAAATTCGTAGCAGTAAACCCGAGGTCGACCATTATTTGTACTAGGTGGTTTTGATTAGGTGACTCAATGACCAACTTCATATACTAGCCAGACCTGAATCACGATCTCTGGGAATGGCCGATAATGGCCATCCAAATTTGAGTAAAAATGATATCTGAACACCTTGAACATCAAAATTCGTAGCAGTAAACCCGAGGTCGACCATTATTTGTACTAGGTGGTTTTGATTAGGTGACTCAATGACCAACTTCATATACTAGCCAGACCTGAATCACGATCTCTGGGAATGGCCGATAATGGCCATCCAAATTTGAGTAAAAATGATATCTGAACACCTTGAACATCAAAATTCGTAGCAGTAAACCCGAGGTCGACCATTATTTGTACTAGGTGGTTTTGATTAGGTGACTCAATGACCAACTTCATGTACTAGCCAGACCTAAATCACGATCTCTGGGAATGGCCGATAATGGCCATCCAAATTTGAGTAAAAATGATATCTGAACACCTTGAACATCAAAATTCGTAGCAGTAAACCCGAGGTTGACCATTATTTGTACTAGGTGGTTTTGATTAGGTGACTCAATGACCAACTTCATGTACTAGCCAGACCTGAATCACGATCTCTGGGAATGGCCGGCAATGGCCATCCAAACTTGAGTAAAAATGATATCTGACCACCTTGAACATCAAAATTCGTAGCAGTCAACCCGAGGTCGATCATTATTTGCACTAGGTGGTTTTGATTAGGTGACTCAATGACCAACTTCATGTACTAGCCAGACCTAAATCACGATCTCTGGGAATGGCCGATAATGGCCATCCAAATTTGAGTAAAAATGATATCTGAACACCTTGAACATCAAAATTCGTAGCAGTAAACCCGAGGTCGACCATTATTTGTACTAGGTGGTTTTGATTAGGTGACTCAATGACCAACTTCATGTACTAGCCAGACCTAAATCACGATCTCTGGGAATGGCCGATAATGGCTATCCAAATTTGAGTAAAAATGATATCTGAACACCTTGAACATCAAAATTTGTAGCAGTAAACCCGAGGTCGACCATTATTTGTACTAGGTGGTTTTGATTAGGTGACTCAATGACCAACTTCATGTACTAGCCAGACCTGAATCACGATCTCTGGGAATGGCCGATAATGGCTATCCAAATTTGAGTAAAAATGGTATCTGAACACCTTGAACATCAAAATTCGTAGCAGTAAACCCGAGGTCGACCATTATTTGTACTAGGTGGTTTTGATTAGGTGACTCAATGATCAACTTCATGTACTAGCCAGACCTGAATCACGATCTCTGGGAATGGCCGATAATGGCTATCCAAATTTGAGTAAAAATGATATCTGAACACCTTGAACATCAAAATTCGTAGCAGTAAACCCGAGGTCGACCATTATTTGTACTAGGTGGTTTTGATTAGGTGACTCAATGACCAACTTCATGTACTAGCCAGACCTAAATCACGATCTCTGGGAATGGCCGATAATGGCTATCCAAATTTGAGTAAAAATGATATCTGAACACCTTGAACATCAAAATTCGTAGCAGTAAACCCGAGGTCGACCATTATTTGTACTAGGTGGTTTTGATTAGGTGACTCAATGACCAACTTCATATACTAGCCAGACCTGAATCACGATCTCTGGGAATGGCCGATAATGGCCATCCAAATTTGAGTAAAAATGATATCTGAACACCTTGAACATCAAAATTCGTAGCAGTAAACCCGAGGTCGACCATTATTTGCACTAGGTGGTTTTGGCTAGGTGACTTAATGACCAACTTCATGTACTAGCCAGACCTAAATCACGATCTCTGGGAATGGCCGATAATGGCCATCCAAATTTGAGTAAAAATGATATCTGAACACCTTGAACATCAAAATTCGTAGCAGTAAACCCGAGGTCGACCATTATTTGTACTAGGTGGTTTTGATTAGGTGACTCAATGACCAACTTCATGTACTAGCCAGACCTGAATCACGATCTCTGGGAATGGCCGATAATGGCTATCCAAATTTGAGTAAAAATGATATCTGAACACCTTGAACATCAAAATTCGTAGCAGTAAACCCGAGGTCGACCATTATTTGTACTAGGTGGTTTTGATTAGGTGACTCAATGACCAACTTCATGTACTAGCCAGACCTGAATCACGATCTCTGGGAATGGCCGATAATGGCTATCCAAATTTGAGTAAAAATGATATCTGAACACCTTGAACATCAAAATTCGTAGCAGTAAACCCGAGGTCGACCATTATTTGTACTAGGTGGTTTTGATTAGGTGACTCAATGACCAACTTCATATACTAGCCAGACCTGAATCACGATCTCTGGGAATGGCCGATAATGGCTATCCAAATTTGAGTAAAAATGATATCTGAACACCTTGAACATCAAAATTCGTAGCAGTAAACCCGAGGTCGACCATTATTTGTACTAGGTGGTTTTGATTAGGTGACTCAATGACCAACTTCATATACTAGCCAGACCTGAATCACGATCTCTGGGAATGGCCGATAATGGCCATCCAAATTTGAGTAAAAATGATATCTGAACACCTTGAACATCAAAATTCGTAGCAGTAAACCCGAGGTCGACCATTATTTGTACTAGGTGGTTTTGATTAGGTGACTCAATTACCAACTTCATGTACTAGCCAGACCTAAATCACGATCTCTGGAAATGGCCGATAATGGCCATCCAAATTTGAGTAAAAATGATATCTGAACACCTTGAACATCAAAATTCGTAGCAGTAAACCCGAGGTCGACCATTATTTGTACTAGGTGGTTTTGATTAGGTGACTCAATGACCAACTTCATGTACTAGCCAGACCTGAATCACGATCTCTGGGAATGGCCGATAATGGCCATCCAAACTGGAGTAAAAATGATATCTGACCACCTTGAACATCAAAATTCGTAGCAGTCAACCCGAGGTCGATCATTATTTGCACTAGGTGGTTTTGGTTAGATGACTCAATGACCAACTTCATGTACTAGTCAGACCTGAATCACGATCTCTGGGAATGGCCGATAATGGCCATCCAAATTTGAGTAAAAATGATATCTGAACACCTTGAACATCAATATTCGTAGCAGTAAACCCGAGGTCGACCATTATTTGTACTAGGTGGTTTTGATTAGGTGACTCAATGACCAACTTCATGTACTAGCCAGACCTGAATCACGATCTCTGGGAATGGCCGATAATGGCTATCCAAATTTGAGTAAAAATGATATCTGAACACCTTGAACATCAAAATTCGTAGCAGTAAACCCGAGGTCGACCATTATTTGTACTAGGTGGTTTTGATTAGGTGACTCAATGATCAACTTCATATACTAGCCAGACCTGAATCACGATCTCTGGGAATGGCCGATAATGGCCATCCAAATTTGAGTAAAAATGATATCTGAACACCTTGAACATCAAAATTCGTAGCAGTAAACCCGAGGTCGACCATTATTTGTACTAGGTGGTTTTGATTAGGTGACTCAATTACCAACTTCATGTACTAGCCAGACCTAAATCACGATCTCTGGGAATGGCCGATAATGGCCATCCAAATTTGAGTAAAAATGATATCTGAACACCTTGAACATCAAAATTCGTAGCAGTAAACCCGAGGTCGACCATTATTTGTACTAGGTGGTTTTGATTAGGTGACTCAATGACCAACTTCATGTACTAGCCAGACCTGAATCACGATCTCTGGGAATGGCCGATAATGGCCATCCAAACTGGAGTAAAAATGATATCTGACCACCTTGAACATCAAAATTCGTAGCAGTCAACCCGAGGTCGATCATTATTTGCACTAGGTGGTTTTGGTTAGATGACTCAATGACCAACTTCATGTACTAGTCAGACCTGAATCACGATCTCTGGGAATGGCCGATAATGGCCATCCAAATTTGAGTAAAAATGATATCTGAACACCTTGAACATCAATATTCGTAGCAGTAAACCCGAGGTCGACCATTATTTGTACTAGGTGGTTTTGATTAGGTGACTCAATGACCAACTTCATGTACTAGCCAGACCTGAATCACGATCTCTGGGAATGGCCGATAATGGCTATCCAAATTTGAGTAAAAATGATATCTGAACACCTTGAACATCAAAATTCGTAGCAGTAAACCCGAGGTCGACCATTATTTGTACTAGGTGGTTTTGATTAGGTGACTCAATGACCAACTTCATATACTAGCCAGACCTGAATCACGATCTCTGGGAATGGCCGATAATGGCCATCCAAATTTGAGTAAAAATGATATCTGAACACCTTGAACATCAAAATTCGTAGCAGTAAACCCGAGGTCGACCATTATTTGTACTAGGTGGTTTTGATTAGGTGACTCAATTACCAACTTCATGTACTAGCCAGACCTAAATCACGATCTCTGGGAATGGCCGATAATGGCCATCCAAATTTGAGTAAAAATGATATCTGAACACCTTGAACATCAAAATTCGTAGCAGTAAACCCGAGGTCGACCATTATTTGTACTAGGTGGTTTTGATTAGGTGACTCAATGACCAACTTCATGTACTAGCCAGACCTGAATCACGATCTCTGGGAATGGCCGATAATGGCCATCCAAACTGGAGTAAAAATGATATCTGACCACCTTGAACATCAAAATTCGTAGCAGTCAACCCGAGGTCGATCATTATTTGCACTAGGTGGTTTTGGTTAGATGACTCAATGACCAACTTCATGTACTAGTCAGACCTGAATCACGATCTCTGGGAATGGCCGATAATGGCCATCCAAATTTGAGTAAAAATGATATCTGAACACCTTGAACATCAATATTCGTAGCAGTAAACCCGAGGTCGACCATTATTTGTACTAGGTGGTTTTGATTAGGTGACTCAATGACCAACTTCATGTACTAGCCAGACCTGAATCACGATCTCTGGGAATGGCCGATAATGGCCATCCAAATTTGAGTAAAAATGGTATCTGAACACCTTGAACATCAAAATTCGTAGCAGTAAACCCGAGGTCGACCATTATTTGCACTAGGTGGTTTTGGTTAGGTGACTCAATGACCAACTTCATGTACTAGCCAGACCTGAATCACGATCTCTGGGAATGGCCGATAATGGCCATCCAAACTTGAGTAAAAATGATATCTGAACACCTTGAACATCAAAATTTGTAGCAGTAAACCCGAGGTCGACCATTATTTGTACTAGGTGGTTTTGATTAGGTGACTCAATGACCAACTTCATGTACTAGTCAGACCTGAATCACGATCTCTGGGAATGGTCGATAATGGCCATTCAAATTTGAGTTATATTGACATCAGTGTTATTCAAAACATCTAGAAGATCAAAAGTCGTAGCAAAAAAACTGAATTTGTCGTTTGATAAGAATACCTTATTAAGCTTAGTTTTTACCTGTGTTTACCTATGACAATGATAAAAATCTGGATATTTGGAAAAGGGGATAATCATTATTTAACTCTATAAAAATATTAACTACAAATAAAATATTTTTATAATTGTTCTTATTTGATTTAGAACTAATTAATCTATCACATACTCAAACCTTAATCGGCATTTTCAAGTTGAAGTACTTATAAATTAAATTCGTTTAAGGAGATGTATTTAAAATACAAATATAGGTAGATATAGTAGAACGATCTAATGTTACTGAAATACAAACATACATACGAGTAGTTATATATTTACGCCTCGTAAAGCAATATAAAACTAAATTGATTATACGAGAAAAAGCCTCATGCCATTTTTCGCTTAACTGGCATCTGACGGAATATTTTTAGAACTAGAGCAGATTTTTAAAAAAAACTAGTTTTAATATAATATAAACGTCATACTTGACTGAAGTTCGACAGAATATTATAAAAAATGTTTAATTAGTTTACAATTCATGTAATAAAATAATGATGAAATAAAATAAAATAACATAAGGCTTTTTTTCATATAAACAAATCGCATAGAAAGTGGCGCTAACTAGGCGGCGTTTAAACGATTAATAATCATTTCATCATTGCCGCTATATATATGGCCACGATAAAATAAAAAAAAATATTGAATTTGTGTTAGTGTCAGACATACTCGCGACAGTGTCAGACATACTCGATTATACATTTCCATAGAAAAATATTCCTACTATACCAGATTTTTTGTTAGGCACATTTAATTTAAACTATGTTTCCTAAAAAATATAGTATGTAATGGATTTCGGTTGATTGGAAGTACAACCAACAAAATTGCGTCAAAAATATAGTGTTTTTGAAAGGAATACACAAATGTAAAAGTTGGTTAGAAACACATACAAAAATAAATTTTTGACATGGTACTTTGGCTGTACCCACAGAATTGTGTTACCGGGGAGCAAAATGGTTATATTATATTTAATTCAAATTTAATAACTTTGATTTTAAAATTTTATTTTTCTTTAAAACTGTACCCTATTTTCAGACAAAATTTATTACTGTTTTCTCTTGTTTCTGTTTTTTTACTGAATTTGGTTTGCGCAGTGGTAGTCGTGTGAACCAATTAGGTGTTTGTTTACGTTCTTTAGAAAAATGTTTAAGGGTGTTGAATATTTTGCTTGAGGTTCATTGTGAAAGCATATTTATTTGATTTTATGTAAATTGTAAATGTGTCGTTAAAATAATTTAATCGAGTTGTAATATTGGAATCCTTCCATAAAATAACCTGTTTCAATAAAATTTTATTAAAAAATTATTTTTACTAACAATTTTAGTTTAATTAATTAATGCCTTTTATAATAAAAGTTGTCTAACACAAAAATTTAATTAATGCAAGAATTTCATTTTACTAATTGAAGTTTTACTTTTTTTATATTAAAAATACATGCGCTTCAAATTATAAACTCATGAAAAAAGATACAATTTTTTGAAGTAAAAAAAAAAATACCGACCAAATGGCACAGTGGTTACAGCTTTGGTGTTTGGATCGGGAGGTACCGGGTTCGAATCCCGATAGGTGTTGGATGCAAAAATTTATTTTCATCAACAGATTATGATCAAGGTGGTCAATTGGATCAATGGTGGTCAAGTCCTCAAAAACAAGATTTTATATCATAATAATAATCTTATCTAATCATAATCATAATAAACATCTTATCTCATCTAATGAAAGTAATGAAATAATGGAAAAATTATCCAAGGTTTTTTTTTCTTATAATCCAACACCACCATTTGGTCGCATAGAAAGTAACACTAAGTAGGCGGCGATTAAAAGGCCAATAAGGGAAGTTCGTTATACTTACCACAGTAAAAATGTACAGAAGCATATCACAGTTGTTCTGAAGTTCTAAGTTCAACTCTTTTGCGGTTCGTTTATCCCGTTCTACCTTTTCGCCGTTTCAGCCAATCAGTGCCTTAATGCTTTAAACAGTAGGATAATTTGTAAACGTGTAAACTATAATTTATCTTGCCTTTTTACAATATTCGCATTCTCTAATTGCACTTCAGGATAAAATTTAAAACAGTTAAGATAAATAAATGTCAAAGCTTAACACATTTGTGATTTATGTAGATTCACATTTAGACTTTGAGGGCCCGTAACTACCGTTCCGATCTAAATTTCAACATTATGTTTATGGATACAAGTTGTTCTAAGCAGCATCTGTTTACAAACAATAGTTGAAGTTGTTATGGGTTGTGGTATAGCTAATTTTACAGGTTTACAATAAATCATCTTAGCATTTTTAAATCGTATTCTTTAAACATTTTTTTCCCAAGATAAAACAACTCACGATAAGTGAACAAGATAACATTAAACGTTAAAACGAAATTTTAATTAATTTATATCCTTAATAACTCAAAAAATACAATCACTAGAAACGTAAATTCTTGCCTATACATCAAAGCCACACATAGCTCCAAAAATCATATTGAAATATAGTCGGAGTCGGAAGTTATTCTAAATAAAAATTAAGATACGGTTAGATAAAGATATAAAACAAATCAAATATTTGAAAGAATATTACAACAGTCAAATAGGTAAAGAAATATTTCGTATGGTAAAAATGTGTACAATATAAATCTTAAATACAATTCATCCGTTCAATTTTGATTAACCTCAAAACCGCGTTTGGTGCATTCAGTGTCCCAATCGATTTTTGGATGAAAATAAATTGTTTTTTACAGTGGATTTGTATTGAAACAACATTAAGTCACACATCGTTACTTTAGCGTTTCGGAAATAATACATATTCTCTTGATTGCTGTAGTATTTCTTAAACACTTGTAAAGGAAATTTTTAGCATAACCGTGTTAAGGGGCATACAGCGCCCCTAATTGTTTCCCATATATTTTGCCCCCTAATTGTTTCCCATATATTTTGCACTATTTTCTATGAAAACGATACTAAACCAAAAAATAAATTGTTTTTTTTATAAATAAATTGTTTTTTCCATCGTTCATAACCGAATTCGATATTCATATATAAATACTTGTACGTTATTCAGTAATTAGTTTTGTAGTTTGTTTTATACGATAGTTTACATCGTTTATTTCGTAAGTAAATCATACGAGTAGTGCCGTAAAATGGAAAACCAAAACAGTGTCAATAAGATTATTAAATTATTAAACCTACAAATGAGAAGAGAACTTTCAGCAGAGGAGGAAGAACAACTAACTAATTTATTGGTCGTTGATGAAAACGTTAATAACGGCCGAGAGAATATCGGCGACACTACAGTAAGCGATAGTGATTCTGATAGTAACGATAAAGATTTTGGCCAAGCAAATGCTGACTCGGATATGGATGGTCCAGCAACGGTAGGACATACCCTTATAGACCAACGAATAATAATAGTTTGAGCGGATAATAATTTGACATCGGCTCACTTTGGACCAATAAAAAGGCATGTGGCACGAAACAAAAATAATCCTCATGTGTGGTGGGCATTACCGAGTGAATTTGAAGAGCAGCGTACTGCTGCAGCAGAACAGAAACGAAAGCAACACAGCCTGCAAATTGTAAAGCAAACGTTCGATTCAAAAGCTAATACATTTAAATGCTTACTAACACCAAATATTATTTCAGACGTGGTGTTTGAAATAAATCGCAAGGCATGGCGGTTCTACCAATCATGTACCACTCCGAACGCTAGAAAGTGACATGACACAAATGAGGATGAGGTATATGCTTACATTGCTGTTCTTTTTTATGCCGGTTCTGAAAAAGCATCGATGGTACCAGCAAAAGACTTATTTCATAAAACAAATATGCCATTTTATCGTGTTGTAATGTCGTTAGAACGATTTGAACAGCTGACTCGTTTCCTTAGATTTGATGACTCACGCACAAGACCCATGCGTCTGAAAGACGACAAATTAGCTGCATTCCGCTACGTATGGAAATTGTTCTTAGATAACTTCCAGGGATTGTATAAACCATCTCTAGAACTAACTATTGATGAACAACTATTGATGAACAACTAGTTGCTACTACATAGAAGCCGCTGCTCCTTTTGCCAATATATCCCGAGTAAACCAGGCAAATATGGATTAAAAATTTTTTGGCTGGTTGAACCAACTATCCATTAACTGGTGAAATTTATGTTGGAACGCAACCGACTCAGAACCGAACTAGACACGTAGCAACTGACCTGGTCTTATATTATATAACAATGGACAATTTTTACACCAGCATTCATCTAGCCGAGGAAAAAAAATACTACTCTAGTGGGAACAGTCAGATCAAAGAAACCAGAACTGTCACATGATTTTGCAAACGCAGATGTAGCAAAAAAGCGAGGCCTATTTAAATCAATATTTTGCTTTTCAGGTCCAACTTATCTTGTTAGCTACACAAGTAACACAAAAAAGAATGGATTACTGCTATCAACGGCGCATGTCTCACGAGTGATTGATGAAATCAAACGTAAACCTAAAATAATTCTAGAGAAAAATAAATTGCTGACCGATGGTATTGTTTTTTAACGTAAACGACACAGCACCTTTAGCAGCATATCATTTATTTAATTTGACAAATCTGTCGTGGTCTCAGGCTAGATCGAGTAGACGAAATATTTTCCTTAAGGCCTTGACGGTGGAATTTGCTGATTGCCATATCAAAAATCGTATTGAAGAAAGTAACCTCAAAGATTCTGCAATGGCAGCCATAAAATTGTGTGGTTATACTCTCTCTCTCTCTGGCCTTCACATCCCATGAAGGGATTTCGCCGCCTGCACTAAGGCCCTCCATCCATCTCGATCCACCGCTCTCGTCCTCCAGTTTCGACATCCTAATGTTCGTAGATCTTGTTTGATGTCGTCGCGCCAGCGTAGCCTGGGTCTTCCTCTACGACGTACTCCGGCTGGTTGTTGGTGGAACATTTTATTTATCATCCGTTGTTGGGGAGACCTTGTAATGTGGCCGAGCCATCTCACTCGATTGGATTTGATGAATCCGATAATATCGCTGCCTCCGAGGAGTTGCTTTATTTCGTGATTCATACGAATCCGATATTCGTTGTTCGCAACTTTAATTGGACCAAAGATTGAACGAATGACCTTCCTTTCGAAAGTTGATAACAATCTACAATCGTTAGTGGTCATGGTCCAGCTCTCGCTTCCGAAAGCCAGCACAGGTCTTATAAGTGCTTTATAAAGTGGTTATACTGTCAGAACTATAAATATTTCTCCACTAATTCAAGAAAATAATTAAACAATAAAACGGTGTGAAGATTGTAAAGTAAATCGCAAAGGCACAAAGGGAGATACAAAAACTACTGCAGTGTGCGATGTTTGCATCAACCCGACGTGTTCAAAACATTATATTCGGGTTTTTTTTAAAAATGCTTCCAGACAAATGCAGACGCAATAACCATCGACGAGGAAGTAGAAGAACTGTTCAGTGTGGTGCCATCAACGTCATCTGATTAACCTCCGACCAAACGCCAAATAACACATTCTCCAGTTTAATAATTTTTGTAACTTTTTAAATTAGATCGTAATTATTATAATTTTTTTAATTTTTATTTTAAATAATTTATTTTGTATTCTTTAAATAATATAATTAATTGACACAAACACGGTCATATGTTTTTTGTATGTGCACGGATCTAAGCTTAATATTGTATATTCTAAATCGTTTAAAGGTTTTTCTTTATTCTAAGTACAAAATCACATTATTATGTAATTATTATTTACGATATGTTTTTGAAATCCAATCAAATCTGTGCTCAGCAGATCTCATTTCACTGTATTTCATTGCTGAAGACAAAATGGCCTATTTAACTTTTTCTGCTCGTGTGAGTTAACGATATCTAAGTATAATAGTTGGATCTTGGAATCTTGAATATTTTCTGTAATCCCGGGATTATCTTACAAGAATTTTTAGTAAATTATAAAATACTATGCGTTTTAACAGTTTGAGTCCCAAGTAGCGCGATCGCGCTATTGAGATTTTGTGTCGAGAAAAGCGAAAAACACTTACACTTAATAAACACATTTATTAAATACTTGTTTTTATTTCGTAAAAAAAAAAAAAAAAATTGTCCGAAAAGTTTCAAAAATTACTCAGTCAATTTCGGCTTGTCATCATCAGCCAAAAACAGTAGATACTCCTGATGATGGCGTAACAAGCCGAAATCGGTCGAGTGATTTTTTAAAGATTTGGACAATTTTTTTAATTAAAATATTCAAAAATTAATTTTTTTTCTGCGAAATAAAAAACAGTTGTTTAATAAATGTGTTAATTAAGTAAAAAATGTTTAATTAAAAATCATCATCATCTATATTTATAGACCCCGATGGCATGAAGATTTACTTATGGGTTTCAAACACCACCAAAAAGAGCCTACTTCAATCATACCTCAATAACTTCTCCGCTTGGTGTGCAAAGATCAACCTTGAGTTGAACGTGGGCAAATGTCAAACAATCAAGTACTTTTTCAAACGTGCATATTTTATTTCAAGTGACTATTATATTAACAATGATGCCAATACCAGGGCCAGTTCTGTCCGTGATTTGGGTATTATTTGTGACAGCGAATTAAATTTCAGACGTCACATTGATCGTATTATCAATCAAATAAACTCTGCGCTCGGTTTCATCAAGCGTTGATCGAAAGAATATGACGATCCTTTTCTGTCGAAGGTTCTTTATTCAACATTCGTTCTTCTCCCGCTCGAGCATACTAGCTAGGTGTGGTCGCCTTATCATGAGGTTCATTTAAAGAGAGTTGAAACAGTTCAACGTAGAATTCCTACGTTGTTGAGTTGTTAACTGGTTTGATATTTTGGTTATATTTTATTTTGTTTTATTTAATTTAATTTTATTTAAATCTGTGTGTACTAAGCAGACTCAACTTCGTTGCTTAACTATCCACTTAGTTTGCCTTCTTATAATAAATTTGATGTTTATACTAATTATTTTGTTTACCGCTTTTTAACTTTTAAAATTTCTCGAATTTCACTGATTTAGCAGTTGGATATTATTGGTTACAATTCACTTGAATTGTACTTAAAAAAATAATAATAATACAGACAGTGACTGTCCGCGCGCGAATTCAGAGGGGTAAAAGTTTGTTCGGAATTATTGTACCATAAGTATTAATATGGCTGTTTCAGCACATTTTTTGTTATTGAAAAATCGTAAGAAAATCGTGAACATATAAAGAAACATAGTCAAAATTAAACTTGCCTAACAAAAAATCTGGTATAGTAGGAATATTTTTCTATGGAAATGTATAATCGAGTATGTCTGACACTAACACAAATTCAATATTTTTTTTTATTTTATCGTGGCCATATATATAGCGGCAATGATGAAATGATTATTAATCGTTTAAACGCCGCCTAGTTAGCGCCACTTTCTATGCGATTTGTTTATATGAAAAAAAGCCTTATGTTATTTTATTTTATTTCATCATTATTTTATTACATGAATTGTAAACTAATTAAACATTTTTTATAATATTCTGTCGAACTTCAGTCAAGTATGACGTTTATATTATATTAAAACTAGTTTTTTTTAAAAATCTGCTCTAGTTCTAAAAATATTCCGTCAGATGCCAGTTAAGCGAAAAATGGCATGAGGCTTTTTCTCGTATAATCAATTTAGTTTTATATTGCTTTATGAGGCGTAAATATATAACTACTCGTATGTATGTTTGTATTTCAGTAACATTAGATCGTTCTACTATATCTACCTATATTTGTATTTTAAATACATCTCCTTAAACGAATTTAATTTATAAGTACTTCAACTTGAAAATGCCGATTAAGGTTTGAGTATGTGATAGATTAATTAGTTCTAAATCAAATAAGAACAATTATAAAAATATTTTATTTGTAGTTAATATTTTTATAGAGTTAAATAATGATTATCCCCTTTTCCAAATATCCAGATTTTTATCATTGTCATAGGTAAACACAGGTAAAAACTAAGCTTAATAAGGTATTCTTATCAAACGACAAATTCAGTTTTTTTGCTACGACTTTTGATCTTCTAGATGTTTTGAATAACACTGATGTCAATATAACTCAAATTTGAATGGCCATTATCGACCATTCCCAGAGATCGTGATTCAGGTCTGACTAGTACATGAAGTTGGTCATTGAGTCACCTAATCAAAACTACTTAGTGCAAATAATGATCGACCTCAGGTTGACTGCTACGAATTTTGATGTTCAAGGTGTTCAGATATCATTTTTACTCAAATTTGGATGGCCATTATCGGCCATTCCCAGAGATCGTGATTCAGGTCTGGCTAGTACATGAAGTTGGTCATTGAGTCACCTAATCAAAACCACCTAGTGCAAATAATGATCGACCTCGGGCTTACTGCTGCGAATTTTGATGTTCAATGTGTTCAGATAACATTTTTACTCAAATTTGGATGGCCATTATCGGCCATTCCCAGAGATCGTGATTCAGGTCTGGCTAGTACATGAAGTTGGTCATTGAGTCACCTAGCCAAAACCACCTAGTGCAAATAATGATCGACCTCAGGTTGACTGCTACAAATTTTGATGTTCAAGGTGTTCAGATAACATTTTTACTCAAATTTGGATGGCCATTATCGGCCATTCCCAGAGATCGTGATTCAGGTCTGGCTAGTACATGAAGTTGGTCATTGAGTCACCTAGCTAAAACCACCTAGTGCAAATAATGATCGACCTCAGGTTGACTGCTACAAATTTTGATGTTCAAGGTGTTCAGATAACATTTTTACTCAAATTTGGATGGCCATTATCGGCCATTCCCAGAGATCGTGATTCAGGTCTGGCTAGTACATGAAGTTGATCATTGAGTCACCTAACCAAAACCACCTAGTGCAAATAATGATCGACCTCGGGTTGACTGCTACGAATTTTGATGTTCAAGGTGTTCAGATATCATTTTTACTGAAATTTGGATGGTCATTATAGGCCATTCCCAGAGATCGTGATTCAGGTCTGGCTAGTACATGAAGTTGGTCATTGAGTCACCTAACCAAAACCACCTAGTGCAAATAATGATCAACCTCGGGTTTACTGTTACGAGTTTTGATGTTCAAGGTGTTCAGATATCATTTTTTACTCAAATTTGGATGGCCATTATCGGCCATTCCCAGAGATCGTGATTCAGGCCTGACTAGTACATGAAGTTGGTCATTGAGTCACCTAACCAAAACTACTTAGTGCAAATAATGATCGACCTCAGGTTGACTGCTACGAATTTTGATGTTCAAGGTGTTCAGATATCATTTTTACTCAAATTTGGATTGCCATTATCGGCCATTCCCAGAGATCGTGATTCAGGTCTGGCTAGTACATGAAGTTGGTCATTGAGTCACCTAATCAAAACCACCAAGTGATAATAATGATCGACCTCGGGTTTACTGCTGCGAATTTTGATGTTCAAGGTGTTCAGATAACATTTTTACTCAAATTTGGATGGCCATTATCGGCCATTCTCAGAGATCGTGATTCAGGTCTGGCTAGTACATGAAGTTGGTTATTGAGTCACCTAATCAAAACCACCTAGTGCAAATAATGATCGACCTCGGGCTTACTGCTGCGAATTTTGATGTTCAATGTGTTCAGATAACATTTTTACTCAAATTTGGATGGTCATTATAGGCCATTCCCAGAGATCGTGATTCAGGTCTGCCTAGTACATGAAGTTGGTCATTGAGTCACCTACCCAAAACCACCTAGTGATAATAATAATCGACCTCGGGTTTACTGCTACGAATATTGATGTTCAAGGTATTCAGATAACATTTTTACTCAAATTTGGATAGCCATTATGGGCCATTCCCAGAGATCGTGATTCAGGTCTGGCTAGTACATGAAGTTGATCATTGAGTCACTTAGCCAAAACCACCTAGTGCAAATAATGATCGACCTCGGGTTTACTGCTACGAATTTTGATGTTCAAGGTGTTCAGATAACATTTTTACTCAAATTTGGATGGCCATTATCGGCCATTTTAGGAGATCGTGATTCAGGTCTGGCTAGTACATGAAGTTGGTCATTGAGTCACCTACCCAAAACCACCTAGTGCAAATAATGATCGACCTCGGGTTTACTGCTACGAATTTTGATGTTCAAGGTGTTCAGATATCATTTTTACTCAAATTTGGATGGCCATTATCGGCCATTCTCAGAGATCGTGATTCAGGTCGGGCTAGTACATGAAGTTGGTCATTGATTCACCTACCCAAAACCACCTAGTGCAAATAATTATCGACCTCCGGTTTACTGCTACGAATTTTGATGTTCAAGGTGTTCAGATATCATTTTTTCTCAAATTTGGATGGCCATTATCGACCATTCCCAGAGATCGTGATTCAGCTCTGGCTAGTACATAAAGTTGGCCATTGAGTCACCTAACCAAAACCACCTAGTGCTAATAATGCACGACCTCGGGTTTACTGCTACGAATTTTGATGTTCAAAGTGTTCCGATGTCATTTTTACTTAAATTTGGATGTCCAATATTTGCCATTTATGATGTTTGTTATTCACGGCAGGGTTTCCTATCAGTAATCAGGAGATTTTTTTTGTGTTATTTTACTAAATTTGGATGGCCAATGACGACTCTATTTGGATATTGTGATTCAGTTCTCGCTATTTCGTGGAATAGTTGGTTAAGCACCTACCTTAATCCATCTTGTTTTAATAATGCACTGCTTCTGGTTGATTGGTACCAATTTTTTTTAAGTTTTACTGCTGTAAAAGAACATTCTTATTTGCTTAGAAAAGTGAACAATTCATAAGTTGATTCGGCATATTTTTTTAATCTCTGGAAAAATCTCTGGAATTTTCTTATTTGAAATCAATGAGAAATTCATAATTGGTTTGATTTCAGTATATTTGGTTTGCGTCTCGACTGTTTTTGTACACAATTTTGGTTAAACATTTATGGTTATGTAACAATAATATTTTTTTCTTCGTAATTTATCAATTAAAATTTTAATTTTTACTTTATTTATAAGATACAATATTTTTCTGCTATTTTAATTAACGCAATTTGATATACTTCTTATAAATATACTGATAAAATTTGCTTAATTTCGTTGAACTTATCTTGATGTGCTTATTTTTTTAATATCGTCAATTCAATGAATATATATCTGTCTCTGGTTTCTATCTCACTTTTATTTTATTTCAATGAATTGAATTAAAATTATGTCCAAATTTTGTAATTTATTTAAAAATGTGTTCTATGCTTTCTAAACTAATTAAAACAATGTAAAATCAAACATAATATTTTACTTTTCATTGAGAATTTCCCAAATTAAAAATCATAACAGTGTACTCCACACAACTACATAGAAAGGCTTTAAAATTCCAATTGGAATTTGCCAAATTCTAATTAGATTTGTATACGTATACGATTTTAATCTATGGAAAAATCTATGGAATATTTCACGGGCCCTCCACCGTATGCTGTTAAAGATTTGTTTGTAGGATGGTATCGTGGCACCCTAACTTCCTATATCCATCCAATCCAATCAATGAACACGAAGCACTCGTGTCGACTTGAAAAGTCATTGCGACACCATTAACACGAAGATCATCGACAATTTTACCGAATGACTCATTCATAATTGATGAGTTGACATTGACTTCAACTGAAGTTATAAGATGAAATAAACTAACTAAATTAGTTAGTTGATGATAACCGTAACTGTGACGTTTGTATGACGTGATCAACTGTGATTGGATTGATAACGATGATGGTTTTTTCCGTTATTAGTCGATTTTATTTGGCTGGTTCTTTTTTTGACTTCTTTACATGATTTCTGAGTAGAATCGTAGATGGTTACAATTTCGAGAAATTCATCCAATGTCGGATTTCTTTTTTGAAGTGCACTGGATACGGAAATCGCGTGGTGTATGCTGGACTATCATGTCACGAACAGTGTTGTGCCGTATTGTCTACACTGCGTAGATAATTAATATTCGACACGTGTAGACAATGTATGTAGAAAATTAAGAAACTGGCGTCGACAATGTAGAGAATGTAGACAATGTCGAAAATTATTATTTCTATTAGCAATTATTAAAATTCTTTCTTTCACATTGAAAAATATGATATGGTAATGAAACACATTTACATATGTTTATGTTACGGTTAAAGTACAAAAACGTTAAATGAACAAAGTTAAATAATTTTAAAACCGTTTACAAGATAAAAATCGGTTTTAAATAGGGCCTCTGTTGGGAGGATTAAATGGTGCAAGAGAGGTGCAGGAACTTACCGCATGTTCGTGAAAGTTATGTTGGCCGATAAACTTCCATGGTAATTTTCCCTACACTAATGAACAATTCACTACAGATTTGACAACATCTATAATAACATGGCTGATATAACCTAAAAAATTTCGAGCGTCCCTATTGAAAGACGCATTACAATGTTCAACATTATTACTATACAATAAAATGATAAAGCCTAAAAAAATTGAAACAAATACTGACCATATACAAGTACAAGTTCCTCGGGTTCATATAATAAATGCCAAAATATGACCGAAGGCTCTCTTGATATTTTAAGCAATATTTTTTCTCTTTAGCTACAATTTAGGAGTACAGGGAGTCTACTAGGTTGGATTGTCAAACGCTGTTGGCTTCTATTGCTTTGATTTCCACCCACGCATTTACGTGTTGTTTTGCTTCTGCTAGCATCGTTCGTTTCCATGTTAGAGCTGGTCGACGACTTCCCTTCTCTCTCCTGGGTTTAATTTCAGAAGACCTGCTTATGATTTAATTCTGCGACTTTCTCAATGTGGGCCAGTGTTCCATCTCAAGGAGATCAATATTTGTTGTTTTGTTGGGCCATCAGTATTCTTCTAAGGAATTTATTTTCAAATACATGTAGCGTATTCGATCGTATGTGTACGCTTCCAGGTTTCGTAACCGTACAGCAAACTGTTTTCACATACGAATTAAACATTCTTTGTTTAGTGTTTGCGGGATAGGATAGATGAGTTCCAGACTTTGTTTAACATGTTCAATCTTATTCTAGCTTTGTTGATTCATTACTTTATAACTTTGTCTGTGCCATCCGTTTTCACTAAAATACACAACCAACTTATACGATTTCTTTGGGTTGTTTAGCCTCATCATCTGGTTTTTCTGAAATTTATTTTGAAGGCAACTTCTCTTGCTAGATCTGAGTAATGTCAGTGATGAATTCCAATCATCAGGCTGCTCAATGAAGATATAATATTGGAGCAAATTCGCCCTGTTCTGAAGCCAGCTTGTTCTTTTCTTGATTTCGGATTAACTGTCGGTGAAATACTATAGAGGATGACCATTGCTAATATCTTTATGGTTATGTTGAAGAGGGATATATACCGTGCAAATTTATACAAGCGCTTAGGTCACCATATTTTGATCCAGGGGGTTTGAGTCTGATTTCTTGGTACCGGACCCGAGTGCGTTGATAGCTGTTTCGGAAAAGGTTTCTTAGATTGGTTTCCACTATTGCCCTACACTAATGGCTGCTTCTTCATTGGCTTCGCAGAATGTGTTTCTTAGTGCCCAGCATCTTTTAATCTGTAGATGTTTTGTTTTTTCCGACTTTGCTGCTTTTTACAAGTTTAATTTTGAGTTATGGTATTTTGCCAGTTGGTGGTCACTGTAAGTGTCTGCGCCACTCACTCGTTGCCCTTTACGCACAGAATATATATCGCTTGTTTACCCATCTCCTTGTCTTATTTTGATCATTTTCTTGTATGTTCTTGCTTTTGTAGTTTGTAGGTTCATAAAAATCATCCTTGGTGGTTCTATCTACGTCTTTTGTTGGATCGTATCAATATTAAATGTTTTGTTTGTATTTTTGAATGAAATCCTGTTACGATGCTACGATTATTCGGCAGATTTCTATTACATTAATGCGCTTTCTTTGCATTAGCTGTTGTTAATATATGTGCCCACGCCTTATTCATCCCGTCCAGCGAATATAATATTAAGAAATATCGCTTGTCTTTATTTCGCCACTGATTTATCTCACTGCACTATGGCCGAGAATTCCGTTTCTGTTTTTTCTCTCAAAATATAACCAAAAACAGTAAATAATCACTTATTTATGCTGTAAGTTTTGTAGCAATACCAACCAGAACTACGTTGTTCAAGAACGGATGTTAAAATCATAAATTAAGTATTTGTTTCGAAAATGTTCATGGCAGACGGTACATTTGGCACAGCGAAACCATAGCCGAATTTAGCCTCGTAAAGCGCTTATGGTTGTACCAATATTGAAACGCCGATTGGCCAAGATTTTCAATCTCACCTATTTGTTCAATAAAAATTGAATTTAAACTGCCAAAATATAGATTTAACAGATTTAACCCTATTTAAACTGGAAAACTAAAAGAACACGCCTTCATATAGAAAAACAATGAAAAAACAACAAAAAAGTAATAATCTACATTGTCTACGAATTGTCTACATATTCTACCGATTCTCGACATTGTCTACTAAAAAATCAATTGTCTACGCTATTTTCGACACCAACTTGTAGACAATTCAGAAATACGCGTAGACGCGCAAAACTGGTCACGAATTTCTAAATCAGCATACGAAGTGTTACATTCAGTTTTCTGCAAACAAATAAATCAATCTCGAACAGCACCCTTTAAATCGGCTATCCAATCAGAATACGTTTGATTAGGTTTCATTAATGTCATACTAAACTGACATCGAGCCGCAAGCACAAAAAATGTTCATTTAATTTTTAGTTAATTCGTTAAACGTTTTTCTCGCCAGATTATCCGAAAACATTTTTTGTAATAATTCAATTCGCTGCTCTCATTCAAGACTATTGTAAGTAAAAAAAGTCGATTTTCAGGAGAACATTTTGAAGTTTTACTTACAATAATTACCCTTAAAAAGATTATTGTAAATGTTTCTGAAAATATTTTTGAACTAAAATATTAGGTTGTTGGTCCTTGTTTTATGGTACATTTAACTTTTCCAGAATAACGTTAATTAACGATAATTTTTAATTTTCAAATATTTACGATAGTTTAGCTTGGAGCTAGTACTGTTCGTTCAGCCCGTATGTATTACATAAAATGTTTTACAATGGATGATCATGAAATTATCATTTAAATTTCGTTACAGTATGTCGACTTATCAGTGTTTCGTTTGGAACAAACTCAAGTAATGTGTTACGTAGATATACAAACAATAATTTAACATGTCTAAGGAAACATACTACATTACAAAGTTAAAAACAACACAACACCCAAAAATTTTAAAAAACATTTTTTATTTCAAATCAGTTTATTTCAGCAATATTTATGGTTTAATATGAATAGTAAGTATATTATATACATATACTTACATAATAGGTGTAACAAAAAAAAAATTAACTTAAGAAATAACTTCAGATTTTAAAGATTTTAAATTATTAATCTGAGCCAATTTGGTCCTCAGGTAAATGATTATCACAAGTAAGTTTATCATAGAAGGTGTGATACAGCCTTGGAATATAGTTACGATCACGTAAAAATTTTAGGTCATTCAATTTTTCCTTCGAAATTGGTAATTGTTCAAAGTAACAAATCGGAATATTATTTGGAAATTTGAATTGTTTCCTTGCTCTGGGATGGGTTGTTTCAATTTTATACAACATAATTTGTTTTGGTTCCTCGTCAAAACTATATTTATAAAGCATATTTGAAGAGTCTTTTAGAACATCTACCTGCCAAATTCGAGTCCAGCGTACTTTTTCATTTACTGTATTTTTCGCCGTATTAAGCTGAGAAGAAAAACTTCTAAAATTAAGAAAATCGGATTGTGTCATTTCTATGACATCATAATGAGATGACTCTTCTGCTCGACAGTTTCTAATCAGTGAGTACCACTGTTCAGTGTAAATGGTTTTCCGTTTCTTTTCTCGCTCGATAATGGAATGAACATTGTCGCCCTCATTTTGCTTATGGCCCTTTTCGAGGAATTTGTGCGATATATTGACATCTAGAATTTTGCATAACCAGGCTTGTATAATAATCAGTAAGGACAACGTGACACTTACTTATAATACGAATTTCATTAATATACTAAACAATACTGTTAATTTCCGACCAAAAATTCATCATACAACAACAATTACGAAGTATTTTAGAGGCCGACTTACAATATGCAACTATATTTGTTTTATTTTTTACATCTATTTTGACGGTTTTGCTTATTTGTCTTCAAACTTATTGCAAGCAATATCCATTATAAGTACAGTAAACTTTAAACCGGTTGGCCATTTATGATTATTAAGCAAAAATTATAGCAGAAAAATATTGGCCATTTTACAGTTACTAAAAATATCCAAGTAACTTTATTATAAGTGTACATTAAGCAGAGGCGTATGCAAAATAATTTAGGCAAAACTATGGTAAGTATTACTTACGAACTATATACCGACTGAAAAAATACTAGCATAAACATGGTAAATAGTACATACAATTTTAAAATAATAGTCAAGTTCCATGCATAAATATAGTAAGTAATACTTATCGTTTTAATTTTTAGTTTATACTCGAAGTAAAAACATTGTAAATTCACATACGATGTTCTCGTTTGGAGAATTTTTCAAATTGAGAAACGCCCGTTTTTACATTTTAGTTCATAACTTTTCAGGGAGGTGTCGGAATTGAAAGATTTTTTGAGAGTACATAAAGTTCAGAATATCAAATACACCACGTTAAAAGTGCAAAACTAGTATAAATCGACTTACAATAGTCTTGAATGTGTAGTGCGAATTGTTCGCCTACCCACGATAAAAAACATGCTCGTTTTTGACTATCCACCAATAAATTGTTACCTTCAAAATGCTGTTCTCTAATTGCACAACATTGTTCGACCATGCGACTTTTTCCTTTTCGAATGGATGAAATATTGGAACCACTTGTGTAACATTAATATTATCCATTGATGGTGTAACTGTGTTAAAAAAAATTGTTGATCCACTATGTCTTTCTTGACGGTTTCTAATTCCGCCTTATTAATTTTTGGGTATCTTGATTTGCACACAATGGTTGTAATTTCCTAATCTTCTACGCCAAAATGTTACGACTTTTAAGACTAAACCAGGAGGTGAATGGCGTTAATAATAAAGTGCTAAATGAGCTACGTCCATATTGTGAGTTTTTATATACAGTGCTTTTAATTATTGTGGAATGAAATTTGGGGTTTATTTAAAAATTTATGCATTTTGATTGATTTAGAAAGCATTTTACGGACGGTCAAACAACAGGAGGGCAATTTTTGTAGTAGGTAACTGTTACTGTTTTTTTAGTAAACCGATAGAAAGTCTAAGATGACTCATGATAATACAGGTATCAAATAACGAACCGGAAATTGTACATATATGTATATTTTGCTCTGCAAAGAAACAAGTTTGATGAATAATATCCCAATCAAGCTAGAAATTTACATAATATGGAAATCAGTTATAATGTTGATGAAATACACAGGAAATATAGAAAGTATTAAATCATGCCACCGCCTACATATGGTATGTTGCATGGTGCTGCACAGAATGTTGCATCACACGCAAACTATACATTCTAAAATAAAAAACAGGTGTGTGAAATATTTTTTATACAATATCCTTAGGCCGATATTTGAAAATGATTTCTTTTCAATAATTCTATAGTTTTGAAGTTTCTATTATTGTTATTTTATTATAAGGAGCAATAAATCAATACAAAAACTTTTTTTTTTCGTTTGTTCATTTTCTTATATTCAACCTTCTTCATCATCATGTTATATAAAATCATCATAATTTTTTGATCGGGTTTCGATTATTTCATTATATACTTAGAAAAGATCTACTGTAACGAAATTTATAATATTGTATAAAAAAAAAATTAACTGAAATATATTTTTATAAAAACTAGAATTAAAAGAATTATAGTGTTTTTTCGTTATTCTTTGTTATTCAGGTCCATCCCATATAAATCATTCATTATAATTTATATAAAAATATAAATTCTAATGGTCGGTTCAAAAAAATACTAAATACACAGATATACATACATACATATATTCCATCCTTCTTGTACATACCTTAAAAATGGAAATAAATCTTTTTGGTACCACAAAAAAAAATGCTAAGAGATTAACATAAGAGGAAAATGAGATGGAATAATATTATAACGTATACGGATTTTTGTATTTTTTTGGTATAAACGATGATGAGGATGATTCTGTGTGATGATGATTATGATGATGGGGAAGGTGAGAAAGACAAATATTATAAATAAAAAGATTTGCCTTCTCCTCTTGTATATCAACGCTAGCATCGAATTAATAAAAAAAATTAGGGTAGAATTATACTAAACTATAATTCCTTAAAATATATTACATTTTCCTTTTTTTATATTTTAATCTCAATTTCCTTTTTTTCTAGACTTTATAATCTCATCATCATTAAAAATTGTGTGACCACCTTTTTCTCTTAACATCTGAGATAAACGAATGTGTATTGTACATAAAAAATAAGACATCTTTCTTCCTATGTTATGCTTCAATTTATCGACACACAACACACATAATAACAAATGAACGTAAGAAAATAATACAAATAATTTCAATCCATCCTCTTTCGATAATATGTCTGTAAGATGAGAGATCGACCACCATACATCTCGAAAAAAAAGACCAAAACGAAACACTAATTCATATACAAAAAGTAACACAGAACAACAACAATGCACAAGCCAATCTGACTAACAATAAATCTTTTTCATTTCAAAGAAATAAAAATAAGAAGAATTTATTTCAGTTTTAAATTAAAAAAAAAATAAAATAAAATACGGACGCCATTTTTCTTTATATACATAATTTTAACGAATTCTTCACACAAAATGTTACTTACAAGACAGACAGACAAAATAAAAATTAAAAATAATCAATCGACTTTTTTCGAGATCGAATGAATATATGTACAACACAAAAAAAAATCATCATTATTTAAAAAATTTAAAAAAAAAATCTTTAAGAATTCACACAAGAAAAAAAAAAATAAGAAAATGATGATCATGTTTGAGGAGGATCAATCGATCGTATTTTATTAATTTTTTTTTTTTTACTTAAATTCATTTTCTTATCTCATTTGAATTTGATTGTTGTTGTTTGTGTGTACGACTTAAAATTGAACCATATCCATGTATGTATACTATATAAGTTATATACGACGAAGACGGTACAAAACATGTTTTCTTCATAATATTATCGTCTTTGAATTGCACAAAAAAAAATCGCAAAATTATATATATAAATTCGTGATTTTTTGATTGGAACCACTTTGCCTCTGTGATATCGTGCACACACACACACACATAAAAAATCCCAAACAAAAATAGCGCAGAACACCACCATCAACTTTAACACCAAAAAGTTAAAAGAAAATGTTTTCGTTTACATTTTTTTTGTGTTCTCTATTATATAATGATGATGATGATGAGATTACAAATGATGATGATAATGAAAAAGAAAATTTCGAAAAGATGTTACACAGAAAATGTCTTGTCTTTTTAGTGATTTTGATTTTATTTTTTTTTTTTTTTATGGATTAGAATTTTTTGTACATACATTTATTTATTTTTTTTTTTTCGTTCTTGGGCAAATGTGAAACATGATCCCAAAAAACAGAAAGAAAATTATACGAATTTTTTTTTTTGGTTGTTTTTGTGTTGTGTTATCATGGATTAGAGAGATGATTCAAAAGAAGAAAAATTGGAAAGCTTTTTGATAGGATATAAAGTGTTTGATTTTGATATTTTTGTGTATTTTTATTTTTCGCTTCGAAATTAATGTCTTACGAATTTATGAGGTGAGCTCCTTGAAGTGTCAGATGGGGATGTGCTGATAATTTATTTATTTCTGATAACGGTTGACTTGATAACTCAATTTATGATGTTTCTTGTTATTGATTTTAGTATTTGCTGTTATATTTTCTTATTAAATTTCCAAAATCACTCGTTGATCTCTTTAGACCGGTCGTATAAACATACCTGTGATCCCATGAGAAATGTATGACGTAATACGAGAGGGATTAAAATAAGATTATATGTGTGGTGAGTTTACCAACTTTACGACAAGTCATCAGTCAGACATTGACTCCAACAACATTGTCATCTAATTTTAATGTATTCTATCAAGATAAGCAATTTAATATATAGGTCATTTCATTCATTTAAAGGAAAATAACATTCAGATTAATTAGTTGGTACACCGATTGGTCAACCACGTCGTTCAAAATTTAGAACCTACTTTTCTTCCATAACTAAGGGCCGAGTCTTTGTATGATAGTAAATTCTGTAGATGTTGCCAATAAGCAAGGATGAGCGAAGTAGATTATTTACGCAATGTAATCTCCGCGGCTGTCGACACGTAATTTATTGTGTAGATTACTTAGAGCTTTTTTCGTCCCTGACTTACTTATTACTTAAAATGAGTAATTTTTTTAAACTTGTATTAAAATAAATGTTACCAATCCAGCTGGTAACATAAAACTATACACATATAATGCTGAAATAGCATTTACTTGAATTTGATCATTACGTTTAATCAAGTAATTATGCCATATAAACTATAAAATGTTCACAATAAAACCAGAAGTTATAAAACCAGTCAAAATATCGCTATAATATTGTTTAGAATTGGTGGACTAGCTCCGACCCACTATTCTCAATTAAATACATGGTCCTTCGACACGACAAAACAACCAGTGACAATAACAAATTAATTTTAAAGCCAAGTTAATCAAATCTACTTCGGGTCCAGCAACTCAATCAACGGCTGAATCAACCTGTGAAATCGAGTGTCATCATTTAACAGTCACAAAACAACCAAAACAATAAATAACTTACTTGATCAACAAGGCATAGTTAGCGGAAAAATAGCTCAATTAAAGAGCAATTACAAGAAAAGTGGAGCATCTCGCCTGACGAACAAATATTTGGAAACGAATATAGAACAATTGAAACCTCCGTATACAGAGTTCGTAAAAACGGATGAACAAAACTACAACCATCATCCACCAGTCAATGAACATCAACCATACAACAATAAAAGAGCTAAAGTGGCGTCAACCTACAAAAATTTTATAGTAAAAACGCGCCGGTGATTAAATAATCCAACACCACTGTCACCGCTTATCGTGCATCTTGGAGTTCATACTCCCCTAGACAGACGATCCTAATAAAAAGTTCGTACAAAATATCCACACACCGATAGATCAAAGCGTTAACAACATGGCCAACCAAATGGTATACGAAGCAGGAATATAAAATGAGGGAGTTGTGCAGAGACATAGTAAGTATCAAATAATTAATAGGCATGAAGAGCTTTGTGTCGATGCCTCAGACGATGACCATATAAGACTACCCAACTAACAATTTTGAAATTTATGAGCGTCATATAAGAGTTAAAATGCATCTTATATTAAACTTTTAAGAGTCTTCTGGCGAACTTTTTGGGCATATAAGGTTCAAATAAGTGTTATGTAAGGTATATATAAGTATCATATAAGGCTCATCTTTCTCCAGAAAGAATAATATAAGTTATAAGAATAGTCGTAGAGTAAAGGTTGTTATCAGAATATACATTCTTATGTAAGATGTTTTAAGACTTACGTTGTATTCCTATATAATTCATCGTTATAATCTTTGAAAATTATGTTATAGGATTATACAACTTTAATGATTCTTAATTCAGTTTTATAACAAACTTGTTATTATCATTGACAATTAAAACAGATAAATTAAATTAAAACATATAATGGTTTAAAAACTAATTGCTTTTTATATAATTAAAATTTACATTGAAATTAGCATAGAATTTAGCTGCAAATTCAAATTTTTCTATAAAAGATAATAGCTACCTGATCTAATTTTTTTGCGCTCTTAAAATTTCAAATAATAAAATAAAGAATTATTAATATTTATAAAAATAAAAATTATAAAAAAATCAAATATCATAAAATGGACTAATTAAAATAGTACATAGTACTTGTAATGAGAGGAAACTATATAAAAGTACTTGCTAAGTTCCTAAAATTGTCAAAATATACCAAAAAAAAACTTTGAAAAAACTTTTCTAAAAAATTATAAAATGGATGCTTTTTTTCATAATGGAAATTCCTAAAAAAATATGGACGAAATGACGTTCTACGTGAAATATCTATAAGTGTCTTATAAGAAAACGTTTAAATTAGCTTCCAGGGTCGGCTTGAGTTTATATACTTCGGTAAAACTGAAGAAATAAATATAAATTAACCAGAAAAATCTGCAAAGAATTCTACACCATTTCCTGGACTTGGCCTGATTCACTTGATACAACAACTCGGTTATACTGTTGATATACTGTGTATTTGTATACTTTGTCATCAAATAGTTAAATGCGTTTACCCTGACCCCACCACTGATAGAAATGTCACCTAAAATAATATTTTTAATTATTTTCTTATGTAAGAATATAATAAGTATCTAATAAGGGAAAAGTATGAGTTTTTCTTAGAGAACTTATCCAAGAGTATTAAGAGAATATTTTGCCACTGGCTTATATTTAGAGACATATTTACTATATTATTTTATTTATAAAAAACTGAATAAAACAGTAATATATTTAACACTCGATTTTTAACATTAATTAGTTTTAGAGTTACGTCGATCACTAAGTTTTGTTTTCTGTGGTACTCAAACAAATGTCATATTTTCTAAAAGAAACAAACTTTAAAGGCTCTTGTTAATGAATTTAAACAATATGGAATCTTATAGCGTTATATATAAAGATTTGTTTATGGTTTAATCTTATAAAACTCTTGTACAATAGAAATCCTACAGAACACTCATAAAGAAAGAAACTAAGAGCACTGTAAGACTAAATATGTCTTGGCTAAGAAAACTTTTCCACTAAAAACAATAAGAGTATACTAAGTGAGGTGCAAGAAACAGCTTTATACAACAGAATCGGTCATGGTGTAAAAATGCCATGTAAGAATATAATATAGTTTATAAATCGACATTTCTTTGACAAGAAGCTAATAAGTATTCAGTTCTAAAGATTCTTGGAGAATGCTATTCTAGGGCTCTTTTAAGTGAAAAATATTCATAAAAGACAATTTATAAGGCAAAATGTAACTTGGGTAGGATACTGTAACGCTAACCCTCTATTCGGTTAACGTTAACAAAAAGAAAATGATAATAATAAAAGGAAGATAAATACGTGATATCAGAGTACGCCATGATTTTGCCGCAGCTCAGTCGTTCGAGGTGAATTTGGTCGTGGGGGTTGTACTCTGGAGTTGTTAATCACGGTCATGGCATTCACAAAAAAAAATCAACTCACTCGCTTTACCTACCTCAACTCACTCCACTCCGTATGGTCATTCTTGTTTAGCTCATCATAGTTACATACCAGTTATAATTAAATAAAAATTTGAAATTTAACATCATTTACAAAATATTTATTAAGGAAAAAAAAATCATAAATTATTGCCTCATTTACCAAGAGTATATAAAAAAAAATGCAAATTATTAATTTCAAAATTAATTACATATTAATAAACTTTAATGATTTAAAAGAGAACAAAAAAAAAATTTTAAGTTAGTCAATATTACGGGAGATGAACGGTTCTAAAAAAAAACCCAAAACAAGAAAATTTTAAATGATGCGTTACCTTGTAAAACGAGGACGAAGAAAGCGCTTCCTTTGAACTTGTGATACTGCAAGTATTGTAATCTGCTATAAAAACAAAAGTAATATTAAATAACTTGAAACTTTTTCTCATATAATTGATTTAATTAGTAGTAATAAAAATATAATGGTAAATGAAATTATTATTTTGATTAAAAGAAATTCCATGAAAATAAACAACAGAAACAAACCAATAATATAATCCTAAATTTAGAAATCGTAATAATGAAAAATTAATTAGTTAATATTGAATTTAATGAAAATTAAGGAACAAATTGACTAAATTCTCTTACTCCAAATAAAAAAAATCCGTTGCATAACGATGTAGAAAAGACATAATTCCGTTATATCACGCCAACCGAATCCTCCCGTCTAATACAACCGGTACCTCCAACCACATTGTCCACAAAAGAAAATAGGATACCGTAATAAAACCAAGGTTCCTTCACTAGGCTATGGTCTCGAACAATTATTCGCGACTTCACCACGCGACTTATAATTTCTGCTGCAATACTCCACTTTACTCAGCTTTTTCACCGGCAACGCCCAATTTGTTTGCTCATCCAATTTATTGTTTCTGGTTAAATGATACTCCAAATTATCTAAATTTAATGTAGCCCGGGTAATCTTGTACCGACAATTATCGCGGGTACTAACTAAATTATTCAATCGAGCTACCGGTCAATTTAGCTGTTGACACGTTAAACTTTATTTTGTGCGATGCAATTTACACGACGCACAATGGCTATATACTGTAGCATGTTATATTCACTACACCAAGTAATAACACAGTTTTACACAATAGTAATTTATTACTTTCGATCGATTGAATTAATAATTGCACTATCGATCCAACAACAAATTGCCACAACACACTCCTTCACAACTTATTATATTATAATAAGTACTATGTATCTTAGATTGTTTTAACTTAACTTAAACCAACAAGGGGAACTTTTAATTTAAATTTATTTAGATTTTGTTTCTTTATAATTTTGTTGGAAAATCTGGGTATCGACTGACTAACCAAAAAAAAAATTATCATCATCACGAAATATTATTTGACCAAAAAAAAAAAATATATATACAAAAAAAATCTGGTTTTCATGTATTTTTCCCGCCAAATGAGAAAATACATATTTCAACGACATACCACAGAAGAATGTAACCCTAGTATCATACGGTTTGTATATCCATCGTAGTAAGCGCTAAAGAAGACAAACTTGGTGCGCGCAATATTATTTCGTTCAGTGTATACCATCGATAAAGTAGTATAAACAACAAGGTAATAAATAATTTGGGTATAGTACATTCGACCCACAGAAATTAAGCCTTATTGGAGTGAGGATCGGATGTAACGAATGTTACAATACTTCACAAGAGAGGATTGAGACATTAAAAGAAAAATTACACAAAGATCACTTACCTGTCACTCGCTCACAAAGCAAATCCACTACACATGTCAAACCACCTATGCAACATGAACAAGAAGTTTTTATCCAGAATGACAAACAAATAAATACTATAGATAACAAAGCACCCAATATGAGAAACTAATATCCATTGACACTAGAATTGACCGTAGTTTCTTCACCAGGACCAGTGCCAACTTTAAATAAATAGGAAACGCAACGAAATTAATATAGAAACTGCAGTACCGCCTTCACAATCAGACAACTGCATCCAAAGCCAAACATACCCGATTGCTTCAACGAATGACCTCAAAACAATTAGAGTGGTGAAACCATGAAGATAGTTATTTATCAGCAGAATTCACACATCTGTAACTGATGAATAAATAATTCAAGAGATTTGTAGAAAATAACTTTCAAATTGTAAATTTAAACTCGGTTCGAATCACTCCGAAAGTAAATGACTATATGTTTCTTATCGAATCAGTGTCAATGATTTACAATTTGATTCAATGATAAATTCTGATGTTTGGCCAAAGGGTCTTTTCATAAAGGAATTTGTGTTTCCAAAACCGTTTTTTTTTAATACAAGAAACGACAGCCAAATTACTTAAAAATGTGTAAACCCAGCGACTTAATACATAACTTCAATGATGGTCTCAATATACGTACTACGGATGAGGTTGGTGTTGTCAATGCTGATTTGATGTGCTTTTCGCGTTCTGAAAACCTCATCAAGACAGCGACAGTCAAAACGGTTAAAATCAGAACCGCAATATGCGGTTCAAACGGAGGCTTACTGTATTTTTAATCTGTAGAAAACTACTCCAAGCCCCCAAGACTGAGTAACATCTACGCATGTAAACACTGCGAAACTCAAACTGGCATTGATATTAAACCTATACAAAACAAGTCAATCTTCTCATCATTTAAATCTAAACTTATGTTAACAAGAGGCGTAAATAACAACCACCATGAAGATTATATTAACGGGTACGAGTTTTTTGAAAAAATATTCCATCTCAAAAATTTCTGCTTGCTGAACCTCAGATTTCAACCTGGCTTAATGGTAAACACTTAGTAACTTCATTTATTATAATTTATGTTGCCTTAGATGAAAAATTGTAATCTTAAAAAAAACCTGTCGCGGAACGGACTTAAACTACAAAACTTCTACATCAAATCCGTCAATGTAGTTACAAAAGTTTACAAAATTTAGAATAAATACATTATTATGGTTACTCATCAATCGAAAACTAATTGCAGGGATGTAATCTACGCTCTAGAAACTTTAACATTCCACTTACAACAACGAAAACATGAGCCTTTCACGATTACTTTTGATGTTCACCACCATATCAACAACTTTATGTCGCAGTTGGATTATATTACAAACGGAAATTATGAACATTACAAATATTCAAGGTGTACCTGGATGTGGTAAATCAACCTGGATTATAAAGAATTATAAACTTGGCTGTGATCTGGTTTTATGTGTTACAAAAGAAGGATTTGCTAACGAAAACACTAACTTTAATAACGTCAATTTAAACTACAAAGCTATTGCCTCGTGTCTAATCAATGGGAATTGGATTTACGATACAGTTTTTATTGATGAGTACATGATTGTGCATGCTGGTTATATAGGACTCGTAGTTATCCTTAGTAAATGTTCCAAAATGATGAAAGCGCATTCGAGTGGTGTGATCCAAACTCGCTTTACTTAAATATTAAGAAATGCAAAATCATGTGTTTCCATCGTAAAAGAAATCCGGTAATTACTTCATACAAAGTCGACAACGAAGTATTGCAAAGAGACAATGAGAATATAGACTTACTATAGGTGTTACATTTGTCGAAAATGCCAGTTTCAATAGGCATATTGAAAATTGTATTGCGAAAACTAATGCCATGTTTAGATTTGTTAAAAGATGGACAGATGTATTTAAATTTGATCTCAGCTGCAATACGCTGTAACGGTCTGGAATCTATACTATGCTGTACACATTAAAAGAATTGAAAGTACCCAAAAGAAGTGTTTGATTTTATTGTTTAGTAATTGGGATTACGACCACAAGTTACCATTCCATGAGTCACATGGGTTCTTCCGTGCTCAACAAGATGCACGGATTACAAAATATGCGCGACTTCTCTTAGGCGCAGCTTTCATTGGTAACGTTTTGCTTAGTCACACTGATTCAGCTTACATCTTGGGAAACATATATCAATTCATGTGCCACGCAGAACATTTCGAAACCATGAGTTTTTAGCACTAGAACACTATTCTACAAACTATGGAGAAAACAACCCCATTAATAGGATGTCTAAATCATTCAACATCATCGACATTCGAGCTGCAAATAGGTATTTGCACGAGACAACTAATGATACGCCATGAGAAGCCTATAGGAATAAACGTCAAATACTGGAATTTATTTCTAACTAGCTGACCCGGCGAACTTCGTACCGCCTCAAAATCAATAAATGTTTTTTAAAGTTATTATTAGCTTAATAAAATTGAGTTTTTTATTAAGATTAAATAAATTAAATGAATACTCCAAATTAATTAAATTCAATGAAATTACAAAAATCAAAATGAAATATATTTTAATTACATTGAAATGAATGTAATTCACGTGGCAGCAAGGCTTTCGTTTTATTGAATTGAATAGAAATGGTTCGCGTAGCATTATTGCACTACTTTCTTTTAAACTATTTGCTGGGTGAGTTGCAATGGAGTCGAGTCCCTTCATTGTAGCACCTTGTGATATACGACATTTTTTGTTTTATTGTTAGGTGCGAGAACGAATAAAGCGGATGGTTTACCGACACGTGAACATGCTACGTACAATTGGCCGTGAGAGAAACATTCATTTTCTAGATTCAGGCCACAAACACTCAAGGATTGGCCTTGTGATTTGTTGATCGTCATGGCGAATGCAAGACGAATCGGAAATTGAATTCGTTTAAACTCGAATGGCATATCGGTTGGGATCATCGGAATTCTCGGAATGAGAACTTCCTCACCTTTGAACTTCCCTTGAAGTATCGTCGCGTGAATTACATTGCCCATGAGTTTTCTCACCACCAAACGCGTTCCGTTACATAGTTTTGGTTGATTCAGGTTTCGTAGCATGATGATTATCGAGCCAACTTTTAGTTGTAAATTGTGCGGTGGCAAGCCAGGTAGATCCAATGAGTTTAAAAATTCAGTTGGATAGTTGGTTGCTTCGTCTTCGTTTGTCACACAGTCAATAGATTTGAAGGAATGAAGTGGACCGACGATTAGATTTTGAATTGTAAAATTTAAGTGATCCACATCTTTGTTCTTTGCCGCAAGAATTACTCGTTCACTCACCCAATTGTGATTTTTGTGGTTAGTAATGATGTTCGGGAACACTTTGTTGATGAGCTCGTCCTTCGTTGAGACAAAAATGCAAAAGTTCTGAGGAAACGAAATCAATCCGTTCGATTTGTCGACCGGAACACGGCCATTACCGATAGTCAGCAATTGCTTGGAGAATTCTTCGGCAGATGGATCGTTTAACAATGCAACTCGCATGTTTGCCGTCAGCTGAAGTTTCTTCACATAACACCACAGAGTCGATGATTTGAGGCAAGCGTTTATTTCATCAGCAGCGGTCGATCTTGGAATAACTGGTATTGTTTGACGGAAATCGCCAGAAAGTAGAATCATTGCGCCTCCAAAACATCTTGAGTCATTGCGTAGATCTTTCATAGTTCTATCGAGTGCTTCCAATGCGCGTTTGTGCGCCATTGTACATTCATCCCAGATGATGATTTTACTTGCTACCAAAACTTTCGCCATTGCTGAGTGTTTTGCAATGTTGCATGTCGGGTTTTCAGCCGATTGAAGGTTTAACGGTAATTTCAACGCTGAATGAGCTGTTCGGCATCCTTCTAGCAATGTGGCCGCTATCCCAGAAGAAGCAACTGCTACACCAATATCGGATCTCGCACGAACAGTGGCCAAAATCAATGACATGAGGAATGTCTTCCCAGTTCCACTGGGCGCATCGAGGAAAAATAATCCACCATTTCCATCATGAATTGCCTTCATTAACGTATCGTACACTCCTTTCTGTTGGAGGTTCAACAGTGGTACATTGGTTCGAACTGATTGGTTCAATGCATCTCGATCATATTCATGTTCACGTTCCAATTCTCGATTGAAAGCGTCGTTCATTCCACGACATGGCGTTGGCATTCCTAATTTGACTAACAAACTGCCGCACATGCGAAAACACATGTCTTCGATCAAAAGCAAAGCCTGGTTATGTATCTCCTCATTCACCTCGAGATCGGGATTTCCGAAACTGACACGAATTCGATGTAGAATGTCTTCTGACATGTCATTCTTGTACTTGCTCCATAGTTCACGTGGAATTGATGGGAAGCATGTCGAAATAATGATAGCAAATAATGTGCGTATCTGGTTTGGAGTTGCAGAAATAATTGATTCAGCGATTGTCTTGTCCCAATGAGTATCGTTTTCAAGCAAGTTGAGCTGTTGACATGCAGCACGAAATGTTGGGCACACTACACCATTGACAGTTCGAAGTGATTCAAATGATGTCGGCCCACGAATATTCACCAGCAACAACCGCAAGTAGAAGCATTCGTCATTCTTTGGATGAACTGTGTAAATGCGACCAAGAGCATCAGTAGAACGCACATTTGGATGATCAGGAACCTCATCGCCTTGCTTCCGATGTTGAAATTTTTTTGATGAGGCGTTCCAAGTGTAATAACGTGGCATCTCAGAGTAGAGCAATGTTCGTGCAAACGGATCACTTTGACAAATCGAAAAGAAACTGGTCAATGTTGTTGCTGGAGGTGTCTCAGCACGTTGAGCAACATTCGATGAGTTGAAATAAACTCGTTGACCATTCTCTAGATGCACCGCCAAATGTACAACAGTGGGATGACGTTCATGAATAGGGAATGAGAATATACGCCAAATCGCCTCATTGCAGCTCATATATCGACCAACTTGATAATGCGTGATTTCATCGTTTGTATTGGGATTTTGAACACCAAAAACTGCCATATCGCTACCTTTCGTGACATATTTACAAATGTATTTTATGGACTACACTGAATTGCAGTACTCCACGTTGCAATGCGCCTTGAATGTTTTGGAAAGAAGTGGCGAATATGGAACAATCCAAGTGTTGTCGACCACGAACTCATTTCCTCTCACTATCGTTGTGATAGTTCTACCGTTATCATCGGGTGATCGACGCCGGTACAGTGGATAACCATCATTGCCAGTGATAGTCTCTGCGGTTAAATTTCGTGGATAACGCTTGGAACACTTGTTGTCGACCATGCACGGTGATTGGGGATTGATGGAGCCAGACGGACCGTGAACCATGTTCGTAATTACAACATCATGCAGGTCTGGATCGGTTTCGGGATCAGGAATCTCGGCACATATGATGTCATCTATTTGGTCTGGTCGAATTTTTTCGGCTAACCAAATAAGAATGTGAGCATGCGGCAAGCCTCGTTTCTGCCATTCAATTGAATACATCCAACATCGAGTATCCCCAAAGACGCAATGCCTAACAATGTAGTTCATCAGCGACCGGATTTTTTGTTTGAAGACACGTGCGATGATGTCGTGTCGATCACTTGTTATTTGCCCGGGTAGCAACAATTGAACAATCTCTATCCATTTCGGATTGCAAGTAAAAGTGACGAATAAATCTGGACAACCGTAATGACGAACATATGTCATTGCATCTTGCGCATATTCATGCATATGACGCGGACTGCCAATGTACGTCGCCGGTAGAATAGTCAATCGACCAACATTAGCTGCATCTCCTTCGGTGCTGATTGCATCGCGTAAATGGATATATTCCTCCGAACGCAGTTTAGCTTGGTTCAACCGAATGAAAATGAGGCGCTCTGTTTCGATTTTGACGTACATGTCGACGATATATTGCTGAAGCAAACGACGAAATCGCAGCAAATAGTTGTCAGCATTTTGACGAATCATCAAACGATATGCATAATAATTCATCGAGCTAACCTTCTTGTTAGTTTCCTCACCTGAAATGAAATCAGTAAAATTAGTGTCATAATCTAAATTATGATATCAGTACTCACCGCTCAATGGATTTATCATGTTGATATTGAAGTGATATCCATCGTCTCCTTGCCAAAACATCAGCGGGTATTGCAATGTATCGTATGAACGGTGTGTTTCATTTATTCGTTGCAGTTGTCCAGTGTCGCGACGTGTAAGCACAATATCGCGCGGTTCCACGCTTTCACCAACAATCACAATTGCGACTTCATCTATTGTTGGAGAATTAAATTGGCGTTCGTGTGTTCCAGCGGGTCGTTTATCTGCTCTGATCACGACTTTGCAGTCGTCACTTGGCATGCGATCCAACGCAGATTTAAACAATCGAACCAATGCATGATGTTCATGGAGTAGTTGCTGCAAATCTTTCAGAACTATCCTTTTCATTGCTGTATTGATCGTTTGGCGCCGATCAAGTTGATCCTCCATATTGCCCATAAAGTATATTTGGATGAATTTATGCTGTCCATCTTCAATCGGTTGCAATGACCCAATTCGGTGGTGAATTTGGCCTTGAATCTGTAAAGTCGAAGACGAAGTCAGAATTATAGATTTTTGATCACCAAAAGAAACTGAATGTTTACTCTCTCGAGCAGAAATGACCTTAAATGTTGGAAACATCCATTTGGAAACATCCGTTGTATCTTTGAGTGTTGGATAGAAAATGTCGTGATTCTGGTGTCTCGCCACGAAGCAATGAACGCAACAGTTCAGGTGGTGCAGGCAATAATGGCAATCTCACCTTGCCACTGAGACAGCACAATCCAGGCTTTTCTCCAGCGAACTTCAATGCACCGCAATGGTCGCACACAAACTCCCTTGGGCCAATTCGAACGAAAGGATGCGAGTTGTAGTCAATTGTGCAATCGTATTGAAACGCTATTCGATTCAAATCAACACTTGAAGGATTTCTTCTTGCGCGTCGAAAATTATCTCGTTGTTGATCTGTGCGATAAGCTCGACGATTTCTCATTGTCAACTGAGCCATTTGACGTACTGCCTCTCTTTGTGCTTGTCTTTGTGAAGCGCGAAGTCGGGCCATACTAACGCGGCGCACTTCTCGTGTGATTTCTTGTTCATCTGCAGTGGATTGATTCGCAATAGTCCGAAGTCTAATTGCATTACGGCTTCGTGGTGAAAGATTAGATCTTCTGGCTCGCGGCATTGTAAATAATACTGGAAAATTAATCACACAATCCAAAATTACATAATCAATTATCGATGTGCGCACAATCACAAATGTGATAACCTCACAAAGTGAACATCTTCGAAGGGAACTTACCGTTTAAAAATCCCGATCGAAAATAGAATTCCGCAGAATAAAAAAAAAATTTAAAAAACCAAAAAAAAAAACTGGTGTCCGGTGTTGGGACACTCTGTACCACTAAAAAAATTACGTACTATTGTACGCAAAAAAGTACTGTTTTCTTATTGTTATTGGCATACACCACACAACCTCTTATTTCACTAAATTCCACCACTTATTTTAATATTATATGCTAAACCACACACCACTTAACTAATATGAAATAACCAAAACCAAAAATAAATTAAATTTAATATTAAAATCGCAAAGGAAAAAAACTTTTTTTGGAGCTGTCAAAATCTACTATTCGCACTGAAATCGTAACTCGGACGAAGATTTTATCTATATAAATAGATAAGTAGATGAAATAAAAAAAAAAATTGGATAAAAAATAAAATGGTAAATGTGCATGCAGCCTCCAGTCGGATTCGTATCCAGTACCTTGCAGTCCAAGCGCCGAAGCTTTAACCACTGCACCACTCGTCACATATAAACTACACCTACAAAATTCATATAAAAAAAAAGATTTTTTTATTAGATTTTTGGGGCTTCCCTTTTGAGTTTTTCCGACTTTTCTTTTTTCCTAAACCACCACTGTATTGAGACGAACAAAATAAAAAAACAAAATGTACTAAATATATGAGAAAATGAATTTTCTTGATAACTTTTTTGTTGGTGAATTTTTCCAATGTTTTAATAGTTATTATGCTATTCGGAACGGAGTCAAACTCAACAAAAGAAAGATCATAAAAATCGGTCCAGCCGTTCTTCAGTTATAAATGGTGTAACTAACACGACTTTGTTTTATTTATATAGATAAGTAGATGAAATAAAAAAAAAAATTGGATAAAAAATAAAATGGTAAATGTGCATGCAGCCTCCAGTCGGATTCGTATCCAGTACCTTGCAGTCCAAGCGCCGAAGCTTTAACCACTGCACCACTCGTCACATACAAACTACACCTACAAAATTCATATAAAAAAAAAGATTTTTTTATTAGATTTTTGGGGCTTCCCTCTTGAGTTTTTCCGACTTTTCTTTTTTCCTAAACCACCACTGTATTGAGACGAACAAAATAAAAAAAAACAAAATGTACTAAATATATGAGAAAATGAATTTTCTTGATAACTTTTTTGTTGGTGAATTTTTCCAATGTTTTAATAGTTATTATGCTATTCGGAACGGAGTCAAATCCAACAAAACAAAAATCATAAAAATCGGTCCAGCCGTTCTTCAGTTATAAATGGTGTAACTAACCCGACTTTGTTTTATATATATAGATTTACACATTATCGAAGAAATTTGATAATGAAACACGAAGAATATATAAAAGTTCCCCCAGGGAGTCAATTCGCGTTCCGTGAAATAATGAAAATGAACAGTTCTTTTCATTAGCAATCGAGTAGGCTTGCATTGCCGATAAGAAATTTCGATTTCACAAAGTAAAATTTAAAATTACAATGTTTTTTTAATATATACTCGTACAATTTCCTTCAGAACCCAACTGAATTCCAGAAAACCGAAGAATGTCTGAATTTTTTTAAACGACGCTACAAGTCCCTGGAAGCACCATACAACCTTAAAAATCAATCGCAACAACCAAAGCCGCAAGCTGTAAGAAAAACGTTCACCGCGCAATAACTCTACGCGAGATTTGCATTTATTGTCACATGAACCATATCTTGGGCCAATGCCCACGGTTTAGACAGCTGTCAACTACAGATACAATTCAAATAGCGCTACTACACCAGCGATGTGGAAGATGCTTATCATCAGCAAGTTAAACGTCCATAATTTATTTTACATGCAGCAAAGCCCAAAGTACAAACCACAAGCACAGGTAATGTAAACCATTTTAAACTAATAATTAACGTAAATCACGATAAAGAACACGTATTGTAAGCAACAGAAATGATCAAACACGCTAATCATAATGGGAGCCACGCTACATTAAGAGTTCTGATTGATTCAGGAACTCAGGCAACTTTCATTACCAAGGAAGCAGTACACAAATAGCTGGAGCGGTGGCCACATCATTGGAGAGGTAAAGAAAATAGATTATTCGAATTTGAATTACACTTAGAGGCTTTAGTATTTCAAAAAATTACGACACTACTAGAGTACGCAGATCCAAATTATAACACACCAGGTTGCTTAGGACGGATTTATATTCTAAGATCGTATTGGGTGATATTAAAGAACAAAAAATAGTGCAAGAAATAGATTAGGATGGATCGTGTTCGGAAAACTCAAATCAATTTCAATTAGAAAATCAGGTAAATGGATTTTGGGAACCCAAGAAGTTTACATAGGTCAGATTACCATTTAAGAGCGACGAATTCATATTAGGCGGATTAAGGAAAAAAGATATAGCTTTCTTCATGTGGAAAACAAACAAATAAAACCCCCCAAAAAATTGTATCATATGGTAGAAATAGATCAACGTGAATAGGCAGGTAGTAAACTGTTTTCTAACACACCACGCTAAGAGTAGTCTTTGGCGACAGCCCCAACAATACAACAGCCATTTGTAAGGATATTTTTATGTTGGAAGAAGCATAATTGTGTGTTTAAAGCTGACAACGAAAAGATGTTTGGGCAAATAAAAATCCGCTGAAAACAAGCTGAAAAGGTTTATGTACGGAACAGTCTCGGTTAGATCTCTAGCCACAAGAGTCCTACGCCAACTAGTGCATCATGAGGACGACAAATACCCACCAGCAAAAAGAGCAGTTACTGAATATTTTCATGTACACGACATAATGTCCAGAGCGAATACGTGTACACAAACTATCATAATACAAGAACAATTAGACAAAGATTTGAGAGAAGGAGGCTTCAATCTGAGAAAATGGAGTAGCAACAACCAGAAGATACTAGTAAACATAGATACTGAACATCAAAACGAAAACAACCACACAATCGAAAGAGGAAAAACTGTTAAAATCCTTGGTATCTTATGGAATCCTACATCCTACTTTTCCAATTTAAAATCAAACCACTAAAAAAAAGAGAAGAGTGATATCCGAAACTTCCAAACTATTTAACCCCATAGGCTGGAACTGGTTATAATAAAAGCCAAGATATTCATGCAACAACAATGGGCATTATGTACAGATTGGGATACACATCTGTCCACTCAATTAAAAGCCAAAGGGTTTTGCTATGCTATCCGATTGAAGACGTTACAAAAAATAAAGTTACAAAGACGGTTAAGTCACAACACAGACAAAATTGGAGAATTCCATGGCTTCTGCGATGCATCAGAAGACGTATATATGTGCAGAGTAATTTACTACGAAAATAAGATAAACACCCAAATCAACGTGAATGCAAATTAAAAAGTTTAAATCCAAATTAACCATTCCTAGATTTTGCATAAATCTTGAATCCACCACACTTAATTTCTAAATCGAAAATTTGAACCTATACCGAATTGTTGATAAAAACTGTTTGTACAATAAAAAATTATTGTTTCTGCTTAAATTTCCGAAAACCAACCAAAGTCAACCTTGGTTGAAAATATAATCTTCTCTGCAAAAATTGAAAAGCTCCTACGGAAGCTACCACTTCCGGTGCACAGATACCCATCATATTTTGCATGGATAACCTTTTTGAAGATAATCCAAGTTTATATCCCCGAAAATATTAAAAGTTGCTTATGGCAACACTATTCAAGTTTATGTATACTTTTGCGATATTTAATTAACAATTATATCAATAAATCTACATAATTACTAAATATTTTCGACTAATAGTTGCTGAGTTTGACGGACTACATCTCAACTCCACCCCATAAAAAATTTCTGAAAAAATCACTAAAATTACGATAACTCTTGCTCCATCACTAAACATATGCCGATAGTTCGGCTAACGAATAGTTTCTGAGTTTGAAGGACTATATTTTAACCCTATACCCCATAGACAAATTGTAAAAAAAATCAGAAAATAAAACTTTAAATCTTCCTCCATCACTAAACTTAAGCCAATAGCCAGGCCAACGAATATTTACTGAGTCTGACGAACTATATCTCAACTCCATCCAATAGAAAAATTTTACAGACATTAACTTAAAATTTCCTCCGTCACTAGACAGAAGCCGGCTAATGAATAGCTGCCCAGTTTGATGGACAATATCTCCACCCCATAGAAAAATTAAAAAAAAAATCACAAAATTTACTTTAAATCTTTTTAAATCTTTTTCATCGTCAGACAAAAGTTGATAGCCCGTCCAATGAATAGTTACTGAGTCTGACGAATTATATCTCAAATCTACTAGTAAAATTCTGAAAAATTTCTTCATCACTAGACGTAAATCGATAGCCCGGCAAACGACTATTTTCTGATTTTGAAGGAATATATCTCAAAAATTCTATAAAATTCACAAAAACATTTTAAATCTTCCTTCATTATCAGACATGAGAGGATGAGCTCGTTCATAAAATATTTCACGTAAAACTTCTAAAAAAATAATCGGGGATTGGTAATAATTAATACCATTTATTTGCCCCAGCTCCGAAAATTTTCTGTCCAGCTCCGAAAATATTTGTGTTATGATAGTTTTAGCTGTCCTAACAGTAATGATTTTCGGGGGCTCAGTTAAAATGTGGCATTTTTCGGCGATAATCGTCAAAAATGTCATGATATTAATAATTAGTGTTGCCACCTCATTTTTGCGGATGAAAATTGGGCTATCTTTACATATATCATAGATCTCCCAATTTGTGAAAAAAGCTTTAGTATAAAGGTTGAGGCCGAATAGTCAATCAGCCTGGTAGAGAAGCCGAATTTTGGTGAAATTCAGTTTTTTCACAATTCGTCATTTTTATTTAATCTACCGTATTTTCGTTTTAATCGTTTTTTCGAAAATGCTATGAACTTTTCAAAATATGTATTTGAAAAACCGAAAAAGCTCCCAGGAACTGCCACTTCCGGTTGAACGATTTATGCAGAAAATCATTAGGATCTCCTAATGATGGAAAAGTTTAAGTATGAAGTTTCACTCCGATCAGTCGATCCATCTGAGCTGTAGGGAATCAACAACATTTAGCCTGCACGACACCACACATGCATGAGTGCAAAATTTTTCATGATTACCATGCAAAAAACCGTTTTATGTAAAAAAATCGTAATTTCCACTTTAATTTTGGAAAACTGATTTGAACCAATAGTGTTAAAAATTTAGTTCATCGCCCTTTTTTCGTAAATAATATAATTTTCAAAATATTGGCAAACAACGAAAACAATAGAAACAATTTGTGGAATAAGCTTAAGTATGATGTCCATCCCAATCAATCAACCAATTCGTCTAGTGCAGCGCCGAATTTTTGTTAAAACACTTTTTTTAAAGAAAACTGTTTTGGACAGGTATTTTTCCAAATTTAATTTAGAATATTTTAGTATAAATCGTTTCTCTTGTAAATAATATACTTTTCAATATATTAGCATAAAACGGAAAAGCTCCTATGGAAGCTGCCACTTACGGTGGACCGATTTCATTCAAAAATCACTGGACTCTCCCAATTCATGGAAAAAGCTTAAGCCAATTTATGGAAACATGAAGCCAAAAGCTTAATCATACACCTCGATCAGTCTGAGCTGTAGAGAACCAACAACATTTGGTTTACACGGCACCACACCAGACACACGCATACTGAGTTTTTTTTTAAATTATTTTGTATATCGTCGAACGGGTAAATCTGCGAAGGGTAAATCTGCAAAAATCTTAAGGTCGAATAATCTCTCCTTTCTAATAGAAATTTCAAAGGTTTGTGTTTTCCACTACTTTTGGTACATTACCATTCAACACATTTTATTATATCGTTTGGTCCCAATGCACAACTTTTTCTATCAACAAATCCCAGATGATTTCAAGCGTGAGCCGGTTAATCAGCACAGCACTTATGCTTGACTTCAAATGTTAAAATTTTCAATTTTCATAAAATGTATATTACGTGTTGGCAACATAAGTTGATGATTTATAAATTTATAGATACACGGTTTTAAAGATTTAAACGAAACGACATTTCTGGTTTTACGATGAGTCATAAATTAATCATCTCAGTGTCGTCAACCGTAAATACCTACATACATAATGCGGATTACATGGGTTGATCTATATTTTTATCAATAATTTATGATCGTGTTGTCCAATCAGGTATTCAACTTGTTTGTTTATTGCGTTAATCGATTAATTTAGAATGCTTCTTAATTCATTCGTTTGAAAACTATACCATTAAACATTTATCTTTACTGGGTGCTTGCACCTCTACATATCTACACAGAATATATATCGTCACATAGAAATGTCCAAGTATATAATGAAAGGCAAAAAAACTTCTATATAACTTCTTCATTAAGAATAATTTATCTTTGTTTCACAGTGTCACTGTGAAGATCAATAATTTATATTTTTATAACATCTAATTTTTCTATTTGATTGGGTTTTCCTTTATATTTTCTTCTTCTTACATACAAAATATTATAACAGACATAAAATTATAAAATATTACATTTAATGGATGGAAAAAATAATAAATAAATAAAAATTATGTATATTTATTGTTTATGATAAAAAGAAAAATGGCTGTCATTAGGAAATGTGTACAGAAACTGTATTCTGTTTATGTATAGCTATAATTTGGTAAAGCCTTTCATGGTAAATTGAATATATGTATAATCGCGTACGAGTTTAATCGGATAAGTAATTGCACGAGAATGGTTTTGATGTATGTACAGAAGAAATAAGATCAGAATATGGATTAGAACTGAATAATTTGCATACAGTTATTTATTGGTAATGTCTTGTCTACGATGGCATATCGTTTATATGCATGATAGTTCTCTTTGTATTAACAAAATTGATTACAATTCGTTGTTAGATTCCATAGCTTGCTGGTGGTAGCAAAACAAAACTAAACGATTTACATGACTTGAAAAACAAATATTTTCTAATTATATTGATTGGAATATGTCAATAAAAACTGGGATTCCATGGGCCTTTAGTTAAATCCCTGATACATTACTTGCATTTTACTAAACTTTATTTTATAAAATGCTAATCAAATAGGAATCATAGGAATTATTGACCTTTGTGAAGATAGCCCAAAATTTCATTCCCATAAATCGAAAAAGCGTATGGCAATACTATACAGGCTCTCCCAGAATTGGACGAACAGACGAAGCAGATTTATATAGGAGCTCATTTCCAACAGAAATAGCCAAATAAAGTTTTACGAATTATTCACTTATTCGAATATTCGAATCCACTTTTAGTGTTTTTAGTGAAATCGCATGCGCACCCACCATGTGTTAAGAGAGTATGGCTTTCCAATAAAACCATTTTTATAAGCTGTTTTGTAAAGTCCTTTTGTTTCTTAAAAATATTTGTTGATGTTTAATTGACGCCAGTGGGAAAACAAATGGGGAATTAAACAAAATTTGCAGAATAGAAAGAAAACTATTTTGTAATTCCTATTAGTAGTTCCGTAAATACTCGAACGTTTATAATTAAAATGTCAGTAAGCCATGTGGCTTATTCCCACCAGAATCCGGAAATGAATGTCATTTAGGGTTTATGTAATGGAAACGCGTAAATTCCAGAGACGATATCCAAATCGAGAACCCTTTCCCGAATATAGATTATTTCAAAACGAAGTGCCTGGTCATCCGACAAGGGATGGAGGAATCAGTCAACTTGATATAGATGACGATAGAGTAATTGGAATGGTGATAGATGATCATTCAATAAATGTTAGTTGTTTATCAAGATGTTCGAAAGTGCAACGGTCCACGTGACATCGTATTTTAAAAAGAAATCAGTTACATCCGTACCACGCGCAACGTGTACAAGACTTTTTACCTGCTAACATCGATGTTTAAAAAGAGAGGGTGGATATTCAATATCCATAAGTCGAACTATTGGGCCCGTGTAAATTTAAAAGTAGTACGGCGTAGCCTGTTTCAACACCAATTTCGAGAAAAAACATGTGGGCGGGAATATTCGACGGAAAATTTATTGGCTCAAAAGAATTACCACGTTGGATCAACGAAGAAGTCTTTCTAAGTTTTCTACAAAACGAGTTGAATGAATTACTTAATGACGGGTCCCTACAAACACGTTTTATTGGATGAGGAGGGGTTCATTATCTCCTGGTCTAAAGCCTTAAACTTTTCTGTGGAGTTATTATATGAAGATCTAGTTTGTGAAAGAGTAAACCAGAGCGAGTTGTAATTAAATTACTTTAGTTGTACTTTTGAAAGTATATTTCGAAATCGATATTCAAAAATAAAATTCAAATATTGCCACTATAAAGAAAAAATATATTACAAATTATTTATTAAATTTCAAAGTGACAACACAAATTAAAGAACTGGCAGAAACGTTGAGAAAAGTGTATAAAATAAGATTACTGAAAAATAAAAATTTAAAAAACTTGCGTCTTCATTCCTAACACGAATACTTATTGATGGGCCCTCGTATAATTAAAAAGTTCCTCAAAATTCTGAAATGAATCGATGGGCGTTCTCGTCCACTTGTTTACAAGTAAATATAAAAATAATTGTGCAAGGTTGGATTTAAATTTTGGATGAGGAATGTGGGAATTTATATGGAATATTAAGAGAGATTACTGTTTAGAATTCGCTGGGTACAATTTTGTTTTTTTTTTTGCGCCCACCGGTTTAAGCCTCAGAAGACCTTACCTTTCAGAAAAATAACCGCACATATTGGTTACCTCTAGAAGTTTTATAGATATTGTACAGTACCCGAAAAGGACTTTATGGTCACGGAAACTTAAGAAATTGTAGTGAAAATTCTTAACGATAAATTTTGTCGGAATTCCCCAAGCTCACTTGGTATGACCTTGTCTATAAGAAAAACAGTTTATAGATTTGTTACCTATGAGAATTTTTTAGATATTTGCAAGAAACTGAAATGGATATAAATGATCGCCAGAACTCAAATTAATTTAGAGCGAATTCTAAACGATAAATATTTCCCATATATACTAAAAAACATGAAAATATTACCTAGCGAATTCTAAACAACAATCTTAATTTTCCATTTACATTCGCAAGTTTCCAACCCAAAGTTTAAGTGCAACCATGCACAATAATTTTTATATTTACTTGCAAACAAGTGGTCGAGAAGCGCCTATATCATTGACTAATTTCAGAACCTGGTTCAACATTCAAATTACAATTACAATATAAACCTCAGATGCAAATTGGGAAAGAGGGACAGATATCAGATCTCAGAACATCTGAAATTTATGTTTCAATCCATAAGCAATCATATAGTCTGACACGAACAGTTCCTAGAATTTGGCAAAAACTCACTTTATAGTACCTATCCACTACCACTAAATTAAAAAATTTCATCATAATTTGTTGTTAAAAAGCGGATATAGATGGAACATTCTAAAAAATTTCAAAATTCTATATACTGAGTTCCTTTACTTCGGTCGTTGAAATATTTTCTTTTTAAAAAAAGGTATAAAATTGAATAGGAAATTGTCGCTGGTTATAAATAACATAAAAAAATTCTCTTTTGTGCTGCCATTTAAGGCGTAACATAATCTCTTATATTTCGCTGACAAATTTCCACTGTCTTCTACACCACGAATTTAGGGAATTTATAGTTGAGAATTTTCACTATAATTTTTGAGTTTTTGTGGCCATATAAGTTCTTTTCAGTATATCTAGCCATTGTGTTTGTATTGTCGCCCTCGATGGCTGAGTATAAAGTGACTGCTCTGTTATTCGTGGGTTTGCTTCTCGGTGGTAATCAGATAAAAAGTTACGACTGGGTGTTTTTAATGTGGCATGTGTTAGTTGTAGGCTTTTCTACATCACTTAATCATAGTATCTCAAAATCTTTCAAAGGTATCCAATATATGGCGACTAACATAAAGTTCTTAAGCGAGCTAGCTTTTCAATTTAGTTGTCAATTTTCATGGTTGTTTGAGCATTGCGATGTGTGTCACGAACAAAACAAAATTACTAAAATATAATTTCACCTATTTCATCGATTGAAGTTTGCATTTATGCGGAATAATAATAATATGTTCGTTCTTGTGGATGTTTGAAGATACAGTATAGTTTTGCCATTGTAACCATTGTTGGGTCTCATACGAAACGGCACATTTCACAACAGGATGTGCTAAAACAGGATGTCACAAAACAGGATATAACAAAACAGTACATGGTACGAAACAGGACCGATTAAAACAGTACAACACAAAACAGTACATGGTACACTAAAGTACATGGTACGGAAGAGTACATCGCAAAACAGTACGTATTAAAAGAGAACACCACAAAATAGTTAATAGTCAATTTTGCAGGTTTTAATTCCAAAAAATTGTTTAAGTTTTACTTATTGTTGCAAAATAGATCAAAAATTTAAATAAATATATAAATCAAATAAATATATTATTTATATATTTATTTAAATTTTTGATCTATTTTGCAACGATCGAGTATTAGCGATTTAAATTAAAATAATATTATATATTGTTAGGTGAAGGGCTATTTTATTATAATTTAAAGCAATTATAATTATAGTATACTGTCTAATTACTCTAGGTGAAGGTAAATATCCACTTGATAATATCCTAATTACTAAACGTATTCAATAAAAAAAATATTTAACAAATCAAGCTGAAAATCCTCTAGCTTAACGTTCAGTAACATGTACTTTAGTGTACCATGTACTGTTTTGTGTTGTACTGTTTTAATCGGTCCTGTTCCGTGCCATGTACTGTTTTGTGATGTCCTGTTTTATTACATCCTGTTTTGAAATGTGCCATAGTGAGCGGCTTCGGTAACCATCGCGTTTGATAAATATTATGTAATACGTATTGGTGTTTACCCTTTGAGTTGTAATTAGAACAAATTTCCTGAAATTTTGAAATATTATGGATAGTTCATTCAACATCCCAGATTTTAATAAAAACATAATCATCAATTACAATTTTCATCTCTATTTTGAATAAAATATTTCGATTTGACATGAAGCAAAACTTTTTATTCAATAAACTTTAAAGATTAAAAAATTTCCAATTTAGACACAGGCACAGCTTGTGCTTTTATTACTACTAATGACAGGTATATATTTTTTATTTATTTATTTATTTAAATGTTCATAACTTTATTGTTTGTAGTCGTAAAGGCACGAAATAACTTTTATTGTATTCTAATGCTTTAAAAAATGGCTTCTGGACCAAATCATAAAAAAATTGTAAATGTATGAAAAATATCACTTTCGAAATTCATTTAAAAAGAAACTAACAGTTATTTTGAAATGAGCTTAAAAATATTTTTTGAAATAAATTTTTTTCTAGTTTAAACGCAAATCGTATACTAGTACTGAGGGTTAAGAAAATACCTTTTAAGTGATTGATAAATTTTTAATCAACTTCATTTATTAAATTTTGTTCAAAATGACCTCCTGCGCTCCGTATGCGCATACATCGTTTTATTTTCTCCACGGTTGTTATGCGAAGTTGTATTTCGGGTCTGGCTCCTCTGTTGCGCACATCAATTCTGTAGTACGTCCCCAGACAAAGAATTTCAGAGGTTTGAGGTCTGGCAATGAATCATCCAAGTATTCTCTTACCTTTCGTTATGGTTATGTGCCGGATAGCCGTCATTTTCCAAAAAAAATTCATCAAAACCGACTCCAAATTTAATATAATTTAAAATTCGAATTCTACCATTTAAATTACGATCTTAATTTATGAGTTCACATCGCTCAGTAGTCTGATCTTTGCGAAGACTAATGAAGATATAAAAAGAACCATGATAAAATTTACTTACAGTTGCATATGAATAATAATTAAAAGTTGCCTTTCCAATGGCGAGATTTCTTTAAATATTTGTATTTTAGGAAGCTTTGTGACCATAAAGCAACAATATGCTCTAAATGCTACCTTGCTACTACCCCGAAGGTGGTTATTATATGTAAGCTTCTATTCATTTTATCAACGCTGGTTAGCTCCTTCACTCTAATTGGTCCAGAAGATGGTTCGAAAATAATTTATGATCCCATTTAAGATTATGTATGTATGTTCTAATTATGTTCATGCATTGACCTAGTTTCATATTGATCCGTTAAAAATCAATTTAACAAGCCTAGGCTCGGTCCAGTTAGTTAATTATATAATATCATTGTGTTTATAATTATATAGAGAAATCATGAGCTTAAAAAAATATTACAATATCACCTCACCAGACGCGCGATACTCAATATAAAATGAATAATTCTATAATATTGCGTTGCGAAGCAACGAAAATGAGGAAAAAAAATCGTAGGAAATGTTTGTTATATGGAGCGGTATCTATTGAGGTAATATTGTACTTTCTCCATAATTCCACTATTTATTATAAACACAATGATAATATTAACAAAAAAATCTAAAGTTATAAACTGTTCAAAGCAGGGTTGCAAAAAAAACTGTTTTTTTTTAATTTAAAACAAAAAACACGTTTTATTTGTTTAAAACATGTTTTTTTTGTTTAAAACATGTTTAAAACAAACCAAAAAAAATATGTTTTAAACATGTTTTAAACGTTGTTTTAAACATATTTTCATTACGAATTAAGTTAACTTTTTGTCGATTTTCTTGTAATATCTCGATACAAATTAAAAGAGAACTAAATGAACGTTCAAAATAACTACAAGCTCAGGTCTAAGTATGAAGCACGTTTACCCAAAGTCAACGTAACGCTACGTCGACGGTTTAAAAAAAATCGGTCTCTCTTAATCGATTGAAGTAGCAGCACGATCATTTTCTTCGTAAGTTGCCTAAAGTGCCTATTCCATGGAAAAATTTTACTGACTGTATTTTTTTACTGCAAAAACGAAAACAAAAAAATACTTAAAATTCCATAAGAGTGACAAAGAAAACAAATATCTTTTATTTCATTTTTATAGCAAAATTTATGGTTCTCACGTATCTAATAATTTCGTCGACACACAATAAAATATTTTGATGCTACATCCACCAAATAAAATAATGCTCAATCAAACTTACCGTAACTTTCTCCTACCTAATTTATTATTATGTAGTTTAATATAAAATTATTTGTATTTTATAACAAGTATTTAGATTTTTGTTTGTATATTTGAACACCTAAAAAAAGATTAAAAACACTAATATTCACTAATGTAAACAAAACTCGAATTTTAGGTATCGAAATAAAAAAACAAACTGACATTTGACTATAAAAATGGCGAACGATTTATTTTGTGTGAGTGTGAAAAAAATTTCTTATCTTTACATACATTTTTTGTAGATGTGTTGACAATGCTGCCATAAAAAGTGCTAAAGATTACATTTTTTAGAGCACGTTATGGCAGCACACTACCACAATGATAATTATTTTCTCAGTAAAATTTTACTGACAAAAATTTTTGTTTCGTACACAACCAGTAAATCTATATTTTTTTCTCGCTTTTATTTTTGCAGTCAGTAAAATTTTCCCATGGAATAGACACTTTAGACGTGGATTTTATTTTTCTCTTCTATTTTAATGTGCTCAATTTTCAACAAAGAGACTCGATCATTTATTTGTGTTGCTGTATTAAAAAATAGTAAAAGAGAACTTGTCGACATAAAGTGACGTCATTAGCAAAAGACCAATGTTCACTGTCCCATAGTGGAAGATGGCTCTGGTTACATAATTATACAAATTAATAAAATACTAATACAATATACAGGAAACCCTCCAAAAAGACGATTAATTCGTTCCGTGTTCTTTAAAACCGTGTTGTTCGAGACTACAAAAAATAAAATAAAAAAGACATTACGTTTTATTGTTTATTTTTTGTTATGACAAACAAAAAATAAAATAGAATAAAGAAAATCGTGTTTGAAACCGTGTAGTTTGAGAAAATGGGTATCCATGTTCTTCGAAACCGTGTTCTTCGAATGCCGCTCTTGGAGGATTGCCTGTAATTTGTATTTCTTTATATATGTAGTTATTTATATAGTATTGGGATCTGCATAAATCAATTTTGAATTAAATCGTTTTTCTCTATTTTCGTTTGTTTTACAGAATTCGTCGATCCTTTTTATTTTACATAACTGTTCTTAAATCGTTTAATACAATTTTGGGGAAGTCCTTTCTACCAATCGGTTTTATCTTTTTTTGTAATCCAATTTTTAGCTTATTGGTTATCTTGATCCTGAGCGGTGTTGATTATCATTTAAAAATAATAACTCGTCCCACAAAAACAGTATTTGGCATTACTTCACTGAAATCGAAACATTTAGTTCTAATACTTGTGTGCCTGATGTCGATTTTCTTTGTCTGAATTTCCGATTAACTAAATTGATGGTTTGTTCATACCAGTATTGATAGATGTCTCTGTAAGGTTCATAACCAAAATATGCCTGAAATTTAGTTCTAAACTTAAAACTTAGTTTGGATATTTTGTCAATTTTAGATTATAAATACTTTAGAAATTAATAAATCTTCATTTATTTAGCAAATTTTAATTAAAAAACACCAGACTAGATTTGTGTAGTGCCTTCGAACGAGTGGTTTGAAGTAATAATCAATTTGGTTGACCACAAATTGGGATAAGACAATCGGTGTCAGGCATACCATACAGTATAAACGAAATGCAAAAATTGTAAAAAGGAACTATCTGGTGTCTTGTTCTTGAAACAGTGGAAGTTTCGCCAATCGGAATATGGTTTGCTTCGGAATTCTCTATATTATTTGATTTTTTCACCGGGTGCTCTGATTATTTTTTAAATTTTCTCTGTATATTTCTAAATTTTTGCCACTAATAAGGAAAAAATTCCCACTGCGGCGCGAAGTATTCGAATAATGCAGAGAATTCTAAAGCAAATCGTGTTCCGATTGAGAAATGTCCACCGAAAAGTGGGGCTCCTGGTTTAGTGGTTAGAATGAAAGAGCACCTGAAAAAATGCACGCAATTAAGCACACTTGTGGATGAGTTGAAGATCTAGATACCGACCATAACGCATCACGGAAGGATATTACATATATTGTAAATTAACCAAATTATTTTATAAATATGATTTATGCAGCGAAATTGCTAAGCGAAATTATTGTTTCTCTGAAGAAACTCAAAAAATACTACATTAGAAACAATAAATAAACGAATTAATTGAAATTCAGAAATGGTTTATACTACGGCAAGCGATGCTTGAATGTAATCTTCAGATTGCCATTGTTTAAATATTATTTAACCAACATTTCAAATTTAATTAATCATGAAAGGCTGCCAAGTTAGTTACAGTATTTAAATCATTATCATCAAAACCAAATTGAAAACTGAAGCCATTTATATAAATGATACTAACTGAATCTAACTGATGAGTTTGGGTTTTGTGGCCAATCAAATTTATTTAATTTTATTGTATAAGTATTTGAAGTAACAGATATTATATTTATAAGATTTACTAAAGTTAATTTAAATAAAAAAAACTTTTGTTTTTTTGTCTAATTAAAATCATGTTTTAAACACTTGTTTAAAACAAAATGTTTAAAACATACCGCTTTGTTTAAAACATGTTAAAAACATTCGTTTTAAACGTTTTGTTTAAAACATTGCAACCCTGGTTCAAAGAGCATTTAATGAATTAAAAACTGTGCTGTCAAGCTTTTTAGGAACTATGTATTGAAAAAATATTCAAGAAGATCATTTAAATAGTTTCTGAGTGTGTGCTATACTTTATTTTAGAACGTAATATGTGATTATGACCAACACCTGACTTTATTTTGTAATTTTGTTTTAATCGGTTTTCCATTAACGATATCTTTTTTAGAAAATTTGAAAATAATTACCTTTTATGGAAGCTTTTATTTCCAGTACACCGATTTTCGCTCAATTTCATGGAAAATTCCCAATTTATGACAAAGCTTAAGCGTAACTTTTCCTGGTCAATAAAGTTGTATAGGATTTAAATTTTCATTTACAATTTGATTTTCCACAACAATTATAATGAGCCAATTCTGTAGCAAATTGTATTTTGATGTTTCCAATTTTAATCGTTTCTTCTCAGTTTTATGTAATTTCCTGTTATCTCGAGATCAACCAATTAATCGTAAAGCTTAGCAAATATGAAATTTTATTTCGATCATTGAACTGTAGAGGGCTGAATTTTTCCGCAATAAATTGTTTATCATGAATTGCCTTTTCCCTTTAAATTTTGGAAAAATTAGGTGGACCAATTTTATTGCAAATATAATTTAGAATCCTCTTGTTCTTAGTAAAATAAAGTAGAAAAATCAAGAAAATGTTCGTCCTCGAGGTTTTGTAGGTTTATCATTCGCTATATCGCCGAAGTAAAAAAAATCATTATTACCGTTTAAATTTCAAAAAACCAACAAAGTCAACCAAAGTCAACAAATTTATTTGAATCTTTTAATTCTTTGTCGTTAAATTTTTCAACATCAGTGCAAAACTTGAAAAGTCCCATGGAAGCTGCTACTTCTGGTACACAGATTTTTCCGAAACCTCTCAAGGGTATGCCAATTAATAGAAAGAGGTTAAGTATGAAGCTGGACTGTAGAGATGCCGATTTTTGGCGCACTACAGTTAACACGTCATTTCCGGTAAAATTTAAAAATCAGATTTGACAAATTTAACTGAATTAACTGCAAACGACCGTTTACCGGAAACGATAATTCAATGAAAATGCCAATTCACCGAAAAAGTTAATTAACCGAAAACGACAATTCACTGAAAGCGACAATTTAATAAAAAATATTGATTGAAAATAGTATTCACCGAAAACGACAATTCGGCGCAAACGACAAATCACCGAAAGTGAGAATTCATCGAAAACACTATTCCTTAATACAACCTTCCGATTGTTCCTTTAAAAAGCGGAATTTATCGGATTTGTAATAATACAGAACAGAAAAAATAATTTTTATTATTTGGAATTATTCAATTTAATAATGGGATCGTACTGAAAACCGGAATCCTTAAATCCCGAAAACGAAGAAAACTAAATATATTGAAACAAAAAATACTGAAAAAAAAATTTCGAAAATTAAAATACTTAAATTCCTATACAACAACTCATTCTTTTTTTAATATAATTTTTATTAAATTATTTGAACCCTTTCAATTAGTGAATTTCGTGTCTCTTTCCTAATTGACATTAGCGCAAATTCTATATTCCCGTCATGTTTATAGATCCCCGCTTCTTCGCCCTCTGAAATTGAAATAAAAAGCCCCTCGGAGGGTTGAATGGGGGGGGGGGGGGGAGCACAACAACCAGTTAATCCACGTGCCTATGGAAGCCGCGTAATCCGTTAGATCATACAGTTAATTCCACACGCACTCATGTTTAGTTTAAGCGAATTGCAATTTAAAAAACTGTGTTTATCAAGTTTTTTTCTGGTTTATTCAACGATATTTGCAACCTTTGTCGAAAGATTAACTGTTTTTTTAAATTATTTAAATTCCAGAATATCAAAGCTTCGGGATTTATTTTTTCAATATTTTTGTCGGGATTTTTATTCCAGTATTTTAAGCTTCATTAAAATATAACAGCCCTTTAATAATATGCGAAGCGTTTGCAATATTTTCGGTAAATTATCGTTTTCGGTCAATTACTTTTCGGTTAACGGTCGTTTTCTATGAATTATTTTTCGGTTAGTTGTTTTTCCGGTAAATTGTCGTTTTTGATGATTCGGTGAATTGTCCTTTTCGGTGAATTGTCGTTTTCGATGAATTGCTTTTCAATAAATTGTCGCAGAACCCGTTACAGTGCACTTAATTACTCGTACGATATATTGCAATTTTGCACATTACCTGAGAAAAATTAATAATTTATGCATGAAAAATATAAACAAGTTTTCCATTTTAAATCTACCTTGTATATCTATTTTCTAACATTATAGTAACATTTGATTGACTATTTTATTGATAAGACTTCATATAAATAATAGCTCCCATCAAACAGAACAAGAAATTGAATATCTTGCAAAAACACTCAAAGGAAACTTGAAATGTGCGCGCGGACTGGGAAAAAGAAGTATGTATCTTGTTTTCGTCTCTTCTTAATTTAAAATTACTCATTTCTACCGATTTTGACTGTTCGTTCGTTGAATCTTTTTATTTTATTTTTTTGAGTATGAATTATTGAGCTTTTTTTTTTGTTGTTGGTAAGAAATATGATTTTTAATTGGTATTCATAAGAAAACTTCTCATCGTCTTACATTCGTTTTGGTATTTCAATGTTCTGGCAATATGATTAATCGAGTGATGTCAGAAAAGTTGATTTGATTTATATGCTCATAATTAGATAATGAGTTTTTTGAATTCGAGAGAAAAAAAATGTATAATAATAATAAATTGAGTTTAAAAAAAAAATGAAAAACCAATGATCATCATGATGCATACAAACAACGATAAATAGTAATAATAATGGTGATAATCCATCCCATCATTTAAAATAAAAAATGGAGATGATGAAAAAAAAAATCTTTATACATGCACTATAATATGTAATAATAAAAATGACAGACAGACGCATTCTAGTTTGTTGTTGGTTGCTGGTAAAATTAAAAGCATACACCGGTTTCTTTGAATTTCAAATCATGCAATACAAGGGTTCGTTCTGGTTAAGTATAAAAAGTAGTAGTTTGATACTCCCAACTTGAGCGGCGCGAGATACGAAATACGTTTGTTTTTTTTTTGTTTTTTGGTTTTTGGGTTCTGATATTTCAATGTCAACCTGATCGTTCAATAATTTATTTTAATTTATAACACAAAATGTAAAATAAAAATTATACATTTCTCAGTTAAATTATATTGAACTTGATTCGATTTATATTATACATATTTTTGATATGTGCGCGCGCGGTATTAAAAAAAAAATCTTAAAGAAATAAAAATATTTTCTTCTTGTTGGAAACAACAAAAAAATATTGATGATGGTGGATGGCGGAGATAAATGGTGTCGCTCAGTTGGAAGATGTATAAAAATTATTATTATTATTATTTTTTTAACTTTTTTCTTTTTCATTTTCATTCTTGAGATGGATAAAGAAAAAGTTGTCTTATTTTTGATGAGAGTTTTACATTATTATTATTATTATCAGTATTACTGTTATTATTATTGCTATTGCTGTTGTATGAACATATACTTTATCGTTGGCATGGTAAGTATAATGTCTAGATCAACCGGAATTGCGAACAGACGCAGATACGATTTAAGTAAAATATTTAAGGAAAATTTGTAATTTTGGGACATGGTACATTGGTACAACAATAAGTTGTGTATAATAATGACACTACTTTTCTAACCTGTTAGTTTATCAAAAATATTTTACTTTTGAATACAAATTTGTGGCTAATATACTCGTATTACATTTTATAATAATTTATTAAATTTTAATCATATTTTCACATATTATTTCAATTTTATGTTCTGGGGGTCTATTATGAAATTTTCGACTTCGGATCTACCGTGGATTTTCTTATTATGAAATTATTTTTCCCATCGTAAAAAACCGAAATCGTAAAACCCGCCATATTATGAAACTTAAAGAGAAAACTAAATCGGGTTTTCCCGATCGAATGTTAAAATCCGTCTGATATTTAGTAGGTAAATTTCGTTTTGAATTTTTTTTTTTTTTTTCGAGAAATAAAAAGTTTAAAAACTTAAGTTTAAAACTTAAAAACTTCCATACCATGAAAGGTATATCATTTACAAGAGAAAATACTAAAAACAAAAAGATTTTAAATTAATTTTGCAACGATATATTTTAATAAGCAGCTGTCAACAAAAATTTGGTCCTTGATTTTAATTTTCGTCATTTTCGTTATTTCCGGAAGTGCTAATTAGAAGTATGGCAGCCGTTTAAAAATCCGAGATGAAGAAATTTTGTTTTATTTAAGGTTAGATGGGGGCGTTGATATTCGTGATGCATTAAATAATGACGGAAATATTAACGATATTGGAAGAATGACAACTTTACTGTCAACAGTGTACGTTGATGGTAAAGTTGTCACTCTTCAAATATTCTTCATATTTTTGGAAGTCCAAGACATATGCATGACTATGCACAAGATGCAATGTCATATGCTAGAATTTACGGACATATTTATTTATTGTTAACGTTTACATGTAATCCCAAATGGGATGAAATAAATCAAAATCTGTTCGATCATTTCGACATTACAGGATGCGTTTTTAAACAGAAACTCAAGTCATTAATGGATTTAATAAAACATGAAATTTTGGAGAAACGCGTTGCTGGATGTATTCCTTCGAATGGCAGAAAAGAGAATTGACACATGCCTACATTATAATTTAGTTATTAACAAAAATAACACCAAATGAAACAATTTCTACAGAAATTCCAGATTTAACAACTGATCCGGGATTATTTAATATTATTAAACAGGTGCATCAAATCATCTAGAATGGTTGACGGTAAATGCTCAAAACGATACCCAAGAGCATTAATAACAGTCTCAATTACAGGCATTGGCGGTTATCCATTATATCGTCTGCGATTAATTGATGATAATGGCCAATCTTTCATTTTAAAAATTAAAAATGAAGAAATTGAAATAGATAATAGATGGTTTATCCCGTATTCACCACTATTATGTAAAGCATATACAACACACATCAACGTCGAATATTGAAATTCTGTGAGGTCAATAAAATATATTTGCAAATGTACGTAAACAAAGGCTGTAATATGTCAATTTTTGGTGTAACATCTAATACTGATTGAAATATGGATGAAATTATACAATATCAAAAATTACGTTATATAAGTATAGCAATGAAGCTGTCTGGCGAATTTTAAAGTTGTTCTTTTAGCGGTTCATGTTGAAAATGGGCAAAGAGTTTATTTTACTACACAAAATGCATTACAAAGAGCAGAACAACCACTCCTAACAATATTTGCTACATTTTTTTTCATTATTTCAAACTGATTCATACGCGAAAACACTCAGATGTTGGAATATCGATGATATTACACTTGGAATGCATCTAAAAAAATAGTTTAACGTCGTAAACAAGGAACTCATGCTTTAGGGAGATTATATATAATTAGTTAATGTTCTTGGACAGAAACATAATTTTAATGGCCACGACTTTATTTGAAAGAAAATTGTATGCTATTAATATTTGAATATGGTTTTAGACATGTGACCCCCGCGAATGGCGCGTACATGGCGTAATCTGGAGATCCAATTTACGATCACTCTTCACATCATTTCTGGTCGTATTACGGCAATAAGCAAAGTTTCTGTATTTCGTGTGATGAGCAGCCACGAAAATGCAATAACCAATCATTTTAATACAAAATATTAACCAACCAAAACTTTGTAATGATACACAACTTGCCGTTAAAAAATTAATGACAAATTTAATTGGAGCAACAAATTAACTGACAAATCCAAAGGTGTTTCGAATGATGCTAAATTATAACACACAGCAATAATCACTGATAACATATTTGTGTCGTTATGTCAAAAAAGTTGGGTGAATCGTCGGCCGTAATCAATTACTTACCTGTATCCAGATTGCTTACCTGTATCCTGATGTTTCTCACCCTGAAACACATCGTAACAACATAAATACCTAAAGGAGAAAGCATACCGGTCGTACGAAGCATGAAGAAAATTGGCATACATCATCCTGGAAACAATCATCCGATCCAAGTAAACTGGACGTCATCAAAATCAACCTACAACACAAATTTCATTGTATGTTTTCATTGTTTAAATTAGTATTAATACATACCTACATTGTGTATATCTAATTATTGATGGTTCTCTGCATTAAAGTATTTAAAATAAGTAGAGTTAATAATTCCGTAACAATTCATAATATTTTTGATTAATTTGCTCACCGTAAATTTGGTTTGTTTAGTGTTTTGACATTTGTTTTAATTTGTTTGCATTGTAAAACCAACTCACTACCAAACTGATGATCGATAAGACAGATATCTACCTTATCAACTAAGGTGATGTGCATGTGAATGCAGCGATTCTGAGTTTGTGTGTAGAGCTTTCACTGTATTGGTTTTTGTTTTTAGCTGCATAACCAAAAATCAATGCTTGAAATTTTCATTCCCATTTTGTCAACCAAGTAAATTAAATGTAATAAATTAAAATAAATGTAATTTAAAATAAATTAAAGTTAAAAATAACAATTCGGCATCCGTTTTTTCTAAAAGGTGATGAATGATATGCCATTTAATTTTAAAAGAATACCATTTCCAACACAAGATTCACAACTTCAAGTTTGTGCTTTAAATTTGAAATATCCATGCTTCTCACACGGTCAATTATATTTTGGATACTCACGTGTAAGGAAACCATCATCATTATGTGTTCGCACCTGAAGGAAGGAACAACAAAAATTGTTGTATACCAAAGATCATTGTAATAAATCAATCAATGTTTATACAATCAAAATATTTTTAATTCATTTTTCATTTTAATTTAATAAAACACAAAAAAATATTAATCTTTCATTTAAAATCACACGATCGGCAAAGCGGGCAGATATAAAATATTTATTTTTTGTAAATTTGTAAATTTGTTAGGACTACAACCTGTGAACAATTCGAATTATTAATAAATTTTATAGAGCGAAATGAGCAAACTAATAATCTGTGAGAATTTAAAGAAGGAATTAAATAGGAAAGGCCCTCCAACAAAACAAATAACTGGTTGGAAAAAGGTGAGGTTATGTCTAAATATAGTACAAAATACACATCTTTTAAGGAATGGAAAGACTTTAAATATAACATCAAAACAAATGTAAAAAATTATAAAACATCGATTAAAGCAACTGGAGAAGGCCTATCTGTAGATGCAAAAAACTTAGCTAACTAGAAGAACGGGTTGACCGGCTACTACATCTAATCACTGGAATTAATGGTACAGAAGCCGAACATTTTGGATGTTCCTCACGAATAAACGTCAATAAGTCATTAGACCCCACCGAAAATCTAGTTAAATACTAGAAAATCCGGAACCCATCACTCCAACTCCTAATCGGCAGCAAAGAAAAACTTAAGAAACTATTAAAAAGTTTAGAAGAAAGTTTGACATTGCCAAAAGGAATTAGTTAATATCCAAAAGGAAAGGTTAGATCATGGCCCAAAAATATAACTGCAAATTATAAAACAAAAAGCTAATGAGTTGGAACTAAAGAGGATAGAATTAGATTTGAAAGAAAGCGAATAGAATGCCAATTTTTTTATTTCATTTTAACGTAGTAATTCTCATGAAATTACATTATTGATTATCCAATGGATTTTAGATTCATTTCAATCAATAATACAAAAAATATTGTCGACAATATTTATAAATCGAATAAAAACTCTAAAAATTGTTCTTTATCTCAGATGACTTACGTTGGAAATTATCTTAATTTTCAAACAAATTTTCATTAAATTCTACATCGTATCTTACATATAAATTATGGAGAAGGTCACATGGATTCACAATTTGCGCAGCCTTTACCATCTGGTAGTGTAACTCACGTGAGTGGAATACACTTCTCCATCGCGCTTTGACCATTCCAAAAACTCGTTCTATAATATTACGGGCCTTTGCATGTAGTGTGTTGTGCCGTGATTCCCATGAAACTTGAATAACTTGTCTGAAGGGAGTTTTTATCCAAAGTTGTACACCATATTCAGAATCTCCTTAATTAAAATGATGACAAATAAATAAATATCTAATTAGTGTAGGTTGCCGTTCATTTAGATTTAAAAAATATTTATTATCATTACGTTCTGGGTATGATAACCTTTTCGATTGTAAAATTCCAGGAAATTCAGTTTTAGAAAAAAAATATGGTTTAGATCTGTTTTTCTCTTCCTTTGTCAAGGGATATTAAGTTCAATAATAAAAACGTCTCGGCCAATGGATTTGAAAAAGTTGGTTGGCATTACCTACCAGTTTCAATATCGGTGGAACCGCATCAGCATTTATTCTATGCACAAAATTGGGCTCGGCCAACGTTAAAATAAAATTAAACAACTACTTGGAAACCCGAAATAATTTTATAAATCTAAAACAATTGTAACTGGATATTTACAAATATGTTTAAACCAATAAGAATACAGAGTTGTACGTTTTATTTGTGCATATCAAATGGGTTCGATCATAAACTTTTCCTCTCGATGGAAGTTGGATTTACATGATCGATTCTTCATCACTTGAATGAAAATAAATAAATATAAATAAATAATATTTATATTTAACAATAATATGTTTATATATTTTATTATTCACCCATAAAAGAAAATTAAATTTGTTGCATTTGTCAAATTAAATAAAACAGCAACAAAATATAAATTGGTAACTTCACACCAAATAATCATTTTATAGTATTGCTAACGTCATGTTTGTATTTGAGAGATCTGACCAACTATTTTCATAATTGGTAAATTCGCGGAGGATTTCGAGGTAATTTCTCGAAAAATCCGAAATCGGAAAAAATGCATAATAGCCCGGTTTATTAGAACAATATTGGCACAAATTAACATAGGGCCATATAAAAAGTCACCGTGGATTTTTGGTACTTTTTTGAACAAAAATTTTCTTTATTGAAAAGAAATTTTAATTAAGTACATATTTACCATTATTATCTATGATCTTTGGCCATTTTTCGGGTAGCTTCATAATTTTATCGGTCTAGGACTTCAGTGATTTATCGTCGAAAAACTTGGCCAAGTGATTTTCAGCGGCGCTTCGGTCGGCCAAATTTTAGCAGCAACAGAGTTTTGCAGAGACCGAAACATGGTAGTCAGACGGCGCAAGGTGAACGCTATAACCAAGTTCCGTCAATTTGTTCCGAGTCATCAAAGATGTGAATGGCCGCGCATTGTCATGATGGAACACAACTCTGTTTTTTCGCTCTTTCTGGATTGCTCCGTTCAAACGATCGAGTTGTGCACAATACAGAACGGAATTGATGGTTCCGAAACGTTACAGCAGCTCATAATGGGCAACTCCCTTCCAATATCACCAAACACTCAACATAATCTTGTTTGCCGTCTTTCCAGGCTTTGAAGCCGTTTGTGTAGGGTCATCAGCCTTTGACCATGAGCGCTTGTGTGTAATGTTCTCGTATTTCGCCCATTTGTTATCGCCTTTAATGATTTGTTTCGAAAATTGTGTAATTTCGTTGCGTTTCAGCAGCATTTCACTAATGGTAATTCAGTCAATTAAATTTCTTTGCGTTATATCATGTTGCACCTAAACATCGAGATTTATTTTGTAGCCTACTCTTTTCTAATGATTTCAAACTGTCATGTGGTTGATGTTAAGTGCCTCCGAGGTGCATCTTTCACATCCAAATTTTCGGAACGGATTCGAGCAAACCACTCCAAAATGAACAAATTAGAAAACTATCTTCACAAAAAATGTAAGCTGAAATGTCATTTTTTAAGTACATGTACATTTGAGACCATCGGGTGTGTTGCCCGATATAGTACCGGGTGTTTCTTTTAAACTGAAATGATCAAATATCTCGAAAAATAGCCACGCTACGGAAAAAGAGTCCATAATCAAAATTTAATTATACCGCGGGGGAAATACATTAGTGCAAAAAAAAATAGTTCCCCACCGCCCGCTTTGTAGGTGGGGCGGGGGTAACTTTTATGTCGCGTACATGACATCGGAAACAAATATTTCCATACTCGCTAACTAACTCAAAACCAATCAATTTATTTGAAATGCTTTGTACCACGCCTACTAGTTCCAAACTCGAGTTGAAATTGTTTTATCTTTGTTGTTGTTTTAATACATTTTGTGTGTTTCCATAGAATTTTTTCCGAACTAACTCACTATGTCATGAACGCACTATTAAACTAAGATAGGAAGCCATATTTTTTATTGCAGATACGGATTCTACGACTAAAAGTACGTATGATTTGAATGAAATATTTTGTTCGGTTCATGATAAAAGGCGTTGTAATCGACGAAATTAAATTTTTTCAATTTCTTCTTCTTAGAACACACGCATTCGATTCTGCAATACGTTTGAAATAAAAAACATCCCGTTTTCATTGGAAATACTCGAAATTCGTCATCAAAACAGTTTATTCAGTTTTGTAAATCACATTTAACGTTAGTGTTATTTCTTATCTTCATGTTTTTCGTAATTGCAAAATAAACGATAAAATACTTTAGAATGGAGCGTTTAACTGTGCCAGAGAAAATTGAAATGGTTCTAGTTTATGGAGAAGCTGGCAGAAATCTTGAAAATGCTGTTGCTATTTACGCTCAACGTTTTCCGGATAGGATTCGTTCACGTGCTTCATTTGGCCGTACTATCAAACAATTTATTACTGATGGAAATGTTCAACCGAAAAAGAGGACCCGTAGAGCAACAGTCACTGGAGAAAATAATGAAATTGCTGTATTGGCAGCAGTGGCTCATAATCCTCATGTTAGTACACGAGAAATAGTTCGCGATTCCGGATTGTCCCTCACCAGTGTTTGGAGAATTTTAAAACGGCATAAGTATCATACATATCATGTGCCTTTACACCAAGATCTTCATGGTGCTGATTTCCAACATCGGGTAACTTTTTGTCAATGGGCACGTGAACAAATACAGCAAAACCCCAATTTTTTTCGTTGCGTAATGTTCTCTGACGAATCGTCTTTTACAAACCATGGAACGGTTAATCGACACAACATGCATTATTGTAGTGTTACAAATCCGCACTGGCTTCGTCAAGTTGAACATCAGCGTCCTTGGACTGTCAACGTGTGGTGTGGAATAATTGGCAACAAACTCATAGGCCCCCACATTATTGAAGGCAACTAGAATGGTCAAATGTACCGAACCTTTTTGGAAAATGAGCTGCCAATATTACTTGAAAATCTGAGCTTAGAAGTGAGACGGAACATGTGGTTTCAACATGATGGTTGTCCTGCACACTGTTCGGTGGTGGCACGTGAAATACTTGATCGTGATTTCAATGGTCGCTGGATCGGTAGAGCTGGTCCGATAAATTGGCCCGCCAGATCACCAGATCTTACTTTGCCAGATTTCTTTTTGTAAGGCTATCTCAAAGACAAAGTATACAAACAAGAACCAGTTGTGTACAATCATTTGAATAGCGTATTAATAAGTGCACTGAAGTCGCAGGCCATCATTTTGAACACTTATTTTAAGCTAAAATTATTTTATTCACCTGCCATTTACAATAATAAATTGTTTTGATGACGAATTTCGAATATTTCCAATGAAAACGTGATGTTTTTTATTTCAAACGTATTGCAGAATCGAATGCGTGTGTTCTAAGAAGAAGAAATCGAATTTCGTCGATTACAACGCCATCTATCATGAACCGAACAAAATATTTCATTCAAATCATACGTACTTTTAGTCGTAGAATCCGTATCTGCAATAAAAAATATGGCTTCCTATCTTAGTTTAAAAGTTACCCCCGCCCCACCTACAAAGCGGGGGGTGGGGGACTATTTTTTTTTTGCACTAATGTATTTCTTCCGCGATATGATTAAATTTTGATTATGAACATTTTTTCCGTAGAGTGGCTATTTTTCGAGATATTTGATCGTCTAAGTTTAAAAGAAACACCCGGTATATATAGGCATCAACACCACCTAGTCGCAAAAAAACGAGGAGTCTCTCTATAACTTATTATTTTACTTTGAGCATAGTAATATAAACGCAAACCTGCATACAAAATTTTGAAGCATCTTCTTTTATTGTAACCCTAAAATTCAAACTCGTTTTATGACGTAAATAATAGAGTTGGATTTTCCAAATTTTCAAATATACGTTTGGTGTTTCTTTAACAATTTAAATACATAATGTTTACTATGAAAAATGCTTACATATTTTGTATGCAGCTGTACTACGGTTTTTGTTATATTTAATCTTTGCAGTCTGTTCTGGAGCCGAAGCACCCCCAACTCTTTCGTAGTTCGCTTTTCACGTCCTTACCTTACACAGTCGCGATTTTTGTAGAACTTTCTGCACATTGCATAACTCCATGCCAGTCTATAGTACTGGGCATAGAAGATGGGTGGGCCCATGAGTTCTGCACTCCATCAGCGGGCCATAGTTGTGATCATTTTCATCATAGATCGTAATCTGATCATGAAAAATCCTTTTTGCTTCCTGCGTTAATCGGAATTCGAACCGGATATCTCCACATCCAAAAGCCAATGCCTTAACTTACTGAGCCATTTGGTCGGTTTGCTTCTGTTTATTTTTATTTTTTCTGTACGTTGATATATTGAATAATATTAGAATTGAAAAATGTCTTTAATGTATTTTTTTATTAATATTTTTCTAAGCTTTGTAACGGGTGTACTACGAAATCCCGGTTTTCAAAATCCCGGTTTCCAAAATCCTGATCTTATAGTTCTGGAGTCTTGATTTTGAAAAAAAAAATATTTTTTATTAATTCGGGCCGGCCGGAATAATAATATTTTAACATAAAAATAAGATATCTTGACTTCAAATGAAAAATCTCCTTTGATTGTCTTTCTGTGGTTATACGTTTAGCCGATTCAGATTGTGTAACGGAACCTTTTCAGAACGGTGAATTTTCGCTCTGCTATCAAAATAGTATTGTAGCTCTATGTACCGGTAACAGCAGCACATTTACTATTTTACCCACATTAACGAATTTATGGAGGGGGGAAAATAAATATGAAACAATTCAATTTATCATTCAAATAGAAGATGTAACAGACTGAGTCTCAATAGAAGTCAAGTCACAGCACAACCATTCTATAATTGTGATCAAGTCGTTGGAAACCAATGGTATAAAAATTGAAGCTTATACCAATTGTAGTTTTTGAGCTTTTAGCTAAAATTTATTTGTTTAAGATTTACAGTAAATCCATGTTATCCGGAATACTTGGGGATGAGAGAATTCTTGATTATCGAAAATTCCGGATAATTGAATATTTCATTAAAACTAGAAATTTTACAAGAATTTCGCTTTATTTCATTATTTTTTAGGAAACTCGTTTATTTATTTTCAGTTAATTGAATTTATTGCAAATAATAAATACATTTACAAATTACGTATACGAGTACCCCCATACGAGTACCCAAATTATTCATAAATTATGTAATTCAATTATAAAATTTAATAATAAAATATCAAAAAATTCAGACTTCGTCATTATTTGACCTCAAACTTCATGGGTTTTTTAAAAGCCACGATCTTATATCTAGCTGTTTGATAGACTTTTCTTGATTCACAAGAAAATTGTTCTACATGACATAAATCTGCATAGCTTCTTGAGCAGAATACTGCGAGAATTGTTTTGCAAATTTCAAAAATGTCATCAATTTCATCAGAATCTGAGCTTAAGTTATCTGCTGCGTTGGGATTTAGAACACTTTCGATAAGTTGATTATCCGTTTGCACAGTTTCTGTGTTATCATCGAGATGCAACCATTCAGCTATTTCATGCTCTTGAATGTCCACAAATTGATGCTGTATAAGATAGCGGAATTTTGACAGCGGAAAATAAGAGATTGCGCTACTAGCCGCAAGTAGCAGCACTATCACTAAATAGAATTGATTTTGTTATGTAATTCCGCGGTTCCACACTTTAATTCTTTCAGCGTGATTCTTTCTTCGTTTCTTCCCCCTTCATCCACAAACTAATTTTTTGGTGGGGAAATTGTTGATTGTTTTTTCGTCAATATTTTTTTTTGATTCACTGATTTCTTCGCACTATTACGTTGATAAACATTTCAAGGACATCTTGTTTATTATTTATATTTAATTTAATATATAATTTAAATTTAAATATATTAATTAAATATTACAGTTTTAAATTAATTATTTTTATTTTTATTTTTAATATTTATAAGCAAACAAAACAATGCGAACGAATTTTTTGGTACCCCCTATAAATGCGCAAAGGAATCAAATGTGGACGTCGATTGATTTTTTGAAATCAGAGAATCACACTGAAAGAATTAAAGTGTGCGAGGCCCATTACCAGCGGAAATTTTTCATTCATTATGTACCACTTTTTTCACTAAATAAAATATCTCAGCGGAATAAAATATTAAAAGTGACCTTAAAGTGGTAAATTTATTGATCTCCGAAGTAAAGGAACTCGGTATTTGAAATATTAAAATTTAACAATAATCCGTCTATCCGCCATTTCTTCCACTAGTAATCAATACTTTCGGTTGTTTTTCTAATAGCTTAGGTCATACTGAGACTATATAGAAAATTTGGGGAAAATTCATGGACTAGAATTTTCACTAGAATTTTTTAATTTTCTGCGGCCATATAAGTGATTTTCAGTTTTTGACCAATAACTCAAAAACTTCGACTAGTAACCAATACGGTCGGTTGTTTTTCTAACAGCTTAAGTCATACTGAGACTCTATGGAAAATTTGGGGAAAATTCATCGACTAGAATTTTCACTAGAAATTTTTGATTTTCTGCGGCCATATAAGTCATTTTCAGTTTTTGACCAATAACTCAAAAACTTCCACTAGTAACTAATATTTTTGGTTCTTTTTCTAATAGCTTAGGCCATATTGAGACTACATATATAGAAAATTTGGGGAAAATTCATGGACTAGATTTTTCACTAGAATTTTTTGATTTTCTGCGGCCATATAAGTGATTTTCAGTTTTTGACCAATAACTCAAAAACTTCCACTACTAACCAATACTTTTGGTTGTTTTTCTAATAGCTTAGGTCATACTGGGATTCTTTGGAAAATTTGGGGAAAATTGATGGACTAGAATTTTCACTAGAATTTTTTGATTTTCTGATGCCATATAAGTGATTTTCAGTTTTTGACCAATAACTCAAAAACTTCCACTAGTAACTAATACTGTCGGTTATTTTTCTAACAGCTTAGGTCATACTGAGACTCTATGGAAAATTTGGGGAAAATTGATGGACTAGATTTTTCACTAGAATTTTTTGATTTTCTGCGGCCATATAAGTGATTTTCAGTTTTTGACCAATAACTCAAAAACTTCTACTAGTAACCAATACTTTCGGTTGTTTTTCTAGTAGCTTAGGTCATACTGGGATTATATAGAAAATTTGGGGAAAATTCATGAACTAGAATTTTCACTAGAATTTTTTGATTTTCTGCGGCCATATAAATGATTTTCAGTTTTTGACCAATAACTCAAAAACTTCCACTAGTAACTAATATTTTTGGTTGTTTTTCTAATAGCTTAGGTCATACTGGGATTCTTTGGAAAGTTTGGGGAATTTTTATGGACTAGATTTTTCACTTGAATTTTTTGATTTTCTGCGGCCATATAAGTGATTTTCAGTTTTTGAGCAATAACTCAAAAACTTCCACTAGTAACCAATACTTTCGGTTATTTTTCTAATAGCTTAGGCCACACTGAGACCATATAGAAAATTTGGGGAAAATTGATGGACTAGAATTTGCACTAGAATTTTTTGATTTTCTGTGGCCATATAAGTGATTTTCAGTTTTTGACCAATATCTCAAAAACTTCCTCTAGTAACCAATATTTTTGGTTGTTTTTCTAGTAGCTTTGGTCATACTGAGACTATATGGAAAATTTGAGGAAAATTCATTGATCAGAATTTTCACTAGAATTTTTTGATTTTGTGTGGCCATATAAGTGATTTTCAGTTTTTGACCAATATCTCGTGAAAATTCTAGTCCATCAATTTTCCCCAAATGTTCTATAGATTCTCAGTATGATCTAAGCTATTAGAAAAACAACCGAAAGTATTGGTTACTAGTAGACGTTTTTGAGATATTGGTCAAAAACTGAAAATCACTTATAAGGCCGCAGAAAATCAAAAAATTCTAAAAAATTCTTAGAACTCATTATCAATCGTCATCATTATTAATATAGGTACTTCGCTCTCGTTGACTAAAAACCATGCTGAGTTCAACTACCTTGCGTCTCTGAGTACCACTACAACTCGTGATTCTAATGCTCAATTCATAATTTAGTTCAGCCACACTCAATTCCTGCGGGTTCAAATGAAAATCCAAAAGCTCAACCATGTTGAAGAATACACACCAATCCACAAAATATCAAATTATTTGCACGAGTTTGTTCTACTTCTTCCTTTTTAAACTGCTGTACTCATCCAATCCAGTTGTCATACACGACCAAGCTCAATAGTCGTAGCCGCAATATCATACAAAAATGAATCTCACGTGAAAAAATACTATGACTATCACTATCGCGATTCGGATCAAACTTTAGCGCAGAAAGTATAATAAAGAAGAAGAAGCCACTCCAATTTATTAAATGACCGATCATAATAATCGCAACCAATTTTTATTTTTATTTAATTTATTAGTTTCTTTATATAATAATTACTTTCTTTTCCGTTATAATATTTGTAACCGTCATATGAGGGTGCTTCAAGCGAGTCACAAAATCCAGTGTTTCACGCAATGCTATTTCTCGAAAACAAGTTCGATTCTACGAGTGTACGGGCAATTTCAATATCCAAACAATTCATCGCTGTGCCCCACGTTGGGCGCTAACCAAAATGAAATGTGTTCCGGTTTAGCGAAAATTTGTTGGGCGCGACTAAGTGTTTTTTGATTATTTTTTTTGTATTTTTCATGATCGATCTGATGCGAGAGCCAAATCTTCCCTTCCGATGTCGTTCTCTCAAAGAACTTGACCAACTCATTTAACGAAAAATGCAACAAAACTTGCTATAATATTTCTAATACAAGTTCCTATGGCATTTTTTTATCTTTGGTTTGGACTACACTTGTCAAAATTTACAGAACAAAAAAAAATTTGACAACTGTGAACTTTCGAAACAAATGGCAATGCGCATGCATTTTAACGTAATCAAAAAACAAGCGAAAATTGATTTTCTAAAAAAATCACCTAACCGATGAACCAAAAAATGTTGATTGAAGCTTTCATCCCAGACGCGTTTTGCAGTAACTTTTGATAAGTATAAACCGTTTGCGTGATTCTTTGTGGTATCTCACAACGAAATAAATAAAAAAGTTGTTTACGCCCGATACATATGAAAATTGCCCCCTTTGCCTTGAACGCCGTGCAGTACGATTTTATCAGGTACATTCCGCCGCATGAGTTGATTAGAATACATGGAATGACGGATGGAACACCCGCATACAGCTGGCCGTTTGAAATGAGAATCGAGTAGGAAACCAGACTACCACCTAATTTTCGTCACACCCAGGCGACAGTCACATATTATAAATTAATTAATGGCCGCAAAAGTAGTTTACGCAATAAATTCTAATTTCTGTGCAATATTAGTCATGAAGAAACTTATTGCTCCATGTGGGTATAGTTATTGCGAGGTTTTTTTATTACCGGATATTTTCAAACGGTCCATATACATTTTTTAAATTCAAATCGTTTTTATATGAAAATGATAGGGTCGTAAACTCGTAACATGTCTTATGTTGCGGCAGATCAATTGTGTAAATTATATGAAAGTGTATTATTGTGTATGGATCAATCATTGATATATACAGTTGGACTTAATTAGTCCGTCCGGTTGTCGCCGCGCAACATTAAAATTGCTTACAAATTGTCCAAAATATATACACTAATTAGAAATTCATTACTAATAAACCATATTCTTATCGTCTTAATCTCAATTTATGTCTTTCAAGATGAAGTTTATTTTCATTTTGTGTATGTCTATCTCTCCTCGTCTTCATAACACCACACCTAAAAATTATTCAATCTCAAAAACGACAAACAAATCCACTTTGTCATCGACACCACGTTGATTACAAATAAAAAATTAAGGAAATCAATAAATTAATCGATCGACTATCAAAAAAATAAAAATATAATAAATAAAAATACAAAATTATAAAAATTAAAATTATAACAAAAAAAAATATAAGACAATAATTTATAGATTTGAATCAAGATTCCAGATTGCGATTTTTTGTGGTTTATAATTTATTAATATCGTTCGAGACCACATATTTTGCTTTCCGTATTTATACATGAAGTTGAGCTTAATTTTTTTTGCGTGTGCTTCAAATCTAATTGGATAAAAATAAATAAGGCAGAGACAAGCGCGTAGCACCAGATTTATAAGAAAAATTGACATGTCAATCGATCGATGTATACAAAAAAAAACCTTCAAGGCAATCAAAAAATTATCCACCTTAAGTTTTCATTTCATTCGATGAATGGCTTTCATTTATATTTTTATCTTAATAAATTATAATTTTTTTTTTCTTATACTTCAAATTGGATTTTTTAACAAACACAACAAAATTTTTATAATTTATTTAAAAATTTTTTTTTATAAAAATAGATGAAATCACAATGAATTGAATTAAGTTAAAAGAGAAAAAATTGTTTGTATGAAACGAGAGGTCTGAGGAGGCTTGATTGATGGCATTTTAGACGGTAACACACACACACACACATAGAAAAACATATTTCTTATTAAATTAACGATTTCTAAAAAAAAAAATCTAATTTATGTACATACCCATGAGATGTAGGTGTTTGGATTATATTGAACAAAAAAAAAATATTGAAAATGTTGCGCAACAAAATGATTTCCATTACTATTTCTCTTTAATTTATTGCAATGTTACTTTATTTTTTTGTAATTTAATCAACATAGAGAGTTTAACATTTAAAAAAACGTATGTTTTTTTTATAAACAAAAAAAAAATATTTAATTAATTTAATTTGTTTTGAATTGATTTTTATATTAAATATAATTTGTAATGTATTAAAATTAAATCAATGTGTACACATTATTGTTGCATGTTATATTTTTGTATTACAAATATGTATAAAATAATAATAATAATTAATATAATCATTGAAATTATTTTAATCGGTATTCAGGCAGAAAACTAATTAATTATTTATGAATAAAAAAAAATTAATTACTGTTTTAATATATTTCTGATATGATTGATTGGTTAATGATTTTGTGTAATTGGATTATTTTACGCTTATGGTAATTACAAGGCGCTTTTTTTAAAGACGTCGATGTGATAAGTGTTCATTTAATTAATAGCGTGTTTGTGTTAATCGATAGCGAGGTGCATGTTTAATTAATGCTGTGTGCTAAAGCCGATTTGTTTGCCTTAATTTCCGGCTAACTTAATTGTTAGTTCATAACTATGTCTGCATTTTTATTAAAATTTGCTTAATAAATTAAAATTTATCAATCTCTTTCTTTATCTTTTGCAGTTTAGAACTAAATAGCAGGCATAATTTGGGTTTGATAAGTAAATCAGTTGTAGTCTTGTGAATGCGAATTTTGTTTTTGACATTTAAAGAACACCGAATTTATTGATCTGGCCAATAATGGCCACTCAACATTGAACAAAAATTGCCTGTGTAAATATCAAGGAAAATGTCTTGTAACTAAAAATCTGTTCAAAATACCTATCAATTTGTTTAGTGTTCATAAAAGCTAATGTAATGATCTATACCCTGCATCAGTCAAACCTGAATCACTATCTCTGCGAATGGCCGATAATGGCCATTCAACAATAAGTTAAATTTACCTCTACAAATATCAAGGAAAATTGACTGTAGCTCAAAATTGCTAGAGAAACTTATCTATTTTAGTAGTTTTCCTGAAAGGTAATGCCTTTATTTATATCAAGCATTCACCTAACCTGAATCGTCATTCCCGGGAGTAACTGATACTACAATTCAATATGGAGTAAAACGTGCGTTAACAAATAGTACAGAAAACGGCTTGTATAGTTAAAAATTCATTCGAAAACCCAACAACCCCCTAGTGTACCCGATAAGCATTGTAACGGTCCATACCACGCACCAACCAGACTCGCGTCACCATTCCCAGGAAGGGTCAGAAATGATCATTCAATGTTGAGTAAAACTTACCGACTTAAATATCACAAAATTGGCTTATTGGCCTGTATCATGTACTAACGAAACCATACTTAACAAATTGGTGAGAAAATGATTTTGTAAAATAATCCGTGCTACTAGTTTTCAATTTTTAAGATTTATTAAACTTTGATAGTATCTGGAATAGATATTAAAATTATCTAAGCTTACTCATTTTCAAAAGATAACAGTAATACATATTTCAGTTTAAATACATTAGTTTGTTGCAGAATCCCAATAAGCCTAAAGGGAACGCCAGGAATGCTCATCGGTTTACACCGCCAAAGGCACCGGTTCTATATTAGGTGTAGACACGGTTGTTTTATTTTCGCAATTTTAGACGAGCTTAAGACACCGTCGATTTATCGTGATATTTATGGAAACAAATATTTAACAAACATTTTAATGATCTTTATCGGCCATTGCCAGATTCAGATTTCATAAATGCATGATATTGTAAATTATTTAGAAGTTTAAGCACCAATTTTACAAAGTTAACACCAATTTTACAAAAACTCATTTTCCCGGGAATATTTCGAAACATTTTCGCTTAAAGTTGAATGAATTGATTGAATGTATTTCTGAGTCTTTTTAAAAAAGATTTTATCATTCTTATTGCGGACACCACATTTGATTATGTTATAAATGGTTCGTAAATTTGGTTAAACGTTGTTTAATTTTTAGTACTATTTTTATTTTACTTTAAAGTAAAATGTCAACAGTGTCAATAAATTTAGTTTTTCATATATTTTATAAAAAAATTTAATATTAAAAATTAGTAAAACTATTTTAAACAACTCATATTTTGTATTCAATTCAAAATTTATTCCTTGAATGATATATCTGTCTCATGTTTCTTTCTCAAATTTATAAATTTACTTGTTTTGAATACAAATTATCGATTAACGACCTCCTACTTTATCTTAAAATAAGTTATATGTTCCCAATTTTACTTGATACAATTGAAACAAAATTTTAAAAATTACTATTTTCTTTAAATATTTTGTAAATTTAAAATCATATCAGTGTACCATGCACCAACATACAGGCAATAAGAATTCGATTGGATTGAATGCAATTCCAGTTAGGTTTATATGCACATAACCGTGAAAAAAAATAATGAAAATGTCATGGGCCCTTTAAAGCTACTATGATAACCAATGAAAATACCTTTTCACTTTAAATCGAAACACGTATTTGATCACAGGGGTGCCATGTTATAATATTAAATTATTTTGAATAAAATGTGACACTATTTCATATTTTATATCATCATTTACTAGGCTGCTATATTGAAAAAATTTGATATTTCTAGTCCATTTCCATCACCAAATATTTTATTTTCGACACTTGACCGAAATTAGAAAAATGCTGGTTTCTCATGTAAGTTTTTTTTTAAAAGACCAAAATGTGATTTCGAATAAACGGATTCCTATTGCAAATTCGACGCTGATTCCGAATCTGTTTTTCATTTGGTTATCTGGTTCCGAATCTGTAATCAGTTTTTCATTTGGTTATCACGTTGCTCACAATTGATCTAGTAGGTTGTGATGGCAATAGAAGTATAGTATTATGGGTGTTATATTGATACCACATAAATTTAATGAACAATTGTCCAGCATATATTTTATAATCTTTTATTAATATAATGTATTTTAATATTTTATTTAACAACATTCGATTGATTTTACATTTGATGAACGATGTTCGATTTTCAATTATTTTAATGTTAAATTAGTACAATATTTAAAACACACGTCTGATTTCAATAAATCCCGAAACACTCAGATTAGGAGTTCCTACCTTAGTCCTTTTTTCAAATTCACCAGTAAAATAAACTTGTTGATTGAACCGCCACAGTATCGAAAATATGATGTTATAACACATGTCATCCCAGGAGTTATAAACATTTTGAACACTGCGCTTATGTTTTATGTACAGTGTGAAGGCAGATTTCGTGTTGCGTTCGTTCGTTCCTTCCTTCCTTTTGAAAATTTTTAAACGAATTTCAATGGCGTTAACAATGACGTTTTTTTTTCTTGTGAATTTTTTTCAGCACCTTTGATTGATTTAAAAAAAAATCAGAAGGAAAGAAGGAACGAACGAACACAACACAGAATCCGCGTGATATTTTGCCGAGTGGAAGCGCATTAAAAATTAAATTGCTCAGTCAAAATATTGTAACAGAAGGAAAACTGACTGGAATATTTTTGAACTTTTATAAGTAAATTACTATTGGCATCGCTTTCCAGACCCACTGGTTCAACACAAAAATGTGCTAGTAAACCAGCTATCCTACGATATTAATAAGGCCTTATTATGTTCTTCTATTAGAGCTCTGGGTAAACCCCGACAACCGTGCTGGATGAAAGGATTTCAAAGCACACATAAAATGTTGGATAAAATTAAACTAGAATAAAACTGCTAAGGATTATGACGGCTACAAGGAAGTCATCAAAACATACAAATACGCATTAAGAAAATACGAAATGGAGTCATCTGAGATATCTAGGGTGTGTAAAGTACTATCTGTCCCACCAGCCTTAGTTTTCCCAACAACCGGATGATTCTTGGACTATTACAAGCCCCTAATCGTTAGAAGTACTACTAGAAATCATTTTCCCGATAACTCCAAAGGCCAAGGGACATCAGAGTCGTACAGGCGTTGTAAGCCTTGTTATAAGTAAGAGAAAACTCCTGTGGGCTGTAACAAGCTTTAAGCCTTATAAGTCGGCAGGAACCGATGGCATTATACTGGCGAATGTCTAACAAACAACTAACTTAACCTTACTCTGGCGGCTGCGGCTGGAAGTTATCTTTTAGCCTAGCCTAGAACTCTGTCACATTCCTAGTAAATGGACTTATAAAAGCTATTTTTAATTAAATATTATTTATTATATTTAAATTATTTATTAAATTAATATTTAACTAGCTGACCTGTGACTGAATAATCAGCCACGTGAATACATTTTGTTGAATTTTTGGTTAAGAAATGATTAAGAAGATTTTTTAAGATGTAAATTTGATGCACTTTTATAAAAAATAAAGTAAATTCATATACGTGGTTAATTTTTAAATCTTAAACGGCAAGCACGCGCTCAAATGTACACAGTATGACTTACGTCTCAAGTCAAATATTCATATCTCAAACAGGAAGCGCGCGCTCGGGATCCCATGACCACTTACGCACCCAAACTAAATATTAAAATCTCAAAAGGGAAAAGCACACAATTGCTGAGGCAGCTTTACTAAATATTTCATAAGAAATGTACAAAAGGATAATAAAATAGTAGTAGAAGGTAGATAATAAAATAGTAAAATATATTACAATTTACATGCACAGAATTTCTTCAAAAAATACATTTTTTGTTGTGTTGTGCCCATCCCGATCAGCTGATTGATCGCTTGTCTCAACGATAAACACCTTGAGTCCATCAAATGAGCGGTATCGTGAAAAGGCCACATACATCTGATCATGCGTAAATACGGGGGCCGGCAAGTATACTCCTACCTTCTTCAAGCTTTAACCCTGACTCTTGTTGATGGTTATGGCGAACGCGACCTAAACCGGAAATGGAAGGCGAGACATGTTAAATGAAAAGATGCCTTCCGAGGTTCTCACATTCCAGAATGTAGCGAATTTATTTTTGCGACGGGCAAGCATGTTTCATTGATTGGACCCTTGCTAGTGTTTAGATTCCTCATCAAATGAACGATCGCGTTTACCTTTAGTGGGATGGCATGGCGCGGCAATCCGGACCCTTCAATCTTGTTGAGAAACTCGACGGGTAGGCGGAGTTCCTCATGTATGTCGTCACTCTCAAGTTTATCAGCACTATGTTTGACTTCTTGTTCGTCGAGCAGGAGGTCAAGCACCTGCTGATTGATTAGCGCGCAATCATCATTCTTGGGTGCAAAGATGGTGTGCTCCTCGATGGTTCCCTCAGCTGGTGTTGAGTTGATGTCACCATACACGAAATCGATCACACTTTGAGGAAGTCTGCTGGAAGTGTGATCGAGTAGGTTCGAGCATTGCCGTTTCCAACAGAAGGCAAATATTGCGCAAACTCGTCCTCACCTTCATCGACGCGCATGTTCTTGGTGAGTGTAAACTTATTTACCAAAGCGGGTTCAACTTGATGGTCGATTCGCAAGTTCGCGCGCGTCCCGCCTTTAGATAGTCGCCACATATGAGGATGATTTTCCCAGCTAATGGAACACCCACTACCCGTCTATGATTATGAGCTCTGCTCCTGGCATGATAAACTTTGAATTTAAATCGCGCGTCAACCATTAAGCAACTTTGAAATTGATTCGCGCGCCGACAGTGTTGCAACTTCGAATCTGAATCGCGTGCCAACTATTTTAGAACTTTGAATTTGAATCGCGTGCCACTAATTTGAACAAAAATATTTGCTTTTTGGTCGTCCCATAAAATTCTCAAATGATGCAAGATTTCACGCGCACAAAAACTTGGAAATTTTCTGAAACCACCTGCGAGGTACCCATTGCGGTTACTTTCCGGTGGAATTTTTCCGATTTTTCTAGCTAGCCCACGCACAGCGCAATATTTATGTCGACCTACCCTGAAAAAATCTAACGAATCGGATCATGTTTAGGGGTCATTTTAGGGTTGAGTATGAAAAAATTAAGAATATTAATATAATAGATAGATAGAAGATAGATAGAAGCTGACCTTCGACTGAATAATCAGTCACGTGAATACATTTTATTGTATTTTTGGTTAAGAAATGATTAAGAAGATTTTTAAGATGTAAATTTGATGCACTTTTATCAAAAATAAAGTAAATTCATATACGTGGTTAATTCTTAAATCTTAAATAGATAGAGTGTCATGACAAAATTGTATTTTTACACTCTCACAACTATTAACACCAAAATGTATGTAAAACTATTTTATGTTCTCTGTTTTGTTTAATTGAGATTCAATTACAAATTTTCTACTCATTTTGTCATCACACAGTGTTATGACAAAAACATCGGCAATTTTAATAAATTTTGTCATTGTCACAGTGCGCATGATCATAGATTCAATATAAACATATTTTGTCATGGCATTCTGGCGTCGTGACAAAATTTTGCTGAAAACACCTGAGGTACTCGTTTCAGGTACTTCTCGGTTGAATTTTTCTGATTTTTATAGCAAAGGCACACCGCTATATTTATGTCGACCTACCCTGAAAAATTTAAACGGATCGGATCATGTTTAGGGGTCATTTTAGGGTTGAGTTTGAAAAAATTAAGCGTATTAATATAATAGATTAAAATATTTTAAATTTATGTTATTTGTTTTATTTAATTAAATTATAGTCTTAATTAAATTTTACTAATTAAGAATCCGCCTTATGGAATGGCGGATGGCTTTGCGTGCATCGTGGTGTGCAGTAAGCGCAAGTGTTGTGCACTTGTTGCAGCGGCGATATTGTGAGACGAACTGAATGATTACCAAAAATTTATTTTGTTCATTCTGCTTTGGTTTCGTCTTCGTCGTGTTGCTTTTGCTTTCGTTTGGAATGCTCGTCGTGTTGTTTCCGTCTTGCATGTATATGTGCATCTGTTGATGCATTTACTCTGTTTAGACGTACAGAGTGATGATGAGTTAGCGATGAGTTTGCGAGGTGTTAAGTTTGCAATATGTGGGATTAGAATATTGGTTTGCAATATTCTAACCGCTACATCACCTCCCCCCAGATGAGTCACACAGTGAAGAAGAGTATCGATCAATGCTATTGCAGTGATACCGAAGGATATCTGTCGATATGCTCAACACGGTAAAGATTGGACGCCAGTCCGTTGTTGATGTCATATCTTATCTTTCAGTATTGCTGGATTAGCTGATCGATTCATGACTGATTAATTGCGCGATCGGTTGATTTACTAATTAAGAATCCGAAAAGATATCCGTTCTTTAAGACATTTATCTTTTCGATAGTGATTATTTAAGTGTTAGTCTTAGGCAGTAATTCTTTTTCAACGTGAGCTTAATATGTGCATAAGCTCAGTGAATAGCTGCGAATTGTGTGCCTAATCGGTCGGTGAGTTGACCGATACTCGAAATATAAAATTATAGTTTTCAGAGTGTTTAAGAGAAAAAAATGTTTGCCGATCGCGAGTGATTTTGTTTTCCCCAGTTTATTTGTTACTGTCGATCGTAGTTAGTTGTTGAGATACCGAAGGATATCTGTCGCTTGTGACATCTTATCTTTCTGTATTAGTTGAATGATTGTATAGCCAGATGATTGAGAATGACTGCAAGATGTGCGAGTGAAGAAACTGGAGTGGGGAAAGCAAAATTGACATGGAGATTGGGGTCACTGTGGAGGTGGGTGGTTTGTATTTTGCTAACTCATGGATCAAGGATGTTACATGATCCACGCAAGAAAACGAAAGGGGACATATGGTGGTGTTCACTGCAACATGTGCGTCGCTGGATCATGATAATTGCATGATCAGTGGTGACGCTGGACGAAGACGAATGTGAACAACTTGGTGTTGTTCACAGAATGCGTTTGTGTGTGCCGCTGGGGAATGGGTCCTGCAAGTTGCTTGGCCCATGAAATAAAACACAAAATAATATTTTATTTACAACAACAACAACAAAAAATATCAAAAAAAAAAAATTGGTTGCAGCCGTGTTTAGCTGTAGTTGTTGCTGCATTTACCGCTGCCGTTGTAGCGATCATTGTTGTTGTTGCTGTCGCCTATGCCGCTCCTGTAGATGTTGTTGTTGTGATTGTATTTATCACACTGTTTTTGTTGTTTAGCCGCTTTTGTCATCTCCTCTGCTGTTGTTGTTGCCGTTATCCGGCTCCCTCATGGGGCGCTATCGCCATTGTGGGGGGCAAATATGGGCCTGAAACTGGTGTAGCGGCTTTTATGCACTCGCATTTTATTGTTGTGTGGGTGTAGCGGCTTTAATGTTCTCGCCTGTTCTACCTTCGGCTTTAATGTTCTACCCGCTACAGACTGAAGTAAATGTAATATTTATACCTAAGGCGGGAAAAATATCTCATTGGAGCTCTAATAAAAGATTTGGAAAGCAAAATGCAAATTTCAAGGAGAAATCTGTAGAAATCTCTGTCGGACCAGAGGCGATGACGAACGCACTCTCCTCCTGTGTAAATCAAATACTTAAAAGCATGCCATGACGGCCTACCTATGTGGGACGTCAATAGCAGATTTGTGAGTAGAGAAACACTGCAAGGCGGGGTATTATCAGCTCTTCTTTAGAATTTGGTCATAAACGGCCTGTTATTAAACCTGGAAAAGTGTGACTTTAAGGTGGTTGCTTATGTGGATGATGTTGCAATTGGTGTCTTTGATAAATATCCATGCACCTTAAGAGAATGCATAGTGCTCTTGGCATTATCTCCAATTAGGCTAACAGTTGCGGTTTGAATGTGAATCCACACAAAATTGGGTTAGTCCTTTTTTTATTTGAAAACAGAACCTATTAGAAAAGTAAATAAAGTACAATAGCGCTTTACTCCCATAAAAATGATATGGGAAAACTATGGGGTTTGAAGCCCTACATTGTACATTGGCTCTATATTTCTACTATTATAGGCCCATTTTATTGTATGGGGTTACTGCTTGGTGGCCGGCTTTAAATTTTCTGACCAACCTAAAATCCTTGGTAAAAGTACTGCGAACAGCTCCCTTATGTATTAGTGAGGCTCATAGGAGCACATCAACTTAAGTACCGGAGATTCTCGTTCATCTAACGCTCGTAGATATCCTAAGTAAACAAGTAAAGTGAGCTCAGCTATAAGGCTCAACTCCATCTCCATGTAGAACAGTGTTGTAACATTTATATATTGTAAGAAACAGGATCCCGCAAATACTGTCGACTATACCATCCCGTTAGAGGTTTAGGACTGATGTTCCCATCAGAGAGGACTGGTTGAGAGAAACATTTCTGAAAACTGAAGTTGTTAAATTCTTCACCGATAGATCAAAAATGTATGGGAAGGTTAGGGTGGGAGTTTCTGTGAAGAATTAAATGTAAACATCACTTTTCGTCTCGCGGACTAAAGTGTTTAAGCTGAACTATCCCAAAATTAATTAATCTCTTATTACTCTTACATTTTTGGCAGCATAAATGTATCTTGCACAAGTGACGAGTTTTCGATTGCTCTTGGGTGTAAAATATTATGCAGAGTGTCAAAGATAACTCGACGTTAAGTCTCCGGAATATAAGGGCGATTGTTGCCTGTAAAAAATACGCAATAAATTGGCCAATGGAAATTGTTATAATTTCCACTTAGAAGGGATTTTTAGAACTAGAGAGTAAGTCTTGTAGTTCTGCGATTGGGTGTAATTTTATGACTGAGAAAGTCAAAATGACTTGTCCAAACACACATTTTGCTCTGTTTACATTGACGTCCAATTTGATAATTTTTGAAAGAGTTGTTCCAAATGAGCTATTAAAGAAGAAAATTTAACAACATACCATAGCCATTGTTGTATAAAACTATGCTGATGATGTATCAACGCGCGCTGATGTTGCTTTGATTGCGAGTTGAGATCCACTAGCAGGCCCAATTTTGTTAAAAATCCGCGCCAATTGGATGAAAACGTGTTTAAATATGTGGATATGGATATCTTGGTGTTGGTGGTTTGTTTTTGCGAGTGAAATTTTCGCGTTGAAGGTGATTGTAAATATTTCGAATGAGTAACATGTTCGTCTCCAGTGGCACTATTCTGGTAATTCCTCGGGAATAGGGAACTTGGGAAAGAATTTATATGTAATTTCTGTTGAAATATTTTTTTCCAGCCTACTGAGGAGAAAAGTTTGATGTTAATTTTTATAAAATGGGAATAGTTTTTTCATATCTAAATTTTCTGCGAAAAATATTCCCAATTTAATTGTGCTTTCAAAAAAAAAGCACTAGCATTTTACCTCAGTAGGCCAGAAAAAACATGTTTAAACAGAAATTACATATAAATTCTCTTCCAAGTTCCCTATTCCCGAGGAATTACCAGAATAGTGCCAAAGTTCCATATTCCCGGGGAATTACCAGAATAGTGCTACAGGGTGATTATATGTGTGAAATGTTTTCTAGCTTAGCTAGCCTATCGCTAATTTGTTTAGAGCCTTTCCAAGATTGCTGACAGTTCAAAATTGGCGCATTTAACTCTGAGCTATAGTTGGACGCGTGCTACGTTTTATCGAACTAGAGTGCTAACCAAATCCTGTAATTGGTCGGTAATGTCAGCCAGATCCTCTTTTCGTTTATCTTGTTGTAGGATCAATGCCATTTGTATGTAATCACGGAGCTGCTTGGTTCGTAGTTTTGTAGCGACCATGAAATTCTGACCTAATTTAACTATGTCGAGAATTGTTTCTAATTTACGCTCCTTGGAAATGGTGTAGTAAATAAATATAACTCTTTTTGTCTCATATCTGCCTTAGGCTAGAAGGCTTTATACATAAAAGATAATTGATCTTCTCCGCCTGTGTTGCCGAGGGTGATAGCCCAATTTCAACAAACTTGTGTTCGTCGCTAATAATTTTGTTCGAACATTATTTCGACAGTAAAAAATTCATTGAGTTGGTTTCCCAGAACGCTGACTATTTCAGGTTGCAGTTCTGCATGTTGCTGCGGATTGTTGTCACGATGGAGTTTTAGTTTTCACCGTTATTTTCCATTTATTTGATTAATTAGCAAAACGATTTGATTTTGCCGTTGCTTGCTGTCTTTCCCTGAGAAAAGGGAGTTGCGAAAAATATTTTCGTAGTATTTTTGTTTAAATTATATTTTTTGGCCTACTGGATGAATATATTTGGTGTATATATTTTAGAAACAAAGTGGATTGGGAAACTTTTGTTCCATAACAGAGCTCTCACAATAGAAAAAAAAATTTGCCTTTACCTTTTGCCTTAAACTTTTACCTTAAGAGTATCTCTCACAATGAGAAAAAAAAATTTAATTGAAACCAACTTCGTTTTATTTATCTTCATACTAATAATATTTTTAAAATTGTATTTTATATTATTAATTATAATGTTAAGATATATTAAACCGGTAAATTAGAACTTATTTGCATTTTAACCATGTTTTGGTTGGAAAATGACAACAAAAACCCTGATTTTGAAATTTAGCTAACTTCATTAGTCTTTCTTAAGGCAAAAGTTTAGAGTTTGCTAACTTTTTCCTTAAGGTAAAAACGAAAACTTTTTTTTTTTGCAAGTTTTATTTTCAAACAAACTTGTAAGGCAAAAGTAAAAGTTTTTCTATTGTGAGAGCTCTGTAACTTTTTTTAAGAGAAAAATATTTTCCCATTTAACTCAGTTTCGAAAATATTTACACCAAAATTATTCCATTAGCAGGCCAGAGGTTCTATTCAGGCTTTTCCTGAGAATAGGGAATTAGGGAAAATATTTTCGAAGTATTTTTGATTAAATTATATTTTTCTGGCCTACTGTTGGAATTAGTTACTGTTGGAATTATATGTTTGAAACAAAGATATATTGAGAATTATTTTTCCCTATACAAGTTTTGTGGAAGAAAAATTTCCCAATCAACTTTGTTTCATAAATATTTACACAAAACTAATGCCAACAGTAGGCCAGAAAAATATAGTTTAGGTCGTGCTTCAATTGGTTTAAATGCCGCATAAAAAGTTAAAATGTTAAAAATTTATTTGTGGTAAATATTTTTTAACTTTTTATCTGTTTCAATTGGGTAAAATTTTGACAATAACATGGTTGCTTATTTTATGTGTAATAGACAATTTAAATATGAAAAGATGTAAAATAAATACGTTTTAAATATATATTAGTCAATTATGGTCAGTTTGGAAAAATTGGAAAGCATGGAAAATTTTTATTTACAAACAAATATTTTTATCAGCCAAATGTTTTCTATATAAAAATTTTATTAGCTCTTGAAGCGGATAAAAAATTTGACATTTTTATTCACCACAATTTTTAACTTTTTAACTTTTTATGCGGTATTTAAACCAATTGAAACACGCTCTTAGACAAAAATGCTATGAAAATATTACTCCCAATTCCCTATTCCCAGGGAAAACTAGAATACTGCCACAGGGAATCAAGTCGCGTTTCGTGAAAATAGGGAAATGGAAAGTTTTTTCATTGGCAATCGAGGAGTCTTGAATCGACCATAACAAATTTTGATTTCACACTATGGAATTTAAAATTACATGCAATAATTTAAATTACATTGATTACTCTTGGCCCCCAGAAAAATAAAATTTAAACAAAGACACTATTATGTCGAAATGGACATTTGCCTCCTGTAAACCAGTGATTAATTTTAAAATTTCGAAAATAGTGCGCCGGGTGGGGGACATTATTACTAAAAATTGTTTGTTGTACTGGTGAATTTTTTATTGTGTTGGAATGGACACGCTTTTGCTTTTGTGTAAATATATAATCCAATTGTATATAGATGGGATAGAGTTTTATTTTAAAAGTCTTTTTTATTTAAAAAAAATAAATTTTGTTGGCTGGTGAGCTTCGGTATTGCTGCGACAAAATTCATAGTTGAATAGGCTGATTTATAAAATTCGCGTCTGTCTGATAAACACAATCTGCATTTGTTTTCATAAATAAAAATCTGTACTAGTAATCAGTTTTTTTTTGGAAAAAAACAAAATCTAGTTTTAACTGGCTACAAAATTATTTTAACCGTAGACGTACGCTACTGAATACAATGGGTTTCATTTAGTAGTAACAATTGTCACACTATCATATTAATTATTCATGTCTTTGGTTATCACAATATTTAAACGATGATTGGGGCCGTCTATGATGGGATTGTAATACTATTGCTTTAAATTGTATTCAATGATTTTGTTTTCCATATTCATTTTTCTAAAATAAATTTTGTTATTTTCACAGAAAATTGTTTGTATTTGTAATTGTTTTGTTGAGTATAGTATTTGTACCGATTGTGTTTAAAACAATTTGTATGTACAAGAATTGTCCGTTTTTAATAGACCAGATTGTGCAGAAAAATTGTAAAATTACAGATATCGAAGGCACAAATGGCTTTGTTTATTCCATCACTTATTTAATTAGGTGACGGCAGGACGGAAATACGAAAGAAAAATTATTAATTGGGGTTTAATATTTGTAATTAAATATAATATATAGGCTACCGTATACAAAAGAATAAACAATATAAATTAATTTACAGACATGTGTGTTGCTGAAGCAGTAAAGTGTTGTGCAATTAAGTACAACTTAAAAGTTAGCTGATTTATTTTTTTTAGTGCTTTAAATATACGATGCTTATAGTTCAAATATACTTATGGACAAAAAAACGCATAATTCTTTTTGCTTCATTTATAAGGGGAATTCTCAACGAAATATCTATTATTAAATAAAATTTAATCGAAAACGAAGGCCGGCGATAAACTCTCATCCGCCGGTCCCCAACAAACAATTTTTGCAAATTTTGGTGACTAAAAGTCACAGACCGTTTTATAAGGGGTATATATTGGTTTCCGTGTTATATAGAAATTTTAGTGGATATATAAGAGTATTATAGCATTACCATCAGAAACGAAATTATTTTAAAGTTTTCTAGAGTTACTTAAAGTTATTGAAAGAAGAGATTTACTTTAAGTTGTATCAATTGGTGATAAAACGGTTTCTATCACCGTTCTATAAAACTTTAAGTAGCTGTTACCATATGATATATTAAAAAGTTGTATAATGATTAACGTTACCGTCGTTATACAACTAACTGATACCAAATTTTATAGTGGTATGGACGGTTATTTTTACAAACCCCGATTACTATTAGAACCGTCAGTGACTTTAACAAAAATCGCGAACATTTAGTAATAAATAATACCATTATAAAATGTATTTTATAATGGCTCCGTTTTAAAACTGCTTCAAATTTCATGTTGTCCAATCTGTCGGGATCATGCACAAATTCGGTTTATTTGCAATTTTATAATTGTGTTTATAATGATTTTTTCCATATTCGGAAGTTGCCGTTATTAAAATAATATTATATAACAATATAAAGGAAATAATACCAAACAATTTTATGACTTAATTTTCGAGCAGGAACCTAATCTTACTTTTTAATTATTTTTTAAAGTTTTAAAAAGGTAATACAGTTTACTTAATATAAACACAGTTTATATTAAACCTAATAAATATTTATAATGGTGATGTTTTTGAATGCGTATGTCAATAATGGACTTTTTTGTTACTAATAGTTATGTAACATACTAAGAGTAACAAAACGTCACCACTAGTTATATAGTAGCACAGCTAAAGCATGGATGTTACTATTAATTATATAACGCGATTAGAGATAACAACATTTCCCAAAAGGTATATAAGAACACAATTTCGAGCCACAGATGGTGCCTTTAGTGTTTTTAATATTTCTAAATGTTTTATATGAGTAACTCCGTTTATATAATGATCTCACAGTTTATATTGCACTAGGTTAGTTTTTATAGAGGTATTCCACTCATTCGGCCATTTTTAATTTTTTACCAATGTCCATTATAAAATGTAGGCTAAGTAGACGCAATTTTTTAAAACACAAATATCTGTTTCAAATTAATTAATAATGCAAAGAGAACAAATATTTTGATGTGCTTAGTATACCAGAACAATAAAAAAAATAATTTGAAGATGTAATATCATCTAATTAAATTTTCTTTTATTTATCGTAATTAATTAAAATTTTAAAAATTGCTTATTTTTCAGGCGCGTTGTTGTTTTTAGTCCTATCAGCAACAATAATCACAGTAAAATTTAAATCGCAGTTGATTTCCATCAAATTAAATTATAAAACGATGGAGAACTATGTTAGCATTTTTTGTTTGTTTACAAAACTAATAACAAATAAATGTATTGTTGTATTTATGAAATATTTTTTATAAAAGTAACAATAGTGAAAGCAAATGCAAAATTTGACATTTTTACGTTATGGAAACGTTTCTAATACCTTTATAAAGAACGTTTGCAAGTTATATTAAGGTAATGAGGATGTTTTCGTTACTAAATTAAAAAACCGGAATTTATATAATGTTACCATAATCAAGTGTCGGCAACCCTTATAAACTCCTCCATTTAAGCTCTTTAAGGGGTTTATATGGGTAATGATCAAGTTTCGAACACTAACCTATAAAACTTTGGTGATATAATTTGGTGATGGAAATATTACAATTACTACTATAAAATAAAAATTGTTTGTTGGGTCTGATGACCCAAGGCAAAATATAGACTCGTCGGAGAACAAAACATTGGCCCATTGTTCCATTGTCCAGTTTTCATGTTCGAAAGCAAATGTTAAACGAGCTTTGCGGTGTGCTGTAGACAATTCTGGGCATAAGGCTGGCCTTCTTGCAGTCAAATTGGATTCCTTGATTCGTCGACGCACGGTCCTTTCACTAATGGGTTCATCTCGGGATCCGATTAGGTCTGATTTGATGCTACGTTCAGTTACGAACCGTTTTCTTAAGCAAATTAATTTAATATACCTATCCTCAGCGAGTGTTGCATAACGATTTCTCCCACTACCAGCACGACGATGATACTGTCTAATATCCTGGAATCGTTGGATCACTCTTGATATTGTGGTTAGGTCCACTCTTAACAGTTGTGCTACGTAAGACTGAGTTCTTCCTACTTCAACTAATGTAATGGCCCTCACGCAATCCTCAACACTCAAATGATTTCTTCCGGCCGACAAGTTATTGAACAATTGTATAATTTAAATAACAATTCACTGTCAATTAACTGTTCAGTCTAAACAGCCAAAATGCTTAAATTTGTGCTAATCTCGAATTCAACAAAACTAATGGTAGTATTTGTTTTAATGCATGTGTATTTTAGTGAGAACTGGATACTATATAGATATTAAGCTACTCGTAATTTCAAAAATAAAGATTATGCATTTTTTTGTCAATAAGTGTATATTGCCTATATTCCACCGCTAACCAGAAATGAGTTATATGCTAAATGTTGCGATACAATCGATGACATTTTTAATGTGCAGAGCCGTCAGACCTTGTTCTTGTAATTGGCGATTTTAATCTACCTAGTTGCGAATGGACGTTTAATAAGGATGTTAACTGTTGTCTACCATCCAATTTGACCTCTGATGTATGCTTGTTTGTCGACCCAATGCTACGATGCAATTTGAATCAAATTAACCATATACCAAATGTGAATGGACGGATGCCGGATTTTATATTTACTAATGAATTAAATATCATCAGCGTATCACAATCCCTGGCTCCCTTTGCTCTGAACGATCAGTACCACATACCTATGGAAATCCTATTTGATGTATGGGAAATGTCGGTTAGCAACCATCAGTCTGATGCGATGATATATAACTTTAGATAAATAAATGTAAATGAATTCAATCAACAATTGGGAAACATCAATTGGCTTGACGAATTTACCGATAATATCAACATGAATGTTAACAAATTCTATGACATCTTGTCTCGATGCTACGACTGGACAGTACCATTAAAAAGATCCTATCGAATAATAACCCTCCATGGTACGATGACGCTGTGATAAATCTAAAAAATTTAAAAACTAAGGTTTATCAAAAAATGAAAAAAAGCAACTCAGAAACCGACAAAATGGCATTCATCGACATCAACTCCAAATTTGAAAGTTACTTTAATATCAGACACGAAAATTACATCCAAATTGTTCAAAATTTGATTGAATCCGATCCTAAAACTTTCTGGCAATATTTTGCTACAAACCGTGAAGTTAAAGGCTATCCTGCAACAATGCACATAAGGGAATCGAAATCATCTTCCTCTGAAGAAATAGCGAATATATTTGTAAATTTTTTGGACATCTACCAACAGCTTGGTGAATACGATATAACTGAAGCAATAAACCATCTTGGAGATAGTTGTGGGCCAGATGGGATTCCATCTTTTATACTAAAAAATCATGCCGAACAATTTGATCGACCTCTATGTATACTGTTTAATATGTATGTCACTAAGTACTGGCATTTTTCCTACTAGATGGAAATCCTCAAAGGTTACGCCCATCTTCAAATCAGGAAAAAGGAACGGTGTTTCATGCTACAGAGGTATCTCAACCATATCAATGATAACAAAGCTGTTTGAAATAGTTGTATGCACAAGCTTTAAATTTATCATCCCGCGTCACCTTTCCAACAGTCAACATGGGTTTATACCGGGTAGATCGACCACAACTAATCTAGTTGAATTGACAAGTTATTTTGTTAAATCCATTGAACAGCATCGGCAGGTCGACGCAGTCTACACCGACTTCAGCAAAGCTTTCAATTCCATCAGTCATGGCAACGCGCTGTAAAGTCTGCATTCTTTCGGCTTTTCAACCGACTTTATCATCTGGTTTTGCTCATACCTCTGTGGCAGATCTCAATTTATCGAGATTGATGGACGAAGATCTAATTTAATAAAAGTTTCATCGGATATTCCACAAGGATCGCACGTAGGCCTGTGGATCTTCCTAATATTTATTAATGACATAGTCAATGTTATTGTCAATTCCTCGGTTTTCTTGTTTGCGGACGACCTAAAGATGTTTAAAATAATTGCAAATGAACATGATTCAACTTTACTACAAGACGACATTAATAGGATCAGTGAGTGGTGTGAAGTCAATCAACTCCACATTAACATCAACAAATGTAATGTCATGTCATTTCATCGAAAGAAATCATCAATAACATTGTATTATAATATCAATAGCGTCAACATCAATAGAGTAGGCGAACTAAAAGACTTAGCAGTAATGTTTGTCGGAAATATAGCATTTACCAAGCATATGGATTTAATTATTGCCAAATCCAATTCCATGTTCGGCCTTATCAGTCGATGGACCAAAGAAATAATGTATCAAAGGACATTGTTCATACTTGCAGGTTGCATGGAGCTTGCAACGTGCAGGTGGTATACTGTAAATGTGTGAGTATAGGTGAATAGATGGGTGAGTGCGTGAATGAAATGGAGAGTATTAATTGACCTTAAAAGGACTTTAAATCGATTGGATGATTAATACTTTCTCTCAAAAAAAAAAAAATACCGTTGAATTCAGAAAAAGTAATTTTTAAAATTTTTTTTTTGTGGTTCAGACTTTAGACTTAAGCTTTTTCAATAAATATAGGGGCACCAGTTACTTTTCGCTACAGACCACTATAACAATCAGAAAGCAGGATCCGTAGCTGTTTTTTCGCTTTCTAACAGCATAAAATGCCAGTCATTATAGGCATAACTATAAACTACCTTTACACCTGACTAAATTTAATATTGATAATTTCGTTGCTCTTTTAATAATAGCCGTACATACTTATGGGCAGGGGCTAAATTTCATTAGAAGTATCTCAATTGAAGTATTAAACCCTTATTAGAGAATGCAAGAAGAAGGAGGCCACATTGAAATCATAAATTTATCTACCAAATATTTTGCTTTTTATTTTAATAATGAACTTAAGATTGAATATAACATTAAGTTACTGGGATAGTGCTAAATGTTAATTTATTAATCATAAACATTAAATATTTAGTAACAATTATATTCCATTGTTACAGTCAGTTGAATATCAAGTACAATATTCTTAGTGCAGCCAATCAGAATAATTTCTTTCACCGTGATTTACTTAAAAAATACAAATTCTACAATAAACATTAATGAATTAGCACATAAAAATTTAACGATAATCCCACTGTTTTTATCGTACACTAAACACACATAATTTTAACAACAATTCATTGAAAGAAAGGTTTTTTGTTTCACAATAATATACATGTCTCTATTCTGATTTCTAAGATTAGACAAAAAACCTAAAACGATGTAATAAAATAATAATAAAAAAAAATGTCTAATAAAAAATCATAAAATATCAATAAAGTCGCGTGTGAGATATTTTCCTTCTTCCACAGTTCCTCCACAATATAACGTTTTAACATCCAATTACATAAACATTTAGTCTCTAGTTGGACATTATCTAACATCTTAAAATCTTTGAAATCTTGATTTTATAGGTTTTTTTTTTTTGTTATTGTTTTTATATTTTTCTATCTACTCGGAGTGTTTTTTTAGTATTTTTTAATTTTTCGGTTTTAGAACGTAATAAAATTCGAAAATAAAACTATCAAATGTCGCGCGCGACATAAAAATAATAAAACGTGAATAAAATGTGTGACATACTGATTAAGTGATAACCGAAAATAAAATAATAATTATGATTAGACGATTATTACCACTCCGACAAAAATCTGTTCTTATCATTATCATGTGTATTTGACGAATTCCAGTAGGCAAGTGTGGCAAGAGATCGCATCAGCCATTATTTACAAAAAAGGACAACATATACAAAACTAAATCCGCAACGAATTTATGATTTTTAATTAAACGTTTTTTTTTTCAAGGTTTTTATTGATATAATTCGTTTTAATAAGTTATAATTTATAGCAACAACAAAACAGCGACATTATTACTTTTTATCGAATGCAATCAACTTAAATAACGAAAATAAATGAAATAAAATGACGATATATAAATTTTTCTTATACCATACATGCTTATATATTTTTGAAATGAAATTATATAAATGACACATTCAACAACCATCATATCTTCGAGTCAAAACCCATAATTGAGACAATCAACTTTCAACAAAAATACAACAACAACAAAATACAATAATATCGTAAGAAAAAATGAAGAAAATTTTCTTATGGTAAAAAAAAAACTAAAAATTGTTCGTCCTCCATCATCACAGTGTTTTATATATTGAAGTGTATATAAACGTTGATTATATACTTAATATGTACGTATGTAGGTTAGACTGAAAATATTGTGATTTAAAATAATAATTTTATTTTTAAAGATAAGACACATAAGACAAATTTTAACAAAAAGGTACCACCTGTTTTGAGAAATTGGCTTATGTAAAATTAGAGCGGTGTAACTTTAAAGCGTTTGTGCAAGTTGCAAGTTTTGCTCTTGTTAGTAATGTTTTTAAAATTTTCATATCTAAAGAAACGCTTCAGATTTAAATATGCGATTATGTGCGTGTGTATTTTAAAAACTTTAAACGAGACGGGAGTTTTATTAAAAAGGCATACATGCTTTACTATCCAAAATATTTAGGAAAATCTGAAAAAGCTCATGTGGTCTTTGTTGAAGATTGAGTTTGGCTAAAGAGCAGTGGAATCTCCCACTAATATACAAACGATATCAGGTACATAATTTAAATAGGTAGTACTTTGAATAAATATATTCGAATAATAATCAAGTAAAAGAAAACTTATAATGAGAATAAATAGGAACGGTAAGGAAAATTAGCATCACAAACATTTATTGGAATAAAAACATAATATAAAAATCCAGGTACGAACTCAGGCCAGAACAAATTCTAAATAGGCCCGCAGACATTTGACCATACAAAGCTATATGAATACTTTTGGTATAAGATTGGTTCACTTTTGGTATAAGGTTTTCTTTTTTATAAGCAAATAGATAATGATGTTAAGATTTTTAGTGCGTTTACCAAATATTTTTCGTTTTTTAATGGCGTCTTTAGTTTGATATCACAACTTTTCGCTTCCATTTATCAAAAAATGATGAGAGTGCTTCCATTATCCTCGATCTTATATTATCGGTTTAGCTTGTGTTATTTAACGTTAATGTCATTGCAATTATGTATTTTAATCATTCGCGAGAATTTTGTCATAATCTGTCCTAAAAAAACAAAATTAACATTTTTTTAGGACTAATTTCACTATTCTGCTCAATATAGTGAAATTTGTCATAAATCGTAAAAACATTTCAATGTGGTAGTTAGTATAATATACTAAATTTGGATAAGCCAATTAAATCATTGATTTAATCGTTTTTACGTACTAATGTAAGACCGAACTTGCTACAAATAGGACACAAAAATTAAATAAATTTTGGTATAAATTTATGTTCAAAAATATTTAATACTTAAGACAACATTGTAGTTTTTATGCCGTCAGGTCAGCAAAATTTGCCTTGGAGTGCTATAATTCTAACAAACAATTTTCTGAATTTTTCCGATAAACTCCTATCAACCACCATGCTAAGCGACGTCTCAGAATATTCTGAGATGCTACTTGGCCCCATCTAATAAAAATTTCGTGTATTTAAATCAAATTTAGAGTTTATGGCATTTACGACGGCCAAATTTCCCTTGGAGTGCTATAATTATAACGCACAGTTTTCTGAATTGGTCCTAGGAACTCTTATAAACCAGCATGGTAAGTGTCGTAAATTCTGAGAAGCGACTTAATCTTATCTGATAGGGAAAAACGTTTATTTTGATGATATTGGGGGTTTAGTGTGGTTTGGACAACCGAAAATTGCCATGGAATATTATAATTATAAAGCACAATTTTCTAAATTTTTCCGAGAAACACTATTAAACCACCATGCTAAGTGACGTAAATTTTGCGAAGTTACTAGATCCTATTTAATAGAAAAACTCGTTTAGTTAAATTAACCAAATTTGCAGTGATAAATCACATGTACGCTTTCCCTAAATTTTCCAGGAAAATACTATAAAACGCATCTGTAATTAGCGTTTAAATACAGATACTACTCTCTCTCTCTCTCTGGCTTTCACATTCCATGAAGGGATTTCGCCGCCTGCACTAAGGCCCTCCATCCATCTCGATCCACCGCTCTCGTCCTCCAGTTTCGACATCCTAATGTTCGTAGATCTTGTTCGATGTCGTCGTGCCAGCGTAGTCGGGGTCTTCCTCTACGACGTACTCCGGTTGGTTGTTGGTGGAACACTTTATTTATCATCCGTTGTTTTGGAGACCTTGTAACGTGGCCGAGCCATCTCACTCGATTGGATTTGATGAATCCGATAATATCGCTGCCTCCGAGGAGTTGCTTTATTTCGTGATTCATACGAATCCGATATTCGTTGTTCGCAACTTTAATTGGACCAAAGATTGAACGGACAACCTTCCTTTCGAAGGTAGATAATAATCTACAATCGTTAGGGGTCATGGTCCAGCTCTCGCTTCCGAAAGCCAGCACAGGTCTTATAAGTGCTTTATAAAGTGCGAGCTTGCACGACTGCGATAGATGTTTCGATCGCAATAATCTTGATTTGGCGTAGAAAACTCGTTGTCCGGCAGTGATTCGGGCTTTTATTTCTGCCTGCATATCCTTCGACGATGTTATAACTGACCCGAGGTATTTAAAGTTTTCGACGCTATCAAAGTTGTGGTCGCCAATTCCGAGATTTGCCGTAGAGATGTTCCTAGGTGTTACTAAATATTTGGTTTTACTGCTGTTCACCTCCAAACCAAGTCTTCTTGCGCAGCGATCGAGCGGTATGAAACTGTCTTTGATATCGCCAGGCCTTCGGCCAAGAAGCACGATATCATCTGCATATCCAAGAATTTGGCCTGACTTATTAAATATACAGCGCGAGGTTTCGATGTTGCTTTTCCTCACTACGTACTCAAGCGCCAGATTGAACAGCAAAGGCGCGAGTGCATCACCCTGTCGAACACCAGATGTTATTTCAAAGGGGTCTGACACAGATCCTTCAATTACGATTCTACATACAGACCCTTGAGTTTCCTAGTTCCGCTTGGAAGCTGATGTTTTCGATGCATGACCTCATATGATCGCGTTTCTTTTGTCGAAGGAATTTAATCGTGGCTTTCCTTGCGCCTAGATATTCTGATAGAGTGCTTCTGGTGTTGCGAGCCAACCATTTTTTACGAAGCGTTCGTTTATTTTCGACGACCCTTCGGCATTGATCATCGAACCAATCGTTGCGGGGCCTCGGAGGTCTTCTTCCGATGGTATTTTGCGCCGCGGTTGTTATGGCTGACTGTATAGCGTGCTACTGCTCCTGGATGTTAGGAGGAGCTTCTTCATTGTTATGGGGCCGGTCTAAATAATTAGTGACAGCTGATTGGTAACTCTGCAGTGACGCTTGGTCTTTTAGAGCATCAACATTCCATCGAACGGTCTTTTGTTCTTGTCTGTAGGATCTAACGTCAGATATGCTGGTGGAGTGTCTCTTGGACACCAGACACAGATACACACTTGGACACAGATACTACTAGTTCCTATATAATAGAAAAACACGTTTATTTTGGCATTTTGGCATATGGAACCAAGTAGTGTCTCTATATAGGTGATATTTTAATATGAAACTTTCAAATATCTGGGAAAGTAAGCCGTCTACATTAAAAATGTCCATTATCAAAATTAAATCATGCCGGGGGTCGAAAGAAATGTTTCAAAGAAATCCTACGTACTTTAAGCCGTAGAATCCAAATCTGCATTAAAAAATATGGGTTCCTATTTTAATTTTAATGTTACCTCCGCCCATCTACAAGAAAGGGAGAAGGGGTACTAAGTTTAGCACTGATGTAATGTTATTCAATGTTGTAATAATTTTACAAATTTTGTACATTCCCAAAAATAAATATTATGTTCCTATAAACTTGTCTGCTGTTTCGAAAGTCTCAAGCAATACAATTATCACTGAAAATATTAAAGATTATTTGTGACATGCCTGTCAAAGGTTCTTTACCAAAACTTGAAGTTTACTGTTAAACTTCGCACCTAGTGTTTAATGTATAGTAATTTTTTCAATAATATAGGTTATCGCTAGCAATGTAGCCCAAGCCTTTGATCGGTCGCAAATGCCATTTATTTCTGAGTAAAAGGCTGTTTCATTTCGAGGTATAGAACTTTGAATTTAAATAAAATACAGAAACATAATTTTTATGACCACGAGTGGCCTTATTTGAAACATAATTTTATGCCATTAATGTTTGAATATGATTTCGGATATGTGGCCATTGCGGCTGGCGCGTGCATCTCAAGGAGATTCAATTTCCGATCACTTTGCAGCATTTCTAGTCATATTTAGGCAATAACGCGCCGAATGTTAGCTTCCAAGTGTTCAATAATCTCTGGCTTATCAGCCTAGACATGTGAACTTACGTCAAAGAAAATAGTCCACAGTAGTTTTCAATCATACAAACGCGGTGGTCAGTTGGCAGGTTCATTTCTCGATATTAATCGTTCATCAAATGTTTCTTTCAGTAAATTAATTGTACCGCACGCTATATGGCATGTGGCCCCATTGTGTTAGAACCACATGTATCTGAAGTCAATACCACCCAGTACTGGCATACAAAAAAGTAGTCCTGTTTCCATACCGCTCTCCGTACTATTCTTTTGTTTGAAGGAAAATGGTGGAATTGATCAGAATCTCTTTAAAAAGACAAACTGGTTTTGAGACAAATTCTTTTTTATTAGTATTTAAAATGTTTTAAAACCAAGCTAAATTTGAATTTACACGCGTTAAACATACAGTGTTTAAACTTAAACTCGGCCTTGCTAAATTGTCAATGAGCTTCCAATATTTACTATTCCTGAATATCTCCGCCCTCCTGAATTCAGGTCTGGTTGAACTAACCATCTATTAAACTCATAGGAGTGAAGTTTATGCCAAAATAAAAATATACACTGAGTATAGTAAACACACTGAGTAAATACACCACGAATAGCATAAAGATGGTAAAAGTGGATCTGAATCAGTACTTGATGTAAGAAACCAATCTTACTTGGCTCGGAAATCTCTGAGGATTTTGTTAACGAAAGAAAATATCGTTAAATCGACCCCTACGGATCGCGGATAGGTGATAGAAGTGGTTCTAAATTAATAATTGATATAAGAAACTTGGACCTTCATAGACTTTATATTCTTGTGCCGGTTAAAAATATCTGATATCTATCTAAATATATCTGGATTAAAATGGGAGGTTTCTCATTCTCCCGTAAATGCAACCACAAATTCATTTATTAATATATTTTTGTTGTTGCATTTTAAGAGAATGAAAGAATACGCAGTTGCACTGGGTTCTTAATTATTTATTACATGCATGCATCCATGAATAAAATCAAATTCCAAATTTCCACTCATTCTAAACTAAAACCGAAAAACATCGCGGATAACTCTCCATTACTAGGCTTTGTTCTGGATTGAATCTAAATTTCGACCGCTTCATGACAATAACTTCTATCTGCCAAACCGAACTAAAAAAAAAGTTGACTTTGGCCAATAACTAGTGGGATCCCCAAAATTATGGTAAATGCAGCTTCCATAGAAACTTTCTCATTTTTCTAGTTCTTTCCAAGCATTTTGAAAAATATTCATTTAACTTACAAAAAAAAAAATAAGCGGAGTTTTTGATAAAAACTTTTATTTCAACATAATTCTTTATTTCGGCAGCTATCCATCAAAGCTAGAAAATTAATCAAGTCAAAGTGATTCGGATGAATCTTCATATAAGATATACGTTTTTTTTCATAAGTTAGGAGATAGTAGTGCAATTTGGCGCAATTTTTATATTGCAATCAATTAAAAATTAATTATTGGGCCAATAATAATTATTTAAATAAAGTTTTTTATGGTTAAGGGCTCGTTTCCTATTTTAAATAAAGTAAAACAATTTAACAACTGAGCTTTCGATGTCTAATCGACATCATTTTCAAAGCTAATGAAAATATTTTATAAAATTTCTCGAAACAAATATAAAAAGCCTATACAGTAAATACAATTTTTTCAAATATAAAGTAAATTTTTTTAACAAGTATTTACAAGGAAGACATTAACTAGATATACTCCAGTACTTCCTCAATTCTATGGTTTACCTAAAATCCATAAACCAGATATACTGTACAGACCTGTCGTAAGCTCAATAGATGATCCCACGTATAGTTTATAGGCGTTTTTAGGTAATATTCATAAATTTAGTGTAGGAAAAACTAATTATTTTTTTCTAAATTCCAAAGATTTTTAACAAAATTTTTCGTTAATTTCATTTGACGAGATTTCGTTATTTACTATGTACTGTAAATAGTCAGTAAAAATTGGAGAGACATTGAAATGATTTTGCGTTCGTTGATGAAAGTCCAATTTATTGAAGGTTTAAGCATTGTTTTGGATAATTTGGTATTTTCTTTTGACAATAAAAATTATAAAAAAATGTTTGGCTCTCCAATGGGTTCGTCCATAAGCGGTATACTAGTAAATTTTTTAATGGAAAATTTGGAGTGTTTCGCAATACTTTCTTTAGATTTTCAGCCATTATTTTACTATCGAAATGTTGATGATATCATAAAGGCTATTCCTGAAAAAAATATTATTATATTTCTGAAAAAAATGCTTTAAAAAAAAATTTTAATCGAATAAAATTTACTTTGGAAAAGGAAGTTGACAACAAAATTCCATTTTTAGATTTACTTTTGATCAACGAGCTTGATGGCAAAATTTCTTTTGATTGGTACAAAGATAGTTGGTCTGGCAGATATCTTTTTAAACTTCATTCTTGGCTTCCTACTTTCTATGAAATTAATACAGTAAACATTTTGGCTCAAAAAATTTTAAAACTTTCAGACCCCAAATTTCACAATAAAAATTTTAAAATTCTAAAAGAAACATTGTTAACTTATCATCACCCCGCAAAATTAATAAATCAATGTATTTGGAAACCAAATATTTTTATTAGAAGTACTGAAATTCAGCCCTTAACAACAATGAAAAAAATGATTTTTAAATTCCTTATGTCAAAAATTTATATGAAAAAATAAAACACTTGTTCAAAAATTATAATTTCAAAATTGTCGGTAATTATTCAATTTGTTTGAATGTATGTCTTTTTTCTAAACTTTAAGATCCGAAACCATTCAATAAGCAGTCAGATTTAATTTATGAAGATAAATGTGATTGTAATGTTGCTTATACATAAAAACTCATGAAAACACAAAAACAATATAAAAATGGTTGTAAATAAAAATGAAGAACAACCCAAGTATAACATAATGGAACTCATTTTGACAGTTCCACCTTTCGTGACATTTTTGAAATATTTCATGGAAAACATGGAACTCGCATAATATCCAGTTCATTGAGTTACGGGTTTTTGTTCCACACTTCATAGTAAAACTTGTAATAAAATGGAACTTGACCATGGAACTTAGTTCCAACAATTGTTCCATAAAAATCGAAATAAGTTGGAGCAGCGATACTTGGGAAGGTGCACTTACATCACATTTAAAGAATTCAGGTCACATAATTAGCCTAAATAATGTCAAAATATTAGCAAAAATCGAAATTTTAGGAAAAGATCAATTTTACAGATGCTATATTAAAAATTCTATAAATACAGTGACCCACAAAACTGTTCATAAAAATTAAAAGAGCAGATAATTTAATGATAAAAAATATAAAATTTATTTTTCATATTCAATCTTTTAGTTTATTGTATATTGTTGTTAATTAATACTAAAATAAAATGAAATAATAATTTTTAAAATTATGGTATGTTTCGCAGAAATAATAGGAAATAAACCCAACGAACTATATGAATACTTTTGTGGTTCATGGGTCTTTGTAAAGTTTCTCCTCAGTTCAATATTTGGTGTAGCCCTTTTGCACGGATACCTGCTTTAATTCTCTATGGCATGCTGTCGATCAAATTTTTTAAAACATTTGGTTCAATGTTGATCCACTCTTCTTAAACCCTAGACCATAATTCCTCACAGCTTTTGGGAACTGTTTTATTGGCAATTATTTTTCTTTTTACGATACTCTATAAATTCTCAATTGGTTCGAGATCCGGTAATTGTGGTGGCTACTCCAGTGTATCGATTCCCTAATTTCGTAACCACTGCTTGGTTATTTTTGCAGTGAGCTTCGGATCATTATCTTGCATGAAAATTGTGTCCCTTATTTCACAACCAAATTTTTGTAAACTAGGTAGGAACGACTCTTTTAAAATATCGATGTAGTCGGCAGGTTTCATTATACCATTAATTTTCCTAAGCATTCCCAACTTTTCACCCTTAAAACATCCCCAAATTATTAAAGAACCTCCTCCAAATTTCAGAGTTTTCTGAATATTTCTCTCCTGTAACCCAGTTCTTGCATCGAACCATGTCCCCATACGGTTTATTTTTGTTTCGTCGGTCCATGTTATCAGTTTCCAGTTTTCCGGTGTCAAATTTCTATACATTATTGCGAATTTTAATCGCTTCTTTTTATGAGTGGCGTTTAACATTGGCTTTCTTATTTTAAATTTAGCTTTAAAATTATTGTTTTTCAAGCAACGCCGGAGGGTTTCATTGCTTGCATTAATATTTAGCGTATTTTTCATGGACCTCTGTGGCATTATCAACTGCGCCAGATACAATTAACCTTTTTACAGCTCTCTTTACATAAGGCGACAATTTTTGTGGTCATCCTCCAATATTCTTCTTGATAACTAAATTATTTTTTTTTCTTCAAATTACTTATAAAACCAAGGAAAACTGCATATTTTTTTCAAATATTTCTTACGGATACAGCATTTTCAAGTTCAGATAATACGCCAGACTGAACATTTGTCGGAACTACTTTCGGCATTTTATATCGACCCAATAATTTAAAAAAATATTTTTGTTGAAGATGCGACGATGAAAGAACGAGAATGACATGAAATATTTTTTTTTTAGATTTTTATTTACAGTTTTGTGAGTCACTGTATATAAATAATGATTGCGCTTACATTGGCAATTGTTACAATTATTTTGTCTACTTTATTTCTTTGCTAAATTTATTTCATGCATAATTTATATTAACAATTTTCATTTTGTATTTTTTAATATTTTTAAAATCATTTTCATATTTTATATACGAGTATGTACATGTTTTAAAAATGTAAAGTAAATATACATACTTTGTTTTTGAAAAAATTGTACTTACTGTAGGTAAAGGCTTTTTATATTTGTTTTTAGAAATTTATATAAAATATTTTCATTAGCTTTGAAAATGAAGTCGATGAGACATCGAAAGCTCAGTTATTAAATTATTTTATTTTATTTAAAATAAAAAACGAGTTCTAAACCATAAAAAACTTTATTTAAATTTATTTATTTATTTCTAAAGAAATCTATTCTGTGAGTACATGTATGATTTCAGAGTAAAACCGAACATACATTTTAAAACAAAATCTAAAAATTTAAACAAAAAATATAAATCAAATTTTAATTTTATTATTAAAAATTTTAAAAATAATTCTTTTAGAAATTTTCTAGACTAACTTCGAGTATTTTACAAGACAAATGATGAATACAAAATAGTCGTAATATTTTCAATGTGCTTGTCTAATGAATTAAAATTTTAGTGTGAAACCCACAATTAATTTTTTGTAACAAAAATTCCTTTTGATGAAAATTTTCATTTTTTATTTTTTTAATTAGTCTAGTGTTAACATTCTTGCTCAATCCTTCTAGTGTAATTTGGCGCAAATCAATATTCTCGAAGTGCAGCTTTTCAATTTTTGTAGAGATCTTGCACCGCAAATTTAAATATTAAATTTTCAACAGCGTTTGTCATTGTTGATTTTCTGAAATTTTAGAAGCAATCACGTTTTTTGGTTAAACAAAACTGTTTTTCACTTTTTAAATGAAGTACGGTGTATTCGAGAAATATTCACAAATAGTAAAAAGTTCGTAGTAAAATAGTAATCAGGTGTTGGCCACAGCGGAATCGGTACTTAATTCGGTTAAAAAAAATCTGTTTTTGTATATTTTGAACTCCCATTCTAACGATAAGACTAATAAGATCATCTTAGCAAAGACTTTCTTGTGAAGACATTTTTTTAAGACTAAAGTTTTCATTGAATTCTGAAGGCAGGAGTCTTAAATAATATATTAGAAACTCTACAAAGACTTTTGTAGAGCTGTCAAAACCAAATTTTCACCATATTGTGTCAAACTTACGAAAAGCGACAGTTCAATTTAATAACAATATAACAATATAAAAGAGTATATATTTTAGTTTGAATAATTTTTCTGTTTTTATTAATCAGATATATATATATATATATATATATATATATATATATATATATATATATATATATATATATATATATATATATATATATATATATATATATATATATATATATAAATATTGTTTCTGTTTAAATGTCAAAATTATGATTCATAAGACCACCTATTTCGCATATATTAACGAAGACAATTTTTTAAGACTACTGACAGGTAAGACTAAGTGCAGAATAATAATTTAAAGTCTATAATCTTAGTTAAGACAAAAGTTTTCGCTAAGACTGAGAATACGTCTGTGGCTGACGTTAGAATCGGGGGGTAAGTTTTTTTTCCTGGAGGAGCGTTACTAATTTTATTCTCAATATTTTGAATTCGTTGGAAAGATCAAAATCGTTCGTTACCAAGATTTTAAAATTTCCAAGATTTCTAGAAATTTTTTAGATATGGAGGTTTCGTTGCTATTCATTTCCAAAATAACTTACTTCCTCTAGAAAACAATGTTTGCACAGTATTGAAATATATTTAGGACAAGTTTGCAAATACAATTTAACTTTGTTTCGAAATTAATTAATTTCAGCTAGCTTTTAATTTATATTTAACAAGACCCTAATAATCCCCATAGTAATCGAATATGTATAACCGCAAACAACAAGACAAAGAAAATCATCAATCCCACCCGCGTACGATCAAATAAATATGGTATCTGCCGTTCGACCTTTTATCCTGGACAAACAAAAATTAGATCGGAAGTTCGGAGATCGGAATTGAAGCGTAGAAAATGGTAATTTTCTGAAGAGTGACAAAAAATGCGTAATTAGTTTGAAAATTATTTCGCTGGGTAGAAAACACCGTGTACACTATTTTTGTTATTTTACTGGCTAACTTGGTGGTATTCTAAAGACAAAATTTACTCGATCTACAAAATTTTTCATTTCAAATTTCTACAATTCAACAAAAGTTTAACGATACGAAGGAATAAATATACTTTCTGGTTAATGCGCGTCGGACGCGCTCCTTATGTGATATTTGTTATAGTCTCAGACCAAATTAGCTAAAAGTAAATAAAACATTTCTAGTCTATGGATGCTAAGGTATTTTTCTTAATTTAATACTGGGACATATTAATTATAGGACTATTAAAAATATTTTTGGGAAGCCCATGAGTTCAAGCAGGCCAAGTTTTATCATCAAAACAAAATATTCGAAAAAAATTAGTTTTCACTTCAACCTGGTTATGCTAGTGGTGATAATTAAACTATTTCCATGAATTCCATGAAGGTGACGTCAATCTGAAATTCTGACATTTTAATACAGGTATGTAAACTTTATCGATTATCATGTCAAATTAACAAGAAGAATGTTAAAAAATAAATTCACTGAAAAATCACAACAATTTTACACGTTTTAAAAATTTTTATGTTCGACAAGTATGTTTTACACTCCACAACAGCACACAGCGAACAATAAACAGTTTATAAAATATATATTTATACAAATTTCCACTTAGCTTAAAGAAAAACTATTAAAATGTCAAATAAATGTCGAAAGCAAACAAAAATCTTAAAGAATTCGTATATTCGGATCAAACCAAAACAAATAAAATAAAACCAAAATACAAACTACATAAAATAAATCCTTAATCATAATGATTTTTATGGCAATTTAACTACCTTACAAAAAAATGCCTGATGGTGATCACGACTCAATATACAGACATCTCTCATCATGACCCCCATATATATACATAACAACATACATAAATGATGATAATTATGTTGGTTTATTTTTTAAAATTTTGTTTCGCGTCTTTTTGTCTTGCGCTGGATATCGGAATACAAAAGGAAGCGAGAAACAACGGTTATTTTTTAAGAAAATTAAGATGACGATCCGTGAAAAAATGATCATGGTTTTTTGTGCTTGCGCGCTTAGACGAAAGAAGATTTAAAAAAAACTTAATTAGACGTAATTTATTATATTGTTCCGCTTCTGCCGTTTGATTGATGATTTTGCTACTGTACCCGTTTCGTTGTGTACCCGTGGCAATATTTCTTTTTTACCAACACTTAATAGAGTCATCGCAGAGAAAACATTCTTCGGGCGTCTTCAAAATACTAATCATTTTCTCGTTATTGTTTTTAATCTATGTCTTTTGTTTTGGTACGAGCAAAAAATAAAAATATAAAAAATATGTAAGAAAATCTGTTTCCCAAGTATTTGTCGCATATTTTCTTCAACATTTACTTTACGGTTATCATTATATTATCATAACCCTCCCAATCCTCAGAACGATAACAACATAACACAAAAATAAAAAAATACGTGTGACAATTTGTCGTTCCATTATACAATATATTTTTGTTTGTCTTCAATCCTAATTGAGGTGAACGAGTGGAAAAACAATTCACATCCTCCCAACCAGCACATACAACATTCTCATTTTTCCCCGAACAACAAAAACAAACCAAAAAAAAAAAAATCAAATATTTTTCCATCCACTTTAGTTTTGAAAAGTGTGTGTGTGTAAAAATGCGTGAAAATATATAACATACGAGTAACACTTTGATGTTGGCTAATAACCACAAAACGCGAAAAAAATGAAAAATCCCAAAGTGTTGATGAGATGAATAAATATAACATTTTTCTTTTTTCTCGGGAAATTTGTTTTTATGTGTTTATCTATCGTATGTGTATATAACCGGAGTTGGTGGTATGTGGGAGAAAAACAATATAATATGTGAAACATTTTTTTCTTGTTTTGGGTTCAATTATGAGAATGATAAATGAGGATTAAATAAGGGATTTTTTATTTGGATAAAATTTATGCCATGTTTGTTGGTTTTAGTCTCATTACTTATGTGCTGATTAGAAATAAAATAAATAAAAAGAATGATACATGTTGTATATCGCTATATGTACACATGTAGAATACATATAGAATAAATATTAGAATAAATTTAATTAAAACGACAATTGATTTGGATCAAGATTAATGGGACCCCCGGTTTATTTCGTTCAATTTATTTGATTGATTTGGACTAGTAACCCCATAAATTTGTAGTAATTTTGACATTTTGATGAAAGATATAGGCATCTATAAATTACACAATTGCTACCTAGTACAAAAAACTTTATCGTTTTCCCTTAAGTTGATGAACACTTGCTTGCAACATTACGATTAAGTTGAGACTACACTTAGGAGGCTTGAGTGAGTCAGTCTGAGTTTTTGTTTCAGTCCTTCTGATTTACTGCATATAGCATAAGCTTTATTTATTTGAAGAAAAGGTCGTATAATGTGCCTTGCCTGAATCCGCTGACTTAAACTACTTCATTAAGTTTTATCAGGATCATTTCAAGTGATACAACAATAAAATTTGATCTCAAAAATAAAATCAAAAGATTAAGAAAATCTGTTTCCCGTATTTGTCGCCTATTTTTTTTAACATTTACTGTACGGTTATCATTATATTATAATAACCCTCCCAATCTTCAGAACATGAACGTCTGTTTCAAACTCGATAAAATTGAAGATAACGTTAATATATTTAGGAATACGTGTTATTTTATTGTGCAAATGCATAAGGTAGGTTCTTAGTGCCAAACCATATGGCAGCAAAGATGAAGGAGAAAGTGTTTGAATGCATTGGATGACAGTTCTGTCATCTACTCGTATTCAAGTAAGGTTACCAAGACGTTGGAAGTTTGAATTTCGAAAAATTTACTCGAAAGTAAATATTTTCATACAGCCAAAGTATCGCAAAATGTTTATTTATTTATTCATTGACATAACAATTGTGACGAAGGAAAAGCGCACATGGAAGTATTATAAATTTAACAACAACAACAAATAAAATACTTCCATTAGGCATAAATACCTCAGATTTTTACAAAAAATAAATCCACTCCATGCTAATACCCTCCGTATTGAGCTCAAGCTCATTGGTTACAGAGGATACTGCAAGAACTACATGTATATTGTCATTCAAGCGCGCCACGCTTAATAACACGCTTTAAAAGGTAAAAGTGACGCTGATCTCTTAATATCTAATGGAATTGAATTCCATGGAGAAATACCTCTAACATAAAAAGATGTATTAAAAGAACTGCACAGGTTTAGGCCCGTTGCACGTTTCAGCTAAGCTAAGCCAGAAACGTAGTTTCTATTAGCATAGTACAGTTCACACAGTCATTTTACAGCAAGTAAAATACTTTGTCTTCCAAAATATTATTAGAATTAGAGTTAGTTTGCATCGCTCAAAACAGTTCGATTAAAACTCTTTATTTACAATCAAGAGCGACACACTTCACGGTTAGAAATTAGACGTTATTTTTGACGTCTTTTGGCTTACACCAGCGAGAACTTAACTTCGGAACGTGAAAAACAACTACCCACAGGATTTATTTTACGATAGGTAGTTTATAACAACTTTATATACGTGAAAAATAAATTAACGTACAAATTTTATTAAAAGTAGTGTCCAAAAACGGTCACCTAAGAGAAGTAAAGAGAATGAATTTTAACTCCCCATGGTAAACAAAATAGAAAACACAACGTCTGGTAATTAAAACAAACTATAGAAAGAATATTAACCCCCTAAAGAAAAGTAAATTTAACTCATTATTGGCGTTAAAAATAAATCGTTTTAAAAGAGGAAAAAGTGTCACTTTATTAGCAATTTTAATAATTTGAAAGCATTTGATATGTATAAAATGGGACGTCATTTATGTTAATCGTTGAAAGTAAAATTAAACAACTATTTAGAATCAAAACAATACATTCTAATAGTAAAAATAAGAACATTCTCTTAGGTCAATTATTCTTAATATACGGGACGTCTTTATCAACTACCTTTAATAATATGTATATTATTTTATTAAACCATTTTTCTCTCCATCCTCACGTTAAACTTAAACAACATTGCATTTTTAAAAAATATTTTAATTTTAATTCAGTTTAAGTTACTTACATACATATTTATTACAACTAAATAAGGCTTTTTTTTATTAAAATTAACAATATTATACTTAGTTTCAAATGAAAATTTAAAATTAGATTACTTATGGGATATTCTAATTTTAGGTACAACATATTATAGTTTATTATTAATTCTATTTAAGTTAAAAGTATTCTGATATTTCAACAATTTAACATTAACAGTTTCATATGTGTCACTTTCATTTGAATTAATCTCATATGCTTGCATGTTTTCCTTAAAATACTTTGTTTCATATTTCAAACATAACACAAAAAATTCGGAACCACAACAAAACAACTTTACAATTTTCTTAAAAACAGGCAAACTGTTCGTTACACTTTCTACAATAAATAGCCCTTCTCTAAATTCTCCAGAACAGCTAAGATTTTTTAAAAAGTGAAAATTTACTAATGTTTCATCGACCATACTTGTACAATCTTGTATAATTTGCATATATGGTTTGTCGACAGTTTCAATTGAATCGATTTCTGAGCGATACCTTTGTTCAACAACAATATTCGAAGTTTCTGGTTTATTTGCACATATTTTCATGTGATTTTTAAAGCCATTACTTGAACGGAAACTTTTCTTACATGTTCGATAACCACAACAAATTTCCACAGTTGAACCTTCTCGAAAATAATGTTCTGTTTTAAGATGTAAAACGTAAATGTTTACGGTTTGGGGTGCAAAATCACAAAGAAAGCAATTCATTGCAGCAAAAATATATATGTATGTAATAGGTTTAAAATAAAATAAAAATAATAAAAATATTAAAGATAATTGTTTAAAGACAAAATACTAGTAGATACAGGTTTATTTGATTAATTCAATTAAAATTTAATTTGTTTTAAACCAAATATTTATAAATTAAAATAATTTTAAAAATTTAGAAAATTTGTTTCGTTTTATTGAGTCCTTAGTAAATAAACCAAATTAAAAGAATTGTCAAATTTTATGAAATAACGGTTCAGTGTTGAATTCAATATGAAATGTGTCTTATGTTATGAAATATGAAATGTGTAATATGTTAAGATTTGAAAACAGATTACTTCTGTTACTATTCTATTCTTAATTAGTATTTTTATGTAAAAACTTATTATTTTTTTTAAGCACATATTAAGAAAATAATCAAATTTCTAATAAAAAACAAAATTATTGTAAAATAAATGAGAAGAAGCTACTATTAAAAATATATTTTATATTGAAATGCTAAAAAAATATTAAAATAATTTAGAAAATGGAAAAATATTTAAATTACTGAGATGTTTGTTTTTTATTAACTATATAAATGTGTTTTAGATAGAAAATTAAAACTTTAAAATATTTCGAATTTTAACAACGTTCCTAATTTAATTAGATTATTATTAGATTATTTTATAATAATATTGTACTGTTATCTAATTTGATCTTATATATCAGGATTTAGAAGACTGTGACAGTATTTTACAGTCGTAGAAAGTTTCAATGAAGGAATTTCAAAAATGTAATTCTGTATGAATTTAAAAAAATTATCAAGATTCTCATCGTATTTTATGTTAAATACATAATGTGATTTAAATAGTAAATCAATCGCATCGATTATAGTGTTATTTGTGGGTAAACTCTTTTTATCTAGAGATATATAAAATTTAATAATTTTTCCTTTATTTTCACCTTGAGCGAATATTATGAGATCCTGATCAGGCGTAATTTCTTCATTAATTCCGATGAATTTTATAATTTTATTTCCTGCCGTTTTAAAGTTCCCTCGATTTTTAGCACCGCGGCCTTTTTGCGTTGGTGGAAGGAGTGTTAATAAATAAAATATATTTAAGACATCTGCCTGCCAATCAAAAATAAAAATATACTTTTAGTAAATAGCACAAATAAAATTACTCGTAAATAAGTTATAAAACTCGCCATTAAAGTATTCAGATATTGGCTTATTTTTCCCAATTTGTTCAGAAACCGTTTTGATCTTTTGGCAGAACTCAAAATTTAATTTATTTTTTAAATTATTATGCAAATTCGGAAACAATTGTTGAAAATCCATATGAATCTAGAAATATTATATTTAAATGTTTTTTTTTTTGGTTTGTTAGTTTATTTTAATTTTCTCACGTGTTCATATGTATCCGTAAATCTCGGATATTCCACCAATGCTCGGCTAGAATTCGTTGATAAAATAAAACTTCTGCGAATATCAAATGTCTGTTCCATCCAATTAATAATATTTTTTCTATCTATTTTTGGATCCGACGTTTTTAAATTTTCGATGATTTCTTCGAGTTCTTCGATATTGTCTATTCCGGTTGGTTGAACTAGCTCCCCTACTACTTTAGCTATTTCAATAGGTTGAACATTTTTTTGGTGCTTCACTTCTTTTTTTTCTTAAAGTTTTAAGACGATTTCCGATCCAACCACCTTTGATTGCCGGATCATAAAATGTTTCCTAAATGTAAATTGATTACGTTAATCTAACAAAATATTAATAATATTTATTATTATTACAACTTTCATTATAATTATCATAAAAATGATAATTATAATGAAAATTATAGGGAAAAATGTTTACTTTCGAGCCAATCTACATAGGTTTCAAAACAAATAAGCCCACATTTCGGCTAGAAAATTGTAATAGCCAGCTGATCAAGTATCTACCTCTTATTAGAAATTCTGGGAATTTATTTAGACTTTATTTAACAATAATTGTGTTAGATTATTTCAATACAAGAGATCGAAATTGACCATAAACCACCCCATAAGATAATACTCCACATTTCTAAGTAGCGAAAAGTTCTTAAATTAAAAAATTTCTTATAATTTTATAACATTTAATTCAACAACGCTTCTATGAACTAACTTCGAGAAAACGTCGACCGGGCAACGTGTTTTTGAAATTTTTTATTAAATTATACCATAAAACTCTTTCTATTATACCATAAAACTAACCTTTGCTAATCGAATTTTCCAGATTTTCAGTTCATTTGTTTTAATTATCTTGTCTTCGACAAAAATATATAATCTATAACTATAATCAATAAATTGAAACAATTTAATCAACGTTCAAAAATATTTTTCAATCCAAGAAATTTTTCCAATCACTCTTATCATTCCTCCAAATATTTTCACAGCCGTATGACGCTAAATAGTTTTTCTTTTAATAATAAAATTTTTCCACCATTAATCTCACCACAAACACTATACGAAACACCTTTTTACTTTAAAATATAAATCAAAACTGCATGGGCATGCATTTTGTATTCTGCAATAGTGCAATGCGATCACAACGGGAGATTGTATAACTATTTTTTTATGTTTGACCAATGCCTATGTACACATAGCCATATAACTTTATATCTAATCAGGCCCAAAAACACGGAAAAAACTTTCTTAGAAATGCTATGAAAAGAATATTTCAACAGCTTTTTTTGTCTTAATTTATTTATATCTCGTAAATGCGGCAGAATCTTGCGGATTTAATTTTAATTGATTGTTTTTTTTAAGTTATTTTATGTTTTAAGTTTTTGGCATTAAAATAAGGACATCATAGTGGAAATTAGTAAAATTTTGAATGAAAACTTAAAAATCAAAAACAATTTATCAAAATTAACTGTAAATAACTTAGTTCAGGCTCGGAACTTGATTTGAAATGAAATTTATTTGTCTGCCCTATTTACGAGATATTAATAAAGTCACAAAAAAAACTTAAAAAACTATAATTTCCATAGCAATTGTATGAAAGTTTTTTTTGCGTTTACGTTTTTTGGGCCTGCTTACATATAAACGAACTTTTTTTATTTGCCTTTCGGAATGGTTTGACAAACAGGTAAAATACACTATAAGGGAAACCTACAACTTCCAACTTTTATAAACTTAAGATGGCGTAATAGTAGTTTACATATGAAATATTCAAAACGCAACTATCGCGATGGCTTTAGCTGTAGCTGTAATATTGAAATTCAGTTAATAAAGAAAACAACAACATGTTGCTAGATGCAGGTGCACAAATGTACTAAGCAAGGAACAAGAGAGTATTGAGAGAAAATGTGAAAAAGTTATTATATTTCACGTCTAGTGATCACCTACGAATAAATAATAATAATAAAATTAGTCAAATTTAACGTCCCTTATTATTATTGGGTCGTCAATCTAACCCAATATTTTAGTTATAATTTTATTGCGTTTAGAGGTTAAACATGTTTTTCCTTATTATACAAAATTAAGTAATTTATGTTAATTTACAAAGATTCTTATTTTAAGGAAGTCAAAATTTCAGATTGATAATGATTTGTATGTGATTTTTGGCGAAAAATGTAAACAAATATTTGAAAACTAAACGGGATATTTGACTAACCACATTTTGACTACCAAAATTATAAGGGAAAGTAAAGGTAAATTTGAAGGATGTGACCAAAAGTGAACAATAACTTATTAAATAAATAAGGATGTTGCTTAGTTCTGAGAAGCTTAAAAATAAAAAGACAAACACGAAGTTCATACTAGTCAACTAACAGTCAACTACAGCCAAGAATCAAATTCAAAAATTGTGATCTTGTTTCCTAATAGTACTGATTTAAATTCATATTTTCTAATACTGAAAATGAAACGCTTATAAGCATTGAAACATATTTGGAGAACATTCATATTATCCCGAAGCATTCCAAACAAAACAACGTCGCTATATAGAAAATGCGGAAAGAGGTGCGAGAGGAACATACGTTTTCAAAAATTAATATCAGTGAACTCTACCACTTTATACATATGTATAACTAAGCAATACAAAAACCGTTTTGCTAACTTTAATCAAATGGTTTACCCCAAGTAAGAGTTTTTTTAAAAATAAACCCTAAATGTCCTGCTGTATTAGAGAATGGAATTAAAGAAACACCGAGAAAAAATCCAATAAAACAGGAAGTATTAATTGATTTATTATAAATTATAATGGACTGGAATTTACTAGCATTAAGAGCGAGTCAGTTAGATAATGAACAATTATAAATTCTTACCAAACCATCGTTAATAATAGAAATATTAGAGTGAAGGGAATCATTATCTAAGCGACTACTCCTATATTTGGATATCATCAGCAAATATATGAAACGAAGAATAGCGAATGGAATAAGCAATGTTATTTTTGTACATTGAGAACAGTAAAGGACCAAGAACCGACCTCTGAGGGATGGCAGAAGAGACAAGTAATAAGTCAGAAAAGAATACTGCCTGAAAGTGACCCGAAATGTAGTCTAAAATCAATTTAGCAGTAGAGAGAGAAAACTTTAAGTTCGTAATAAGCTTATTAAACAAAAGTTTGTGATTAAGTGAATCGAACGCTTTAGAAAACTCCAACAGAGTAAGGCAAGCTATTTCTCTTTCACTCATACTACTACGAATATCATCACAAACATTCAGTAAAACAGTGGTAGTACCGTGGAACCTTCCAAAACCCGATTGAAAAATACTAAGCAAATTAAAGCTATCGATATGAGATTGAATTTAATTTTTTACTACCAAATTCAAATACCTTGGACAAAGCACTTAGAATGCTAATAGGGCGGAAATGGGAGGACTCAGAAGGACTGCTAGTTGATCTAGTTCACTGGCTGCTCGCCAGTGAATTGCGATTTAACTTCCCAAATTGCAGAATGCAAATCGACAGTAGAAAAAGTAAACGAAAAATGATTTGGGGTTCTACGAACACTCACTCAATATTAGAAATATCATGAGAGGGACTAAAGTTCACTACGTAATGGTTAAAATCATTAGCTTTGAAATCTACAGAAGCAGCCTCTTTGCAACTGCCAAGCTCAAGTTGCGTGCGCCACGCCAAAATATCTTAGAGGGAAGTGGGGGATCTAAATTAACATTGTAAAATTTTTGATTAGCGATACGACTTTAACCGACCACTTTATTTCGTGATTGCTTATAAGCTAGATAAGACCAAGAATTAAGGCTGACTTTCCAAAAACGATATTTGGAAAAATGAACAGAAATACCATCAAAATCTCTTGCGTCATCCAAGGGAGAGTTCTAGGCTAAAAAAGTACACAGTAGTAAGAAGAACGCAACTATTAAATACATATTTAATAGAGGAATTAAAATAGTCATATTGATCGGTAGAAGTACTAAGAGAAAAAATATTGTCCCAACAAATACATATAACCACATGTTGATGAAAGGTGAGATTCATCAATTTTCGAAAAATCCCTAAATCTGAAATTTTAAGGTTTAGGGAGAGCGTAATAATTAACAGAAAAACAAATAACGATGAGAGCCAATACCAAAAGACAATTGATTGAAAAACAAATGGAATCATCAGCAAAAGCCACACCGTGATCAATGAGAGAATAAGAATCGTTATAAACCGAATGATTAATGTTATTAAGATATTTAAATAGCTACGAGAAAATAAACTCTCTTGACAAATATCAAAATTAAAATCACCCAAAATGAAAACCTCATCATACCGACAGAAAAAATAAGTAAAAAGGCACTCAATGTCTAAAAAGGATTTATTAAATCGATCATACGACCTCTTGTTCGTTTTAGGTGGATTATAAAACACACTTAACAGAAATTTCCGCTTATTTGCGAAGACAATTTATAAAAAGAAACTCAAAGTCAGAAACGAGCCTTTAAGAAAAAGAGGGGGGAGGGGGGGGGGGGGGGGGGTACGAATACAACATTGCATTTAATTTGCTCGTTAACATACATGCATACCCCACCCACAATTAACTGTTGGATTAGCCCTATCTCACATGAACAAATTTTAGCCACTAATGGCGAACGCGGAATTGGGAATATTGGCGATTAAAATGTTTCCGAGAAACAGATAACATCAATTACGACCCCATTAAAAGTATGACGAAGTTCGTTAATATTTAAAATCAGACTCTGAACAATTAAACTAACTACATTGGTACAAGTTGGACCTAGTCCGAAACATGAATTTTAATAAAACCGAAGTAAAGAAAAACTCTCGGTGGGTATCGCGAGTCGTGGCGCACTTCAACAACAACATACATCGAAAAAATTTAAATAAATAATTAGTATTTTCTTCAAAGGTAGGTTAACGTCAAATGCTAAAATTTCCAGAAGTACTTTCTTTAACCCAGAAGAAACTTCCTTCGCAGAGACCAGTTTTACACACAAACCTCACACGACCGCAAGTGTCAAACTCTAAAAAGAAACAAATAAAGAGAAGCCTTGTACAGGTAACATAAAACTTTGTAAGATGGGCGATACTTATTATTTGACCTAATCCTTCAAACTAAAATCCGGTGGGGAAAACCCCAAAATCAAACTTAATACAAAAAAAAAAATTTTTTTTTTAGGAACTCAACCACAAGCGTCTTTTAGGCTTAATAATTTACTACAATAAATTGTGATTTTTTTTTTTTTTTGAAAAAAGTACCATAGCTTCAAAAAGATCATCCTTGATAAAAAGTATAATCACAATGCCTTAGCGAATTATTATATTTCGTACTTTGTACTTTTTTCGATACTTTAGCTGTATGAAAAATACTTCGGTACTTTCGAGTAATTTTTAGTACTTTTGAGACCATTCAGAAAATTTCAATAGCAACTTGTTCACAGACAACATTTTAGAACGAATAACTATTACAAACTTAATGTTCAACGTTTATGAGGTAAAGCTCGGAGAATACGTTTTAAAAAGATATAAAATGACATTAGCTTTTATCGGTTTTAAATTGTGGGTCTAAAATCTAGTAAATAAATGTTAAAATGTGATTTCAATTATTCACGCTAAATTATCTTCTCAGGTGGATTAATTAAATAGTTGTAATGCTTACACAACCATGCATTTTAGGGTAAGTAAAGGGTATCTTATATGGCCTTTCGAGTATAGTTTAATCCCATTTGTCTAGCTCATTACAACATAAATAAATATTTTTTCAATCGGTTATACGGAAGCTTATACGGAATAATCATTAAACTTCTATATTTACTAACTGTTTTGTAAAGATATTTACATTTAAATGCAGGCTGTTTTGATTGTTTGGCGAATGTCAGGCCCATGGTTTAAAAAATCATCACAAAATTTAATTACTCTCTCTTAAAATTGATCTTTCAGGATTCACAGGCGTAGATTCCAAATAAATCTGCTCAATTCTTTGATTTCAAATTTTAGTGTTGAATGATCGCATAGTTTAAATGAACAAAGAATAGTGTTAATTAACTTCAGCTTGTAATCTTGTCACGGTGTTCGAGAACCTCTCCTACACGGAAATATGTAATCGGTGATATCCACAAAAAAGCGGAGTAATATTTAATGAAAACTGAATTAAAAATGAGCCAAAAAAGCGCTTTATATTTACTGTGATTTTAGCAAATCAATTTACTTGCTGAGTAAATTTTATTGTTGTTATTTCACGGTGGATAAGCAATATTTGCTATTGCTTTGATATATTTACTCTGCAGTTTGTAAAATAATTTAGAATTTTTCAGTTCGTAAAATATGTAATTTAGAATTTTTTTTACAGAGCGCATGGTAAATAATATTAGCAAGGTAAACATTTTCGCCGCAAATGTTTATAAATACACAAAAATTTTCGTCGCACATTTTTATGTCACCACCATTTTTAGTGCTCAAGCCATGCGTGGAATTAATTGAAGTCTAGGCTCGTAGTCTCAGTCAATAACAAATAAAATTTATTTTTTTGTTATAAAAATTCGTGTATCATTTCATTCGTTTCTCGTGTACCGATGGATATTCAAAAAAATTGAACAAATTTGACAATTCGTTAAAAATGTATGTTTGTTGAATGTCGAAAAAAAAAACCGTTCAAACTAATGTGGAATTTATGATTCAAATAGAACAAAAAATCAAAATTGATGTGGTTTTATGTATGTATTGGAGATATAAAATAGGATTTTTAAGTTTAGAAATGGCACGTCAAAACGACATCAATTGTGCACTCCACTATACGAAATTATATGTATATATTTTCGAATGAATAATCGTCATAAATATTTATTAATGAACGATTAAAATATATTTCAATTAAATTTAAAGCACATGCTTTAATTTATGTAATTTAACAAACCAATTGAAGTTTCTACAAAAATTGACGTTTCATTTTGTATTGGTGTTTCTCCATCAAAAAAAAATTTATGAAAAAATGTACATTTTTTAAAATTGATGTACATCAAAAAAAAAATTGATTTTTTCTGGCAAATAGAACAAAATTTTTGATGTACATCAATTTTTTTTGCCGGATTTTGGTAAATAAAATTCCACATAAATTTATTTGATGTTTGTCAAAAAACTGACAAGTGTTGGATCGTGTGCGTTGAATGTGGCATGAATTTTAGTGTAGTTTTCGTGCGCCGCACACGTCCACACTTCCTAATTTGCGGAAGAAATATTTACGCCGAACGTGTTTGGCACAAATTTTTGTAGATGTGGGTCCACCTTAAGACATAATGCAGGTTTTTATTGATGAGCTCCCAATATTTGAAAAATTAACCTAAATAAAGGATTGATCTTTGGTACTTGAGAAATTTTGTGTGTTTTTTGTAGTAAGACCTGTTTAAAATAAAAATCCACATATCCGACAATGAAATATTTTATTTTTGCAATTCTAATAGTATTTGTTGTTTATACACGGATGTAAGCAATATGCGACTGTTTCGTAATGCTAACAAATTATTGAAAAAATTATAATTGTTATTGTCAACAAATGTCAAAATTGTAGAGAGATAAGAGTTAGACATTTATTGACTTATTAATGGTCGCCTAGTTAGCACTACTTTCTATAGGCGACCGAAAGGTGATATTTGTTTATATGAAAGAAAGATTCATGCCACTTTGCTTTGGTCCAAGCTAAAGAAGTGTTATCACCGAAAACGATGCACAAGTGCATGTAGAATAAAACGAGTTATGAGCAGTTCTGGTGAGGTCATACGCGGTCTGAAGGCATTGAGTGATAGTGCTGAGATGATCATTGATCAAAATTCAACCAGATTTTTGGAGTTTCTAAGGTGTTTAGCTATAAGCGAGTCGACTAGAAGCCATCAGACTCCAGCCAACAACCGAACTAGCCGCAAACAATTAGTGTCAGGTTACGTTAATAAACGTTGGATGATGTATCAAAAGTGCTTATTCATAGGTGCTTCACGTCGCTGTTGCTACCAATGCAAATAAAGCCACCATAGTTTGTTATATGTGATGTGTTCGATTCATTTGGTCAAATCAGTCGTTCCCGAGCGCTCTTAGATTCAGGTTTCTATTTGAGCTTCATCACTGATGCATATCCACAACGGTGCAATCTACAAAAAACAAATGCTCGCCTCATAGTATGTGAAATTGTTCAATCGCGAGCTAGCACAACCAAATGGGCGGTTAATCTCAAAGTACAATTAAAAAATGGCCAGAATTTTGATTGAACCGTTCGTTTTATCAAAAATCACATCAGAACTGCCAACCTATGACGAATACATCAACGAGGACATTTGGTAAGAAATTAAGTAAGCTGATCCTGCCTTCGACAAATCCAGTCAAATTAATATCTAAATCGAAGCCAACTATCTTTACAAAAACTTAGAAGATGAGCAATTTATAGTTTGTGACAAAATTCTCTTGCAAAGAATTATCTTCGGTTATAGGTAGTCTCTGGAAAAAAATATACCACATCATGGAGTATTATAACACTCAAGTACTACAACGAAATTAAGAGTTCGTCGTTTCCGCGAAAAGTTCATTGGGAATCTTTTTAAACTACTGTCTAGCTAGGGTCTAAAACACAATCAACACCTTATTCAATTTACTAAGGTTTAGACAACACGAGTTCGTTTTCTCCAATAATATGGAGAAAATGTAGCACCAAGTATGCATATACACAAGTAACCGGGTTCATATCGGCTGCTTTTCTAGCGACCCGAGTGCTAAACAAAATTGTAGAAAATTATCTTACAACCTCAAAGGCAACCCACGCAATCGACAGAGATGTCTATGTAAATAGGTCGCAAAATGGCAGGACTAAATAGTGAAGATAAAGCTCTACATTTTAAGCTATGTTGCTCATCTATTGGTATAAATGGTTCTTGTCAAAATAGAATAACGCTTAAAAACGCCAGCAGAAAAATTCTTTGAACCACAACTTTACCATGATTGACTTACTATCCAACCTAATAGAATTAGTGAAAAAAGCAGACTATCCATAGAAAATGTTTACAATTGTTTATGATTGGCTCAATTTGCCGCACAGATGGCCAAGTTCATCGCAAACCGCACGTCCCAAATTTTATCAAGATTTAGTAGAGAGAATTGGAAATGTGTCACTTCACCTGACAATGCTGCTGATCTAGAGTCAAGAGGGCTTTTTCCGCATGAATTTACGTCAGACTCTATATGATAGACTGGTCATAATTACCTACAAAGCGCCACAATTAACAATTATTCTGAAAACTGTTCAAGCACCACCGTAGTCAAAAGTTATATTTTCGATAAAAAAAAAATAACGAGAAGGTTTTCATCATTCAGCAAGCTGCAAAAAATAGCGACACACTAAGATTCATCATCGCGACAAGAAATCGATTCACACAGATTTACAAAAATATTTTTGACTGGAAATTAAATGTGCGAAGCCCTGTTCAAAATATGTGAATACCACCAACATAAATATTTTATGGGAGAGTTCGAAAGATGTACGAGAAAAGCCAATCAATCAAGTTTGCTAAAAATATAAAGTCGCTCAATCCGTTCATCGATCAAAATGGTGTATAGAGAATCGGTTGTCGATTAGATAGTTATGGCGTATCATTCTCAACCAAACCCATTATATTGTCACCAAAGTCCCTCATAGCAAATCTTATACTTCTCGAGATGCACAAGGAACACACACATCTAGGGCCTTCCTTATTATTGGCTATACAACGACAACAATTCTGATGATCAAGAGCTAAGAGCGTGATCCGAACTTCATCCATCCCAAATTGTCGCAACCAATTTTGACGCCCATTTTCGTAGGTGGAGTTGATTTCATCGGCCAATATCTATCCATCTTACTAAATCAAGATGGGGAAAAGACGTATAAATCATACATGTGATTATCTGTTTTCTTATAAGCAGAAATTCCATACACATCGAATTAATGAGCGACCTAGTAGCGACTTATTTGTAGCTACATTGGAAATTTATTGCTCGGCGCGGATGTTTTGAAGAAATCTTCAGTGACAACGGGATCAACTTGGTGGTCTGCTGAATCTAAAATATCAGCAACAAAAAACTTTTTTCTGGCGTTGCAATCGCGCGATCCAACTGTATTCTCTTCTAAATGAAAATTACCGGAAAATTGGAGAGACGTATATCACATTCAGAAAAGTCAAAATAGCATTCAATTGCAAAATTATTCCAAAAATTTTCAAAATTTAATACTTCGTTACGGTTTGCACTTCCAAATGAAAATATAACCTGGTTTTGAGAGTTGGCCTCCTTTTGAGAGTATTGTTTTTTTATGCTGCCGCTGCATGGCATTTACGGCTTGGGTCGCCTCAATTTTGAGAATACATGATCAGATAATTTTCGATTTAAAATGTGATTAGCATGTCGGGGAACGATCTTTTTTTGAAAGCGGATATTGAACTGAAATATCATCATGCCACTTTTTGCATTAACCTTTGCTTTATAGATTACTGTAAACTAACATAGAAGATTAGCTTGCGCTGTGGGATATATGTGCTTCATCCGAGTTGTCTTAATTCAATCATCGTAATCAAATTATAAAAATCCACTTTTATATCCTGTTTGTCATGGGACACTAAACCGGCACCTCCCGGTTCAAGTGACTTAGCTTTAACCACTACACCACAACATATATAGTAAATTCGTTTTACACTTTATCATTATCTCCTTATCCAGATTTCATCTAAAAATTATTCTTGAATCATAACCATCAACATTTTTTTATAAAATCGGTTTCGTTTCAATCACCTAAATACCGAATTTCATAGTTCACAGCGAGTCTACATACCGGTAAACATATTAATAATTTTGCAATAAAATTTGCAAAACTACACCGAATTAGTTTTAATCACTTCTGTGATCACAGCACCGATTCAACAAACTCATAAAAAAGTCGTCGATTTTTTTTTTTTGTTGTTAGCTCGAATCTTTAATTTTGAATTTAGATTAGATTTCAACTTTTTGGAAAATTAATTAGAAATTCTATTGGCCAAAAAATAAACTATTTCAATATACGAAGAGTTTATATTTGAAACAACTTTTGCTATAATAAACCGGATAATAAAATAATCATAAAACATCTAATAAAATCAATCAGACACAATTGAAACAATTTTTATTGGAAAAGGCAATCATCATCAATATTCACCATAGTATCAAGATACGAGTAGTAATCATCATCATAAGCATAACAAGCGAATATCATTAGAAAAAATAAAAATTTACAATAAAAATATTATTAGATATTTGTATTGTTATGACCTCAAAAATTACAGCTTTAAATGCATAAGTTTTCTTGAAAGTTTTCTATTTATGTGTGTGTGAGTGTGATACGATAAAATAAGCTCATTTTATGTGGTGTGCTTTTATTATTGTGACACGCTAAATATTTAATCGATGTCGGATGCGCTGCTAGACATGGCGACGTATACCATTACGCACCTTAACATCTTTTCTCGTCTTCGTTTTATATGGTTTTATCTGTTGTGTTACCTCTCGTTCATCTCAAAAAAAAAATATAAGATAGAAAACTCGAAAGCTTTTTAAACAGAAGTTTTTCTCTTTTCTTTTATACAAAATTTATCCGTATTTCAAAGAAAAGGGTTGAAAAATAACTGATTGAGGTAAATCTCAACTTGTTCAGAAGAATGAGCCACACCTAAGGAGCAATCAATAATTTAGATGTGTTTTGTATATGGAATGTGAATTTTTTATTTGAGTGAAATATTCAAATCGTCAAGCCAAACCTTTATTTTATTTATATCTTTCTTTTGCTTTCTTATTGTTTCTACTTAGATTTGTTTGTAGCGCAAAATGAAGAAATATTTAAAATTGATTTATTTCCTCAATAATAAAAATAACTAAATAACTGTAACCCCATTGAAATTTATTTGTATACACAGTTTTATTTATATTTAGTTTGGTTGGTATTCCGTTCCCTCCCTTTTCCATTTTTGAAAAAAAGCTCCTACAATGAAATAAAATAAAGACGAAAAACTCCCACCTATGAGCTAGATATAAATTATTCTTATTTATTTATGAGTCAAAATAAAAAACTATTTTATTTTTATGACAATAAATTGTTGAAGAAAATTCGATAAAAATAACAAATAAATGTCCAAATAATTCAATCAAATAATAAAAGCTACAGCAAAACTAATATAAGAATAAAAAAAAATATTGGCGATGCAAAAGAGTTGAAAGACATTTATGGGATGAAATTTTATTGTTGGTGGTCCTGAAGAGTCTTTCCATAAATCATACAATGCATTCGTGTGGTGGATAGTGTCGGCATGCTTTAGAAATTAAGGGGCTGGGTGAGACTTTTATTAACATCATAAATATTGCTTGACTGAATATTATAATAATTTGTGGTCAAGTAGACTCTCTAAAATTAGAAATCAGTTACATTTAAAAATATGTATTAAGAGCTAAATAAAATTTAATATTTGAAAGCACGTGTATAATTTTTTATATAAAGGACTGACCAAGTTTGACTGGCTGACTTATTGTGCTGCATCTCGCGTCAATAATTCTTGAGCCAATTGATTTTTGTATTGAAACAACCACCGTTCAATTTTCAAAATACGGCGTAGCGATGAGCTCAATTGAGAAACACGTCGACAAGTAGACACAGCTGGAACAACAACGATGACACTTTCTCGTACAGTCTTCACACATGTTTTCATGGGTCTTATATGTATTTCAGATCTGTCAACAAAGTTGGCCCACACTGTTCTAGTGATGAAATACGATGACACCTTCCTTTATACCAAAGAGAATGAAAATTAACGAAGTATAGGAAAAAAATTCATTAACAAATGCAATGGGTTACTCGTGACTATTTATAGAAAACGACAAAAATTACTTTAAATAAAAATGTGTAAATGTGTTTTTAACGCAATTAAATTACATAACCCAAGCATTTTTTTGATGAAATTTTTTCCTCTGCTTCGTTACTTTTTGTAAAATTTCATACTCTTTGCTTTATACATACATCAGAAGTACGTCGAACTCTGCCAGCCATAAGCACTATTTCGGTTTTGTTCGTTATTTATTTCTTTGTCCAAGTTTATTTATCTTTAATTTATTACCAAGAATGAATAACTGGGACGGGATTAAGACAGGGTGGTCGGGGTTAAAAAATGAATAGAAAGATTCTACATCACTCTCCTTCCGAGGGTTTTTTTTTGGGTATACACATGTAATTTATGATTTATATGTCGTCAAAATTCAAATGGTGATATTTAATTACAAAACTGAAAATGTATTTATTTATCTTTGCTTTTTAAAAAATCGGGTTCGTTCATCAAATATTTTAGTATGGTGTCTTGAAATTTTAGATTTTCGCCAATCGATGCAAGGTCTTGCCCACTGTGAGGAATCTTTTGTAATCAATAGCCAAAAATATTTGGATGTTACCTTCTTCCGCCAACTTCTAATGCCCGGATCTGCCAACTTATTGCCGCTGTCATTTGTTCTTTAATGTTTTCGACCCATTTAGGTATTCTTTCAATTCAAAGCCTGATTTCTGAGATTTCACTATACTGTTTTAATATAATATGAAAGTTAATGCAGAAATGTGTGACTATATTTTCTAAGTCCACTCACGTGGCGTATATCGCATGTAAACTAAAGCCACTTTTGATTGAATGGTATTCACGAGAGGACTGTGATCCGCACAAATTTGGATTTCACGACCTAAGATGAAATGTCGGAATTTATTTATTCCTACAAAGATGGCTAGAAGCTCACGATTATAGGTTGAGTATTTTTGCCCCGTTAGGGAGGACTTTTTTGAAGAAAAAGAAGCTATAGTGGTTCCCATTTGTTATTGTTTCGAGGTCGAGGCATTGGTCCTGAGGCAGTAGACTATGTTCTCTTTGGGATATGCAATTAATGTGCAGTTCACCAAAGCGTTTTTAATTCTCTCACACTGCCTGACACTCAATGCACCAGGAGAATTTACCTTTCTTACTTAGGTTGACCAACGAATTTGTGTGATAGGTGATAGTTGTTCAGCCAAATTTGGTAAGAACCGGTTTGAACTTTTTTACGCCAAATTCACATTTTGATGTACGGATTGTGACTCCGTAATCTAATAGTATTCTGAACAATGTCTGTAAATACTCTGAATGTTGTTCAGCAGTTCTACTGATGACTAAGATATCGTCAACTTAAGTGAATTAGAATAGCAAAACTTTCGTCGCTTCGCCCATAAATCGTTGGAATATTTGACCTGCATTTCTGAGACTAAAAGTCATTCAACAGAATTAAAACATGCAAAATAGTGTAATTATTTCAGATTTGTATTGATCTTCGTGGTCGAATGAGTGAAGCTTCGAGAAAATAGTGGGCACCTATCTGGGACAGTAACTGCGTTTAATCGCCTGTAATCTCCACATGGTCTTCAGTCATTTTGCGGTCATTTTTTGTTTGCAACTGAGACTTTCTCGTGGTCTAGACGACGTGCTTTGCAAAATTGAAGTTTTCTTTCGGCCACAATTCTGTAAACTACATGCTTATAATACGGTACATCTAGACTATTAAGAAGGTTCGGGAAATTTAGAATAAGCAAGCGCTTATTCTTTAAATCGGCCATTAAACTGAATTTAGCTAGCAAATCCAAACGAATGATAGGGTTTGCTAACTGATAGTACTATTGAATGGGTGCCGAAATTCACGAAGAAGTCCCACATTTAAGATTAATAATTTCGAACCATAAGTTTTTATTAATCGAATCTCCGAATCTATAATATAACCAGCACATGGGATGATCTGAAGAAAGTGATCGAGAATTCGACCTTGAAAAATTTCTAGAACGAGATATAGATCTTCGAAAATTTTGTGGGTTATTGTTACTTGTTTGAAACTTCTCGAAATAAGTTTTAAGTGCGTTTATGGATTTTTTAGTTCCTGTACCTCGAAGTTGCTACCTGCGTGTGCAATTCACCGAAATCGTGGGATAGGTGCATTGATGTTACTGTTGAGGTTTGTGCTTCATGGCTGTAGAATTGAATGGAATATTCATTCCCCTAATTCTGTTAGCCATCTCGTATAATTTATTTATTTCTTCGTGTTCCATACCTAATAAAATCACACCTATGGTGGATTGTGGCCGTGATGATATCAACAGTTTTTTTATTAAATCAGATTAGAGTGTATTTGAGTCACCTGCCATTCTAATTAAATATCGGTGGAAGCTATTCGGAGATTGATTCGCCATTTGGACAGTGTGCAATACTGATTGGATCCTCCTCAGTTCAGATAGTTCCGCTCATTTTGTAAGGGTTTCCATAATAGTGCGTTCATGACATAGTCAGTTAGTTTGGAAAAAATACCATGGTATCATACAAAATGTATTAAAACAAAAACAAAGTTAAAACAATTTCAACTCGAGTTCGGAACTAGTAGGCGTGGTATAAAGCATTTCACGTAATTTGTTTGGTTTTGAGTTCGTTAGCGAGTATGAAACTATTTATTTCCGATGTCATGTACGTGACATTAGTGTGGTGTATCTATTTTTAATTGGTGGTTTTAATATGACGCTACGTGGGATATTTGTTTCGTTGAATACTGTGTCAAATGCTTTTTATTTGTTATTATTCGTATTTAGTTTTTGTAGTGTTGTTAGCATTTTATATGGTTTAGTATGTTCACGTCACGAGAATAATACAAAGGGTTTTACGTAAACATTAAACCAATATCGAAAAACATCCAACTGAAATAGGACCCAAAACAACACAAAATGTGTTGCCTGCAATAAATGTTGCACACTCACTCAATAGGTAGTTGCAAGAAGTTTCAATTAAAAATATGTTGAACAAATTTCAAAAGATTGACATATGGATAGGTTTTGCGGAATGTTCACGATATGGTCTTCTATCGGAACAAACGTATCGAACGTTTTCTGGGGTCAACGATATAAATTGCGAGTCTATTTTTTGCAAAGGGGTTGTTGCAACAAGTTTCAATTATGGAATCTGTCCAACAAATTTCAAAAGATAGACATGTGGGTAAATTTTCTGGAATGCTCAAGATTTGGTCTCTTCTCGAGAAAAGCAAATCGAACAGTACCTGGGGTCGGCGATATAATTAACGCGTCTTTTACAAAGGCGTTGAGTTTGTAACTCTGTTAATGTTAAGTTAATCAGGGGCCGTATCCGGAATACTACTTGCTTTGAAATTCTCTATATTCCAATTTTTCGCCGGCTACTTTAATCAATTTTTTAAATTTCTTTTGTTTTTTTAAATTAAGAAACTTAATTTTCCCCCCTACTAATTGAAAAATTTCGACTAGGTAAATCAATTCGAAATTATTCGCTTTAATACGGAGACAAGTATTAATAAACTTGAAAACAAATTTGAAAAAATTATTAAAGTAGCCGGCGAAAAATTCGAATAAAGAATTTCAAAGCAAATTGTATTCCGATTGTCAAAATTTCCACCGATTCAAGAATACGGCCCCAGAACTGTTTTAATTTTTTGATTGATTGTGTATCATGAAAAACTGGTCTACTTTTCAAAATCAACGAAGATCGAATATATTAAGAGCATGGTTTCATGAGTCATATTGCGACCAAGTTTCTGACTGAAAATTTGCAATGTTTCCAATTTTCAGTGAATTGTTTGGGTTTGTCAATTTTCAGACCGAAGTTCTGCTTACCTCGTGAGATTTGTCCCTAGCGCTTTCCCTACCGCATATCTTAATCAGCGATGTCTTTCGAGCATGTATTCAGATGTCCTCATTATGTTTTTGAAAAATCTTAATCCTTGTCAAGGTTTTATGAATGGTATTCAATTGGTTACGAATGAAATCATTTTACTCACATTTTTTTAAAGCGGAAATAATCACAGGTCGCAATAGAGGAGAACGGGCATAGTTATATTACCAAACATCATTGCCATTTGTGATGTGAAAATTTAATCTAATCATAAAAATGTATTTTCTATTTAATTGAAAAAGTTAAAACTTTCTTCACAAACTGTATGTCGATTACATGTAAATTTGTATGTCGATTACATGTAAATTACTAATTTATGCCAAGTCACAATTGTTTCTCAAACGGTGCGTCCAATGCTTGTCGACGATCGAAGACTAGTATGAGTGTGACGTAAACAACTTGTTTATGGCTATGTCTTATGCGAAATATGTATGACGTATCTTCGATCTTTCTCTTTCTATCGCCATCTTTTTAAAATGCGGTGTAGATTAACAAATAAAACAAGAATGTTTCGCGCGTCATGTTTAATCTGAGTGAAATATGAAGAAAAAAAAATTAAGAATTTTATTTTGCAAATTGGTTAGTTAACATTTTATAATTATATTTATTTTTTTTTATTTTTTTATTTATTTATTAATAATAATTTATCTATCTAGTTCAAAAAGTAGAGTTAAAAAATGTATTTGTCTTTTACATTCAACATGGCAAAGGTCAGGTATTTGAAGTACCAACAGTGTACCAGAATAAAAAATTTATATGTTTAATTCACCAATTATATTACATAAGCAGATTATTAATATTTATGCACGCATCATCTCAAGCGTTTCATATGCAATTCAAGTCAGAAATTAGTCTTTGGAAATTACTCCAGGAATATTGGACATTACCACCAAAGGAAGTTTCTTTACGATTGTCCTTGGCCTTTGGTTGTGAACCACCATCAATGGTACGGTTTCATACGATTCAGATTCCAGATAGCATCTTTTACATTTAACTGAACATACATCGTGCTTTTCGAATAATAATTCAGTACCTGCTGTGAATTTTACGGAGATAAAATTAAGTCCTAGTGCTGCCTGTTAAAATTGAGAATGACTGTTGGCTGCATCTGCATTAGTTTTAAGTGGACATTGTCATAGTTCATGGCTCTTAAATGTCACAAGAGAGATACTGGGCTTGAGAGGCAATGTGCCTAAGATGTCGCTCAATTTCGCTATGGACTGCATCTACCTCTTGAACTCGTGGATGTCCTGGTACAGAAAAACGTTGGATTAAACTGTGAATTTGATTATTTTCACAAAATTTCAACAATGCTAGAGACGTTATACGGCTCCAATTCTGTAGAACACAGGAATCCGACCACATAATTATTCTCACACTAGGATTATCGTTTGCGACGAAGCCGTCGAACAGCTGCTTAGGCTCTCATACCAAATTGAGCAATATGTAATATTTTTTATGTGGCAATAACCTGTTAAATTAAACAAATTTAATTTTTTTTTAAAGAAGAGTTTGGATGTACTTCATTTAGGTAGATTAAACATGTTTTACAAATCATAAAATAATTTCCACAGTCGAATCGAGTTTAGCCAAGTTCTTAGCGGTCTTTCGCGTTCCTTGGCGCTTCCATTGAGTTCCTTGTGTTTTAAATATTCTGCTATTGTTTCTGCTGTAGTTTATTGAACAGTTCGATTTGAAGTACTTTAATACTTACAGCATGAGTTGCATAAGTTCATTTTAGGAACGAAAAACAATAAGTTGTACTACTCTGACTAAAGAGTCTTCTATGTATATTTGGTATTTCATGTTATCTGAATCATTCTTCAAGTTAAATAATTTATACATTCTTTATGGAAAGTCTAGCCTCCACATATTGTGTTTGCGTATGAGCTCTCAAGTAATGCGAATCCGTGGTTCCGCACTTTAAATCTTTCAGCGTGATTCTTTCCTCGTTTCTTTCCCCTTCACCTACAAACTAAGTTTCTGCCGGGGAAATTTTTGATTCTTTTTTCAGCAACATTTTTTTTTTGATTCACTGATTTCTTCGCACTACTATGAAGATAAAATATTCCAAGGCCATTTTATTTACAGGTAACCCTCCAAGAACACGGTAGTCGCAGATCACGGTTTCGAAGAACACGGATACCCATTTGCTCAAATTACACTGTTTCAAACAACACGATTCTCGTTTTCTGTTTTATTTTTTTTGTGTATCGTAACAAAAAACAATAAATAAAATGTAACGCTTTTTTTATTTTATTTTTTATAGTCTCGAACAACACGATTTTAAAGAACACGGAACGAATTAACCGTGTTCTTCGAAGGTTTCCTGTATTTGTTTTTGTTGAATTTGTTTAGTTTCGAGTTGTCAGTGGAAAATATTTTACGCATATAACCAGAGCCATCTATGATTTTAAAGAGCAGTAATATTAAAAAAAAAACTTTAAATAGAAGGGAAGCTTTTATTGAGTTACTATAAGAAACCATGGTAATTGGAAAATTTTTGAACATGAATTTATGAATAAAAAATTAAACAAATCATCTAAATTTTATTTTTTTATTATTAATAAAATATTCAAAGAACACATATTTGAAAATCAGCCATCATAGTGTAGTATTTTATTATTAAATTTAATCTAAATCGGAGCATAAATTTATTAATTTTCTATAAAAATGAGCTTTCCGTTTAGTTGTGCAGGTTAGTAAAAAAGTTAATAAAGGGTGATGCCGCAGATTTCTCTTCCATCCAATTTAAAATTTAGTTTTATAAAAATTGAACTTCTTTATTAAATTCTGGTCCCATGCACATTAAAATTCTCGAGATGAACGATGGACTTAATAACAATCTAAACAATCACATTTATTACAAAATTAAAGAGAAATGAAAATGTGAGCTGAAACAGATTTTATGAATCACCATGTAAAAGCAATAATTATTATTCATATAATACAATTTTTTCATCAGAATTTATTTACAGGAAATGTATACAACATCGCTGACATCGTTGATTTTCTTAATTAAATATTATTACAAAAACCAACAAAACGTAGAAAACTTCAATTGTATGTGATTCAAAAACCGAGCTTTCTGTAATTTCAAAATCCGTTTACAGATGTCTCTGTAATAAATTTACTTGAAATTACTGAAAAGAATAAAATAATTAAACTATTTACGAAAATAAACCAATATTAAGTTAAGGGCGAAATCTTTAATATAATAATTTAACATATTTAATAAAACTCAAAACAATTATAATTTTTATTTATAATACGGTTGGCATAAATAAATCTTTTCGTCGCAAAATATTTACCATCGTAGATTGCTGCGCGCTGAAAAACAATAATAGAAAAATGTCACAATTTTTCCAAATTTTTTCTTTTCTTGTTTCAATTCGCTCGTATTTGGTTATTTTCAGTTCCAGTAGATCTCAATAATCTATTGAACCAGCACCAGGCAGTATACATAACGAATTGTTAAATTTTAGTTAACAAACATTTAGGTTTTAATATTTAGCTTTAATTTATACCTAGCGACATCTTTTGATTGGTTTATTAATTGGGAAAAGCTCTATAATATAATGTTTTTATTTTATGAAGCTCTGGTTTGTTTATACTACAGGATGAAACAGTATAGCCTGCGATGAAATTTTTAAGAAATAACGAAAAAACAGTTTTCGAAGTTTGGTCATTAACAATGTTGAAATAGAATCCAGAACACAATAACCTCCATTTTACACAGTTACTCAAAAAGCATTTTTTAACGAACGTTTGTTTTGGGAAAGTAAAGCTGAAATTTTTGATGGAACACTCTATACTAATTTCTTACATACACATATAAACAAATTCTTCTTTCTACAATAAAAAAATAAAATTGTGGTAGACTAATTTAAATATTTTTGCGTTAACTCGACATAATATGACTCAATTTTAAAATATGCATTTCCTGAATATTGAACTAACCATTCAAATTAAAAATTGAAACGAAGCATAAATGTTTTTATATACAAAAAAGCTTCTAAATAAATATTAAAATACACTGGTTGGTATGAAAAAGAACTAAAAGCTTCCCCTCTATTTAAAGCTCATAGAAAAAATGGCGGAATCTTACGGCTCTTCTATTTAGGAGGCTCTGATATTACTACAAACGAATGTTACTTACTATACAAAACGCAAGCGTCAAAAAAAAATTTAAACACACATAAAATGAAATGCGCAAAGAAATCAAACGTGCACGTCGATTGATTTTTTTGAAATTAGAGAATCACGACGAAAGAATTAAAGTGTGGTAGTGTATGATTCAATGGGTTCTCCCAATCGGTGCAAGTGTATGATTCAATGGGTTCTCGAATTTTCTGAATAGTTCATTACTCACAGTTTTCTTCACATGCGAAACCCTTTCGTCATTTTTTTGGTACAACAGTGCTATGGTGAAATTTTGTTTTAAAAAAATAGTAGATTGTTCGCTAAAATATGGATAATGTGTTTAGAAAAAACGATCAACATATACTTTTAGCTATCGATTGCTATGTTCAAAGGGAATAATTAATCGTATTTCATCGCGCTTGTTGTTTTCCGCTTAGCTGGTACCATAGTCACTGATTTTGTATAAAATATTTTTTGCTAGGTCAGACAATACCCCAAAATCACTTTGGATATGTTTTCTGGTTGACTCCAGAAAAAATTTTGTGCAACTAACTATGTATACGAATAGGCTTTGTCATATTTTGGTGCTTTTACGAATTTGGCAAAAATAGTTCGCCTTTCGCATAGTCCTGTAAGAAAAACTGTCATTATTTTTTTTGTTCTGATATTTTGTTCTATTTCCATATATATCAGATTATGACATAAGAATAAAAACTCATTCCTAAGTTGCTATAGAAAATTGTGCTGCTTTGTGGTAAAACATGATACATACAAACCTCTTTTATATCCGGAAATCTATTATCCGGAATAACGTCTAATATCCGGAATATGTTTTTTCGTATTCTTTCATTTTCTCTTTTATTTACCTTATTTTCCAAAAATGAAATGATAGTTTTACTATGTAATTAACTAAAATATATTTAAAATTTTAATAAAGGACACTGAAGTTTAAAAAATATTAAAATATGCTATTTTACTATGAAATTATTTAAAAAAATCTTTATCCCGAAAAACCTTTTATCCAGAATTGTTTGCCATAGTCCTTCCGAATAAGAGGTTGCACTGTATTGGCAACTGAACATAAAACAGACAAAGAAAAAAATGAACTTGTAGTGTATACTCTATAGGACAACAACATAAAAAAAATATTTTGGAAACTGCTACTGATAGGAAAGTTCTTATAATAGATTCTGAAAGAGCATAGTCAAATTAGTAGGACTACACTTAAAACTCATTTTTGTTCAAAATATTCTGTACTACACTTTAATACTCACACGACGATATCTCATATTTAGGAAAACACGAAAAAATCGTACTGTGGCAACCTACCTATAAATCAAAAAATTTAATTTGAAATCAAAAAATTTTGATCGAAATACCGTTGCACGTTCTTTCCAACTAAAAAAATTGATTTTTTTTTTTGATCGCAATCAATTTTGAAAAATCTGAATATTTCGTTAGATTTATTTTTGACGTTTACAAACACATAAATATGTTCACGTCAAAAATATAAACATAAACACTTCAAAAAATATAAACGTAAACATTATAACTTTTTTACTAGTTGGCCGTGAGAATTTGACGTACGAAATAATTTTCTTTTTCGAAATAATTTTATTGTTTCGTTTTTACTGTGTTAAAATAATTGTGTTGACAAAAAATTGTGTTGATAATTTGTTGACAATAAACTGTTAATATAAAATTTTTGAAAATTGAATGTCAATTTATCACAGATACACTACCAAAAAAAAATCAATCGTGTATCGTGTTCTTTGACATAAAAAAATCTATTTATATTTTTTATTTTTGGAAAGAACTTGCTATTAGCATATATTAAATAACTTATATATGGGACGTTCGTGTTTTTTTCCTCTTATCTTATCGCAGTAATACAATTTTCATCACGGTGTCGCTTTTGTCGTTTTTTCGAACTTCGAAAAAAATTCGAAGTAAAATCAAATTGTCAAAAGTTTACAATTTTTGGTTGTCAAAGAAAATAATGGAAGTTAAAATAAAGTGTTTTAATTATCATTTATTCATGAAATTGCATAATGGCGCACACCTCATCAGTCATCACTTATCTAATTTGGATCAGAATTTTTCAAATCCCATGCGTTGCCATCAATATCGATCGTAATGTTTTTTTTAAACACGAAACTTGATTTTTTGGAAATTACATAATGGTGTTCCTGGACATTACGTTTACATTGAATTTTAATTTATTTTTCATGTTTTGAATTATTATATATGTCGGTTAGATTTCTCACATTTCTCTTCTAGTGCGACAAGCAATACTAAAATATAACGAAACAAAATTTATTGAGAATTGTTTAAAACATAAGGAATCAATTAAATTACATAATGATTCCTGGACATTACGTACCCCTCCTAATATATACAGTTCGTTAAAATCACATGTAATATGAACAGCACAGATCGGACACGGTAATTTTCGAAACGAGAAAATTCCTTCTCAAATTGTCCAGTCAGTCGACCGTAAATAGAAAACTACTTGCCAAACCTTCCATAATGTTTTACACGTCTTCCTCGTCTGCAGTTGATTCACCCCTTAAGAGCTCAATATTTACATCGTAAATAATTCCTATGGATTAGAATCGAACATAATAGTATGGTCTATACTTTTAAACGGGGCGGCATGTACTTACCACCGGTAACCAAAAAATACAACATCAGTAACATGCAAATATTTTCATTGTGGATGGCTGAAGAAATCAAGATGGACTTTTGATGAGATTTTTAATTAGGAACTTCCAATATTCAGAACGGTGAACTATACAACGTTTCTAGCATTTTACTAGCATAACTACACTAAAAATTACGGCTATGTTTGACTACACATGCACATGACATTTACTTTTTTATTTTGACACACAATTTTTTTTTTTCACCAGCTGTGTTAATTTTCGAAATTTTTTTTCGAACTTGTACTAAAACACCTAACTTCACTCTTGTCTTATAGAAAAAAAAAATTGGAACACGATTTTACATGGCAGTGTCTTATATTGATACTATTTAATATTTGCTATTAGTATTAGAGTAAACTTGTAAATGAAACGAACGGAAATGACGTATACCTACTTCGTTTGAAAAAAAGCAACAAACTCAAAAAAAAAACAATTTTGTATTGTACTTTACATGGCATGCTTGTATGTAAATGTAAAATAGTACCAATAAAACCCATGCCTAAATTTACAAAAGAACCACCAAAATAGAGAAGCTTACGGCTGGAAAAAATTGTAAGTCGGCTTTCAAGGTGATTTTCGTAATTAATTTTGAATTGATTTTCCAAAATTAAAATATATTTATATTTAATGTGTTATTATTATTAATTTATTATATTTTTCTGGGGTGTGATATATTGCGAAATAATAATAAATTCAAATTAAAACTTACCTTGCATCATTTTCCTATGCGATTTGAAATATAAATTAATTTACACCACCATTGGCTCGTGCGATTACGACGCCTCTAGTGGCGCTTTATAGACGAATAGAAATATTTAAATTGAGCTGGAGATATGTGTTCTACATCTTATAACTAAATTATCACAATCTGACAAATTTATGCCAATTTAAAAATTATTTTACTTTATTTTATTAAATTATTACATTTATTTTGTGTGTTTTGCGAATTAAAATAATTTTAATAAACATTTTTATTTTTCATATAATAAAATTCGGGGCTAACTTTACATATGAAGGATATTTGGAATGAAATATAATATAAAATGAGGAGGGGCCAACTTCACACAAGAGTTAAACCCCATTTACATGCGTCAAACATTTTTCTTCTGCAAAATGAGAAAAAGATATAACATTGGCTTTTTGCACATGAGAGAAAAGAAAAGAAATATATCCCAACAAAATTTTGTATAAGATGTTTAAGCCAGTACACCTCCTAAACCACGAGAAAATATTGCCATAAAATATATTCAATCCTAAGTATTTTTATGACAACATTTTTAAAATTAACAAGAAAAAAAATTATTCCGCATTTATAATTGTTGACGATTCATAATAAAAAAGACGCCGTATATTAGAGGCCAGTTTTGGAATTAGCGAAGTTGGTTTCTAAATTTGTCATAACGGAAAAAAAAATTTCATCATAGTTAGCTTCTTTTTCAGTAGTAATTATGATTCTTATATAATGCACGATTTACATGTTCCAATTTTTTTTTTCAAGTAAAAAATGAAACGTTAAGTATATTTCGATTTTCGTTTGCGAGAGGAGCACGAAACAAATTCCAGTAAAATAAAATTGGATTTTTTTCTTTTTAATTTGAGCAAATGTTGGCATAAAACTGGGAATGTTGCCATAAAATATAGTTTCTACGAGTATTTTTATAGCAGTAAAATAAAAAAAGTTACAAATAAACATCAAGCAGCCATAAACATCATTCAAACAAAACGACCAAACATGAGCGGTAATTAATATTTTATTTTTACTTGCAATTTGATGCTGTTCGTTATCTAATTTCGCAAGCTGTTCGAACTGTCAAAATTTATGGGACATAAAAAAAATTATAGCATTGCCTTATTTGTTTATATTGCTGAGTCTTTTTAACTAGTAACTTTTTTTATATATGCGTGCAGCTCTATTTTTCAGTAAAAAATTTGTTGGGAAAAAAATTGGAACATGTAAATCGTGCATAAACCTTCAATTTTTTTGATTTGTATAATTCAAACCCGAATTTTATTACTTCTGATAAATTCGCCAACTATGATGAACAATTTCCTTTTACTATGATAATTTAGAATACAAACAATGCTTATTCCAAAACTGGACTCTAATATTTTATTTCTCAACAAAATACAGCTATAGATAAAAATATAAATTTCGCATTTGAATTCATTAAAAATAAATTAATAATGATCCTATAAACGAAATTATGGCATTACTAAATATGTTTATTTCTTTCTGGCATATTGAATATTTTTATATAGCGGATCCTTCTTATTTACCTGCAAAAATTTGTAGAAGAAAACAATTTTCTACATGTAAATGCCCCATTAGAGGGAGACAATTATGTTAGTGTTGCCTGATTAATATTTTTTAATTTCGGGGACAGAATTCGGGGATAACTTCACATACGTTGATTGAACTCAAATCGCATTTAATAAATTTTTCGTTTTTTCATTACTGTTGATACAATTTCTGGGTTAGGATAACCTCACAAATATACGAGTAATATATTTGAATGAAATAAATCGAAATCCGGTCTGGGATAACATTACACAATAGCAAATTGTTTATTGATATGTTGGTGTTGCCTGATTTTTTGCAATTTTTTTGAGGTATCTCGTCTCCAAAAGCAGTTATTGCCGCACTTTCATTATTACATAACAATCACCAAGTTAACCGAGTAACAAATAGGTTACACTCTACGTACCTCCAACCCGTTTTTGGCAAATATGCCCAACATCTTTTCATCTAATATTAACATATCCAAATTGTTCATGCATTGTCATGTTGATGCAAAACAGTATCCATAAGAATACCAATACTATTTGCTCTAATTAAAGAGTTTCAGTTTGTCATTTTACTAATGTGCCACATGTAAGTTGGTTTTCATTTTTAGCAGACTTTATGGTAAAATTAATTTATAACTCAATGGAAGGCAATCTAAAATTGGTAATCATTACAAAAATAATGTTGCAACAAATACCCGAATTAAATGTCATTAAACTAATTTATGTTTACAAATCCAATAAAATCGACCAGAAAATGTACCTCTAAGACTAAGGAATACACCAACAAAACTCTATCTGGTTTGCAATACAGGAATCTCTAAAATGATTTATCAAAACCAAAAATTTATGTATTTTCTAATTTTATTCCAACAATTAGACACACACACACACAACTTTGGCCATTCATCAAATCTTAGATTTTTTCATCCTGTAGTACATATATTTTAGTATAGTTTTAGGCCAAATTTTTTTTTCTTCGTTGTCTTACGTTTACATTCTGTAGAACTAAAACAAAAAAATCTCTCTATCTCGGTCTACATCTGTATAAAATAACTAAGAAGTTAGACAATGTATGATAAAATATGGGGTGGTGGTGTGGTACATGGAGTGGGTTATAATATGTATGGAGGTTGCTAATTTTCCTATTTTTCAAAAATGAATTATTGTTAAATTTTAAAAATATCTAGAATAAAAAAAATAGTTTTGCCTTTTTTATTTTATTTTTAAACAGATCTATATAAATTCTTATTAGTAATGGAATGTAGCAAAAAGTTCGAATAGAGACAGACCAAATATGACATTTATGTATGTATGTATAACGAAAATCCGAGTTTTTCTTCTATCATACATAGAAATCCTTAGGGATGCTTCTTATTATGTATGTATGGGTTTTTATATAATTTTAATGTTAGATTGGGATATAATTCTTTTCTCGTATAATAATTTCGTATTTAACTTTTTTGACAAATAATTGATTAATTACTCACATGTGAACGATTCTTTTTAATTATTACAGAATACTGCACAACCAAACCAGGGAACTGAATTTTAGCAGAGTACACAGTATTAATATTTACAAGGTACAAAAATATGCATCTCCAAGACGATGAGGACGAAGATTTAAGCGATAATGTGGACGAGGATGATGATACACATTTGTGCTATAAATGTAATGTCACCATAATTGGATTAAATAACTATATTAGGCATCGAAAAAATAATTGCAAATATCTGGTGGCGAAACCAAAATACAATGATTACGAGTCCGATGACTATGACGATGGTGATGACGAAGACGAGGATGACGAAGATGATGAGGATGATGAAGAAGAGGATGAAGATGAAGATGTAAATAAGAATTTAAGAAGTATAGAAAAGCCTGAAGGTAATAGCTACGGGTACAATTATGGACATGGAGCTGACGTATTTTTTTCGTCGCTGCAGCTGCAAAGCATATCAAAAGAGGACGACCAGCATCATCAACCACAATCGTCGAACAGTGCGCAAACAAAAAGTCAAATTGAAAATCGATCAGAAAAATTAATGCACGCCGTACAACACATTAGTGGTTCTAAAAAAGTTGAATTGTCCCACCTGGTGGGATACAGTCATGCCCATCAAAATGACGAATCGTCAAATGATTCAGACGATGAAGATGAAGAATACTATAATGCCCCGCCGCGTACACATACCGGAGGGAAATGGAAACCTGCTAGTCCAGTTCATCAAACCAATGCAACGAACGTAGCAACTACACCGACTACTTCAAATTACAGTCCAAACCATCAAAATAATTGGACATCCGTTTTTGAACCATCCACCTCGGGTAAATGGAAATCACCGATCGATGAATTTGTGCCGAGCGATTTTAATCAACCCATTTGGATGACACCGATATACAAATCAAGTAATGATGATAACGATAAAATCCTGTTTAACAGTGAACAATTTTGGTGCAACATGTGTAATCGGAAACTAGCATCGAAAATCGTATACGATCGCCATTTAAAGTCGAAGTTGCATTTAAAACGATCCCAACCTGAAAATGAACTAGACCAAGCTATATGCAGCTCGAGTGACCAGCAGCTTTCGAAACGATTTGTAAAACCATCCGTATATTTAAACAAAGATATTTACGAGATTGGCGACGATAAAGCAGAGAAACGCAAGCGAAAGAATAGTGAATCGCCAAAAACACGTAAAAAGGCTGCGAAAAAAATACGAACGCGTCGAAAACATTTTATCAAATGTGGTGTTTGTAAAACTCGCCTGCGAAGTTATCTGATCGGAAAACATTTAATTTCGCATTTTCACTATAGACGCATGGTTAAACACCGTGAAATATCGTTCGATTTAATTCTGGAGAATATTCGGGAGATAGTGCTTCAATCACCGTTCCAATGTCAAATTTGTCGTTTCTATTCGAACACAGAAGAAATGTTTATGAAACACTGGAATTCCGAGGAACATTTCAACCAGATTCAAATGGACAACGAAACAAGTTCTCGATATTGGTGTCCGTTTTGTAAATTTGAAGATAGCAAGCACGATAAAATGACCGAACATTTACTAAGTCTCGATCATCAAGAAACCGTGTTCGCCATAAATCGATCTGTTCCGATCGTAATAAAACGAAAAGTGATAATTTCGTGTATACTTTGTGAACCGCCAAGAGAATTCCGTTTCAATTTCGAACTGCGTAGACATCATTTGCTCGAACACTCGGACACCGATCTAAACGCCGTTGAATGTGGCACCGCATCTAATCGATATCAATCAATACACATATGTGATATTTGCAATGTAATAAAACGGTCAAAATATTCGCTCGAATTACATAAACGGCATGAACATAAAGTCGTTGAGTTTTATTGTGATCCGTGTCAATTAAATTTCACCAGTAAGGTTTTAGCACGCAAACATCGTCAGTCGCTCGAACATAAAATCTGCGTTAATAAAAATCGTAATTTAATGAGTCGACGATGTCGGTATTGTGGTAATAATTGTGAAAATTTGATTGAGTTGAAAAAGCATATGAGAGAATGTCATCCAGATAAGAATTATAATTGTGTGCAATGTGGTGAAAAATTTACATTCTCACAAGGATTGAGCATACATATGCGGGAAGGGAAGTGCCCGTTTAATAAAAATTCGAATGATGCAGTTAGCGACATAACGACTACTATTGTGGCGGTTGGTCAAAATGAAGTAGCAGCAGAAGTGAAGAAATTCGTTTGCGACGTTTGTCCTTACGGGTAAGTTTGTTATTTTTATGGTTACACATATTTCAATTTTCCGTACAATTTAATTTGTATTGTGTTCCGTTGTCGCATATAGCCAATATTGTTTCATGAGCTAAGATATATGTGAAAAATATTTTTTCAGCTGTAACTTCGTAACAACCAAAATTATCGAGTAAAATTTACAAATTTTTTCAAGAATTGCAATAGTGGATTATTTCGAAATTAAAAAATTTACTGCACACAATTCGAATTGAACGCAATGTAAGGTGGTTCAAATACTAAGATTTTACAGGTACAATATGAGGCGAACGATGATCTGGAACTAGGGAATTTATTAAGCTTTTTATGTTTAGGAATTGCAGGGTTTTAGGGGATACCATTCTGCACCTTACTCAGCTGCTCAAAATGGTTAAGCGTAGAATTTATACTCATGGTGCTTTTGTGAGAGGCATCGACAAATTTTTTACAATCCACGTATATCCGTCATTAATATGATTAACGTTAGGCTTATCCCAGAATTTAACATTTCAAATTCATTAATTAGAATTTTCCAAGTCGCAACTCTTACTGCCTGTAAGGCCGAATTTAATTTGTGGAATAACCTTTTGGTTAATTCGAATCTTACTAATGATTGGAAACAATTCTCGAATCTTCTTTATCGATCGAACAGTGCCATGCTAGAGTGTTACACTGAATCGCAGGGGTCCCATTTGAAGCGCGATATTTTAAAACACGATATTTCAAAACGCGATATGGTACAAAACGGGAGTTTAGGATTGGGTTATATCAGGGTGAAGGGTAAATTTAATTTCAGTTTATGGGAATTTAAAAATCGATAGGAGCGATAGTATATAGGATCGTTATCACGTGGGTCGCTGTGCTTCCGTCGCTTTGCAACGCATATTCTATACCATAACGCATTTTAAATATCGTGTTTTGTACCGTATCGCGTTTTGTACCATATCGCGTTTTGAAATGTCGCATTTTGAAATATCGCGTTTCGAGCGGATCCCGAGCGGATCTTTAAGCCAAAGGTTGTGACACAGTTAAACCGAATCGACCCTAAACAGTTTCAATGTCATTTAGTAGTAGCACAGACAGTCAAATGAGATATTTCATTTGAACTTAAAAAGTAAAACAAAATTTATTTCTGATAATTCCAATGTCATCGTTGTATCTGTGATTTTTCGTTTAGTGTTGTTTGTGTCCGACTATTTACAGAAAATGTATATGTAGTTTTTACGTTTACAAGGGATGAAATATCTATGTATTTAAGGTTGTCTCTGGTAGTAGTAAGGATTGAGGCAAAAGTTGGTTTACATTCCTACTTGTCGCATAGTTGAGCGATACTCATACTGCACCTATCCTAAGTCTAGCTAGCTCGTTTTAATTTGCTATTTTCTTAGTTGGGAGGACCAACTAAGAATCCCCTCGTTCCGTTTCTAAAGGGTCGTGGCAGGTAGAAGTCATTTTCATTCGTGTATGGAATCCCTGGTTTGCATTATGGGTTCTTCGTTGCACAGAATGCAGAATCTGTGGGTTCCAGCCAATTAAGCAAAAGAAAAATAATGCTGGTTTTTTCGGTGAAAAAACATAATTTTATATATTTTTGAAGAGAGATGTAGTTGCGCACTCACTTTTGCTATGTTATAATAATTTTTGAATTTTATGAGCTTATCTTCTGAAAACATTTCAGTTTAGTTAAAATGGCGTTGGATATCCCGTCGATAAGTTATATCTATATACGCCTTGGTTACTGTTAGGCAGGTGTGAGCAAACCAAATTTATAAAATTAGCAGTAAATTCAATGTAGTCCAGACCTAACAATGGTTTTCTATTACTAACACAATGGATTGCTTTTTTAAGTCTATTTAAATTATGCCCACTTGTTCTTGTTGGTCAATGACTTTAAGAACTCTACTAGAGCATTTAATCAATTTTTCGATATTTATTTACCAGGCATAACCTCACATTGGCAATTATACAGATGCGGTCAAATGATCGAATTGAAAACGGTGTAATTTTCGAAGTGTTCCATAGTTTAGGGATGATCCTCTGATGAATAAAAGAGTAGATTAAGCGGCAGAATAAATTGATTAACGTGATTCATTATACTAACATCTGGCATTCCATACGGATCCAAACTTCTTTTTTCTGATATTCTTCAAAAAGGATTATCTTGCATATTTCTGATAACTATCGAATCCAAAACTGATCTGTTTAAATGTTTCTGAATCTAAGCTGAGTTACTCTTCTTCATCTTTCAAAAAGCCATGTAAAATTTTATAAACAAAAAATATAAAATGACTATGCGGTTATCATACAAAGGAGTTATTCTTGAGATGTATTTATTTAGCGGGATTGTTCTGTGCATCCCGCAAAACACGACACCTTAAAATGTTTTAAAATTTTCGTTGGTGTAGTTCTTCGTCAATGGATTAAACGATGCTTATACGATGCAATCATGTTTTACATACTAATGCAAAGTATGCATTAAAAATAGTTATGATGCAGTTGCGTCAAAAATCACTGCAGTATTGTATCAAAATAAAATTTCTATGAAATGCCTGGGTTAACTATTTTTTAGCAAATTTATTATAATTCGCTAAGGCATTGTGTATACTTTTAATATCAAAGCTAAAATATTTTCATATATTTGCTGTGTAAGGAAGGACGTCAAGTCAGATGATTTACGTCAATCGAGTTGGAAGTAAAAAACTGGAATCTGTGGTATTTGTCTTATAGTTTTAGTTTTAATACAAAATAATATATAAGTGTTAATACAATTATTTGGGAATTTCTAATGAAGTGTGCTTTACTAATTAAAGTACTGGACTATATAATTTCAATGCCACGTACGACAAAAAATGATGCTTCTAATTTCCAAATGGATATTTTGATTATTTTTTTATGCAATGTGCTGTAAAATTTTGATATAACTTATCTATTTTAACAAAATATTCCGTTAAAGTTTAATGTAACTATACAATAAAAATTAATACAATTAGCATTAAAATCTGATATAATGCAACTTGTGCATTAGTTTGTAATGCAAGCTTGCCCGGACCTATATGTAATGCAATTTGCATTACATAGGTCATGTTTTTTCAACTATGTAGTTGGATACCATATGTCCATATGAGGATTAGGATCGCTTTGTATAGTAGAACCTTGCAGTCTAGAGAGTTTCGATCTTCTTCCGATTATCCAGTACATTTTAAAAATTTTTATTTTTAATTGATTGCGTTTTGTTTCAATGTGCTTTTTCCATGTCAATCGTCTATCGAGATGATGACCGAGATATTTGACGTTTGTTTGTTGAGGAATTGTGATATCGTTTAATTTTACTGCCGGACATGTACGTTTATTCAGGTGTGAATGTTACTTGTGTTGATTTACATTCATTCGTCCTTATCCGCCAAGTTTTTAATCAATCTGCTACTTTGTGTAGATGTTCTTGTAATTCTCTCGATGCTGTTTGAGGATTTTTGTGTGAAAATAATATAGCTGTGTCATCAGCAAAAGTTGAAATGACTATTTTTTCAGTTATTGGTAAATCAGCTGTGAATAACAAGTATAGCATAGGTCCCAATACACTACCTTGCGGTATTCTTGTCTTTATCTCGGTTAGATCAGTTATGGCCGTATTTTGTTTCACCTGGAACATCCTTTGGGCTAAGTAGTTTTCAAGAATTGAATGGAATTGTCTAGGCAGAAGAGTTTTAATTTTGTAATTTAATCCTTCGTGCCATACTTTATCGAAAGCTTGCGCAATATCCAAGAAAACTGCCGAGCAATATTTCTTTTCTTCTAAGGAAAGCTTAATTGTATTTACAAGTATATGCACCTGGGCCGTGTTGCTCTCTAATTCTAAATTGGTGATCTGGTATAATGCGACCTTCAGATAATATAGGTATTAGTTCTTGCAGTAGCATCTGTTCAAAAAGCTTTGAAATTATCGGAAGTAGACTTATTGGTCTGTACGACGAGACTTAGGTTTCATCTTTACCTGGCTTAGAAATCATGATAATTTGAGATATTTTCCATTTTTGGGGAAAGTATCCTCATCTCATAATCGCGTTAAAAATATATGTTATATATTTTGTTTTGCATCTATCTAGTAATTCTTTGATCATTTTTCCAGTTATTAGATCATGACCTGGCGCTTTATTAGGATTTATTCTGTTTTTGATAACATTTTTGATGCATTTCCATTTAAATTTTACTGGATTTGGGTTCACTCGTCCCTCGTAAACTGTAGTAGTACGCAGTCTTTATTTTGTTTGTTTGGGGTGAACACTTTTTGAAGATGGTTAGAGAAAGCGATAGCCTTTTCACTTCTGGCCCAGTGACCATCTGGTTTTCTTATCAGTGGGTTCAATAGCTCTGGCCTTTTTAAATTTCTTGCTGCCTTCCACAGTGAGTAATCTGTTTTTTCTGTTGCTGTGAGCTCATTTAGGTAATTCTGTATTCCTAAATTTTGTTCTTCCCGCATTGCTTCTCTCAGAGCTTTAATAGCTCTATTTAATTTCCATTTATGCAAAGGAGATTGGTGAAGCTGCCATAGCCTAAAAAAATTAAATTTAAGTAAATCGAATTCAAGTTACAATTACTACCAGAGTATACAGCCAACTAAGACGAATAACAGCGCATACCCAATAGAATTCCTTTAACTTTTTCCTTACAGAAAAGTATGAAAAAACAACTTGAGAAAAAAATAATTCTCAACTTTTTTTTTCATATTTTTCTGTAAGGAAAAAGTTAAACGAATTCTATTGGGTATGGGCTGTAATTTTTTCTTGGTACATTAAATTCACAAGCAAGCAAAGCTAAATTCAAAACTGGCCTAGATTATTTTATTTCCCAATTAAATACAGGTAATATTGGTTTTAGATTAATTTTCCAAATGTAAGCCGGAAGGGTCAATTTTTGACAAACAAAAAAATTTTGTATTGTAATTATGAAAATTGTCCACCTTGAGTTTTTTTGAGTAATCATCTGTGTCTGGTGAAACTACATACTTAAGTTTTTCCATAAATCGGAAGATTCGAGTGAGTTTTGACCGAAATTGGTCAGAGCTTCCATATAAGAGCTTTTTTATTTTTTGCAAATATTTTGAAGTATATTTCAATTTCGAAAAAACGATTAAAATAAAAAGATTGTAAATTAAATTTCAAACAAAATAGTTCAAATCATAATTTAAATTAATTTACAGGTTTTGATAGAGAAAATTTCTTCCACAAAAATTTGACATCTCTACAGATCAGGCGGATTGAATATTCGGAATAAAACTAAAGCTTTTTTCATAAATTAGTAGAGATTCATGCCTGATGTGGTGGACATCTGTGTACCAAGTAGCAGCTGCCGTAGGAGTTTTTTTTTAATTTTTGCAATGAAAATTATATTTTTAAGAAGGGTTGATCTTTTGGTTTTCTGAAATTTAAGAAGAAATAATAATTTTTTATTATACAAGGCGATTTTTATCACAAATCCGGTAGCTTCAAAAATTAAGTGTGGTGTATTCGAGATCTATGTACATTTGTCGTAAAAGGAATTTGGGTGAAACATCATTCAAATGTTTGCTCATTTCAGTTTTTGTTGTTGTAACAAGTACACGTTCATCGTATGATAATGATTATAAGTATTTTATTCAAAGTATTGCCTATTATTAGTAATATATTTTTTCCATCTTTCTGGCAATGCGTGGATGCTGCGCCAAGAATACTGTTCTTCTTTTGAAGCAAACCAGTTATCGAACCATTTTGGTAGAAAGTAAAGTGCTCCTCAGTAAGTCCGTTTCCCATCGATTGATTGATTGATTGATTGATTCTAAATGTACGACCAAGGTCTTACACAGGAGCTCCCGGGTGACGCCGGGCCCACCGTACACTCTTTTTTACATATAACAAAACCGAAGGATTGGATAGGTATGTTAAGTGGGACAGAATCGGCCCGGTTACAGACACCTAGGTATAGCCAATAGTTAGTAACACAAAGACAGCACAAAACTAATCTACTTGGGGAAGGATAAAGGTTTAATAGGTTAAATGGATAATGATGGTATTGGTCATCAATAAGTGCTTCTTTAAATCAGCAACCTAAGAAAAAAATATTATTATAGCACATGTATCTGGAAATCACCACATGTATCTGGAAATTACCTGAAAATGAATATTATATTAATACTTTTCGATTTCCTAAACAAAACTGATGACTTGAATCGGCCCGATTATTTACACCTAGGTAGAGACGATATAGTTAGTAACACAAAGACAATACAACTCTAAACTACACAATCAGCAACTAATGTTATAAAGAAATATTTTTTACAAACAATATGTATAATTCCTGAAAATTAATACTAAATTAATATATTGCTTCTTATCTAAATAATATGAACATTTATTAATTCAAAATAAAAAACAAAAACAAAAAAAAAAATAGAATTATAAAATGATATGATATGATATGATAGAGGCGTACAGGCCAACCATAACGGCGATCCTAGGTACGTTACCATAATCCTGAAATATCAACAATCAAATAACAAACTATATCTGAATGCGAATAATATTTCAGCATCATGCGGGCCCATGCCCTGCCTGCATCCGTAACAGATAAGCTTATTTAGGAAAGGATGTTAGTCACAGAAACAACTAGGGCGAACCGCAGCAAAGTCATTTTCTAACTACTTAAATATATTAAAATGTTAGTCTCAATTAAATTCACACTCTAGAATAGATTTTGTTAGTTTATTAATTTGGGTTAGTTGTGGTAGAGGTAAAGGATACTAATATTCATCATATGTATTCGGCATCAGTCATAATAGACTGGTTAGGTTATGTAATTCACATCTACGGGTCATCTCATCAGTAAGTCCGTTTCCCATCGATGCAAATAAATGATAATCGGACGGAGCCAAGTCTGGTGAGTAAGCCGCATGTGAAAGTAGTTCCCAAAGAAGTACTTTCATCGTGCATTATCGTGAAGCAAAATCACTCTGTGTTGCCCTCTATCATACTCTGGTCGTCGTTGTTGGTTGCATTCAGTATTTACGGTTTCACCAGATTTTAGCAGCTCAAAATAAATCACACTCTTCTGATCCCGTCAAATAGAGAGCATTGTCTTTCGTCCGAGGTCGATGGTTGTCCCGGACCAACCCAAGACATTTTGCGTTTTCAACTCAAAATTCGATAGAGAATAACGACTTTCTTTTGTATCTGGCGAGCAACATTTCACAAGTGATCATTTCCATGGGTTTTACTTGTATGGAGACGGTTACTCGTGACACATTCAATTGCTGTGCGAGTTGTTTTTTTCATTTGAGTGTCATCCTCTTCCAACAATGCTTGCAATTCACTGTCTTCAAATTTTTTTTCTGGTCTTCCACGCTCTTCATTTCTTACACTAAAATCACCACTTTTGAATTTTCTCACATCAAAATCACCACTTTTGAATTTATAAAACCAATCATATTTAGCATTGTGGTTTACCAAGAGCATGCTCACCGTATAAGCTTTGACAAGCATTCGATGTGATTCTGCAGCAGTGTTCTTCAAATGATAACAAAAAATCAATGATTTCCGCAAATCGTATATGTAGGCACAAAACTCGACATTTTTAACACATCAAAAACATGCGCTATTGTATGAAACTTCCATAGCTGTGGATTGGATGTTGTTGACAAAAAAAAAACAATAGCGCCGATGACCTGCCGAGGCACCTGGTAACTTCCAAATCACGATTAGACGTAGAATCATAGAGTGTTTTCAAATAATTTAAATAAACCTTTGTCTACACTATTTTTATACGTAGCCTCAATTATCGATTTTCTATCTTGAAACTGTGCTCCGTTTGCGTAGACGTCTTTCACAGAACAAACATGCTACATTATGTTGACGTTTTGGGCTTGGATCGAGGGTGATACTATTTTAGCGGTGTGAGTCGGGGCGTTATCGTACTGATACATCCACCGAATCGGTCCAAAAATATATTTCTAATTGTGGTTTACATTTTTCAGAATATTTTTATATGATTTTGCGGTTATTTTTGAACTTTGAAATATTAATTCGATTGTTGCGTAATAAGAATCAACTTCTCAGACCATTATTCCGCCCATATTAAATTTTCCTCATCAGCATGATTTAATAAGACGGCGTACTTTTCAAACGCTGGCTTTAACTCCAGTTTGAGTTTTAATTTTAGATTTCGGTTTGCCTGAATTTGACGTTGCTCGCAGTACTAAACGTGTATTCTCTCAATTTTTGCAGCTTACATTCCACGACTGATTACATTTTTCCTTTCGCCGTATTTATTTAAAAATAATAGTTTTTGAAAAAAAAAATCGTGAAATTTGCAAGATCTTTTCGTGATAACACAATAGTTAACACTGTCCTTATTCTAATGATCCAATAAAAAAATTATTTTTCCTCGTATGGAAAACAAATTGGTCTACTACTCTAATACATAGTACCTTCTAAAATGAATATGAAGTTGGCTAAATTCTAATCCAAAAACATATATGGCAATACTAAAATATACTAACTTTGACTATCCGCAAATATCAGCCCAAAAATGTTTAAAAAGACACAATTTTCTATCTGTCAACGAAAGAAAAACCGCCATGTTTTAATGTTATCCCAAAAATAAATCTGTCGTGATACCATCATGAAAGAAAAATTAATTTCAACCCAAATAGTAAAATGAATTATGTATTTAATTTTAATTTTGTTTCAAACTATTTTGTGTATGGCCCCTGAATATCAATGGCTTTTAAATTAAAGTAAACATCAGAGCATTATATGACATAAACATTAGTTGGGGAATCGGAGGCTTAAGGATACTATCATCGGAATAATGACTACGGAGAGCCGTTTCCGATTCCCCAACAAATGTTTATGACATATAATGCTCTGATGTTTACTTAAATTTAAAAGCCATTGATATTCAGGAATCGTACTCAAAATAATCGGATATGGAATTAAAATTTATTATTTATTTCGGTGAATTTTTCACTTTTGATTTGAGAGAGTTTTTTTTATATATTCGCGGGTTTGATAGTTTTACGACAGGTTTATTTTTTTGCTGACCTTAAAATTTGGCGGTTTTACTGTGGTAATAGAAGTTTTGATTTAAAATATCGAAGATACAAAAGATTTTGGGACCAACTTCAAACACATGCAGGAACCATAACAATTTTTATTAAAATTTTTCATTTTTTTTTAATTGTAACATTTTCATGTTTATATCTTACTATTTTGTATCTTTAGTATGCTTTAGTGTTACCAGCTTTTAAATCCACCATTTTTAGGCTAAAATTTTGCGTTAACTTCATAAAGGTCTTTTTTGTATCAGTTGCTTCGTTGCAAACCCTCTCACTGATTAAAAGAGAAAACATTAAAATCAACAACAGAAAGTGAAATAAGCGATAACGTAACTAAAAGTAGTTGACCATAAGTCCATATGAATGACGCGCAGTATATTTAGTTAAACAACGTTGCAAGAATAAATTTTAAAATGGTTTATTTTTTTAATTCTGAGTAAATCTTATACTTCGGGTTGGGGTCGTTTGCCCGACTTTAAAAATCTCGACTTTCAAAAGCCCGATTTTTAAAAAAAAAACTTATGAATTCGGCATCCGAATTCATATTTTTTTTTAAATCAGGCTTTTAAAAAACTTTTTGTAATGAGTGTAATGTAGTAACAGGGTTGGGTACAATTCGTCAAATTCAAAAGTCCTAAAACAAAATTCCAAAACGAAAATTCCAAAATACAAAATTCCAGAAAACACAATTCCTACAAAAACATTTCCAAAAAATAAAATTCCAAAAAAAAACAAAATTCCTATACAAAATGCCAAATTTTTAAATTCCAATATAAAAAATTTCAAAAAATTTCCATAGGTATAAATTGGATTTTGTTTTTGAAATTTTTATAATTAGGAAGGCTTATTCAAATGTATCTTGTAATTTGCTAAAACTGTTACAGTACTTATTTATTAATGACTGTACCATACCAGTTGGAATTTTTTCTTTCGGATAACCGAACCGTTCCCGTGGTAACGACTTAAAATATGAAAACAAATATATTTTTAAAATAATGTCATGTAAACGCGCAACCCCAATAGAAAAACTTATGGCCTTTCCCTTACAAAAAAGTATGAAAAAAATTGAGAAAAAAAAAATTCAAATTTTTTTTCATACATTTCTATAAGGAAAAAGTCATAAGTTTTCCTATTGGGAATGCGCTTTAAGTAATATTTTCTAAAGGGTTAAAAGGATTTAAATGCACCAGATATTTTAGTATAACTGTCACAAATGACGCAATAGTGGGAGTAGCCTTACAGGTATTTTTAAAAACTAATTTTCTAAAATAGTTTTTACGACTTACTAAATAATAAAAATTATTAAATATATTGGAAAATTATGAAAAGCAATAAAAAAATCTAAACAAAAATCTGTACTATTGATATTACTCCCACTATTGCGTCATTTGTTTAGCCAAAATGACATGAGTGACATTATGATAACTCACAAAAATCTACCTGCAACTAGCAGATTTTAGTATTTTTTTTTTTCATAAATACTTGTGGAGTGATTTTAGTTTTCTCACATTAGTCTTTTGTAAACCGTATTATCGATACAGTCGATGGAGTTCGAATTGTGATAAAATAAATTTTATTAAGTCAGTAAAAAAGTGTTGTTTAGTAGTTTTGTGTGAAATATTTTAATTTTTAAAATTATATAAATATTAAATAAGAGAGAGCCTATTAAAAACAAAAATAAATCAAAAAAATAAAAACAAAAAAAAAATAAAAGGAGTAAAATGAATATCTCATTGGTCAAAACGAACAAAAATAAAGACAAGCTGATTGATAGTTCCGCTTACCATCTCAAAAAGATGGGCAAAAATCAAACTTATCTATGATGTTGCGATCAACGGAAAAACCCATTGTGTAAAGAAAGAGCAACTACAACACTAGAAGAAGGAAAACAGAATTAAAATGGAACCATAAGATCATAATCACGCACCAGTGGCTTCCGAAAAACTTGTTTTTAAGGCGAATGAAAAAGTGTGGCAGCAGTACCAGGGTTGCGACCTTCTCAAATAATAAGAGAAAGTATTGATGAATGCGACCACGACACACACACATTTTTGATGTTGTTAACAGAGGCTGAATGCTGGCTATAATCAGACAGTTATTCTCGATCCGTAAAATTGGCGACCAGATCGTGCCATTATTATTTTGTATGGTGAGTTCAAAATCAACAGAAGCTTACTGAGATGAGCTTTGTAAAATTGCTTGTGATTGGAACATTTCGTTAAATCCAAAGAGAATTGTGTCTGATTTTAAAAAAGCAAACGTAGCTGCAGCTAAAACATATTTTCCGTCGATGAATACAAAAGATGCCTTTTCCATTTCGACCAAATATTATGGAGAAAAGTACAATCGGAACATCTTCAGGTTAAATTTGGAAACGATGAATCTTTTAACATGCAAATTCGCATGTTGACTAGCTTAACATTCGTGCCTCCTGAAGAGGTGTCCGAGTATTTTGACATGATCAAAAAAAATTGATCTAGACGCCAAGCAAATTACCTAATGGTTCCAAACAAATTATATAAGTTGTGCTCATGGATACCAAGGAGGACCAGAGTTCTGGACTATATTCCAGAACCATGGCGATAATTTTCCTAGAACATAAAATTCGGTTGAGGCCTGGCACGACCGACTAAAAACATTAATCAGAAGATCTCATGTTGTATATAAGTTAATCGAAGAATTGGCAAAGGAAATGTTATATGCAAAACACGCATTAAGAAATGGAAAGCTGATGAACGCTCCCACTAAAAAAAAAATTGGAAAGAAACAGCAAAATTTTAAATGTTGTTGTAAATAGAAACAATACTGATAAAGTTAATTATTTAAAAATATTGCTCATGCTACAAAGTTACATTAATAGCACTTAATTTTATTTATTTTATCATTAAATATTGCATCTAAAACCGAAACGTTCTTTTCAGGATGACCAAAAATGTCTTTTATTAAAAGAACATACTTATCAAGCCCAATTTTGTAAATTAAATTTTACAATTATTGGTTGAGGAATGGCTCAGTTCAATTCCAAAAATTCTAGAATAATTCACATTAGAATGCAAAGTATATCCGATAACCCAAATTTAACCTAGATCGACCAGAAAAAGACCGAGTTCTTAATAAAAATGAAGATAAAATAAAGAAAATTTAATATTTTTTTAAAAAATCCCGACTTTTGTCGAGATTTTTTAAGGTTTCAGCAAAATCGAGATTTCGAACATCGGGATTTTGAAAGTTGGGTTTTTAAAAGTCGGGATTTTTAAAGTCGAGATTTTTTTTGTCAGGATTTTGATAATTCGGTCTTTTTGTAATTCGAGATTTCGTACGGACGTCTTATACTTCTGACTGTCGTCAACCACGACTTTAAAATAAATACATATTCTACTGTTGATAGTAGAAAAATTGGTGGATTCAATTTCGGGGTATATGAATTGCTAATCGGGATACCATCGTATTCCCAAATATTTTATTACGAAAATGATGTTTTTGACTAGATGGATGCCGTAAAATGATGTACACACAAGAAATAGAAGAATTTCGAATAACTTCGGATGCTGTATAAGATAGCGGAATTTTTTCAGCGAAAAAAAAGAGATTACGCTACTCGCCGCAAGTGGCAGCACTATCAATAAAGAGAATTAATTTTGTTATGTAATTACTAGCGGAAATTTTTCATTCATTATGTATCACTTTTTTCACTAAATAAAATATCTCAGCGGAATAAAATATTAAAAGTGAGCTTAGGTCATACTGAGGCTATATGGAAAATTTGGGAAAATTCATGGACTAGAATTTTTCGATTTTCTGCGGCCAAATAAGTTATTCTCAGTTTTTGGCCAATATCTCAAAAACTTCCACTAGTAACCAATACTTTCGGTTGTTTTTCTAATAGCCTAAGTCATACCATTGATTAATTATGACTTAAGATAATACCACTGCGAATTACAACAACAATTTTTATTTTTTGTTGCTTCTTACACATTGTAAAAGAAGAACACAACTCACTTCATGAAGGTTTAAGAAGAACAAAGATAGACCCAATTAATTCAAAGCAGCTGGAAAGAAGCAAAACATATTTTTAATTTATTTTACCCACACCACTCACTAAATATTTTAACAAAATTAAAAAAAAATTGAATCAAATGTATTTTCCTCTCTCTCAACTGAATATATGAAATATATATGACAAAAATAAATAGACAATAACAATGAAATTGTATTTATGTCTTCATCATTCTGTTTTCATTTTTTCAGTCGTATTCCAACCATGTGAGTGGAGGTTGTTCATGACGTTTTTACAGATTTTACAGATGGGATTTTTTTTTTATTTGCACTGCGACACAATTTGTTTGTTATTATTTTTTTATTGTTGATATTTTTCGAAACAAATTAAATCTAAGGTTACTCCGTTCAACCATATATTTATTTTGTTATATACTGATGGTACAATTGTATGTAAGAGTAAGTGAAATAGCAGTCGTAACATTTCAAAATGATATTTTTTTATGTAATAAAAATTTGATACACAATACAAATGCAATTTTTATATGGGAGAAAACAACAGCAATTAAATTGTTCGGTTTTTATGTTGCTAGAAAGAAAAAACCACTCTCGCACAACAATGCCTCTATCTGTATGTGACTAGTAGAGACATTAACCAAACGTAGCGGCCAAAATCCGAGTAGTAATATCTTAATGTATTCAATCAACGGTCATACTGAGACTATATGGAAAATTTGGGGAAATTTCATAGACTAGAATTTTCACTAGAATTTTTTGATTTTCTGCGGCCAAACAAGTGATTTTCAGTTTTTTGCCAATATCTCAAAAACTTCTACAAATAACAAATACTTTCGGTTATTTTTCTAATAGCTTAGGTCATACTGAGACTATGTGGGAAATTTGGAGAAAATTCATGGACTAGAAGTTTCAATAAAATTTTTTGATTGTTTTGAAATCAAAAATTTCTAGTGAAAATTCGAATTCATGAATTTTCCCCAAATTTTCCATATGAGACTATGACCTAAGCGATTAGAAAAAAACCGGAAGCATTGAGGTTACTAGTAAAAGTGTTTGAGATATTGTCCAAGAACTGAAAATAATTTATATGGCAGCAGAAACTCAAAAAATTCTAGTGAAAATTCTAGTCCATGAATTTTCTCGAAATCTTCCACATAGTCTCACTATGACCTAAGCTGTTAGAAAAACAACCGAAAGTATTGGTTACTAGTAGAAGTTTTTGAGATATTGGCAAAAAACTGAAAATCACTTGTTTGGCCGCAGAAAATCAAAAAATTCTAGTGAAAATTCTAGTCTATGAAATTTCCCCAAATTTTCCATATAGTCTCAGTGTGACCTAGCCTATTAGAAAAACAACCGAAAGTATTGGTTACTAGTGGAAGTTTTTGAGATATTGGCCAACAACCGAAAATCACTTATTTGGCCGCAGATATTACGATTCCCCAAAAAATGTTTATGTTATATCTCCGATGTTTACTTTAATTTAATTTAAATCATTCATATTCAGGAACCGTACTCAAAATAATATTGTCGTTTTGCGAGAGGTTTTTTTTGCTGACCTTAAAATATGGCGGTTTTACTGTGGTAACAATAAGTTTTGATTCAAAATATTTGGTAGATTCTTGATGCAAAGATTTTTGGCCCAACTTCAAATACATACAGGAACCAGAACAACATTTTTCAAAAATTTCATTTTTTTTAATTGTAACATTTTCAAGTTGATATCTTACTAGTTTGTATCTTGTTAATTTCATTTTTGCACGATACTTGCATAAGTAATGCCAGCTTTTAAATCCGCCATTTTTGGTCTAAAATTTTGGGCCAACTTCATAAAAGTCTTTCTAAAATCGTTTTTTTTTTGCGTATCAGTTGCCTCATTGCAAACCTCACACTGGTTTTAAGAGAAAAATTAATTTTTACAACAACAGAAATTGAAATACGCAGTAACCAGTAATGTAAAAAAAAGTAGCTGGCCATAAGTCCATATGTAAAATAAATAAAAGTGAAAGTGAAGTGAATAAATTTTTAATTTTAAAATAGTTTATTTTTTTAATTCTGAGTAAATTTTATACTTCGGGTTAGAGTCGTTTGCTCGATTTTCAAAATCCCAAATTCAAAATCCCGACTATCAAAAGCCCGACTTTCAAAAGACTGATTTTCAAAATCCTGACCTAAGGCCGATTTTCAAAAGCCCGTTTTTTTTTAAATCTTTTTGTAATGGGTGTAATGTAATGGAGTTGGGTATGATTCGTCAAATTCAAAAGTCCTAAAACAAAAATCCAAAACGAAAATTCTAAAAAACAAAATTACAGAAAACACAATTCCCACAAAAACATTTCCAAAAAATAAAATTCCAAAAATATAAAATTCCTATACAAAATGCCAAATTTTCACATTCCAATATACAAAAGCTTCCGAAAAACTTTTTTTAAGGCGAATGAAAAAGTGTGGCAGCAGTACTAGGGTTGCAACCTTCTCAAATAATAAGAGAAAGTATTGTTGAATGCGACCACGATTGTAGATTATATTAGCTTCCAAACGGAGCACAAAAACAAAAAAATGCTCGAGTGAGGGCCACAACACTGAAAGAACCGGAAAGATTAACTGAAATTTGCATTCCGGAAATGTTAAAATTTATTGAGGAAGAGCTCACATCTTTGATGTTGCTAGCAGAGGCTGAATGCTGGCAATAATAAGACAGTTATTCTCGATCCGTAAAATTGGCGACCAGATCGTGCCATTATTATTTTGTATGGTGAGCTCAAAATCAACAGAAGCTTACTTCGAGATGTTCTATGAGCTTCGTAAAATTACTTGTGATTGGAACATCTCGTTCAATTCAAAGAGAATTGTGTCTGATTTTAAAAAAGCAAACGTAGCTGCAGCTAAAACATATTTTCCGTCGATGAATACAAAGGATACCTGTTCTATTTCGGCCAAATATTATGGAGAAAAGTACAATCTGAACACCTTCAGGTTAAATTTGGAAACGATGAATCTTTTAACATGCAAATTCGCATGTTTACTAGTTTAACATTCGTATCTCCTGAAGAAGTGTCCGAGTATTTTGACGTGATCAAAAAAAAATTTGACATAGACGCCAAGCAAATTGCCTAATGGTTCCAAACAAATTATATAAGGTTTATTCATGGATACCAAGGAAGACCCTAATACAGTCCAGAGTTCTGGACTATATTCCAGAACCATGGCGATAATTTTCCTTGGACACAAAACTCGGTTGAGGCCTGGCACGCCTGACTAAAAATATTAATCAGAAGATCTCATGTTGTCTATAAGTTAATCGAAGAATTGGCAAAGGAGATGTTATATGCAAAACACCCATTAAGAAATAGAAAGCTGATGAATGCTCCCACCAAAAAAAAATGTGCGGAAACAAACAGCAAAAATTTAAATGTTGTTGTAAATAAAAACTTTAATTATTTAAAAATATTGCTCATGCTATAAAGTTACATTAAAAGCGCTTAATTTTATCTATTTAATCATTAAATATTTCGTCAAAAACCGAAGCGTTCTTTTCAGGACAACCAAAAATGTCTTTTATTAAGAGAACCCAATTTTGTAAATTAAATTTTACAATTATTGGTTGAGGAATGGCCCAGTTCAGTTGAGCAGGCTCAATTCCAAAAATTCTAGAATAATTCACATTAGAATGCAAATTACATTCGATAACCCAAATTTAAACTAGATCGACCAGAAAAAGACCGAGTTCTTAATAAAAATTAAGAAAAGTTAATATTTTTTAAAAAATCCCGATTTTTGTCGAGATTTTTTAAGGTTCAGCAAACTTTCGGGATTTTGAAATTCGGGATTTTTTTTTTGTCGGGATTTTGATAATTCGGTCTTTTTGTAATTCGAGATTTCGTACGGACGTCTTATACTTCTGACTGTCGTCAACCACGACTTTAAAATAAATAGATATTCTACTGTTGATAGTAGAAGAATTGGTGGATTCAATTTCGGGGTATATGAATTGTAAGAATCAATGATCATTTCTCTAGAAAACGGGATACCATCGTATTCCCGAATATTTTATTACGAAAATGATGTGTTTGACTAGATCAAAAATTTACTAGTAGACAGTTTCTCAAATACCAAATTGCCAAAAATAAAAATGCCGAAAAATATCCTAAATCACCTTTTGTAAATTTTTGATTTTTCGGGCGAAAAAATTAATCTCAAAAAAAAATTACCCAAAATTTGCATTTAATTTTATATTTATTGAAGTCTATTAAATGAAAATATAAAAATGAAATGGGATCCGCGCGAAACGCGATATTTCAAAACGCGATATGGTACAGAATGTGCATTGCGAAGCGACGGGAACGCAGCGACGGGAGTGCAGCGACCCGCTCGATATAACCCGATCCTGTACTCCCGCTCCTATATCGATTTTTAATATTCCTATAAACTGAAAAAAAATTCCAACTAGGGAGCGAAGCGACGGGAGCGTAGCGACTGGCCTTATATAACCCGATCCTATATGGTCTCGCTCCTATCGAGTCGGGTGAAGGGGAAATTTAATTTCAGTTCATAGGAATTTAAAAATCGATAGGAGCGAGAGTATATAGGATCGGTATAAATCGGGTCGCTACGCTCCCGTCGCTTCGCAATGCACATTTTGTACCATATCGCGTTTTGTACCATATCGCGTTTCGAAATATCGCGTTTTAAAATATCGCGTTTCGAGCGGATCCACATTTTTTCAAATCTTCCGAAAATAGATCCATATGAGTCGGAATCTGCGCGCGCAAATTTCGACTTATATGGTTCTATTTTCAGCAAATTTTGGGATTTTTAATTCGATATTTTCATTTTTTAAGATTTTGTGTTCAAGCAATTTTTTTTTTGGTAAATACATTTTTAGTGTTATGTGAATATAATTATGAAGCTTTTTTAACTAATATAGTTTGAGTTTCAACCTTTGTGTTTAAAAATACAGGATATTGTACTACAAAACAATTGTCACTTGAATATAATACTCCGCGACAAATTACTACCCTCCTACGTCTAAAATTCGGAAAATACTACCTTTTTTTAATATATTTGAATTTGTTCTGCCCAACAAAATAATATTCTTTGTTTTTATTTCAGCACATCACTGCAAGCTGATTTGATTTTTCATAAAATACTACACACAGTCGACACGTCATCGGGTGACAAAACGATCAAATTATCTTGTCCATTTTGTAAATATTCATTTTCAAAATCATCGCTACGCTATCACATTCGCCAGCACACCAACGAACGTGATTTTGTATGTGAAACTTGTTCGAAAAGTTTCACCCGTAAAGCCAACCTACAGAGTCACATTAAAGTAATGCACGAGGATAAAGTGAATGAACAACCTTGTGATTCCGAATCCGACGTGACATTTTCTTGTGAGGTTTGTGGTAAATCATTCACTAAAAAGTAAGTACATAGTTTTATATTTATTATCCTAACTTTTAATTATTCAGTTAAAGTGTAAATTATTCGCTTTGTAAAATCGCCTAAACCATATCGGATATGGGCAGAAAAAATTGAACCAGCAATAATTTTCCTCGATTTTCCTCTAAAAATTAATTTGACACCATATGTTTTTAAGGTTGTTTGTTTATTTGTCGCTTTTTCTGTTTTCCCTATTTTCTTTTTTTTTTTTTGTTGGCTTTTGGTCACATAAACCTATCAGTGATCGGTTATCCTATATAACTAAAAACAGAAAAAATTAAATTTTCTCTCATTTAACACACAAAAACCAAAAAGACAAAATAAAATAGAAAATAGATAAAAATAGATAGATAGATAATTTTTTTTGTGTGTGTTTGTGTATGTGCTTTTATTTCTACAATCCTAAATCTCTAAATAATCACACACATGGACAAACACTCATAAAAATAAGCTACAACAAATATTGTAATTGTGGTCATTGGTATGACCCGATCAAAGCCACACATTCCCAAACTGCAGAGCCACACATGCAATATTTACTATTGTAGGATCTTATTTGTACACTAGCCATTATACGACGCTACTGCCTAAGTAGTTTTTAGTAAATAAATAAAAAAATCGTTAGTCAATTTTGAGTTGGTTAGGTTTTTAATATTGTTGTTTCTGTTATTTATCTATTAAGTATCCAAAATAACATTACACACATAGATTTTCTATGGTGTTGGTAACTCAAACCACTCAATGCCGCCACATTAATTTGTGTATCGAAAAAGGCAGGCAAATGTATTTTTATTGAAAAACGAGAACTGCACACACACACACAGCAAAACATATCGAATTCATTTTCCGATAAAATAATAAGTTAAAATTGTGGATTTGGAATATTGTTTTGCGTATGTGTTTTTCTGGCGGGTCATACGTACAGAAAACTAACTAAAATTATTATTTCCAATTTCTCAATCGTAAAATAATTTTTCTTTTTCATTTGTTATTTGCCAAAAAACCGTGGAAAATTATTTAAAATAATACAAATTTAGATTTGTCAACCTTAACTCATACCAAATTTGGATGGGGGTGTTTGTATATAGTGATTTTCTTATGTACAACATTTCCCTTCTTTTTAGGAAAATTCCACAAAACAACAACAACAACTACAATCAAAATGAAAATTAAGAGAAATGTAATTAGTAGTAAATCTTGTTTTTTTTCGTATAAAATAATATTGGAAAATTCTTGGGGATGAGTTAATTGTGATTGTTTTCCTTTTTTTTTATTTTGGGGATGATAATGATGATAATAATAATAATGATAATATTCCTTTCTATCTAGCTATCTATCCCCGTTGTATGATGATGGATACAAATTGGGGAGTGATAAAAGTTATTGTTTGTGCTGTGTAGAATAAGGAAAATCAGCTATATCTTAAAATTTTACTCTGCGTTAATTGAATTTCGATCGATTTTGATTGATTGCATCTGCTTGGTCATGTATACGCATTTATGTTCCCCCGGCAAAATAATTATAATTGATTGTAATTTATTGTTGGAGTTTAATTCATTTAATTTTTGCAGATGTTAGAAAAAGTTCGTTGTATTATATGTGTTTATGTATAAGAATATACTTTACCGAAAACATCGCTAGTCAGGTTCGTTTAGGTGAAATAAATTTTTTAAAAGGTGCATGTTAATCTGCCTAATCTAAAAATAATAGAAAAAATTAGAAAAACTTGATGGTTTATCGATTGGTTACTTCAGCGGATGTAAAAATATTACTTATTGAATTGATTTGATTTTTTCGGAATGGATTTCTAACTGGCTGTAAACTTATAAATGGCTGTAAAGTCTAATCGATCAATTAACTACTAAAATGAATTTAGTTTAATAAAAAATAGTTTAATTTATGAATGACATTTTTCTACGAGTCTCCAGCATAAGCTATATCTATCCATATTAAGAAGCTTAACGGTTTATTTTATTTTTTTTACGTAGTAACATTTTTTCAGGATTACTATACTTTTTACAAGTTGTCCCAAAATTGGTAGATCAAACGAAACACGGTAATAGGGGAGCTCATTTCCATCAAAAGCTGCCCAGTAAAGTTTTTTCTGATGGTTGATGATGCAAAAGTTATTCCACTTTTAGTGTTTTTTAGTGAAATTGCATGAGCACCTACCAAAAAATTAATTTAAAAGAAACCAAGTGTTCTTTTGTTCAACTTTATTTTTTAATACGATCAAGAAAAGTGTGCCTTTCCAAATAAATCATTTTTACAAGCTGCATTATCTTCTGTCAAACAAAAACTTTGGTTTAGCAAACTTTTTTTTTCTCATAATTTTTTGTCGATGTTTGAGTGACGCCAGCGAGAAAAGAATGTACTAAAGAAAGTTGACTCACTATCAGAAAAATATGCGACACTAATGCAGATTTTAATATGGTATCACACACCGGGCTATTTACAATATAATGATTTTTATCAATTTTTATTCACAAAAGAAGTCGTGTTTATTAAAAAAAAAACACCTAACAAAATTTCGAGTTCTAAAATGGATGGTTTGTCAGAAATAAAACAAAATTAATAAAATAATATGTTTTTTATTAATTTTAAATAATATTAATCGGGTTTCTCTTTAATTTCCCGGATATTCCCGTGAATCCCCTGGATTTGGACTTCCCCTGGATTTCTACTGGATTTCCACCGGGCTTCCCCCGGATTCCGGAAAATCCGGAAGAAAACCGGGAAATTCGGAAAAATCCAGAACAATCCGAGGGAAATCCTGAAAATCTTTATGAAATCAGGGGGAAGAAACCCGGGAAAATCGAAGAAAATCCTGGGACATTTGGGAGAAATTCGGGAAATCTGGCGAAAATGTAGAACAATCCGGGAAATCTTGTGGAAATCCTTAAAAAAACTATTTTATTCATTTCAATTTATTTCTGACATTTTAGAACTCGAAATTTTGTTAAGTACGTTTTTTAATAAACTCGACTTACTTTCTGAATAAAAATTGATAAAAATCATTATATTGTGAATAGCCCGGTGTGTGATACCATTTTAAAATCTGCTTTAGCGTCGCATATTTTTCTGATAGTGAGTGGATCAACTTTCTGTAGTACATTTTTTTCTCGATGGCATCCCTTTAACATCAACAAAAATATTTGAGAAAAAAAAATTTACAAAACTAAAGTTTTTATTTGACAGAAGATAATGCAGCTTGTAAAAATGATTTAATTGGAAAGGTACGCTTTTCTAGATTGTATTAGAAAAGGAAAATTAAACAAAAGGATTTTTGGTTTCTTTTAAAATAATTTTTTGGTAGGTACTCATGCGATTTCACTAAAAAACACTAAAAGTGGAATGACTTTTGCACCATCACCATTCGAAAAAGCTTTGACTTGTCAATTTGGAACACCCTGTATAGTTATCTTGAAAAAAGTTGACCTTTAGTTTTTACACATTTACCATTCACTATATCGCCGAAGCCAAACAAAGTGGTTTTGTGGTGGTATAGTGGTTCTATACAACCCAGACCGATTGACTGGTGGCTAAATACTTAGCTTTTTTCATAAATTGGAAAATCCGATTGAAGCTTTTTCATTTCTAGCAAATATTTTGAAAAGTATAACATTTATAAGAAAAACGATGATAAACTATAAAAAATGCGAAATTAAATTTGCAACAATATCGTTCTAAATCAGTTTCCAAAAATATGCCATAATGACGATTTTGACAATAGAAACTGTTTTTCGACCAAAATTTGGCCTATATCCTGCCCAACCGCATTGATTAGTCGGGTGTTCATTTGGGTTTCAACGTGCTATGCTTATTTGCATTTTTAATTTAACGTAATAACTTTACATAAAACTTTATAATGAAAATGTTGTTAATATAAGCATGCGTTTTTACCTTTTTTTGCATAATTATTATTAAGACATTCTTAGTATTGTATAAAATTCCTACAGTAAAAAATTCTATAAAAGAAAATCATTTTGTTGCAATAAATCAGAATCGAATCAACGATAAACAGTTAATGTTCCCATTCTACTTACTAGACCTCACCCGAATTAATCTAATATTTAGTTAGTTATCCAAGAAATTTTCCATGTTCAAATTTACGAGTGTAACAACTTAAGTGTATAACAATTACTTAATAATTTTACTCATACACAAATTTAAAATCGCTAACTGTTCTAAGTGGAAAATTATTTAAAGTGTGGTTTAGTAGTGTTGTGGTAAACATATTGCTGATTGTCAAATTTGTTACTTGTAAACAGTGGTTCAAATCTTTTTCTGTTCAACCAGAAGAACATCGCAGTTCACAAGATGTATGTCCGAAGCCTCCACCCAAACCGAAATACCAAATCTAGTGAATAAAAACCATCGCATATCATCACTAAGATCATCCATCGTCAGCCATATAAAAGATATAATAATGATATAACTGGAACATCACAATCAACAATAGCGGTCCCTAAAGTTCAAGCGGCGCAGCCCCAAAAGCGGATTTTCGTTAGCCGCATACATAATCCAGTACCTATAAACACTTCCGCATATTACTGAAAAGATCGCAATCATTGGCGATCTGTTTGCACAGCACATGTTGCCGAAACCAAGCTTTGGATTGAAAAATGGTTACGTATCATATAAAATCAATATCTCAGGGGAAGTTTTTCACAGCACCATCAACACTACTCTGTGGCCAGCAGGACTGTTTTGTCAAGCAATTTGTTTGGGGTCAAAAAAGGTGTTTTTCAGTAACCCCATACGAGCCCACCCAACTCATTAGCAAATTTTAAAGTTGGCAAAAATAGTGTCACAAATCCCGTATGTAATCATGACACTTCAACCTTATCATCCACAAATACCTAAAAAAATGTCTTAAATGGCAGCTCAATTCCATAATATAGTTTCAAAAATACACTTCGTGGTTTACATCATCTGTGAAACTCAACGATAAAATTTTATGTTCTATATGTGGTTTTATGTTCTATATGTGGTTTATACATGTGATCGCTCATCCCAAATAAGCGTGAAAAGTCCGGTGGTGAGCAAATGTTTGTTAAAATAGCCATCAATAAAAAGACAGTATGGATTTACGTGGCGTATATTCTACCTGCGGGCGATCAATCGGACATAATTTTAGTAACTGGGGATTTCAATCTCTCAAATATTAGCTGGACGTAGTATGAAATGGACTCATTCAAATAATTTACAACAATATTTTGAACAAATAAATTAGAATGCGGAGTTTATAAGCAATAACATAGATGTAAATGTGGAACATTTTTACACACAACTACGAGCACTATCTGAAAAGTTACCAACCTAACAAAGACACAAGACAGTTTTTCTTCAAATTTATTTTTATTTCTCTACATAGTCTAATTCTAAGCTATACACTTAATACATTGATGATCCCATCTCTTCAACTCGCTCAAATAGTACTCGGCGTTATTAGGATGGCCTCCTCATTCGGCAAAAGCCTCTTTCCTTCGAGTGTAATTTTTAGCTTAATGAACAAAAAATGTCGCTTGGAGGTAGATGTGGGGAATAAGGAGAGTGGTCAAGCAGTTTGTGTCTTCAGCTTGTCGACCATTTCCGTTTTCATCTTGTCAAGTTATGGTACGTTGCATTCTCCTGTAATGGTTTTCCCTTTATGAAGATAATCGATTAAGATAACTCCATGACTGTCCCAGAAAAGAGTCGCCATCCTTTTCTCAGCCTAAGCAACAGTCTTTGCTTTTGTGTAATGGAGTGTAATGGATATATCCAAGTTTCATCAACAGTAATTAAACGGCGCCAAAACTCTTACTTATTACGCCTAAACTTCACCAGTTTAGCGCCGACTCCTCCATTTTTTTTTGACGAGTGCTGTCATCTTCATGTTGAGGTCGGAAATTTTTCAGAGAAGCGTCGTATTTAAAGACTTATTCATTCCCATGTCTATGAGTAAACCGAAAAAATATTCTCCATGCTATGAGGATCAACTTATCAGCCTTAAAATCAAAAAAGACAAGGCATATAAAGAAGCCCTCAAATTTCGTTCCCTGGATAATAAACTAAAATTTACTGCTCGTAACTAAACATTTTAATCCTTTTTTGAACTGAAATACAAAGACTATATCCGCAATTTAAAGGATAAAATAAAAGGCGATCGCTATTGAAATTTTTTTAAAACCAAAATCAAAACTGATTGCTGCCCAACCTCTAAGAGATTTAAAGATCAAAAGTATTGTGCTCCACTGAGCAGAAGGAGACATCCAGTCAGCATTTATATTCTTGCTCTATTTTTGGAAAATTCTGGAAATTTGGCAATTTCTCTGCAGCATTTTGTTTAATAAAATTGGCAACTTTTCCACAAAAAACAAAAACAATTGTGACGCCTATTTTCGAAACTGGATCTAGAAATGATGTTGCTTGCTACAGAGGTATTACATATATATCTACTATACCTAAATTATTTGAACTGGTAATATGCAATTCATTCAAAGTGATGCTTTCGTGGTATATAGTATGTCGCAATACCAACATGGTTTTATGCCCAGAAGATCAGTATCGACAAATCCCATAGAATTAACCAGCTTTGACAAGCACAAACAAGTTGATGTAATATATTACATCCGACATTGCAAAAGCCTTCGACCTCGTCAGCCACTGCAAAACTTTGGAACTGATTTTCAACACATTTTCAATTTCGGATCTTCCAACCGACAATATAAGCAACCTCTGGTGTCTCACCAGAAAATGTATAAATGGTGTACTTGTTCAATTGGATCAAGGATCCTTTACTGGTACGGAAAATCCGAGCAGCAGGTAACTTACTTATTTATTTATTTACAATATAATTTTGTAATGATCTATACACCAAATATTGAGCCTATTTAAGCTCATTTATAATATGATGTGCAGGTCATAAAAAATCCAACCCATTTGATCCCAGAATTATTAAATATGCAGTAATTATACATATCAATAAAAATCTAGTAGATATTAATAATCTGTCATAGAAATTGTTAAATATGAATCTGTTTTTCCCCCTACTTCGGAAAAAATAAGGAAAATTCAAGTGGCGGAAAAAGGCCATTTGGAAATTATAATGTTCAACATATTTTTAAATAAAACACAAAAAATATAACAAAAAAATTATTAAAGATAATTAAAATTCAAATAAAAATAATATAATCAAGTTATAAATTCAGTCTTATTCTTTATATAGCCTCAATTATCACATTTCGTTATATATGTTTCAAATAAATAAGTTTTAAAATAAACTTATAGTTTTGATTCGTGGTAAGGTTGTAAACATTAAATCGAGAAGCGGAACTACACAAGGCAAACATATTTTTGTGAATCTCAGGCCACAGTCAGCGCATGTTTTTCGCGTAGATCCCGTTTTAATAAGGTGAGTGCCGCTTTGACGGGCGGGATCCTTTCTTATTAGTTTAGAGTGCGGACCAGGGACTAATGGAGGTGAACCATACTTTTGGCAAAGTGATCTTGCGATTTGTCTCCGAAATTTCAATTGATCTAATTTGAATCCGAACGATTTTGCTACAACCCAAGAGTTTGATATTGCGGAATCGAATATCCATAAGGCAATTGACATATACCATTTCTTTCCATGAATAGTAAACCGATAATTTGCAACATGGTTATCGAAGAGATCTACCCTCCCATAAATTTATTGTACATATGTATACAATATGTGGTTGTGGTATACTGATTTTTTTCTTTTCCGCAGCAGAGAAGCGCACACAAGTTTTTATTGGGTTTACACCAAATTCATTGGACAATAAAGAAACTACATTGTTGTCCATCCAACGAATCGCTACAATTTCATTTTCTTTATCAACCACCGATGTAAATGAAACTTTTTTAAATTTTTTTGTAATTTGACCTAATGGCGCTTTTCCACAGCGATGTTCTCTAACAGTTCCGGTGCCTCCATAATCCATATTCGAAAGTTTATTGATGACAGATGGATTGGTGAAAAATTATAGAAAACAATGAGAATTCTACATTTTTAAAGTTATCCTTTAGCACATTTGCAAAATTCATAATGACCGATTCACCAAGTGGTAATTTATTTGAATTTTTAGTGTTTCTGCCTTGGTAAATATCAAACTGGATACAGTAAACATTTTTCTGTGCTAGCACCCATGATTTAAAGCCAAAACGGATAAGCTTGTTGCGCACAAATTGCTTACACCCGTGGCATCCGAAAAATGGAATCATTGATTCATCTACTGACAACCCATTTTGAAGTGGAACATATATCAAAAATATTTTATTCATTTCTTCAATTAACGAACCCACCTTACCGAGTTTATCATTTTCCGGAAGGCTATTATTATCAGCAAAATGCAGAGAACTAAATATCTTTAACCAGAACAATTTTCTCCTTGCTAATTTGTTATATCCAGAAATTATAAGGATTCCAATGACGGCGAACATTTCTTTGTTACTAATATTTAGTGGTTTATTTTTATTTTGCGATGCATACAAATTTGTGAAGTTCACCACTTTTGTAATCAAATCTTCTGTAAAAAACAACTCGAAAAATTCTACTGGGTGAGATTCGTTTGATAGTGGTAAATCAGTAGGTGTATCCAGAAAGCTGTCCAACTTTATGTTGATATTGCAGTCAATATCACCATTAAGCCATTGATGTGACAGTTTAATATTTTCTAGTCGCAATCGCTTTTGTGTTGGTTCTTGCACCTGCTCTTGTTGGGCATCACTATGATTTTCCTCAATTGGTTGAATGTTTTCCAACACGTCACACTCCTGTACCAGCTCTCGTTGGGCATCCCTTTGGTTTTCATCATTTATTTGAATGTCTTCTAATACGTTGGTTTCACTTTTTCCGCTAGGCAGTTTAAATTCGGTATTTCCTAATCTCCGGAGTCTTCATCGGTTTTTGCATAATCATCTGGTGGTAATAAATATATTGTTCTAGGAAAATCAGTCTCATCATCCGATTTTTCTAGTTCCTTAAGGACTTCAGCTAGCGTGAGTTTCTTTTTCCTCAAAAAAACAAGTTTTTTTTCCTTTAAAAATTAAATTTATAACATATCTCAAGTGGCTGTGTTTGACTATTTACATCTTACACGAAAATTATGTGTGATGTCCCAAATGGTTTTTAACAGCCATTACTATTTTAACATCTAATTACACAAAACTACGTTTACTTGTACATTAATTTCGATATTTTTGAGATAACTATACATGTTTCGTTAATGTAAATCTCATGTTTATATTATATTTATCATCATATTGTAAGCTTACCAATAGTTTTTGTCCTTTGCAGTTTAATGCGAACAACTGGCTTCACTTTGCAAGAATAATTTTGACAGTATAAACAATAAACACAGCTACAAGGTTATTTTAACTTGAACTCTAATGTGTTATGAGGTGTATTCCATTGCCAGTTCGAACTAGAACATTTTTATTGAATTAAAAAACGGTCGATGAATAGGATGGTCGTTTTTGACACTTTGGGATTAAATGGGTTAAATAAACCTTTTCTTTGTAGGTCGTGGGTTGGTTTATTGTGCTGCTATAATTATATGGTGCCCGTTCTACGAAGAAGGTATCCAAATTATTGAGAAAATTCAAAATAAGTGTATACGCTACTTGATCTAAAACCAATTGGAACATGGACACCGTGGCAAGAAAAACGAGAGAATACATACACAAAACACTGGCGCACATTGATACAACAATATGGGATGAATTCAACGACGATGATAACAAATATCATTAATATTGGAATGAGCGGGAATTGATCTGCAATTATATGCCAACCACCGACATTTAACTTTCGTGCCAAAACCGAAATTGGAATGCCAAACAAGATCAATCGACATAAAAATAATTTTATTCTCATAATATTTGCCTATTCCCATTAAGGCCTAGTCAAATGTTTCATCAAAAAAATTTTGAGCGAGTGGAGTTTTTGACCAAGCTTAAGATCATTTAATTTAAAGCTATAGCAGAACCCACAATCGAAAATCGGACGAAAACCGAAATTAAACCGCATTAATAGAACCAAGATCTATTAACATACGAATAATTAAATGTTCATTATGGCTTGATTAAATATCCCATTAAAATTTTTAGGTTCCACTCGTCCTTCCCAAGGCTATAAGATCAATCAACACACAAATAACTTTAGGCTAATTATGGCCTAATCAAATGTCCAATTATTAACCCTCGTCATTCGGCATAGGTACAATTGTACCTTTTCTGTTTTTAAATACTAATAAGACTTCTTGTAGAAGCCATAGAGAGTGAAAGCTTTGTGAGATCTCTACATTTTAATAATGTGGAAATCCCAAATATTATCTATCTACAAAAATTATGTCTACAGTGACGGTTTTCATATAAAATATATGAAAGTACAATTGTACGACTGCCGCCTTTTAGCGTTGTAAAAGTATGCCGCCGGACGAGGGTTAAACTCAAGGTCCTATTTTCGATTTGGGTCCTGCTAGCTTTAAATTAAATGATCTAAACTTGGTGAAGCACGTGTGGAGTCTAAAATTTGATAACTGAACATCATGAACCTAAAATTTTTTTCTATATCCATTGATTTTGTTTTGAGTTCTAATTTCGAGTTTGGTCCGATTTTTCGCACATTTACTTAGCCTAAAATTAGCGTTTAATTTTTCACATTTTTAAATCATTTTTTGATAGGAGCTTTTTGTAAGCCCTTCGTTTTCGTAGGAAGGGATTGAGCCCAACATTGAATTAGGCATTTAATTAGCCTATTATTAGGCTATAATTATTCATAGTATCTGGTATTGTTCTGCTCATCCAGTTCTGCTAGATTTAGAAACGTCTTTCTAAGTTAACAGATTAAAAATTAATTTACGAACGATCTTATTTAGTTACCTAGATCTTATTTAAATTCACACCTTTCTTTTTACTGCATAGTTTATTGCACAAAGAAAATATCTTTCAGATAATTATAAAACACACTCCTGAAGATCAAATCGATTATTATCCACAGCACGAGAAAAAATAACCTCATAAACATTTTACTTTGTGCTTCTATCAACACAAAAAACGTTTCGAGCAACAATAAAAAGAAGGTGAAATTCATATGTAAGCAAAATCACCAAAATTCCCGCGCATCATCTCTCCTTTATTATAAAATATCATATTTTATAAACCATTATTGTACATTTTATTTTATGAAAAATTAAAACGAAATATTCAATTCTTGTCCCATTTTTCATATTTCTGAAATAAAAATATGGTGAAGATTAACAGAGTACCATCATCCAAAAGAATCGCCAGCACACACTGTACATTTTAAATGAAATCTGAAATTACAATAATTTTTGCGCGACTTGTCACAAAGACAAAATTTTTTAAGTTTAAAGGAATCCAATTACCATTAAAAAAATTTTATGATTTTTTATATTTTGCGGTCTTGTCAAATTCCGCGGGTGTCCTTTAAATGTATTATTATTATTATTGTTATTGCCTCAACCACATAAAAATGATGAGAAACATATTAAAGAAGAAATATATATTTAAGATGAAATCTGCCGAAATTCTAATTAGCTAGGTTCAAAATTAATATAAATTTTGGTAATTGATGATAATATTATATTTTTGGTCGGTTGCTGCACGGGATTTATATATCAACCTCGGCTGAAACTGGTTTAAATTACGATGTATGGATATAAATATACAAATAAACATTTATATTGGTGCCTCGGTACATAATTTATTTATTTATTTATTTTAACCCTTTTAAGCGCACATCTGAATTTTTTTCTTGTTTCGAAACGTTAAAAATGTGTTACGATTAAAAACACCAACCACCCAACATTTAAAAGTTGTCTTTTTTCGCTAAATAATGCACACATAAATTTCCCATACACAAAACACACAGCAACATATCGAAATAATAAATAAAATTATATTTTCCTTGTTCATAAATCAAATCATCTCTTTATCAGTCGAAAAACATTTTCTTTTTAGAAATATCGTATGTATGAGAGTATAGATATAAAAAAAATATATCGTTGGTGTATGGTTTTGCCACTTCTTTACCACGAGCAGCAAATTTATGTATATAAACCATTTGTACGGGGTAGAACTACTCGTATAAACGGAAAGTAGACGGAAATTATGTAGATATAGGGATGAAATGAGGTGAAACGTTTTTCTTTTCTTTTTGATGGTCAAAAATATGAATTTATTTAAAAATAAAAATAAAATGTCAGACACAATTAGAGTCAAATTAATTATCGTACATGTAGAATTGAATTATTGTATGAATAATGATTTTATGTTCAGAAAGTTAAGAAGGCATAATTTATTGTACTGATGATTTTAGAGCACCTTTCAAGATTCCAATTACGAAGAATGAAAGTACCATTAGCACAAAAACAGAACTAAGCGTTTATCATAAAAAGAAAATTCAGATGAAGCATAACTTCTTTTATGACACACATAGTTTATTTTAAAAGCTTCATTTCTGGTCAGATGGACCCATTAACTGGAAATATTTGGAAAACCATTCGGATTGGCTCTGGATAGGTTCATTGTTTTTGGCATTTCCAATCCATTTCCAAATAAGTATACTCCCTTAATCAAAATAATTATTAAGGAATGTTTGAATCATGACAGTGCATCACATCCAAAATGATGCAAGCAATTTTTAATTTTTTAAAGTAAATATCTAAAATTAATTCATATGTTTGTAACCAATATAACACATTGTATAATTAAATTATTAATATTTGCTAAATATCCATTTTGTTTTAGAATCGCGTTGAGTATTTTTTCCATCGTATCTACGAGTTTTTTCGTTTACTCCGGAGTTATTTTACTCCACTCTTCGAACAATGCCTTTTTTGAGTCCGCTACATTATTAATCTCATGTTTTCTGATTTCGCTTTCAAGTTTAGACCATAAGTTTTCAATAACATTGATGTCCGGTGATTGGGCAGGTGTTTTTTTGACATAAGGAGTATTCCAAATAAGCCAATTTTGAATAATTCGAGGTTTATGTTTCGGATCATTGTCCGGGTAAAACCAAAAATGATCCCTTATATTTAACTTTTCAGCGCTTTGCTCCAAATTTCTTTCAAGTATGTCTAAATATACATTTTTGTTCAAATTGCCTTCGAAAAACTCTAAATTTCCAACTCCGAAAGACGTCATACTTGCCCATAGCATAACATGACCTCAACCTTGTTTAACAGTGGCTCGTAAATTTTAGCTGCTAGTCCCGTATTAGGCTTTCTCCATACGTAGTTTCTTCCGACTGATCCAAAAAGGTTAAATTTGCTTTCATCAGCAAATAAAACCATGTTCCAGAATGTTTAATTTTTGTTTTATAGTCTTGGGCAAATTAATTCTAGCCTTACGATTAACTTCACTGATGTATGGATTTTTCTGCACTGTTCTACCACGAAAATATTCTGCGTATTGCTCGTAATATTCTGCGTATTGCTTCTGGGTGACATTTTTTCAGCTTCCTTGGCAACTTTTGGGCACTTATAAGTGTAATTTGATATGTTTATTTGTCTATATTGACGCACTATATTGACTATAATCGCACAAAAGGTTGTTTAAAACTGATAATCAAAATTGTTTTAGATAAAAAATTTATTCTGTGTAGAAAAAGTACCACTATTTTCAAAACGGGTTGGGTACGAAAACCTCAAAACAAAATCCAAAAATCAAAATCCTCACATTCAAAATCCTCAAACATCAAAAACCTCAAAACTAAAATCCTCACGGGAATATAGGATCGGATTATATCAGGCTGGTCGCTGCGCTCCCATCGCTTCGCTTCGCCAGAATTTTTTTTCAGTTTATGGGAAATTAAAAATCGATTTTAGCAGGAATATAGGATCGGATAATATCAGGCGGGTCTCGTCACTCCCAAGTTGGAAAAAAAATAAAATCGGATTATTTCTTGAGGAAAATATGGATTAAAATTGTTTAAGATTTCGTTTTTAAGAATTTTGATTTTGAGGATTTTGTGTTTGAGGTTTTTGTAGGTTTCCCTTTCAAAACAAAGAGAGTGCATCATTTTACATGTGACATGATTTTATGTAGACATTTTGTTATAAATTGAGATTTTTTTTTGTTTGTTTTGTTTTATGGAATTAACAATTAAAACTGAAACTTATAATAAACGTAAATTAAAAATAGATATTTATTTTTATTTTTTTGGATATTTAATTAAAAAAAAATGTTTTATTTGCTTGCATCATTTTGGCTGTGACTCACTGTATTTCCTTTTTTTACTTTACTTTTACAATATTTTTTCACATTTTCAATACTTGCGGTGACCTATGTCGTAATAAGGCATTACTCCCGGGTATTACCTTTCGTCAATAATTCCCAGGGCAATTACCCCCAGCCATTTCCCATGGTTATTAACCCTCCCTTCCCGCCACGTCATTATTTCCCGGTCATTACTCTCCCTGTCGTTTTCTCTCTATTTCCCCCCGACTATTATCCCTCAAACCCCTTGGATTATGAATAATTTTGATTAGTTGTAAGAGTATGTTAGCACAAATCGTTTTCACATATTTTTTAGGTCCTTCAGAGATTCCCTATGGAGATTTTACGATTCTTCGATATTGTGTAGATTTTGATGCGGATTATTGTCATAAATTGCACAAACTATTTGAAACGATTTCAATTGCTATAATAATTCAAAAACTTCAGAAACTTCGGGACCAAGTGGCTGGTCCCAAGCAACTATAAAAAAACCCGAATATTATTGGGAAAAATTAAATGATTAAAAACGATGCGAACATACACATATCTACGGATGACTTCTAAACAGCATATTTTCAACATAAATTAATGAGATAATATGTAAAGTATCTCAAATTAGTAGTCAAAATAAAAAAATTGCAATTATTTAATAATTCTAATTGAAAAATAATCATTTTTCTATTTAGCCGTTTCTAGAAACGATTTTTGTTCTGAAGTCGGATTCAGTATTGCGTCCTTCCGAATTTTCTTTTTCATTGGTGAAAAATGACGTTTTTTTTCTTGTGAATTTTTTTCAGCCACTTGGATCGATTTAAAAAAAAATTTCAGAAGGAAGCAAAGGACGAAAAAACGCAACATTGAATCCGCCTTAAATGATATAATTTTACACGTAAACGAACGCCAGAAATCTAAAAACGAATTCTGAACTCACCAAAAATTTTAAACGATTTGTTTCTCTGTTGTGTTTTTAACGTAACAGGTAACCCTTCTATAACACAGTTTATTCGTTCCGTGTTATACGAAACCTGCAAGTAATACAACTCAGGCAATTGTGTTCCTTGTTATACTGAATCCGTGTTCAAAGGATACCGTGTTATATCGAGGGCATGCTAAGCGAAATTTTAAAGTAATACAACCGCGATGAATGTGTTCCAGGTTATATTAAAACCGTGTTCTATGAGTACCCTGTTATACTTAGTAGCCATGGTTTGTAATACTTGAAGCACTACCTTTGAAGCAATATAAATCAGCGGAATGTAATAATATATTCAATATTCGACTATGCTCTATATCTGCAGGTGGGCCGGAATTTTCTCTATGATCCATTCGATACTGTGACTTGTTGCATTCTATATCAGTCAAATGCTTTCAAACTTAACTTTTGCTCCTTCATATAAATTTCTCCACTAACGGACATCCCTCTGCAACATTTTTCCAAATTTTTTCCTCATCCGTTTTTTTATTCTTCTAATCGTAACCTCATTTAAATTTAATGATTTTCCAATAGATGATTAGCTTTCTCCTTCGTTTAATCTGTTTAAAATATGGATTTCGTGTTCAAGCGAAATAAATTTTCTTTTGAATTGTTTTTTCTTAATTTTATCAGACATTTTAATCTACGGACCAACAATTAATTTTACGATAAACTTTATAAATTTATACGTTCTTAAAATAAAACGTACCTTTTTTCACATATCTAATTGACGTACCTAATTAATAACTATGAATTCAAAAAATATTCAGTAATGTTGAGCGTACTTTTTAGCAAAACAAATAACAAAAAGTAAACTAAAACTGATTAAACAAAATGTATGCGACTGATAATAACAGAAAATTTAGAGAGAGAGAGAATGAATTTTATTATTTTGTATTCTTTATATAAATAAGGGGAATAACCCATTTATTTATTTCAAATAACAAATTTTAGAAATGTTTTAGCCTAGAGGGCCACTCAAAATCATTAAATCGTGCTATACGGAAACCGTGTTGGGATGTAACAATTTTTGTTCCGCGTTATATCGAAACCGTGTTATAGGAGAGTTATCTGTACTTCAAAACAATATACACAATGTACTTCAATGTTTGAAACCATGAATGAACGTATGTTTGTAATTGTTCGCTTTGATAAACCTCACGAGTCAGCTCAAAACAAAATATAAAGAATTGTTGTTGTAAAAATTGTCTGTATTTTTTCTTGTATGTTGCGAGGCAAACTAAATTTACGCACGGATCGTGTGAAGTTAGATGTGTATTGTATGTGGCAGCCCTTTAAGGTATCGTCTGGTACCATTTCATCGAGAAAAATTATTAAATATATATATGTATTATGTTATATATATATGTATATAGGTCTGGCGCAAAATTACTTTAAGTGTACGTTTCGACCAAAGAATTCGTATCTATTTTAGCAAAGGGAAATTTGTGTTGCTATGTTTGTGTGAGTACGTTGATTTGATATCCCTCTGCAAGTATTAGAATCAGTTTGACGTTTCATACATTTTTTTGTGGTTCACACATATTCAAAAATTCCATACAATATATGTATATATTATTTAATTATTTAAAAAAAATCCGTCTATTTCAAAACAAGGAAGTTACAATTCAACTTTAACAGCTATTAAAGTGCGAAGTGAGCTAGCTGACTATTTTATGACCGATGGGTCGATACCGGTGGCAATGGGGAGCTGTCTAAAACTTTATATAAATAAAAATAAAACACAGAAATCACAAAATTATTTTTGAAATATTTATTTGGAACCACTTCATTTATATAACTCATAAAATATATGAAGTTGGGCTTGGCACTTCTTTTTTTCATCAAGTTCCCGTAAAAATATGGCCACTTGATCACCAAAATGTTGTTCCATGTCATTCACCACCACATGTCTGTTACCTATACCTTATCCATTAATTTTTAAGGGGTTCTAAGAAATCTTATTAATTTAAAATTATTAGTTATTGTATTAATATATATGTATTCTATATTAATATTTTTAATTAACAAACGATTTTTGTGTGCAAAATTATGTACACAACACGAGAGCTGTCATTCATGAGTGAAGGGATGTACAAATATTAAATTTCCTATAGGAAATTCTATATTTTAGTATAATGTAAAAATAGCAACCAAAAAACCTCTCGGCATTAGAACTTTTTGTTTGCTATTTTCTTTGTTTTTTTAATATGTGTGTATAAAAAAATTGTGTTTGAACACAATTTTTTTTGAATGTATACTATACGTGTGAGCTGCTTTGCTAAAATAGCAAAAATTCTTTGGTCGAACCATACACTAAAATTAAAAGCACACTTTACATTAAACAATTAGTTCTGTTAATCTACATTGCATATTATTACATTTTGCATTAAAACATCCATTGTTCAATGTATTAAAATATTACGGTGCTATACATTAAAATTGAATGCAACAAAGATTGTTTAAATATGTAAATTGCATTAAAAATTTTACTGTTTACTGTTATTACACTGCTTTAAAATGTAATATTTGGTTCGTTTAAAGTTTAATGTAACAAATGTATAGGATAATGCGAGTTACATTAAATCAGTTTTTAATGTAACTCGCATTATCCTATACATGCGAATAATATACACTTTCTAGTACTTTCTTTTAAAAGTTAATGTAATGAATCATGTGAAATAATGTAAATTGCATGGAAAATACTTTGTAGCACTTTGAAAATTATTGCTTGCAAAGAGAAATAACCTCCGGAACTTACCATCCATTTTTCAAAATAATACACAAACTTAAAGTCACGGGCCTAACGAAAAATAATGGTTTTTTATATTGTTACATTACTAGTTTAACAAAATAATTAAAATTATTTTAATTTTTAATATAATTTATAAAGTCTTAAATATATTCATTTTAAACCAAATTAATATAACAACCTGCAATACAAGTTTTATTATTTTGGTTAGAAAACATACCTTCGGCAGTTGCGATTTTAGTAGTTCCTAGATGCATTGTACAAATTCGGCAAAAATAATAGATCAATACCGGCAAGCTTGTAATGAGAAAGTGAAACGACTGTTCCAAATATAGCCGACCTAACAACTCAACAAAAGTTCCTTCTGTTTCGAGAATTTTGACATCATGTACATTTGGATTTAAAACACTATTCAAATTAAATTCTTCATGCAAATCGTTAACGTAAAAAAGACAAACTAAAAATGTATTTTTTAAATTTGATTTGAATATGTTTGGATAGTTTTGAATATTGAAATAAACCGCACCAATTTTATTAAACTAATGAGTCTCTATAATAGCTTCCACTTATGCATTGTAAATTTCGTATAACAATCTATTAGCTCTATTATTTTCAGATAACTTATATAGCTTTAACATAAGTATTACAGAAATGAACTAGTTTCCAATATTTTTAGTAAACGTTTAGCATTTTATAAAACTAAGAATATATTCGTTAATTTGTTTAATTTCAGTTTACTTAACTAATAAAATAGCTAATATTGGAAGTATTTTTATAATTAAAACTACAACGTTATCATATATTTTTTAATTATTTATATTTTAATCGGTACGTGAATAGTTTGTATTTAAAAAAAAATAACTTAAAAATGTCCAGAAGCTCCTCAAGTTTTCATTAAACTTTTGATTAAAAACGTAATGAGTTTTAAATTTTAAAGCCATTCATATACTATATATGGCTTCGTCAATTGTAATATTAGGCGGTAGTGATGTTCAGAGAGTCAAACCGAAATTAATAACGTTCCGGTTTACGGTTACGATCCAAACTTTTATTTTTCGTTACAATTCAGTTCCGGTTTTGATTTCCTTTCTCGTTTCGGTTCCGGTTCGGGTTCAAAACCGGTTCAAACCGGTTTTTTTAGTTAATCATTAATTTATTGATACATGCATATATACACCGTACCGTTCAATAAAAAATATTATAAACAGTAAACAAATAAATTTATTTTGATAATATTTCAAGAAATAAACATAAAATAATAAACATACATATAAATTAAATAATAGCATTTAAATAGTAATTTCATTTTAAGATCAATAGAATTGTTTAGTTTTAAATATAAATTGCATTACGTTAGTAACGTACATAAATACGATGTACGTAATTTAATCACATTAGAAATTAGAAGTTTCTATTCAATTTACACATTAGAATATTTTCTAAATTACTTTCTGTTAAATTTGTACGTTTTTCAGTCAATATAAGTTTCAAAGCGCAACGTCGATGCTAGCAGATTCTCTAGCAGGAGCAAAGGCACTAATTTGAGAAGTTAAAACTGCTGTTTTTTGTTCATATGCATCATACATATTGTCTATATGCAAATTCTTTTCTTTTTCCTTTTTCGATAAAATTTTTTCTAACTCAGATGAGACCCTTTCAATTAATGTTAGTTGCTCGTTTATTTTCAAATCACATTCTGGTTTATCAGAAATATTTGCAACTGAATTGTAATAAAATTGGCCAACTTTGGCTATAAATTCACGTGCTTTGATATTTTGCGCCACCGTAAGTAAAAAATTATAACGCGGATCAAGGTAAAGTGCGGATACAACGTAATCGTGTTCAAGTAACTTTATTTCCCGATTATGTATTGCTTTTTGCAATGCTATACTTGAAGCGGAATCAATTTTTTCAATTTCCAGTTTCAATTCTATCCAAAAACCATAAAAATCTCCAATTAGCAGTTGCTCGCTTTGTAATTTAGCTGTTTCTATCTTCAACGGTTTGAATAATGTCACAAATTCATCAACAAACTGCAATAAATAACGTATAAATAACCATTCTGCAATAAACGTTCAAGCATATCATAAGACGAATTCCAACGCGTTTGACAATCGATTCTTACAATCTTTTTCTTCAGAGCTTTGGTAAGCACTAGCATATTGTTTGTTCGCAGCTTTTTACAAACAAATCGACATTTACTTATTTTATTCGAAACGGTTCTATCTTTAATCACATCGTATATAGCTAATTGCAAAGTATGTGCAGCGCATCGCACAGAAGAAATTACAGTCGTACCATTTGTAAACTCTAAATCTGTTGGATCATTGCAATTTTCATTGGATATTATATGACTTGCTAACATATCATTTTCATTTACAAAGATGTCATCATCATTAAACTCACCGTCAATACCACTAGTTTCTTCCTGATTCTCAACATTATCGTTACTAACCGTAACATTAACATCACACTCGTTTTCTAAATCTAGGTCAAGAAGCCGCATAGTCTTAACCATATTAGATCCGTTGTCGGTCGTTATAGTATAAATTTGTTTCAATTCGATTTCATATTTTTCTAAAATCTTAAGAACAACCTCTTTAATATAGTGTGCCGTATGTTTTTGTTTCATTTCGGCCATGGCTAATGTGCGTAGGATTATCTTGTCGTCTAAAATGTATTGAGCTTTTATACCTAATATAGATCTATTGCAACGAGTTGCGATATCAAGTTTAATACTGATCATTTTTTCACGAACCTCTTTTCTAATATTGGCTTTTATTTGTTCTGCAAACTCATTGATTTTTTCTCGGATATTTTGTGGATTAATTTTAATGCTTAAATCCATTCCCGAAATTAAAGGTTGAAGAATTTTCATAAACCCGGAACTTCGTAAAATACTAAACGGATAGCCATTTTTAGTTACTAATTCGACACACGCCTGAACAAGGGACTCTTCAGTCATATTTACTAAAACTTTTGCAGGTTTAATACATTCCATTTGAAGTACTGACGGTTATTGTACAATACCCTTTTTCTTGAATACGTTTTACCAAATACCCCATTTCTAAAATCTTCTTTGGGGTACATAAAAATACCCCAAATAACGATAAATATGTTTTTCTTTAATTTATTGCATCAATTAGAGTTAATTTTTCAATTAATAATAATACTTATTTATCTTTCTTACGTTTATTCTGCCATCTCTTTTTATTTTTTTTAATTAGTTAATAAAATTGAATCTAGACACACTTCACGCTTATTTTGTTAGTACACTAGCGAACTTTGAGCCTGCCAGAAGTTATTTTCTATCTTTAGATAAATGCCCGGCAATATTGAAAGATTTTTTTTTCAAATAAACTGACCGAAGATTACCTTTGTTTTTTTTTCTAATATTACTTCTTGTATTCAAAACGTTATTTTAAAGTTAGAACTAGAAGGACCAATTATAATACAACTTTTTAATATAATGAAATCTCTAAGGAACACTTTAAAATCTAAATTAGAAGACGAATTTTATGGATTTATTATGACACAAAAATTAAAACATTGTAACGATTTAAAAGAAGTTTTACTGTTTAAGAAAAGAGCAAAGGCATTTTTAGAATGCATTATAAATTATATCGAAAAACGATATAATTTTGATAACAATCAATTTGAGTCTTTACAAACATTCAATTTACAAAGTCCCATGGTTTTCAATGATTTTTTAAGAGTTGTTGAAAATTATAAAATAACGAATATATCACATGTACGAGGAGGTTGTTTTGTTAAAGGCATTTAGAGCGAAAAAAAAACCGTTTGAGCTACAAAATATTGAACATATTTGGTTAATTTTTCTGAATGAACATAACGCGCCTAACATCGAAAGACTTATACATTTTGTATTTGCATTACCTCATTCAAATGCAATGAGCGAACGGATTTTTTCATTAATGTTTAATGCCTGGCGGCAAGACAGGAATCGTTTGAGCCTTACCACATTAGCAGGGGAACTTTTAATAAAATCAAACTTCAGATATTCGTGTAAGGAGTTTTATACATATGCAATAAAAAACAATTCGTTATTAATAAAAATCAAATCAAATGAAAAATATAAATAATTATTCTTAATATAATAATAATTAACGTTCAGCTATTTAAAATATTTTTGGATTTAAACTACGTTGTACTGAATACAATTTTATATTCTGTTAAGTTTTAGATTTGTTTTTTAATTTTAAGAAATAGGTTAAGTTCATTTAAATAGTTGGACAAACAACTACATATATGAAGGAAACTAATGTGATTTTTGAATTCAATGTGATAAAATGTGTAATATTAACATATGTAAATACAAATTTAAACAAAAACATATATTTTCATTTTGGTATTATTTTGTACCCCTTTTCCAAAATTTTATTCTGGTCACCCTAGTTACGTGATACCTTTCAACATGTCTCTCAAAGTTGGCCGCATGATTGCCTGCTATAATAGCACCACAGTTGTTTATTTGGCACACGCCATTATTATCTATTTTGTTTATTTAAAAAAAAATCTAATTTTATTTTCAATTTTTCTTCCCATTGTCATTGATGTTGTTTGTCTAAAAAATATGTGTTATTTTAGGTTAAGTTATAAAATGTTTTAATGGAAAACTTACCTTACCAATTTAATGCGAATGGATAAATACGTGTGTTAGTTTACAATTAATATTTTTTTAGATAATTTCCAATGAATTATGTACTTAATTTAGTTTTAATTTTATAATAATAATAATAATAATGCCCAACGACCAATCTCCCTTCCCTGACCGCACGCGGGGAGTCACCATCAATATTATTATTATTTTTTGAATATAATTCCAGGGAAATTATAAACAAGGATATCATTCTACTAAATTAAAAATTAAAAAAAAGGAAAGAAAACGAGAAAAATAAAATTATTAACAATTAATCGAAATAAAAAATGTGTTTAAAGAGCTATGGTTAGGAAATTGAAATGGATGAATCTATTTATACTGAATTTAGGAGAATGATACCCCGCCGCAAAAAAGGAGAGACCAACCTCTGGTTTGCTTAGAGCAAGCAAATTTAAAACTAAGAAAAAAGCGGAAAATAGAGAAAATAAAAAAAAAATAAAAATAAAAAAAATAAAAACAAAGTTAAGCAAAAATAAAATTAAAAGAGACCCAAATAAAAAAATGCAAATATTAGAAATTATAAATACTCGATAGAGTATTTAAGTCAAATAAAATTAATGTAAAAATAAAATAAAATAAAATAAAAATTGCCTTATCGATCGGTGGAAAACAGTAATCTCTTAATAGCGACTTTGCTAATGTGGTAGTCGAAAAGTTCGAAATATTTATTAGTCTCACGCAGCATTCTTGTCATAGGCTCGTTCTGGCCGTAGGTCGTTCTGTGAGGGGCAATTCTAAAAGCTGGTGTCGTTCTCAAACCGCGAGCATTTACATTAAGATTCACCTTATCGAGCAGAGCTGAAGAATCTACACCGCCAGATAAGAGTTGATGTATGAAAACGATGTCGGCAACAGATCGTCGCTTACTTAGTGGCTTCAAGCCAATAAGCTCCAGGCGGTCGAGATAAGGAGGCAAATTATAAACGTCCACCCAAGGTAGTCCACGCAGAGCAAAGCGCAAAAATCTACGTTGAACCGCTTCAATCCTGCGTATGTGTACTCCATGGTAAGGGGACCAAACCTGACTGGCGTACTCGAGCAGTGGTCGAACAAATGTCATATATAGAGCCCTCGTAACATAAGGGTTCAAAAATTCTTTAGACCAACGTTTCACAAATCCAAGCGATGAGTTTGCTCTGTTGACAATAAAATCGATGTGATCCCTAAAGTTAAGTTCGCGGTCACAAACTACCCCTAAGTCCCGTATGGTTAAAACGTTTACAACAACAGCGCTGTTGATGGTATACTCTCGACTAATGGAATTTGCGCGTTTTCTTGAATATGTTATGAATTGGCATTTACTCACATTCAGATCAAGATTATTTTTAGTACACCAAGTTGAGAAGTTATTGAGATCGTTCTGCAATAAGTTAACATCGATGGAACTTGAAATTTGTCGGTAAATTTTCATATCGTCCGCATAAATGGAAATTGACGAGTTTTTGATAATGAAATCGACATCGTTAATTGATAAAATGAAAAAATAGGCCCAAGATGACTGCCTTGCGGTACCCCGGAAGTAGCTTTAAAAGGAGCAGATATGGATGACCTAAAGATCACCCTTATAAAATGATCCGTAAAGTGGATGTCCATTCGAATTAGTTGTACACATATAATAATTTTGACGTTTACCCATTAGACATATCTATGAAAAACTCAACATAAAATTTGACGATTACGAATTACCGAAAAAGTAATAGACCCACGTAACCAGAAGATGATAAATGAATGGTATAAATTAAAATTTTTATAAGTTACAACAAAAAATTTCAAAAGCGACCAAAACCAAAAAGAACAAAATGAACCGAAAAAAAATGCGTTTCGGTTACGGTTTACGTTCCACCCTTTATAATTATTTCGTTACCGTTTCCAGTTTCAGTTCAACAAAAATATCGGTTAATACCGGTTTTCGGTTTACGGTTCAGTTCCGGTTTGAATCTCTGGTGATGTTGCTAGTGCTGTGACTCGATACACAGAAAAATCTGGAATACAGTTAATTTTGATCCTCCTTGTAGAGTTAAATAAGGCGTTGTAGCGTCATTATTTTTTAATTCCTCGTTAGATAAATGAGCTAAAAATTTAAAATTAGTATTATAAAACCAACTAAATTCAAAACCTTTTTAACAGCATCAGCTTGTCAATGCAGTGTTTGAACGGTTGTCTTTTAGTATGCGCCAACGATTTTTCTAACCATGTTACTGCTACAATAAAATCAATAAGAGAAGGATTTTTGATATGATGGTGCCCATTCTAGAATGAAATTACAAAAATTAAGTTATAGCCTTATTTATAATATGATAAATATGTATTTAAATTAGTACCTTCAAGTTCAAACGGCTTACTAAAGAAACTCCCTTGAATCCTCCCCAAACTGTCTAAACATTACCAGCGCCACTTTCGGAAATCTTTCAATGAAGTTTGATGAGTTTTCCGTATAACGAAGTTGAAAATGAAAAGATATCTGAAAAATTAAACACTAATGTGGTATGTTAAAATAGTTAAAATTAAAAGAGAATTAAAATCAGTTAACAATTTCGCGCAGATAGACTTGGAATAGCTAATCGAGATTTGTTGAGCTTTTGTGGAGAATATTCGAATCCAGATTTCATAAGCTCGTTGCGTTCTCATATCTCAGATTAATTGTTGAGTCTACTATGCTACAGATAAACTCGAAAAATTTTGTTTCAAAACTTCAATTTGGATTGTGGCATTAAATGTTTAAAAATTAAAAGATCCTCCTCAAACGATGGATCGATGTTATCCGGTTCGATATTATTTTCAACTTAGAATCGCCACCAGATAAGCTTTTTACAAATTTTTCTTCGTAGTTCCATCTGCAGTTTGATATTAGTTTTAGTAAAGTTTATTTCACAAATGGTTTAATCTTTGTAGAACATAACTATTATTTTCATCTTTGCTGTAGAGTAGTTCCTGAGAAATACATATTTTAAATATTTTGAAGGTTCATTATGCATGAAAAAGTAACATTGTACTAAAACTTGTCATGCATATGTTCGTGCACAGAAATTTTCTACCATGGACTTTACAACGTTTTTAATGCAACTGAAAAAAATGTAACAGCAAATATTTATTAAAATAACAGAAGCGGTACACTTGATTTGATCAACATTAATACAATTAAATATAATTTTACTTACTTGCTACGAGAAAATCACTATAATTCCAATTGTCCGCAATTTTAATTCGTATACATTGTGTTTCCTCTTTAATCAAGCATTTAGCATTAACAACGCTGCTATCCATATTTTTACAATCTAATAAATTGTATTTAAATATTTTTAAAACGTAATAAACACTTCCTATGTTATAATCACACGCACGACACAATACTATTAAAAAAATTAAAATAAGTTTTCTTAGTTTTCACAGACTTTATTCAAAAAAAAGATTAATGCTTTGCAAAATTGTATTCTCAACCAACTCAAAAAAGTTACAACATGAAATTTTGGGATAAATGCATTTTTCCAGACATTTCATTGGTTAAAAAATGTAAAACAAAGTAAAACAACAAATTTTAGTGGCAAACCGTATTCAATTTAAAAACAAAAATAAGAGATGCGATCTGAAACTGGAAAGATTGATGTTGTTTATAAATTATGAATTTATTATGAAAAAAAAAAATAATAGCTATTTGATTTTAATTAATTTAATGAGAAACAAATGAAAGATGAAATTAGTCCATGTTACCAGCAAAGGACAGTCATGCCAAAGTGATATTTAAATTTTTTATATATGTGCAGTTATTAAGTAAAATTGTTTACATAAAGCCTATATTAATAAACGTTAGTTTATCCGATTTATGTGGATCATAAATGTAGAAATTCGTATTTTTTGCAACAGTTATTATGTTTTTCGTTGTCCTAAATTTCTAAAAGATCTTATCCCTTTCGAATCATGGAAAAAACAAAACGCCAATACAAACTATGGTTATTTACATACACATTTGTGCATAGTGGACTTAAATTGAAGCAAAAAAAATCTAGCCGGAAAAGGGTTATACAGGAACAGAATGTAGAAATACAAAGTTAATTTGCTTTAAAAATGAATGCGGTTGCTTTATATAAATTTCTAATGTAAAACCTAATTTAAATTATGGCTTAAGTAAGCATTAAATAAGCTGTATGACAACTGTTGTTTTAAAAATTCAATTAAGTTTTTCACTGTGCATAAGTCGAAATCGATCGAGTGGTTTTTTAAACATTTTGGATCAATTTTTTTTAAAAAAATATTCAAAAGTAATTTTTTGCGAAATAGAAAAACAAGTGTTAAGTGAAATGTGTTTATTAAGTGTTAGTGTATTTCGCCAAACGGCAAATAGTGTTAAAAGTATAAATTTATTTCCTTGTATACGTCAGTTAATAGTAATTCCCACTAGAAACATTGAAGGGCAATATACCATTTCGCCAGGAGTAAAATTTTGTTTTTTAATTTCCTATTATGACGGAATTGAGTTCTATTATGACGGGAAATTATAAACCTTTATTAAATCTGTTTAGATTCAACTCATGCGTCGGTTCGACCGCTCATTTTAAAATAATCGGTTATTCCAAGAAATTTACAAAAAATGTTATTAACTTAGTCATGCTATGGTCCCTCCTCAATCTAGAACAGTAAACCATTTTATGATTTTTCAATTAGGAGTTAATACATGGGGTTTCACGTCAACTGATGCTTCAAAATCGAAAAATACTCGTGAACAATATATTTTCCCATATAAATGACCATTTTCTTAAAATGACCCAACTGGAGGCTCAGATTTGAGTAGCTTGCTGTGACTTTAGGCAAAACTGGTTTTCTACGTTTTTGCTCAGCACGGCATAGAGAATACGCATGAGAATTTTCATTTATTTATTTACAAGGTGCAGTGGAAAATGGAGTTGCTTAAACTCTAAAGGCAAATCAGTGGGGATCATTGAAATACGCGAAATTAGGGTAATAACTGTGGGTAAGGTTCGTCGGGTAATGCAAGGACGGTAATAGATGGGAACCAATTACACGGAATTACACCAAAGAATTTAAAAATCTATTGGATAATTATTACTAAGGCTTTCTTTGCGCTTTTCCCAAAGACTTTTAGGATCGGAAGGTGTGCAAGTTGTTAATATGATTGCAAAAATGAGAGATAGAGTGATAGATGCTTCTGTTTATGTTATATCCAGTTTTGATCTTCTCTACATGTCTGACATACTTCGGCATCGCTCTCAATGCTTGAAATATCATATCACTGCCTTTGTTGGCATATTTACATTTGTATATAATTTTTGTATAAATTTTTATATGTCCAAAAGCATTTGCAATTCCTGCTGATGCTGCAATAGGCCATTGGGATTCCATGCTAATACTATAATGTCATTCATAGTTGTGCTTTTGTTGCAGCAGCTCTGACGCTGTTTTCTACTTTTGTGAGTCTGCGGATTGATTCAATAGCTTTATCTTGTTTCCGCACTTTTTCGTTCATTCTGTTTAAAATTGTCTGCAACATTTGACTATAAAGGTAAAAGCCCGTATTTGTTTATGTTCTGGATTTAGCAAGGCTGGATTTTTTCTGTATGTTTTATAGTCCTTTGTAAGATGTTTGTACGCTCTGTTGCAATCAACCATGATTTTCTTAGAGCTTGAAGGCTTCATATTTAATGTATATCTGATTTCGTAAATTTTCTTATATCTTTTTCTTTATTGAGTGGTTCTTTATCGTTTAGTGAGAATACAACAATCTACAGTCTTTGCATGAACCAGGATAATGATATGTGTACTAAGTCTAAGTATTCGGTCTCCACTGTTCCAAAGCCATCATCCTTGCACTGGTGAAAGTTGATTTGTAGGAATTGGAATATTTAGATTAATTCGTCAGCCGCCCCCACTACAGTCGTATTAGGTCCATCATCAGACTTCAACTCTTCCTACTCCCGTCACCTTTGTTCTTCTTAAATACCTAGAGATAAAGAAATTTCACTAAACCTAGATGATCACGTCTTTGATCCTATACAATTCGGCCAGAGCTGCTCATTACTACCTCTGGGACTTCCAGCTTGACAACCTTCCAGTTATAATTTGGCAGGTTAAAATTACTGATTTGTACCATTTCTGATACTTCCTTAAGGTCTCCAGGTTTCTCTGTGGTCCAAGACTGTGTTTTAAATCGAAAGGGAATATCTTTCCTAGCAATGACTGACCTGTAGTTTTGCTCAAGGCCAAACCTCACTTTATTTATTGTTTTTTGTATAGAGGGACAGCAGCTCTGGAAGCACCATTTACTCACATAATTTCGTTGTCATCCAGCATTCTGGCGGACGGAGAGCAGGATCTCCATTTTTCCTTATAATTCTTGGATAAGTGGCGTGTAGAGCCTTTTCAATCTTACCGCAATTTTAGGCATTCTACTGAAATGAGCACCTCATTAAAGGCATTTTACAATTAAATTTAACCTGCATTTTTTCACCACCTTGGCAAATTTTCATTAGATCTGTCTCTTGAACAGAAACCCTGAGCTTTGAAGGTCATCTTTCTGGGTTGGAAATTTGTTATATAATGGTACCTATGACCCTGGAGGTATTTTAAAATACCCGGGTCACGTTTTGTCATGTCGTCTTGGAAAATTTCTCCCAGTAGTAGTTCAGAGATCCGTAATATTTGGATATAGTTGCATGATACAAAAGGCGTCAGATATCCGGATACGTCGTTCGAGGCAAAATTTTAATGTGGACTCCCAACAGGATATCAGCATGCCTTGATTAATATTGGTATCATCCGAGTACCAAATTTATTTTAGCGCCACTCCATCTAACTGGCCCGCATATGGAGTGGGCGATACACTTTTTTTTCTTTATTGACGATTTTTACAGTTATTTTTATTTAAAACAGATCTTTTGTTTGGGTACAGTAAAATATATTATCTTAAAATTAACCCACTTATAATTTTCTACCAACTGACCATCAAATTATTCGGAAATAAAATAAAACATTTTTAGAAATTTGTTTGCTAAATAGTTTTCATTATTTAGAGTACATATACAAACAAACATGGTATACGCTCATCAAACTTACATAATACGGCTACGAGTATATGCATTAGAGCAAATAAAATTCATATTCATAAGATTCTGGGCATCGTAAACTAAATAGGAAAAATTGTAATATTTTCCATTCCACATGATATTAGCTAAAAGCTCAAAACAAATTTTCGTTTCCATTGTACACAGTTAAAAGCTCTAAAACAATTGTTTTCAATTTTTCTAAAACATCTTTTTTTTCGCCATGTATTTTATAAAATCACGTACAACAAAAAAGAAAATATTTTCTATTCTAAATGAAAATTTTATATAAATATGTATACATGTTTGTATAGTACCATATACATATACGAGTACTTTTTGTACTTTGCTTTTATTTCAATCACATGAAAGAATGGGAATTTTTTTTCTGTACCAAATTATTTTTATTTTTTTTTATCTTTCATAATTTAATTTTTCCGTTACGTATATATTTTTTTGTTTGGTGTTACTTAAAACAAACAAGAAAATCCTCTCCTTAAATTAGATTCCTACTTCAACAGATTTTTTATTTACGTTTTCTTCTAAAAAAAAAACATCAAAATTCAAATCCAACTGAAGGAAAATATAATTCAATATATCCATTAGATTCCGTTTTTGTTTCGTGTGTGTATTGCAGATAGAGTATACCACTCTACATCCTTTTTCCCTCAATTTCCTTTTTACCATCACTTAAAATTTATTCAATGTATTTTCATTTGTTGGACTTTTTTTTTGTTTGTTTTCGTCCTACATATTTTCTAAAAGACATGACACTAAATGATTGTAAAATGTGGTAAATTAAGGTCAGTGGGAATAAATTTATCCGTTTTTTTTCGCTCGGGCTCTGATAAGTGTCCGCATTCATTTTACAAACGAAAACAAAAAAATAAATACTGAGAATGGAAATTTATGAAAATGTTAACCCTTTTTTCGGTTTCGTTGTTTTAGACTCCGTCTTCGTCCGCACAGAAACATATTGTATATTTATTTAGAGGATCCTTTAAACAACAAGTAATTTTAATTAGACGATCAATTTCTTGCTGATTTGGTTCATTATTCGAACCTTTAACCAACAACAACACCAAAAAATAGTATAAATAATCTAAAACAAGCTCTCGTAACATTATCTTTTAACATATTCTTCACAAACAAAAGAATAAAAGCTTTAGTTTTTTTCTGCATGCTGTGTACTGTGCGGTGGTACTTTTTTAATAATGGTGTGATGGTTAACCGGATAAATGCGGATGTTTTTAGGTTACCTTCATCATAACATTATCATTATCTTTTTGAGTTTTTAGAGCACAAAAAAAATGTAATCGTAATAATAAAATTAAAATTAACCAAACAGAAATGAATGGTTTGTTTGAAAACAAACAAGAAAGCCACACTAGGAAAATTTCATCCTTTACAAACAATAGAAGGTTTATGTTTTTTTGTTTTTGTTAAATGATTAGATATCTCGGATCTGTTCATGTCTTTTGCTGGACATTTACGAACCCATGATTTTATATCACGATGTCACGTCATGTGTATGTTGCGTAAAAATATTACAATGAGGTACATAATTTAAAATTACATGTGGGTGGGGAATTATTGGAGAATTGCTTTTGTTTTATATTCAACGTTAATTCCTAGCCAATTGAAAGACAATTTCGGTAAGCGGCAGCGACCCAATGTTACATTTGCTGTGTTTTTATTCTCTATACGGAGCGTGCTATTGAGAGCTGATTGGGAAATTATCTTTTCGGCCTTTTCTTGTTACTCGTTTTGTTGCTTTACTAATGAGTTTACAAGCAACTGTATCTAGCTTAACTTAATTATTTGACATTTTGAATTGTCAACTAGACTATTCTGCATGTCAACCAAACGTTTTGAATCGTGAACGAGGGTTTCTGTCAATAAGAGTTGTGAGAACTTTTTCATACATAAAATCTCAACGAAAGAATTGCATATCGTCCGCACATTTTCTATAAATTGGGGAAAGTCCCAAGACTCCCAATTTAATTTCAATTCCATTATGCGTGAATTCCACAGTGAAACAAATTTTTCAGTACTTTTTTCACAATACTGGGAAACCGAAAAGAGAAGAGTATTTTAAAATTATACGTTACGAACGTCTTTTTCAGCAACTTTTGTTTGTCTTTTATAGCAAAATTTATAGTCATAATAGTGACAGATTAGGGGCAACAAAACCTTAAAATTATAAATCTCGTGGTGAATGTTAATTTTAATAAAATAGTGATTGTTCATTATAAACATAAAAAAGTACACTTCAGATTGACCATTATGGATTTGGATCCATTAAATATTATTTTCACCAGTGACGAGGAAGGTGAAGAAGGTAATCTTCCCAAGAAACCTAAATATTGGGTTCGTCTATATTATATGGACCGAGAGAGAACTGGTGCATTTACGAGCGTGTTTGAACGTTTAACGAGCTTTGACAAGACCTGCAACTAGTCACAACTACACTTGAGCTTGAATGAGTTAAACGAGCTGATGTTTATGGTTGAGTCGCTTATAACCTAGATTGGATGGCCTACAAATGCTGTCGTACCAGCGTTCATCGTATTGTGAGTGAAACTACTAAAGCTATCGTAGTAGTATTATGGGAAACTTTTTCCAAAATGGTCAATTGAATATTTCAAGACGGTTGCGGCTAAGTTTAAAAACAGGTAGGATTTCCCTAATTATATAGGAGCAGTTGATGGGAAACACGTTACAATACAGGTAAAAAATTGAAGGGTTCAAATATTATGTTTTACTTAAGTTTTAGTTGTATTACTTTAGGCACCAAAAAATGTGGGATCAGAATTTTTTAATTATAACAAAAACCTCCTCTATTATTTTAATGGTGGTTAGCGATTTCGATTATAACTTTATAATGTGTGATGTTGGTGTTGCTGGTCGTCAAAGTGATGGAGGGGTTTTCAGAGAGAGCATTTTTGAAAAGCGCTTTTATCAAAAATCATTGCGTAAGTAAATACACAGTAGGAAAATCTATTGGAAATTCTGTACTTATTAATTTGTACGATTCCTGTACCTACTGACGCAACATCAAATTTTAAGGTGGTCTTATGTTTTTGTAGTGGATGATGGCTTCGCATTACATGAAAACATATTGAAGTCATTCACCACCACATTCACCACCACGCGAACAATTCCTGGAACAATGAATCAAATAATCTGAAGCCACTGCAGCCAATGAACCAAAATTCATCTAATTTAGTCAAATTGACACGTGAAAAGTTTGATGATTATCTGGAGAGGGACTGATTGATTGGCAGCGCTTGGTAAAACATAAAACTTCTCCATATGCAAACATCAAGATGACGAAACAAATAGCGAACTGAAGGGATGCCTTTAAATTTCATTCTTAATCCTTTATCACATACATTTATAACTTAATTCGCAGACAGTAAATAATTTCCAAATCGGGATCACACAAAGCAGAAGAATTTGAAATGCGAGATGTAATTTGGAGGTGTCAACCAAAAAAGAATTGCTGTAATAGAATTTAAATTTTAATTATTAATTTCAATTTAAAATTTAAGTTTTGAAGCAGAGATTGAAATTTAGCTATTATTATGTTTGCTCGGGTAGAGTTTTTGCTGTAGTTTCCCCTCTCAAGAAAGAAACGAAAATTTGCCATTTAGAAAGCCCGCATTCAAAAGCGGTCGAGATGTGGTTGACGATTTTCCTCGCTCTGGTCCGCCATCAACGTCTTCAACTGAAGTTAACATCAATAAAGAATAAAGCGAAGGAAATGGTGACAATTCGTACCATTGTACACGATTGTTTGTGCATGAAACGCGTTGCCGCTCGACTAGTTCCGAAAGACCTGAATTTTTTTCAAACACTCAATTGCGTAAAGGTCGCTTAAGACATGCTAGAACCAGTCAATTCTGGCCCAATATTCATAAAACGCACTATAATTGGTGATGAGACATGGGTTTACAAGTTTGACATGCAAACCAGTCAACAAGCTTCGGAATGGCGCCTTCCAAAGGCGATGTCAAAGTCGATTAAAAGTGAAAGAAATGTTCACTGTTTTCTTTGATTATTGCGGTGTTATGTACTCAGAATTCTTGCCAGAAGGTCAGACGGTAAATAAAGAATATTATCCAAGCCTAATGCGGCGCGTTATAAATAAAACTTGCTTTGTTTCTATATCATAAACATATTGAATTTTTCGTAAATAAATTAAGAAATAAATTAAAATAAGAATGTATTGTACAGTTGCCAAACAACCGGTTCCGCTTGAAACGCGATATTTTAAAACGCGATATTCCAAAACGTGATATGGTACAAAACGCGATATGGTACAAAACGCGATATTTCAAAACGCGATATTTCAAAACGCGTTATGGTACAAAATGTGCATTGCGAAGCGACGGGAGCGTAGCGACCCGATTTATACCGATCCTATATACTCTCGCTCCTATCGATTTTTAAATTCCTATACACTAAAATTAAATTTCCCCTTCACCCGACTGATATAACCCGATCCTAAATTCTCGTTTTGTACCATATCGCGTTTTGTACCATATCGTGTTTTGAAATATCGCGTTTTGAAATATCGCGTTTTGTACCATATCGCGTTTTGTACTCTATCGTGTTTTGAAATATCACATTTTAAAATATCGCGTTTTGATAATTCGCGTTTTAAAATATCGCGTTTCAAATGGGACCCCCAAACAACATATTAGTATAGTACAGTTGAGGTTATGTTCGGTGTTAAATTTATCTACTATTCAAAAATCGGCGTCGCAAAAAAATAAGAAAAATTTAACGAGTTGCGAATGTCATTTTTATCGAGGATACCAATTAAGAAATTTAGCCGTGTTAATAATAATAATAATAATAATAATAATAATTCCCAACGACCAATCTACCCTCCCTGGCCGCACGCGGGGAGTCACCATCAATATTATTATTATTTTTTGAATATAATTCCGGGGAAATTATAAACAAGGATATTATTCTACTAAATTAAAAATTAAAAAAAAAGAAAGAAAACGGGAAAAATAAAATTATTAACAATTAATCGAAATAAAAAATGTATTTAAAGAGCTATGGTTAGGAAATTGAAATGGATGAATCTATTTATACTGAATTTAGGAGAATGATACCCCGCCGCAAAAAAGGAGAGACCAACCGCTGGTTTGCTTAGAGCAAGCAAATTTAAAACTGGGGAAAAAAGCGGAAAATAGAGAGCATAAAAAAAAAAAATAAAAATAAAAACAAAGTTAAGCAAAAATAAAATTAAAAGAGACGCAAAAAAAAAAAACAAATGTTAGAAATTATAAATACTCAGTAGAGTATTTAAGTCAAATAGATAAAATAGATAAAAGAAATAAAAATAAAATAAAAATTGCCTTATCGATCGGTGGAAAACAGTAATCTCTTAATAGCGACTTTGCTAATGTGGTAGTCGAAAAGTTCGAAATATTTATTAGTCTCACGCAGCATTCTTGTCATAGGCTCGTTCTGGCCGTAGGTCGTTCTGTGAGGGGCAATTCTAAAAGCTGGTGTCGTTCTCAAACCGCGAGCATTTACATTAAGATTTACCTTATCGAGCAGAGCTGAAGAATCTACACCGCCAGATAGAAGTTTATGTATGAAAACGATGTCGGCAACAGATCGTCGCTTACTCAGTGGCTTCAAGTTAATAAGCTCCAAGCGGTCGAGATAAGGAGGCAAATTATAAACGTCCACCCAAGGCAGTCCACGCAGAGCAAAGCGCAAAAATCTACGTTGAACCGCTTCAATTCTTCGTATGTGTACTCCATGGTAAGGGGACCAAACCTGACTAGCATACTCGAGAAGGGGTCGAACAAATGTCATATATAGAGCCCTCGTAACATAAGGGTTCAAAAATTCTTTAGACCAACGTTTCACAAATCCAAGCGATGAGTTTGCTCTGTTGACAATATAATCGATGTGATCCCTAAAGTTAAGTTCGTGGTCACAAACTACACCTAGGTCCCGTATGGTTAAAACGTTTACAACAACAGCGCTGTTGATGGTATACTCTCGACTAATGGAATTTGCGCGTTTTCTTGAATATGTTATGAATTGGCATTTACTCACATTCAGATGAAGATTATTCTTAGTACACCAAGTTGAGAAGCTATTGAGATCGTTCTGCAATAAGTTAACATCGATGGAACTTGAAATTTGTCTGTAAATTTTCATATCGTCCGCATAAATGGAAATTAACGAGTTTTTGATAATGAAATCGACATCGTTAATTGATAAAATGAAAAAAATATCCCCAAGATGACTGCCTTGCGGTACCCCGGAAGTAGCTTTAAAAGGAGCAGATTTGGATGACCTAAAGATCACCTGGTAACTATGATTCCTCAGATAAGAGTCCACCCATAGTAAGAATTGAGGTCCGAAACCGAGAGCCCTGAGTTTAAACAAAATTATCTTATGGGAAACCCTATCAAACGCCTTGCTGAAATCCGTGGTAATAACATCAACTTCATTTCCAACTTCCATGACGTTCAAAGTGTCGGAAGCAAAAACGGTTAGATTGGTTGTGGTAGATCGTCCTCTAAGGAAGCCATGCTGATTCATTGAAAACAATGTTTTACATTGGAAGTAAAGAGAATCGTACACAATACTCTCGAATAACTTGGGGATGCAGGACAGTTTCGCAATTGGCCTATAGTTAGAGACGTCTGATTTACATCCCTTTTTGTGGGTTGGAACTATAAAGGAGTTATCATGCTTAGCACGCTTGCGACTGGTTCGAGGATATACCCCTTAGTGTCATTCGTTTGTATACTGAACAAATTTTTTCCTGTAGTGTATCGCAGAAACTATTTGTTTCAACTATATGTGTGTATTGCATTATCAACATTTAGGTGTAAATAAGAAATGTAATAAATCTTAAACAAATGATTATTTTTTCTAATAGCTCACAAACTACAATTGTCATTAGCTTCAATTTTTCTTCGTATAGAGATGCTATTGTTAACAACGTATGCAAAAACCGTTTCAAAAAGTGACAATTATTTTGAGTTATTTCCTATTAAAATCGTGCAGATATGTGACTTTACGTCGTAAAATTTGGTGCTGCAAAGTTACAGAATAAAACTTCCGTTTATAGAGCCGAGTTGCATTTTATGAATACCATTTTAGTACATATCGGAAATTTTACAGTTACAGAGCTCACATACAGTTTATGAATTAGGCTCTTAAGTGTATAGCTTTTAAAAAAATCTTATAATCACTGAAAATGTATTTAGTGTTTATTACAAAATTCCGTTGGATAAAAATTATACAGTGTTCGAGTTTGTAATGCTAATCCGTTAAGGGTTAAGAGGTGATTTATTGGTTCATTCTGAGAAAAAAATCGTATGGAAGAGGGAGGGGGAAGGTCAATTTTTGATATCCTTCTAGATACAGGGTGTTTAAAAATTTGGTTCAGAAAAAAAGTACACACAAATTTTAAACTGTAACTTCCAAAATATTTATCGGAGAGCAATAACCAACTTAGTCTTATGTGACTGGTAATTGTATAGACTTATGTAAGATCCAGGCGATGATTATCAACTATACATACTTTGTTTAAATGTTTAAAACCAAGAATTAAATATTTTCATTAGTTTTGAAAAATTGTCTAGTGTTGTGTAAGTGTTGTAAATCAAAAACTCTAAATAATGAAAATTAATATTATAATGGCACAGTTCTCAGCTGAGAAGTCATAGATATTCATTTTGTTTACGGATTTTGCAATGGTAGTTCGATGGTAATATTATATAATGGGATAAATACTCGATCAGTACCTCAATTTTGTTGCCTTTTCGAGACTACGAGACTACGAGAACAAAAATTACCGGAAAATAATAATATTAGTGAATGCGAGTGTAGTAGTGCGCATGCGCTGTTCGTTTTGTTTATGTTTTTTTTTATTTTGTGTTGATAATTTGACATATTGCCAATACGAAACTATTTTATTGGTTATTTCTTTTATATATAAAATCCAAATTAATAAAATAAATAAAATCATACAACTATGCTTCAAAATTATTATAATTTTTCTAATTTCAAATAATTTTAATATCATTTGTGCTATGTGTTTAAATTTGAATTTCAATTCTCCATCAAATTACAACGAGACAAATGGATGTAAGCACCAAAAATTTTACCGATTTAAACCGATTCGACAATTTTTCATGCTTATCGTCATACTCTCTACATTAATACACATAAAAAAAATGAAACCACACAGTAACACAAATTAATACTATACACAGTGTACGTATACAAAATATTTCATAGTCCCGTAGTCTCGTAGTCTCGAAAAGGCAACAAAATTGAGGTACAGCTAGCAAACAAGCAATTTGCAAGTCAAATTCCGCCTACTCAATCAATTTTACCAAGGAAATTTTTCAAAAAAATTTTGTTTTTTTTGCACAGTCAATTTTGCGGCTTCAAAAAATGAACAGCAAGTTTTTTGCAATTGCAAAAGTAGAAATTTTTTTTATAAAAAATATATTTTGAAACTCAAATTTTCTTGGTAAAATTGATTGAGTAGCGAGGATTTTGACTAGCAAATTGCTTGCTTGCTTATCTGATCGAATTTATACCCCAATATATCAATTTTCTTTAATTTATCGCCATTTTTTTAAAAATATATGGTACGTGTGGACGTGTTCATTTCGGGCTTTATTCACTGTAGCTGACAATTGCCATGTTTTTTTTATTAGCGCCCGATAGATTGTATCTGGAGCACCAAATTTTACATTTGAATTGAAAATCGATATAGGTACAAATAAATTGCTCTACCTATTTATAGGGCACCGTTATCGGTAGCCTCTATCAATTTCAATGTGAGGTTTCAAAAGGTCTTTGTTTTGCACAACCCTTAGCCCATAACAAGCCTAATCTTACAATAAAAATTGAAAACGTAGTAAGATGAATTCTTGTTTATAACGTCATGTCAAAATAAATGTCAATTGGTATATTTCAGTTCGTTAAAATTTTGTTTTATGGATGTATTTGAATGGTACAGCGACAATGTAGTCCGCCTCGGAGAGCGAATAAAACAACACAGCAAATAATTAGTAGGGTGTTTAAGCAACTGTGATTTTTTGTTTCTGTAAATATAATTATTTCTATGAAATGGCAAAATTGATTAAATGCGTTTTTCCTGAGAGAATGTGTGTGTCGGTAATTATGGCTTGATGACTCGGGTTATCGTTCTTAACCCTTTGGCTCAAAATTTACATAATAATGTACATAGATTTTCTATCACCAATAACTTGCAAACAAATCTGTGTTTTTTTTGAGAAACTACTTAACTGCAAAAACATGTCTGTGAAGTTAGCCCGTAAACGATCCCGGAAAAAAGCGATGGCAACACTAACATACAAATATCACGACATTTTTCAATGTCATCCCGAAAAAATATTTATATCACGATATTTTTGAATGTCATCCCGGAAAAAAAATGTCATGAAAGTTTTTTACTGTAACAATTCATAAAAATTTATAAACAATTTGTTTTGAAAACTGATGCCAACCCGGAAAAGATTATGTCACAATAAATTTTCTAACAAGAAAATAAATAATTTTTGAAAACTAAAAACGTGTATAATATCAAAAAAACATGAAATGATTTATAAAGTAGTTAATAATACATATAGGAAAATTAAGTACAGGAGTAGGAAAACAGAAAACAAACCAAAATAATAATATAAGTGGCAAACAAATTCTATGATTTAGAGCTCCGCTATAGTCATTTGAATTCGTAGCAGAAGTCCATTACCAGAAACCGCACTATATAGGTTTTGTAGTTCAGGGATTGGCCTGTTTAAATAATAAGAGGCAAAAAAATTCTGTGATTGACAGCCTCGCTATAGTCGTTTGAATTTAAATGACAAGAGGCAAAAAAAATTCTTTGATTTAGAGCTCCACTATAGTCATTTGAATTCGTAGAAGAAGTCCATTACCAGAAACCGGACTATATAGGTTTTGTAGTTCAGGGATTAGCCTGTTTAAATAATAATAGGCAAAACAATTCTTTGATTTAGGGCTCCGCTATAGTTATTTGAATTCGTAGAAGAAGTCCATTACCAGAAACCGGATATAGGTTTTGTAGTTCAAAGATTAGCCTGTTTAAATAATAAGAGGCAAAACAATTCTGTGATTGAGAGCCTCGCTATAGTCGTTTGAATTTAAATGACAAGAGTCAAAAAAATTCTTTGATTTAGAGCTCCGCTATAGTCATTTGAATTCGTAGAAGAAGTCCATTACTAGAAACCGGACTATATAGGTTTTGTAGTTCAGGGATTGGCCTGTTTAAATAATAAGAGGCAAAAAAATTCTGTTATTGACAGCCTTGCTATAGTCGTTTGAATTTAAATAACATAAGGCGAAAAAATCTTTGATTTAGAGCTCCGCTATAGGCATTTGAATTCGTAGAAGAAGTCCATTACCAGAAACCGCACTATATAGGTTTTGTAGTTCAGGGATTGGCCTGTTTAAATAACGAGAGGCAAAAAAAATTCTATGATTGAGAGCCTCGCTATAGTCGTTTGAATTTAAATGACAAGAGTCAAAAAAATTCTTTCATTTAGAGCTCCGCTATAGTCATTTGAATTCGTAGAAGAAGTCCATTACCAGAAACCGGACTATATTGGTTTTGTAGTTCAAAGATTAGCCTGTTTAAATAATAAGAGGCAAAAAAATTCTGTGGTTGACAGCCTCGCTATAGTCGTTTGAATTTAAATGACAAGAGGCAAAAAAATTCTTTGATTTAGAGCTCCGCTATAGTCATTTGAATTCGTAGAAGAAGTCCATTACCAGAAACCGGACTATATAGGTTTTGTAGTTCAGGGATTGGCCTGTTTAAATAATAATAGGCAAAAAAATTCTATAATTGAGAGCCTCGCTATAGCAGTTTGAATTTAAATGACAAGAGGCAAAAAAATTCTTTGATTTAGAGCGAGAATCAGTTGAATCAAAAAAAAAATATTGACGAACAAAGAATCAAAAATTTACCCGCCAAAAAATTAGTTTGTTGGTGAAGGGGAAAGAAACGAAGAAAGAATCACGCTGAAAGAATTAAAGTGTGGAACCGCGGAATGGGTTTAGCGAGAGCGCCATCTAACAATGAAGGTTAAAATTTAGAAATAGGACAATGTCATTTAGTGCTGTAATACAATGATAGATGCCGCTACTTCGCCTTTTCGAGTTCAGTTTTTTTTGCTTCAATTTAAGTTCAACATACACAAATGTATACGTAAATAATGACAGGTTGCAATGTCTTCCGTATTTTAACGGATCTTAGTTAAATGGGAATTCTTAAAAAAGAGCATAATAATTTGATAACACATAAATTATATAAGATATTAGTTATTTGTTTTTGATAACATATTAATTATTTTATTATTATTATAGTTAGTGTTATTTTTCTGACCAAAACATAATTAAGCGGCATACACAAATCTGTATACTGGTCTTCAATTTATACATAATTCTATGTTTGACACATTCGTTTCTTGTAATCAAAATTGGCATAAACAATTGTGTATACTAGGCAGGTTAGGTTCTATCCCTTTTCCTGCCTGCCATCACAATTGTGTGGGTAACGAAAACGAATCATGTCAAAAAAATTGATTTTTGTATGTGTTTTGGACCAACATACACATTTGTGCATACCACTTACCGTAGAGTGCGTATTATAATACCATGAAAAATAAAAGCTGCGTTTTTTTTATAAAACAATCGAGTAGAGTTCGCGATAGCTATTTTCTAATTGGTCCAATTTAATTTTTTTAAATTAAATAATTTTGATTTAATAGAAATGTATGTATAACCAAAAAAATCAGTCATTTGCCTATTATTATTTAAACAGGCCAATCCCTGAACTACAAAACCTATATAGTCCGGTTTCTGGTAATGGACTTCTTCTACGAATTCAAATGACTATAGCGGAGCTCTAAATCAAAGAATTTTTTTGCCTCTTGTCATTTAAATTCAAACGACTATAGCAAGGCTGTCAATCATAGAATTTTGTTTGCCTCTTATTATCTAAACAGGCTAATCCCTGAACTACAAAACCTATATAGTCCGGTTTCTGGTAATGGACTTCTTCTACGAATTCAAATGCCTATAGCGGAGCTCTAAATCAAAGATTTTTTCGCCTTATGTTATTTAAATTCAAACGACTATAGCGAGGCTGTCAATCACAGAATTTTTTTGCCTCTTATTATTTAAACAGGCCAATCCCTGAACTACAAAACCTATATAGTGCGGTTTTTGGTAATGGACTTCTTCTACGAATTCAAATGACTATAGCGGAGCTCTAACTCAAAGATTTTTTTTGCCTCTGGCCATTTAAATTCAAACGACTATAGCGAGGCTGTCAATCATAGAATTTTTTTGCCTATTATTATTTAAACAGGCCAACCCCTGAACTACAAAACCTATATAGTCCGGTTTCTGGTAATGGACTTCTTCTACGAATTCAAATGACTATAGTGGAGCTCTAAATCAAAGATTTTTTTGCCTCTGGTCATTTAAATTCAAACGACTATAGCGAGGCTCTCAATCATAGAATTATTTTGCTACTTGTTGTATAAACAGGTCAATCTCTGTACTACAGTACTTTGAAGTACACAGTAATTTATATTCGTAAGTGTATTTATTATTATTTAATTAATTTATTTTATTTAATAAAATTATTTATTAATTGATTATTATTAATTAATCTGAAATTTTGACAATTTTTAGAAGAAACCAAATTTTTGTGACATTGTTGATGTTTACAAATTTAATTATTACTTATTATATAAACAAACCCACTCGTTCATATACAAATTATGTAATTTTTTATTTTGTCATCATGTCAGCTATACATTATAGCTATATATAGCGCAAGCTAAAATTTGTTAATCGGTTTTTATTTATAATGGCCGCCATTTCGTGTATTATTTTTCATAATAATTTTTCTTACTATCGTTATATTTTTATATCGTGATAGTTATAGTTTCATTATAATTTCTTTAATATATAATGGTGTTGCCATACTTAACTATAATCATTTTACGGGAAGATTTTACGGGCTAACTTCACAAAGGTTGCAAAAACTTCGTTTTTAGTAAATCGCATTTAAAACAAAAACGACTCTATTTTTTAAATATTATAATTTGTTGATCAAATTATCAAATCTACAAGATGGTATCCGTGGTAATCAGTTAACCTGTACATAATAATATGTAAAAATAGTGTTTTTATGTTGTAAATGCGAAATATATCAGATATCTTGTTTTGTTGCTTTTGGATTCAAATTCATATAAACTTGATATCTGCATATAGTTAGTTTTATTAATAAACGAAAAGAACTTTTTAAATTTTTAAGTAAAGATAACTAGTTTTTAAATAACAAAAATTTTTGTAAAAATTAAAAAATTTCTATAAAATCAAGAACATTGAAAAACAGTCTCTATTTTCATGGTTAATTTTAAAAATTCCTGATGATTTTAATGGAATGATAAACCTGATTCTTGTGTAAATTCAAATTAATAGAATTATTTGGTTTGTGATATCACATTTTTGACAATTATTTCAGATTTGTTATTGTTACATAACATCACAGTTCATTAATAAATTAACATAAAATAAAATTCAAAATATAAAATAAAATTAAACATAAAATAAAATAAAAATAAATGTGAAATGATATTTTATTCAGAAACTGAATCTTCTGAAAGTAGCATCATTCTTTCATATTTGGTATGGTTTTTAGTTCGCGATAAAAATTGTGAAATACTAGATTGAAGAATTCCAATAAGTCAATTAAATCGGCTTTCTTTTCATCAGAATTTGGTAAAGAAACCAAGTTCAACTGCTGAATATTAAAGCTCGTATTGCCAGGCTTTTTAGTAACCATTATTTTGAAATGTGCGTCGTTGTAGCTTGTTTTGTATGAAATGGAATCGGAATTCCCTTTTGTGTATCTGAAAATGCACTGTAAGTTATTAAAATAACGATCAACGAAAATAATTTGTAAATAATTTTACCTCAATATTCGAATATTGTTCCAAACTATTTTCTCCTTTTCTTCATTTTTTAATGATTTTTTAAAATGCGCCTTTTGCAAATTACCAAAATCCAAAAACTTTTCAAGATTCATTTCATATACTTTAAATAAATTTTTCTTCCCACACGATCGAATTAATTGGGCCCAGTCATGGGGATGTGATATCGGAACATTAGTTGTTTTCTTCTTTCTTTCGATGACACTGTGGTCACTATCACAATTCAAGATGGGTATGACCAGGCTCTCGAAATTTGTGTTCCAATAAATCAAATTTTGGATCCAGGGTCATTAAATATTGAAACATTGCGATTTTGTCCAGCGCAAGTGTCATTAAAGATTTTATTTATGTGATTTTAAACTTTTTGAATTCCTAAGATATTGGAAAATACAAGAAGCGATTTGATTTGCACCTCTTCCATTAACGGTTTCATCCACATGAAGCAGTGTGTGGTATTATCGCTGCAATTTCTTATTGTAAGGTTGAATGTCCATAATTTCCGCTTATAAAATGCAGTAGAACATTTTAAGTACGACGTTGGTAAACACTGCTGCAAATCAACACAAAGTACCGTTTTTAGTAGATCGGCCTTATCAAGTCGTTTAGTTTCATATTATGCTGTTTCAGCATATTAATGATGTGTGTTCCTTTGACAGATCAAATAATCTTTTATATCCTGACACTGCTCCATTTTAATTTTCATGTCAAATCGATCACATTTCGAGCACCTGTCCAACTGGGGCTTCTTAAGTTTCAAATTTAACGATTTGAAAATTTCTCTGTATTTTGTGTATGATACTTTACAATTTTGGTATTTTTCTTTGTAAAGATCATACATCTTTGTCAAATTTAGTCCCTCAGCTAAATATGCGCAGCCCTGGTTAGCTTGTGTAGTACTTAAATTTTTGATATATAAATGAATTAATAAATAAAAATAGTAAATAGTGTTTAAAATAAGTGAAAATCTACAGTGTCAAGTGTGAGATGCTAAGGAACAACAACAAAATATAGATTTTGTGGAAAACTGAAAAGAAATTACATAAAATAGTCAAAATCTAAAAACATTCTTAATATAAACATTCGTAATATATACATAAGTGTCAAATTCAAATACAAAACGTACAGTTAAATTCAGTATTTTATGCAACTCTTGCAACTTATTTATTTTAAATTGAATTGTCAGTGAAGTTAAACATTTATACTGTTGTGCATGAATTGAATTACAAATTATAATGTCTCAGTGTGAAAAATGTAAGCAAGTGACCGATTCGAGACAAAGAACAACTTTGCGATGTTTTGGTCGATGTAAAAAAGTGTATCACTATACATGTATTGATTGGAATTTCGACAAGTACAAGACATTATTTAAGGAATGTCCCTATGCTAGATTTGTATGTGCAGAATGCCAAAATCATGAGGACGATACGATATATGAGGAATTCAACAAAATTAACAAGTTCGTTGAAGAATTAAAACAACATTTATGCGCAAATCATTTGAAGCTTAATGAACAGTTAGGAGCAATTAAAACCCATGTTGAAGAAATCCATAAACCTGATGAGACGAAATCCTTTGCTGTAGTCGTCAAAACCAATCCAACCAAATTAGTTTTGTTACAGCCAAAGAAACCACAAGAGAATAAGAAAACCAAAGAAGACATCGTAAGCCAGATTGATCCGAAAAGCATTCCCCTAATGGGATACCGAAACGTTGCGAATGGGGGAATTATATTACAGTGCGATTCAAATGAAGCAAAGGAAAAACTGAAGCAAATCGCCACAGATAAATTAGGAGCTCAATATGAGGTTAAATTGCCTACAGAGCTAAGGCCTAGAGTGAAAATTTTAGGAATGTCGGAACAACTAGAAAGTGGTGAAATTATATCAGCGTTGAAGCAACAAAATTCGTTTTTAGCTGCTAGCGACATAAAAGTAGTAACAACCTATCGAAGAAGAAATACACAGAAAGTCGATACAATCATTGAAGTTGATGCCACTTGCTTTAAGAAATTAATGGAGGCTGAGAAACTCAATATCAATTTTGATAGATGCCACGTAGTAGAATCAATAGGCTTAACAAGATGTTACAAGTGCAATGGTTATTCACATCACGGCGATAAGTGTACCAGCAAGCTAACGTGTCCAAAATGTAGCGGAGAGCACAAATATAATGAGTGTAAGAGTACAGAAATCAAATGTAGCAACTGCGTTGAAACAAATAAGAAGCTAAATCTAAACATTGATGTAAACCATGCTACGTGGGATAATAACTGCACAGTATATCAGCGCAAGTTGAAAATACTAAGAAACCAAATCAATTACCAATAGCAGTTTCGAAAACAAGACGCCCTATACACCAACATCCGAAGTCTATCGTCAAATTTCATGGAGTTACAGGAAATTGTGTTCAATTTTAAACCAGCCTTAGTATTACTCAGTGAAACTAGAACAACTGAAGAAATGTACGATTCGGAGTTTCATATTGATAACTATAAATTTATACGCTGCGACTCGGATAGTCGACATACAGGAGGAGTTGCTATGTACATTCACGAAAACATAAATTTCAAAATAATTTCCAACTGTGAGAAGGATCGCACTTGGTTTTTAGCAATACAAATCATAAAAGGATATCATACGACTGGGATATTTGGAGTAGTATACAGATCATTTCAAATAACGAGAGCAGTTTTCTTAGATAAATTTGACGAATGGATGGAAAATATCATAAACCATAACAAAAATAATTTCATATTCGGTGATTTTAATATTGATGTCAAATCCAATGAATATTACAGTGTAAAATTAAATCAATTGATAAGTGATCATAGACTAATGCAGGTGGTTAAAGAATATAGTAGAGTTACAGCAACCAGTGAGAGTTTAATAGATTTAGTGATAACTAATTCAAAAATGTGCAATGTGAAGTAGTTAAAGAGCAACAAATTAGTGACCATTGTATGTTAAGCATTAATTTAAATTGTGGGAAAATAAAAGCAACAAGAAATTGTGACCCGATAGAAATACGCTCGCGAAAAAATTATTCTCATGAATTACTCAACTATGCTTTAAATCAACAATTTCTGGGATGCCAAGATGCTAACTTAAACGAAATAGACCAAGAATTAAACGCAGAAGCTAAAGAGTTAGTGTTAAAGTTAAAAACTTGTCTGAATGAGTTGACATGTACAAAATTGATTCATAAAACTAGTAAGCTACCATGGTTCTCGGAAAATTTGAAATTACTAAAGCAAGATAAACTACGATCTTATGAAATTATGAAAATTATAAACTCAAGTGAGAGCTGGAATAATTATAAAAGAGCCAGAAATAGATATAAACAATCTTTAAGGAAGGAGCAGTCCACTTATTTCAAAAACAAATTCATAGCAAATCAAAATAATCCAAAACAACTATGGAGAATGTTAAAATCGATGTATAAAACTAAATCCATAACACAGTGGAATATTCAGTTTAACAATAAAGTTGTAACCAATAAACTAGAATTGGCCGAATCTCTTAATAATACATTTGTATCCAGTGTGATTGACATCCATAACAAAATTCCAAAAGTAAAAAAAATTAATGAATCGAATGCGTATCCCTACACAGTTCCATTCTGTTTTCAAAATATTACAAGTCAAGAGATAACTAAAATTATTAGTAGTTTGAAGTCGAACGCTGGAATTGATGGTATAAACCGTACTATCATGTTAGATGCTATGAAGAACGAAATATTCTCATCAAAATTTACGAACTTAATCAATAAAAGTTTATATGAAGCTAAAGTCCCGAGATCATGGAAAATATCAACGGTTATTCCAATTCCGAAAACTTCTAAGCCAACAACACCAGAAGAACTACGCCCGATAAATATGCTACCAACCTACGAAGCTGTGTTAGAACGAGTAGTTAAAAACCAATTAATAAACCACATTAACAACAATAATATACTAGTCGACCAACAATCTGGATTTCGCGAACACCATTCATGTGAAACTGCATTAAACTTAATGTTAGATAATTGGAAATCTGAAATAGATGACAATAAAGTAGTAGTAGCAGTGTTCCTGGATTTTAAACGAGCTTTTGAAACAATCGATAGACAAATTTTACTAAAAAAATTAAGTAAATATGGAATACAAGGCGCGGCGTTGGAATGGTTCAATAATTATCTTCAAGAAAGGCAACAATATACAAAAATTGATAACTGTATCTCTAAGCCAATACCAAATAATCTCGGAGTACCGCAGGGATCTACTATAGGACCGTTGCTTTTCATACTGTACATCAATGATATAGTAGAAGTTATATAAATAATTGTAAAGTGAATATGTTTGCTGATGATACCTTGATTACGATTGCAACACCAACCCATAGTGAAGCTGTTCAGAATATAAATGAAGATTTGGAGAACCTTAGAAAATGGCTGATGTTCCATAAGTTAGCACTTAACATCTCTAAAACAAAGTACATGGTGATGTCAATAAAAACAATACTAGAATTTAATCAAAATATATTAGTACATACTGAAGTCATTGAACGTGTTAAACAATATAAATACCTTGGTGTTATCATAGATGAAAAGTTAAATTTTAATGATCATTTGAATTATGTTGCTAAAAAAATGAATAAAAAGTTAGGTTTATTTAATAGAATTAAGGATAAAATGCCACGTGAAACAAAAATTATATTTTACGAATCAATTGTTGGACCACATATTGATTATTGTTCATCAGTGCTATTCATAATGATCAATCACAAATATATCGTCTCCAAAAAATTCAGAACAGATTCATGCGAGGTATTTTAGGAGCAGATATTAGGACACATATAAGTGAAATGCTTAAAGTACTAGGATGGAAGTCTATTAACCAAAGAATACATTACAACGTTTTGAAGTTGATGTTTCGCCTTGAAAACGGAGCTCTACCAAAATACTTGGACTTAATGTTATGCTCTAATAGAGACGTTCATAAGTATAATACCAGAAACACACATTATCGATTACCAATGTATAGTAAATCTTTTTCGCAGCGATCCTTAGGTTATAATGGAGTCAAATTATATAATTCTCTGAGCAATTTCTATACTTTGGGAGAATTACGAGAGTTACAATACAATCAGTTTTTGGGACGATTGAGTGTATTTATTAAAGATAGAATTAGTATTTAGCTAGTAATAAGTATAATAATTATGTTCTATTTAATTAATTCTAGATAATAATAAGATTAAAAAAAAAAATGTCATTATTGATAAATAAATAAATAAAATTAAAAAAAATATAACTTCGTTGTATGCGCCCTAGCATAATGTGACTCATACGCCGAGAAGGATTTGATATGGCATTCAACATCGGATTTTTGCTTGTTACTAATTTTTTTAACTAATTCGAACTTACCTCTTAAATCAGTAAGATCTAACCCGGTTGTATTTTTCTTTATTATTGTCGATATAAATCCATTTGGTTCATCGTAAATATTCATATAGTAACCTTTACAAATTTCGATATTTTTCTGCGTGTTATCTATAGCAAAATATTTACAACAAAAATTTCTTTGTCTCTTTGGGGATTTCAAATTTGTGATCCGACTTTTTTTGTCAGCTATTATTCTCTTTGACGCGTATAATAGGCGTTTGGCGTATGTTCCCAAATTCCAATATTCGTTGAAACATTTTTCTATCAATTCCGTACTAACTTTTGATTGGCATTGCTTTCTACAATTCTGTAGTGGTATCGATTTCCGGTTAATTATTATTTTTCCACTCTTAGCGCGTATGATAAACCGGAATTTCTTTTAAGTTTAGTTGATTTACATTTGTTTGAGTGATTTCGATTTATTCTATTCATGGCAGATCCTGAGTATGATTGCACTATAAATAAAAACAAATAATATGCATCATTATAAATACTATGCAAATAATAAGAACACTAACTTCTACGTAACTAAATTTGTTATCTCAACTAAAATGGCTGTATAAGAAACATATGAAAATTTAACATACAATTTTTAGAGTTGTCGAATTAATTGATCATCAGATGCAGGCACGAACATATTATATTCCGATTCAGATGTCAAATGGTCAGTATAATTGCCTTATTATATATGAGTATCAGACGCGTTTGATTGACTATGAATTTCAGAATTTGAATGATCAATTTCATTCTCGCATTCTAATAATTCTTCGCCAGAGTCAGCCATGACCACGTTATTCTCAGTTCAAGATACCAAATATTCATTATCAGATTCATCTTCAAACCCATCAGATCCAGATATGTGTGTAGCATCGGACTTTGTTTGATTAACAGTTTCATAATTTGACTGTTGAATTTTATTCTCGTATTCATATAATTTATCATTTGATTCAGCAATTACGTAATATTGAGTTTCAGAGTTCACATCTTTAGTATGATTGCTGGATTCGTTCTCGAATTCAGTATGCTCGGATATGTGCGTATCAGCGGCGTTTAATTGATTCCCAATTTCAGCATTTGAAAGAACTTCTCGTGCAACTACAACTGTTTCATACTCACTCATTTGCGTTTCATCTAAATCTTTGAGCAATTTTTTTTATTTGGTTGTTCTACAAAAAAATATAAAATAAAATTAAACAAAAATTTCACAATAAAATTCCCATGTAATTTACTCGCCTGTTTCACTTGGTTCAATTTTGCAAATTGCTTTGAATATAATTGAAGAGAATCATTATAAATCGTTTCATTTGAATCAATCATAATCAGCGGTTGAGTTTCCACAATAATTTCGCAATCATCTTCGTCTGATGATCTATTCCGTCTGATCGGTTACAATTTCATCCACAAATTTCGAAATTTCTTCCAAGTGTCGAGTCACATGATATTCCACCCATTAAAATTTCCTTGGAATATTTGAAAAACTATTTGCTGGACAAAATTCACTAACGCTCTTTGTACGCAGAACAAAAAATGATAAGCAACTACAACAGTTATTTGGGCTACACATAGCAATGAGGTGTTTTAAACTTCCAAGAATCCGGTTGTATTTTGATAAAGCTCTTGGGATTGAACTATTTAGAGGTACTATGACGAGCGACCGATTATTTCAGCTTCGAAATAATCTTCATATAACTATTAATTTAGATATGCCAAAAAATTTTGCGGACCGGTTTTATAAAGTTCGTCCTTTCATTGATTCTATTCGAACATATTTACTATCGTTAGAAATAAATGAACCATCAGTATGCGTATATGATGCGAGCATGTTATTCCTTTTAAAGGTAGGCTCTCTCTCAAACAATATATAAAAGGAAATCCAAATCCTTTGGGCATTAAAGTCTACATACTTTGTGGTAAATCAGGAATGCCATACAATTTTTCGCTGTACCAAGGAACTGAGTCAGGTGTACCAAAAATTATATTAATACATTTGGATTCGGAGCTGCTACAGTATTGAATTTGACCAATCGTCTTAAGAAACCAGCCCATCATTGCCATTATTTCGATAATTTTTTTAACTTCTTACCAATTATTGGAGTAATGAGTGCTGATGTCAAAATAACGTTTTTAAAATGGTTGGATACGAAACCAATTCATGTTGCTTCAAACTTTGTGGGAATTGGTACTGAGGATGAAGCCAAAAGATGGGACAAACAGTCAAAATCATACGTATATGTAAAACGGTCAGAGATTATTAAGTCATATAATACGGGAATGGGTGGACTTCTTAGATCAACTAATTAGTTACTACAGAACATTCATTATTTCCAACAAATGGTGGTACCTTCGTTTGTTTACGCACTTTACAGATTTTGCAGTTACTTCATGTTGATTAGAGTACAAGCACCACTGCATTAAAAACAAAAAAAAAATCAAAAAAATGTTCTAGATTTATTAAATTTTCGAATCAGTCTCTTGTACAAGCTAAAACGGATGCTAAAAACGCGGTCGCCTTCAAATCCAGAAGACATCGAGCCAGAAAGTTCGTCTGATGCAATGGCGAAAACAAAGCAAAACTTTGAGAATAAGGCTCTTAAAGAAATTCAGCTGAATTTCATCGCAAGAATTAGACTCCATTGAATTGATTTCCATTGTGATTTATTTATTTTTTATTTATAAACAAAAATGTACGTGAAGACATAAATTAATAAAATAAATACATTTTTCTAACTGAAATCCGTCAGTTTTCTTTAGTTTTTATATGAGCTCCATTGGGCTGGTAACAACCGCCAGTTCGGAATGTACATATAAATGTACATTCTCCAAAAATATCCCCCATACATTTTTTAATCATTTTTCTAGCCAGATGACTTATTTAAGGTGTATAAGTAGTAATTTAGATACAAAATATTTTTCCGTCCCCTCTTGGCAAAGCCCGAATGAAAGGGTTAATTTGTTTTAATTTTCTGGTACTTATATAATAATTATGGTGGATTTTATTCGAGACTGATCAACCAAAAAACCCCTTAGACGTGCACACCCATTACAAAGAGTACGACATGACGCCAAACAAACACTACACTACAGCGTATGTAGCTTGTATATCAGTTTATCCTGAATTAAAATCATACAAGTCTCACCAAACAATTCTTAAATATAGTAAGACTGCAGTTGTAAAATACATAGGCTGGAGGAGCATCTGTTTCTCAAGCTCAGTGAGTTCTTGGACACCTTGTCAAAATCGAATGCAGAGCTCTATTTGGGATAAACAACAATGAAACTAGAGCAACGCCCACTTCTTATAAAATGTATAATATCACAAAAAATCCTAAAAAATAGGGTAGAATTGTTTGTCTTACTGAAACGCGTTAACTCCACAGATTTTTTAATCAATTTTAATACTCGAAAATATAGACAAGAAATTTTTATGCATTCATAGCGCGACTTAACATTTTAGAGAGGTTTACAACATCTAGTATTTAGGTAAATTTATAATTTAACTCAGCTAATCGATTCTAATACAATTTCCAGTGAGAATATTTGGGCTCAAGTCCTATCTCTAATACTAGTCAGACCATATTATAATGAACTAGTTCTCCACAAGATGTACAAAAAATAAAACTCCAGAATCACAAAATTGTCAGATTTTAATTTAATTATAACTTTTTTCATTACTAAATTTATTTATATTTTTTTTTACAAACGTATTCCACTGCATACATGAGAATGGAATAAAATATTAATGAATTTTATTTTACACAAAAAAAAAATTATTGATTTTTTCAAAAAAATAAAAATTATATTAAATATAAAAATAAATAAAATACAAAAAATAATCATAAATTTTGATTTCAAGACAGAAGAAATAAAATAAAACGTATAGAAAGAAGTAAATACACTCGTACAAACTTTTCGTTACAAAAACTTTCTTATTTTTAATGACAACTTATTTAATTAAATTAAATTAAGAAGAGAGACGGGAAAAATTATGTTTAAATCTTGTAAATTTTATATAACCAAAATATATTGTACACATAAAAATAAGGATTATAAATTAATTTGATTAATTATGACGGGTATACCGTGTAGAATCGTGTGTGGCATATGCATATCGCGTACCGTATTTGAAAAGGCACCTGTCCAATCTGTTTAAGTTATATATGAAAATAATTAATTATGGTTTGATTTCAAGCCCATAGTATTGAATTACTCAAAAAGTGAAGAAATTGGTAGTACATACTAATGTACTATCACCAGCAGTGCGTTCCCGAATTTGTGGTTGATGGTAGCAAATTTCACTCATTCATCGATTTAATTACATTACTTACTGGTGGCCCAAAATTAGTTATCCCTTTGAAAAATAAATAATTGTGGCTCATAAAAACAGGTCCCTCGAATAATCCACCAGCTATATATATGCGCGTGAACTTTTTCCTAAATATTTCCTAAAAACAAAAACAAAAAATTAGGAATAGTTTAGGAAATACTTCACAGGCCTATATAGAAATGTGAAGTTTTTCCTAAAACTCTACTAATGTATCTTAGTATTAGTGAGTATAATACACAAAAATATATCGACTACACGATGAACGATTGATTCAATGATGATCCAAAACATGTTCAACAAATCTGATCAAGGGCTACCCGAATAAAGAAAAGTTTCTTAATGAAAGTGTTTTTTCTGAATTTAAATAAATGTTTTTAATTGATTGATGATTTAAGAAAAGTTAATAAAAATGAAGTAATAAAAGTTGATTTAATATGAGCGATTCTTAATTATTTTCAAAATATTTTAAGAAAAGTAAAAAAAAAATGAAATGAAATGTTTTTTTTTTAATTATTTAGAAAATGATTTTAGAAAACTATTCAAAAAGTATGTAATTAAATTTTTCTAGGAAAATTTTGAAATTTTTGAATTTTTTTTTTTTACTTAACAGTTTAAAATTATAAATATAATTTGACACTTGAAGAATTGTATAAATTCTGGAAAAGCGGAGATTTAAGGGCGGAAGTGAAAAATTTAGCTTTAGTTAATAAACAATCCTACATTTACAATTTTTTTGAAAATGTATACTCCTAACCTGATTTACTCGATGTGCACAAAAAGTTTCAAGAAAATTGCTTGGGGCTTTGGGGGTCAAATTGGAACAAAACTCCAATAATTGAATTGCAGATCAATTGAATCATAGCTTAAACTGACCAATATCTATCTACAAATATTCGCTTATTGATGCCTTCGAACTCTAAAGTGGTTTAGGAAAGCAAATTATGACTGCAAAACGATTCAATTGATCTGCAATTCAAATTATTGGAGTTTTATTCAAATTTGACCCCCATAGCCCCAAGCAATCTTCTTGAAACTTTTTGCATACCTTAAACTGACCAATATCTATCTACAAATATTCGCTTATTGATGCCTTCGAACTCTAAAGTGGTTTAGGAAAGCAAATTATGACTGCAAAACGATTCAATTGATCTGCAAATCAAATTATTGGAGTTTTATTCAAATTTGACCCCCATAGCCCCAAGCCATCTTCTTGAAACTTTTAACATAGCTTAAACTGACCAATATCTATCTACAAATATTCGCTTATTGATGCCTTCGAACTCTAAAGTGGTTTAGGAAAGCAAATTATGACTGCAAAACGATTCAATTGATCTGCAATTCAATTATTGGAGTTTTATTCAAATTTGACACCCATAGCCCCAAGCCATCTACTTGAAACTTTTTGCATACCTTAAACTGACCAATATCTATCTACAAATATTCGCTTATTGATGCCTTCGAACTCTAAAGTGGTTTAGGAAAGCAAATTATGACTGCAAAACGATTCAATTGATCTGCAATTCAAATTATTGGAGTTTTATTCAAATTTGACCCCCATAGCCCCAAGCAATCTTCTTGAAACTTTTTACATAGCTTAAACTGACCAATATCTATCTACAAATATTCGTTTATTGATGCCTTCGAACTCTAAAGTGGTTTAGGAAAGCAAATTATGACTGCAAAACGATTCAATTGATCTGCAATTCAAATTATTGGAGTTTTATTCAAATTTGACCCCCATAGCCCCAAGCAATCTTCTTGAAACTTTTTACATAGCTTAAACTGACCAATATCTATCTACAAATATTCGCTTATTGATGCCTTCGAACTCTAAAGTGGTTTAGGAAAGCAAATTATGACTGCAAAACGATTCAATTGATCTGCAATTCAATTATTGGAGTTTTATTCAAATTTGACACCCATAGCCCCAAGCCATCTACTTGAAACTTTTTGCATACCTTAAACTGACCAATATCTATCTACAAATATTCGCTTATTGATGCCTTCGAACTCTAAAGTGGTTTAGGAAAGCAAATTATGACTGCAAAACGATTCAATTGATCTGCAATTCAAATTATTGGAGTTTTGTTCAAATTTGACCCCATAGCCCCAAGCAATCTTCTTGAAACTTTTTGCATACCTTAAACTGACCAATATCTATCTACAAATATTCGCTTATTGATGCCTTCGAACTCTAAAGTGGTTTAGGAAAGCAAATTATGACTGCAAAACGATTCAATTGATCTGCAATTCAAATTATTGGAGTTTTATTCAAATTTGACCCCCATAGCCCCAAGCAATCTTCTTGAAACTTTTTACATAGCTTAAACTGACCAATATCTATCTACAAATATTCGCTTATTGATGCCTTCGAACTCTAAAGTGGTTTAGGAAAGCAAATTATGACTGCAAAACGATTCAATTGATCTGCAATTCAAATTATTGGAGTTTTATTCAAATTTGACCCCCATAGCCCCAAGCAATCTTCTTGAAACTTTTTACATAGCTTAAACTGACCAATATCTATCTACAAATATTCGCTTATTGATGCCTTCGAACTCTAAAGTGGTTTAGGAAAGCAAATTATGACTGCAAAACGATTCAATTGATCTGCAATTCAATTATTGGAGTTTTATTCAAATTTGACACCCATAGCCCCAAGCCATCTACTTGAAACTTTTTGCATACCTTAAACTGACCAATATCTATCTACAAATATTCGCTTATTGATGCCTTCGAACTCTAAAGTGGTTTAGGAAAGCAAATTATGACTGCAAAACGATTCAATTGATCTGCAATTCAAATTATTGGAGTTTTGTTCAAATTTGACCCCATAGCCCCAAGCAATCTTCTTGAAACTTTTTGCATACCTTAAACTGACCAATATCTATCTACAAATATTCGCTTATTGATGCCTTCGAACTCTAAAGTGGTTTAGGAAAGCAAATTATGACTGCAAAACGATTCAATTGATCTGCAATTCAAATTATTGGAGTTTTATTCAAATTTGACCCCCATAGCCCCAAGCAATCTTCTTGAAACTTTTTACATAGCTTAAACTGACCAATATCTATCTACAAATATTCGCTTATTGATGCCTTCGAACTCTAAAGTGGTTTAGGAAAGCAAATTATGACTGCAAAACGATTCAATTGATCTGCAATTCAATTATTGGAGTTTTATTCAAATTTGACACCCATAGCCCCAAGCCATCTACTTGAAACTTTTTGCATACCTTAAACTGACCAATATCTATCTACAAATATTCGCTTATTGATGCCTTCGAACTCTAAAGTGGTTTAGGAAAGCAAATTATGACTGCAAAACGATTCAATTGATCTGCAATTCAAATTATTGGAGTTTTGTTCAAATTTGACCCCATAGCCCCAAGCAATCTTCTTGAAACTTTTTGCATACCTTAAACTGACCAATATCTATCTACAAATATTCGCTTATTGATGCCTTCGAACTCTAAAGTGGTTTAGGAAAGCAAATTATGACTGCAAAACGATTCAATTGATCTGCAATTCAAATTATTGGAGTTTTATTCAAATTTGACCCCCATAGCCCCAAGCAATCTTCTTGAAACTTTTTACATAGCTTAAACTGACCAATATCTATCTACAAATATTCGCTTATTGATGCCTTCGAACTCTAAAGTGGTTTAGGAAAGCAAATTATGACTGCAAAACGATTCAATTGATCTGCAATTCAAATTATTGGAGTTTTATTCAAATTTGACCCCCATAGCCCCAAGCAATCTTCTTGAAACTTTTTACATAGCTTAAACTGACCAATATCTATCTACAAATATTCGCTTATTGATGCCTTCGAACTCTAAAGTGGTTTAGGAAAGCAAATTATGACTGCAAAACGATTCAATTGATCTGCAATTCAATTATTGGAGTTTTATTCAAATTTGACACCCATAGCCCCAAGCCATCTACTTGAAACTTTTTGCATACCTTAAACTGACCAATATCTATCTACAAATATTCGCTTATTGATGCCTTCGAACTCTAAAGTGGTTTAGGAAAGCAAATTATGACTGCAAAACGATTCAATTGATCTGCAATTCAAATTATTGGAGTTTTGTTCAAATTTGACCCCATAGCCCCAAGCAATCTTCTTGAAACTTTTTGCATACCTTAAACTGACCAATATCTATCTACAAATATTCGCTTATTGATGCCTTCGAACTCTAAAGTGGTTTAGGAAAGCAAATTATGACTGCAAAACGATTCAATTGATCTGCAATTCAAATTATTGGAGTTTTATTCAAATTTGACCCCCATAGCCCCAAGCAATCTTCTTGAAACTTTTTACATAGCTTAAACTGACCAATATCTATCTACAAATATTCGCTTATTGATGCCTTCGAACTCTAAAGTGGTTTAGGAAAGCAAATTATGACTGCAAAACGATTCAATTGATCTGCAATTCAAATTATTGGAGTTTTATTCAAATTTGACCCCCATAGCCCCAAGCAATCTTCTTGAAACTTTTTACATAGCTTAAACTGACCAATATCTATCTACAAATATTCGCTTATTGATGCCTTCGAACTCTAAAGTGGTTTAGGAAAGCAAATTATGACTGCAAAACGATTCAATTGATCTGCAATTCAATTATTGGAGTTTTATTCAAATTTGACACCCATAGCCCCAAGCCATCTACTTGAAACTTTTTGCATACCTTAAACTGACCAATATCTATCTACAAATATTCGCTTATTGATGCCTTCGAACTCTAAAGTGGTTTAGGAAAGCAAATTATGACTGCAAAACGATTCAATTGATCTGCAATTCAAATTATTGGAGTTTTGTTCAAATTTGACCCCATAGCCCCAAGCAATCTTCTTGAAACTTTTTGCATACCTTAAACTGACCAATATCTATCTACAAATATTCGCTTATTGATGCCTTCGAACTCTAAAGTGGTTTAGGAAAGCAAATTATGACTGCAAAACGATTCAATTGTACTATGTATTTTAGTTTTTCTGTGCTGTTATATAGTTTGAATAAAAATGATTTTGTTTATTTTTTATTATTATTTTTTATTTTGTTATTTGAGATTTTTTAACAATATTTCTGCTTTACTAAAGCTCGCGCTTGTTAATAATAAATTTTATTATTTTTATAATTGTTATTTTTAATTATTTAGTTGAATGCTTTATTATAAGCAATAATTGAAAGTTTCACTAATACTATCAAATAATTTAAATTTAGGAAGATTTTAGGAAATTCTTCATCACCGTCTATATATTTACACAGTAACGCTTTTACCCTATTATTTGAAGGTATCTTGCGTTAGAGGGATTAGACTTTGGCCATGAGTGTCAATGTAATGGGGTTGTATCAACTTCTTAATCAGAACTAACATTAATTTTTGAGCTCAATTTTAATTACATAAACAGTCTTTAATTAAATTACTGATAAATACGAAGTGTAATGTGGTGTAATTATTCTGGCCAATGATAAATGGACATACATTTTTCACGACAAATGCACATAGATATCGAATACACCACACTTAATTTGTACAGCGATAAATTGAACCTACCGGATTTATGATAACGATTGTCATGTGTAATCAAAAATCGTTATTTCTTCTTAGATTTTAGGAAACCAAACAATGTCTACCTTTGTTAAACGAAAATTCATCTTCATTGCAAAAATTGTAAAGCTCCTACGGAAACTGCCACTTCTGGTACACAGATGTTCACGACATTTCGAAAATCTCTCCCAATTATTGGATAAAGATTTAGTATGAAGTTTTATTCCGAATAGTCAATCCGCCTGGTCTGTAGACATGCCGAAATTTGATGAAGTAAAGTGTTTTTTAACAAAACTCGTCAATTTTGGTAAAATTCAAAATATCATCTTATCATCTTAAAAAATCACGTTTTGTAAATGACAAATATTCTTCAAAATATTTCCATTAAACGAAAAATCTCCTATGGAAGCTGCCAGTTCCAGTTGATTGATTTCGGCCAAAAGTCATTGTGATCTCCCGAATGGAGAAAGCTTACGTATACAGTTTTACCATCCGCTTGACCACGTAGAGAGGACACAGACATTTAATTAACAAACTCAAGGTCATAATCTTCATGATTGCTGAACCAAAAATTCAGTTTTTTGTCAAAATCGGCCTTTCCGTTTAACCTTGGAATTGATCTAAACTGATAATGTTGCAAATTTAATTTAATAACTTTTTATTTATAATCTATTTCTTCATAATTGAGATACTTTTCTAAATATTTGCAAAAAACTAAAAAGCACTTATGGAAGCTGCGGTTCCGGTAGACCGATCGAGCCCAAAAATCACTGAGATCTCTCAATTTATTAAAAAAAAAAAACTTAAGTATGAAGATTTATTCCGATCTACAAATTCGTATGTACAGGGACCAAATTTATACTGAAAAACATTTCACGTTGATGGGCAAATAAATCTAAATTCGCCATTGTAAAATATTTCAGCTTTCTGGTTATCAGTGGCAAGCGACGGATTATAGTCCTATATACCGAGATCTCATGATCGATGATTTGGACCAATTTATCACTTAAGAATACCATTGCAGATAAAAGCAGAATATTACTGAGTAATCAATGCCTCTTAAAATACAGACCTCTTACTACTTTCATTTTTTGCAGATAACGTCAATTTATGTCTAATGGCCCAACCAGTCAGGAATAAAAACTTAATAAAAAAATAAGAATTTTTGACGAAATCAATTGTTTTTCTTTTTTTTGACATTCCACCCATCCAAAAATAATAATCTTAAGTGACAGCTTTTCGTTTAGAATTGTGAAATGTCTTTTAGAAAATTCATATTTGATCATGTTGTTATATAAATATTTTTATATATAAATTTCATATTTGAAAATATACACACACGAGATGCTTTGACATTACAATGATAAAAGGAAATAAACTCAACAAAATTAAAATATTATAGTAGTAATATAGCGTTTGCACTACGACTATAATATCATAGTATTAAAAAAATATTTTTTAACAAAATTCACTAAAACAGCTTTTTTACTTTTATCACACATTATTAAAACTAATCACACGATATGAAAAAAATTAAGATAATTTTATTTAACAAATAAAATATTAAACAAAAAAATGTTCACAAAATAAATATGGCTTCCACCCGCATCAAAAATGTATTCTCTTTTGCTGTGTAAAAACACAACAACAAATCGTATTTTTAAGTTTTTCTTATTTTCGAGTGAGAAATAGCGCGCACTATTTTTTTATTAAGTGACAGCTAAAATTTCTTACATGAAAATTGACTGGGTAATAACATTGAAATGCCATTTATAGCATTCTTATTTTTTTATTAAGTTAAGTTTTTATTCCTGCCTGATTTCCACTTTAAACTGAGAGAGCGCCATAATAACTCTTTACACTTTACTTCCACACTGCGCCGATTTCAAACTTTAAAATTAAGCAACTATTAAAAATTCAAAAATCAATTCTTGAAAATTAGGAAAAGGCTTACTTAAAAGTTTTAAGATAAGTCAAAGTAAAATCTATTTTTTCAAGTTCAACGTTTATTTCACAACTTTAAAATATTTAATCATCTAGATCTAGAAGATAATTAATTCAAATTTTAATAATAGTTATTAACAATACATTAAATAAATAAACTTTTTTGCCATTTCGAACAGCAATTCCAAAAATGTTTGGTCCAACTCGTAAACGACGCAAGTCGACATCACGATGTTTCTGTTTTCAACACGTCATCGTCGTGGATAAAGAGATCAAAAAATAGAGTATGTATTTGGATTTTAGTGTTACACAATTAATCGAAGCAGTAGGACACATTTTTCTGTATATTACTTGAAGTTCGTGTTTTTTTTGCAATTTTTATTGAATCTACGTATCAATTATAATAATTTCGGATTGGATGATATTAGAAATCGACTTATGTTAAATAGAAATGACAAATAAATGCCAAAATGTAAAATATTAATAAAAATTGGAAAACGCATAACTATCGGCTTCGGCAGTTTGTGCGATACTAACAAAGCAACTGAAGAAAGAAATACTATTATTATTTTTTAAAATTTTATGATGAAATTTATTTTGATTTTAAGAGAACGAAGAGAGACAAAAACGGAACAAAAACGTCGACTTTTGTAGCGTGTCGTCATCATTTGGTGTAAGCGGCCTGTAGTTTAGAAGGCATTGGGGTAATCCAATGCCTTCTAAACTACAGGCCGCTTACACAAAATGATGACGACACGCTAAGTCGACGTTGTTGTTGCTTTCTCTAGTTGCTTTGTTAGTGTAAATATCTTAAAATTATTATTGCGCAGTCTCGGTTTAGACATAAATTGACGTCATGTGCGAAAAATGAGAGTAGTAAAAGGCCAGTAGTTTAGAAGGCATTGGGTAATCAGTGCCTTCTAGAATACAGGCCTGTAACAACATTCATTTGTTGCTGATGACGTCAATATAAGTCGATAACTAGAGGGCACCATAATTAACTAAAAATAATAATCCTTGCCTCCTTATTTCAACGGCAAAAAATTCCACAAAGTTAATAAAAATTTAAATTATTATATAATAAATTAATAAATTATGAATAATTTAAGTATAATTGATTTTCTCAATTCATTATTTGAATTTTTCCGATCCATATTCAAGAAGCTAGTGACAATTTAAAGAAATGTGCCTATTTAGATAACGTAATACGAAGTTTTAGTGTATTCGACTACAAAAATTTAAAGAACAACCGTGAAAGAGCATGTGATCATTTTGTTTATATTTTGTCATTTCTTTTGTGTATTTTATTTAGTGTCACACAATTAATCGAAGCCGTACGACACATTTTTCTGCATTTTACATGATATTTGTACTTGTTTTGCTATTTTTATTGAATCTACGTACCAGTTACAACAATTTCGAATTGGATGATATTACAAATCGACTTATGTTGGATAAAAATGACAAAAAATTGTCAAAATCTAAAATAAAAATGTACATGCATTACTAGACAAATTAAAACACGAATATACTTCGGCTTCAACAGTTTAATCGAAACTAACAACAAAACACCTGGAGAAAGATATAATATTTTTATTGTTTTATAATTTTAGTCTCAACCAGTCAGAAATGAAAACCTAATAAAAAAATAAGAATTTTAACGAAATCAATTGTTTTTCTAAGTTTTTGATATTCCAGCTATTCAAAAATAATAATTCTTAAGTGACAGCTGTTCGTTTACAAACAGCTGTTTTTATAGTGAAATGTGTTTTACAGAAATTTCATATTTGTTCATATTGTTATCTTTATATATATATATATATATATATATATATATATATATATATATATATATATATATATATGTATATATATATATATATATATATATATATATATATATATATACATATATATATACAGTGCTGTGCAAAAAAAATTGGGCAAACATATTTTATTGAAAATTGGATTATTTTTTGCTAAAATTACAAAACTTTTGAACGCAATTGGCTTATTGTTTCATTTTAAATACATGTATGACGTAATTTTTAGAAAAAAAAATGTACCTGCAATTTAGGGGAAAAACCCCGAAAAATGCCATAATATTCAAAATACGGTGATTGAAGTTAAAGTAATGGAATAAATTAAACACTTATTTTTTAATTTTTTTTTTGGTTTTTTATTGATTTATAGAAGTTCTATCTTTAATATTAAAGTTTTAGTGGACCGCTATTTGCTTTTATTACCATTTACCAAATGGCACAGTGGTTAAAGCTTTTGCGTTTGGATCTGGAGGTACCGGGTTCGAATCCCGATAGGGGTTGGATGCAAAAGGAAATTTTCAATCAACAGATTACGATCTGTGATTAAAAGGAATTCAACTACGACCCCCTATCGGCGTACAAATCTCATGGGCTTCGGCCCCAAAACAGATGGCATGGATTACAAAAAAAAATAATAATAATAAATATGGCTTCCACCCGCATCATAAATGTATCTTCTTTTGCTGTGTATAAAATACAACAACAAATCGTATTTTTAAGTCTTATTTTCGAGCGAGAAATAGCGCACACTATTTTTTTATTAAGTGACAGCAAAAATTTAACGAAGGTTTCGTTTAGTTTCTTACATGAAAATTGACTGGGTAATAACATTGAAATGCCATTTATCGCATTTTAATTTTTTTAATAAGTTTTTATTCCTGACTGGTTCCACTTTTTGTGTGACTAAATTTAGTTTGGATTTAAGAGTACGAGGCCGAGACAAAAATTAGAAAAACTGGAAAACGAAAATAAAAAACTAATAATCGTATACTTCGATGTAATAAATACAACTTAATATATTTTGTAATGTAATTTTCCTTTTTAAAATTTATCTGCCATGTGGATAAAATACGTTGAACCGTCGATTTAGCGTGTCGTCATTAGTTGGTGTAAGCGGCCAGTAGTTTAGAAGGCACTGGTATAATCAATGTCTCCTAAAACTACAGGCCGCTTACACCAAATGGCCCGTTCCATACACGGCTTCAAAAACCGGCTTCACTTCTTATCTTTCCCGTTTCCTTATAAAATCGATGTTAACTGCGACATAAAGTTTTTCGGTGAAGCCGAACTAACACAAATAGAAATTAAAATAAAAAATTTAAGGCCATCCCAAAAGGATGTAGATTTTAGTTTAAATTTTATTTTCGAGAGAGCAGAATAAAACAATAAAAAAAATTGTGTTTAAATATAAAATAGTGGTTTAAGTTAGCAATAAAAAATCTATTACGACTTATTTTGAGGCGTAAAACAGCGCTTCATTTGACATCCCGTGTGGAACGGCTCATAGTAAATTTCAAAACAATAAAAATATTAATGCTTTCACCAGTTGTTTTGTTACTTTGTTGTTTGTTAGTGTCGCTCAAACCGTCGAAGCCGGAGGATATGCTTTTTCCAATTTTTTTTAGTAATGCATGTATATTTTGATTTTAGATTTTTTCATTTTTTGCCATTTTTATTTAACATAAGTCGATTTCTAATATCATCCAATTTGAAATTATTGTAATTAGTAGGTTCATTAAAAAATAGCAAAAAAACACGAATATCAAGTAAAATACAGAAAAAATGCATCCTACTGCTTCGATTAATTGTGTGACACTAGTACACTAGGTTTCAGTGGTTGATACTTGGTTTGCATCCAACCTCTGACGGGATTCAAACCCAGTACCTCCCGGTGAAAGTGCCGAAGCTTTAACCACTGCACCACTTGTCCGATGTGACACTAAATACATACTTTATTTTTTGATTTGTTTTTCCACGACGATGACGTGTTGAAAACAGAAACATGGTAATGTTGATTTGCGGAATGATATAAAACTTTAATTTATTTTATGTATTGTTAATAATATTATTATAGTACATTGCTTTACTGGAAATTAAAATTTAAATTAATTATCTGCTAGATGATTAAAAAAATTTTAAAGTTGTGAAATAAACGTTGAACTTGGAAAAAATTAATTTTACTTTAAATCTTAAAACTTTTAAGTAAGCAATTTCCTAATTTTCAAGAATTGATTTTTAAATTTTTTGATTGTTGTTTAATTTTAAATTTGGAAGTCGTCGCAATGTGAAGGTAAAGTGTAAATATTTTAACATTATTATGGCGCTCTCTCGGTTTAGACATAAATTGACGTCATGTGCAAAAAATAATAGTAGTAAGAGGCTTGTTAGTAAGTAGTAATTGGAATAATACAAAAATTCTTAAACATTGTAAATTATGTAACTCGGTCTTAAAAGGTGATCAAAGTGGTTTTAAATTAGCACAAATTTTTGAAAACATTTAAGTTTTAGCAATACATAGTTTTGAATGAATTTTATGAAATATTAAAAACAAAACACAAAGTGGTTCTGAACTAGTAGCTGATATAAAAATAAAATTTAACTAACCACATGCTCCGAAATCTGAGGTTTTTGATATTCGAGACAGAATATAATTGAATGTATAGTGTAATACGATAATTCTTAAACATTTTAAATTATTCATCTTGGTCCCTACGGATCGCACAGAAGTATTTGAAGCGGTTCTGCATTAGTATTAGATGCAGGAAACTAATCTTACCTACCTTAAATAATTAAAAATGTTAAAGAATTTTTGTATTACACTCAATGATATTCTTTCTCTAATAACAAAAATCTCAGAGATTTCCAAGCGTGTGCAGTGTGGTTAGATAATATTGGTTTCTTACATCAAATATACTCATTCAAAATCGCTTCGATCGCCGTCGATCTTAGTGACCGAGTTAAAAAACTTCAAATGTTGTAGAATTTTCATGATAACCTCAATGATATTCTCAGGCTTCCGAGCATGTGGGTCCATGAGATTGGTTTCTTATTACTAAAAATTAAGTGTTTTCTATTTAATAGTGTAGAAATATTTATGTGTATTAAAAATAAATAAATTAATTAATATTTGGTATAGGTACTAGGTTCAAATCAACTAAGAGACTGCGTGTATAGGAATTGTTTATCACTTGGCTAAAAAAGTTTTAATGAACGCTATGAAAGAGAACATCAGAGGACATTAAGTCTATTAACGATGCTACGGCAAATCAATGCTTGTTTTTAAAAATCTTGAAATTCAAAATTGTAAAAAAATGTTTTCTACTCAAAAATCTCCAGAAGCATATACACATCAAACGGGTCCGAAACGCGATATTTTAAAATGCGATATTTCAAAACACGCAGAGTACAAAACGCGATATGGTACAAAACGCGATATGGTACAAAACGGGAATTTAGGATCGGGTTATATCAGTCGGGTGAAGGGGAAATTTAATTTCAGTTTATAGGAATTTAAAAATCGATAGGAACGAGAGTATATAGGATCGGTATAAATCGGGTCGCTACGCTCCCGTCGCTTCGCAATGCACATTCTGTACCATAACGCGTTTTGAAATATCGCGTTTTGAAATATCGCGTTTTAAAATATCGCGTTTCGAGTGGATCCGACATCACAGATCTCCTATATAAATTTAATTCGTATGCGGTTGGTTAGAAGTTGTCAGTTTACAGAAAAGCTACTGTATAAATAAAATTGTGTGTATATGTCGGTACCGTGTCGTTGTTGTTTCTGTGTGATAATATAATATATTTATCCTCATCTTAAATAAAATTATTAAACATAACATAGAGTACATATATAACATGAAAAAAGTAGCTCGAAGCTATTACATATATGAAAATTTTCATATAGAAAAAATTGTACGTGACATAACGTAATTGCTTGGTAATAAAATGTTTTTTTTTTTTTTTTTCATCTGAACTTAAACTTTCCAGTTTCCACTAAATATTACTTTGCTCTCTTCCGTACTACATACATTTTCTTTTCCATCTCGAAACAGGGTTGTGTGTATACATTATGTTGTTTCAAGTTAAATGAATCATGATTTTTCATATTTTGTTCTGTTTGTATATTACTATACATATTAGGGTTTTCTGCGGTCATCCCAAATCATCATCATAATCAAAATATGATCATGAAAGTAACCGCAAAAGAGGACACGACTAAGTAAAGTTTTGATTTTGTTTGGGCAAAGTGGATAAACGAAGGTTGACATATTCCTAAAGCATGTAAAAAAGAGGACGGAGGGTGCACCTCCACATTTTTGACGCGTATACATAATTTAATTATAAATATGTATGTATACATACGGAGAGATGGGAAGCATCGTAAAATGCATAAACATAACTCAAGCTACATAAAGCGACATAAAAAAATCTAGCTCAGACTTCTTTTATAATAAATGTGTTCTTCTTAAAAAAAAATAAATTGATTTGTTTGGTAACTGTACCAGTATACAGTGTTTTTTTGGCAAACGAAAAATATCAAATAAATTTTCATAATTTTCTTATTTTGCAACAACAATCCGCACACAAAATAGATAATAATAATAATAATAACGACAAAATGAAAAGAAAAATCCATAACGATCAAGCAAAGCAAAAAAAAAGAAAAGAAAACAGCACTAAAAACCATTTGTGTTGATTTTTCATTTTTTATTTTATTTTACTGGAAAATTTATTTAACTTTTTCGTCGTCGTCATAACGTTTTTTGGTTTGGCATTTTTTCTACTCTGTCTTATTATTTTGCTTTTTGCATGAAATGGAAATGTCATGAAAAATCCAGATCCAAGAGACATAGAGTACTATATACTATATAGCATTATAACGAAAGAAAATTGAGAAAAATTATGATAATTGCACAATTCTGGTTTGACTTGTTTTTTTTATATATATTTTTGTTCGTTGTGTTTGATTTAGATTTATCATTTTCGTCAGCCATTTTGTGAGCAGAAAATCTATTCATTTATTATGGCGTCGGGGGTGTGCAAACCAAAAATTATACACATATATATGGATAGCTGTTAGTTGCACATTGTCCTGTCGTCTTCATCTCCCTGAGCAATTAATAAGGGTGCTGTATGTATACAACATTCCTCTGTGATATGTTCTGAAAGATTACAGAAGCAACAACGAAACCATTTTTTCACCAATTTTAGTTTTTCATCGTTTTTGTCTCTAATCTCTATTTAGCAATCTTTGTGTTAGCAGAAAAAAATTATATTCGTGTGATATTTCTCTGTACTCTATTGTGGATATTTCGGAAAAAGGAACCCCCATCTCGCCAAACAAAATATTAAACCTGCACACGAAAAACCATATATATGCCCACCTCATTCTTGTGGCTTCTTTTAACGCTCCGCAACTATCTCGGTGTACTCGGTGGAAATGAAATAAAAAATGTTGTTGTCATCATCATAATGTATATATGAAAGAAAAGTGGAAATGTTTTATAGTCTTGGACACAAATCACTATCAGAAAATTTATATTTTCTTTTCTTGTTATTTTTTTTTTTGTGTTGGTTACAACTTATACTATCTTTTGTTCATAATTTACGAGTAAGATTCTCGATATATTTTCAAAAATATAAATTTTCACTAGTCTAAAAACGAATGGTACATAGAAAAAATTAATGTCACAAAGATCAGAAAATCTATATTTCTAATTTTCTTCTTCTCCCCGGAAAACAAAATTATCGAGAAGAAAAATGCACATTGCTGTGTATGGTGCTTATCCTTATTCTTCATCGCGCCAATGTGTGTGTCTCTTCTATGTTTTGTTCATTCTCGCCCTGATATGTAGTAAATTTTAATGGCTTTTCTAGATTCTTCTGGTGTTTGGTTTGTTTATTTTATCTGTGTGAAAAATGATGATGAAAAGAAAAGCGGTAAAAATCAATGATGGAAATAGAAATAAATTAAATTATAACCATCACACAGCATAAGCACACTGTATTCCCCAAAAAAAATTGTTTGGCTAATCTTTTCTCTCTCGCCTCTAATAAATAATTAAAAAGTCTCAATTGTGTTATTAAAAATTTAAGAAAATTTAAGTGGCATGAAAATGGATGTTGTAGGGGATAGAAGATATTTTTGTGCTAAAGTAAATTATGGCATGGCACCAAGAAATAAATTTCTAACAATACATGTGGCCAAATAAATCTATCAACATTTTTTTGTTGTTACACGCGACTGCACTTAGAATAATTCGTTCATTACCACGTTACACATTCATCTCCAGCCCAAAATTATATTTCGTGGTTGAAGAAAAATTTTACATCTTTAAAAAAATTTTCCACAGTTTTTGATTTTACCAGTAGAAAACTCCATAAAATAACATCCTCTTTTGCTTTTTCGAAAAAATCACAAGATATTAACGACCACCCAGTACAAAAATTTTTATTGAGAAAATATTTATTTGAATTAACCATAACACAAATCAGCCAAATTCGCATTAAAAATTACCAAAATTGAAAAATTAGAGGAAACAAAAGATTATTATGACTGAATCTTCTGAATTTTGATCATCACCCTCCATGGGGGTACATAAGACCAGTTAGACTCAATTTGGCCAAATACTTCTCCTCAACCATTGCAATTAACATTCACTGACTCGAGTGATGCCTTTATAATCCTTGATGAGAAAGAAAATGAATTTAGCGCTACCTACTGTACAGCAAGAGGTGATTTCATCAAGTTATAAGCGTTTAAAAAATGTGTATATAATATTTACGAGAAAACGGTTAAAATCAAAAAGATTATAAATTAATTTTCAAACAGTCAGTTCAGCTCAGTTTTTAAATTTCATCGGAAATGACGAAAGAAAAAAACTTTATTTCATCAAAACTCGGCATCTCGTAAGCACAGGCGAGATGACTATTCGGAATGAAACTTCATACTTCAAATTATTCTATTAGTTGGAAGATTCTTGCGGAATTCGGTAGAAATCTGTGAATTTTTTTAATTCAATTTTTGCAATGATGTTGAAAAGTTTTGCAATGATGTTGAAACAAATCTTTTCGCCTTAATGCCACTGGCATGGAGCTATAGTCCATGCATGAGCTTGAGTTTTGCACTTTACATGAATTAGGTTCATGCCGGATTACCTGTCCATTTTAGGCAAGTAAGTGTAAGTGTTCTTGCGGTATTATTATGCGTTCCTTTGATTTTCCTTCCATCTCCAGCTGGGCAAACACTCTATCCGAGGAAATATGGGTAAGTGGCCAGGGTTGGGAAATATGATTTGAATTTCGTTAACCTGTACCGGTGCGACTTTTTTGAGTCTATAGGTAACTAGAGCATACCCATAACTGCATAATTTTTAGTTTGAGCGCCACGTCCAATAAAGAGACTTGCACAACTCTAAAATTGTCAATTCCTCTTTTGCCAACTGACAAAAGTCTTGGGCTCGCTATTTTTGAATTATTTTATGTAGCATTAAGTTTGATTTTATTTTAGGGACAGTAGCCACTTTTTGATGCTCCTTATACGTTAGACAAGTGGAACATTTGTCAGATAATGGTGGTTTGAACCCCAGATTAGAGCTAGCTAAAAATTGCACAGAATTAACTGGGTTTTACATGTAACTCTTCAACAAAGCTGTGCAATAAGTGTCATTTGACTGTACGCAAATCTATCATTGTGTGTGATGAGGATACTGACCCGATAAAGTTTACTGGTGAACGCAAACTTAAACGACATTATCTCTATTTTGAGATCTATGCAGCAGAAGCTCAATATATTGGATGATCTGGAGAAGTCGCAGTCGTTTGTTTGCACAAGCTTAGATGATTTAAACGCGACCATAAAAGATCTTACTAATACTAATACAGAAGCAAATGAAAGGCTGATGGAGCTTGAATGCAAATATTCGCGACAAGAGGCTAAATTAAACCTGATGGAAGCTCAGTTAGACCAATATAATCAAGGGGAAATTAAAAACAATATGTTCATTTGTGGCTTGCCTATTATTCCAATTCAGAATGCCGATGCTCTTGGTCAAGAAGCCTGTAACTTAGTGCTCGAGACTCTAACTAAAGTTGACGTTAACATAAAAACTGATGATATTGTTTCAATTAATAAAATGTTTCACAACAAAACAGCCGATCAACTTTAAAAAACTCATTTATTGTTGAGCTCAAATCGACAGTTATAAAAAATCATATAATCACTAAATATAATGATAAAAAAAAATCCACACCAAATGATGTTAACGGCTTCAACATTATCCAGCACTTCACAAAATTTCAATCACGACTACACAAAGAAGCTAAAAAATTTCAACTACATCACAAATTCCAGTTCTTGTGGTGTAAAAATGGAAAGATGTTTCTTCGCAAGTCAAGCAGTTCGGAGGTACATCATATATATTCAATGAACGATATCAATCGCCTGCAGAATGGATTTCGTACTTCTGGGAACACATCATCTTCTATGGATTAATAGGTACTGTACGCCTATTCTAATTGTTTATCATTATCTAAAAAACTTTAAGATATTTTATTTAATTATTATATTAGTACTTACCTGTATCAAATTTTATAAATTACCCCTATTATGGTTTTCGCATTTTACATTCCCGGTGAATCCAACTCGTCAAATATACAATTTGGTATTATGGTTTTCGCATTTGACATTCCCGGCGAATCCAACTCACATTTTTGGATTATGATATTCACCTAAACGAGCTGAACTGTCAAAACGATTCGCCATCTTTTTGTAGGCGAATCTTATAAAATTGGTTTTTTTGTTTTCATTTCTCAGTCAAAATCAAACAATGGAGGTTCACGTGTAAGTAATTATATTTTTATAACATGTAGAAAACAACAAATCCCAGCCAATTTTCGAAATTAACGGGAGATGGAGAAAAATACCGATATTGCAATGGGAATTCCCAGCTTTAAAAAATAGACAATTCGTATTCCTGTTTTGGAAGGATTTGACCGTAATGTTGAATAACTTGGGGCCTCTTATAAAATAATGTACTAGGCAGAGTAAACGGATGACATTGGTCCCTTAACGATTTTCGCATCTGTGCCATGTTAATATTTTCATCTGGTTTATTAGAAAAATATAGAACCACACTAGATAACATAATTTTAAACTGATTTTAGATTAATTGAAAAAAAAAACGTAATTTATAAAAACAAAATCTGAATCATAAATGATTACAACAACACAACTATTGACAAAAAACCACAAACGTCAAAAAAAATTGTTATAAAAATTATTATTCGGCTAGTGTTACTAGATGTGCACTCGCCAAAATAAAGGCGAAAACCATAATACGAAAACCCAACTTACACGGATTTAAGATTCACTGGGGTATAATATTTTTTCTTTTACACAAAAACAAACTAAACCGAATATGTCAAATTGCCCATGCCACACGTAAAAAAAAAATGCCGCATTTTTCTTCGTTTCTTTCCCCGTTTACCTATGATACAAGTTTTAATTGCGACTTAAACAAATTTTCTGTTCTACCACACAACTCAAACATAAATGAAATAAAAAATATTTCAAGGTCATTTTTGACTCATTTTAGTTAAAATTTTATTTAAGAGAGAGCAGAACAAAACATTGGTAGAAAAAAAATGCCAAAATACAAAAAATGCTCGTGTGGCATGACTGAATGACATTTTTTGGTTATTTTGTTTATATTTTCGTCTCACAAATTACTGTATTTTTCCGTAGTACAATTTTATTGGCTGGTGCTACACGAGATTTTAATTTCTGGTTTCAAACTAAGTCGTAATAGATTTTTTATTGTTAATTTAAACCATTATATTAAATGAAAACACCTAATTTTTTGTATTATTTTATTCTGTTCTCTCGAAAATAAAATTTAAACAAAAATCTACATCTCAAAAATGACCTTAAATTTTTTTATTTTCATTTCAATCACGACGCCTAAAAGGGATGCTTGGCTCTTCACGAACATTTTCACTTACAGTTGTTACTGTTTTACGAGTACTTTCGATTACGAACTGGACAACCTGCAACTGATCCAGTTTCATCAAAACGTTCAACAATTTTCCGAATTTCAGGCTCCGTAGGACGACCATTTTGACCAAAATAATCACGTAATTTACGAAATTTTTTTTACAGAACGATACCTTTCGTAATAGTTTTTGATAATCAAAACGAGTTGTTGTGTTAAAAACGAACACATCGCTAAAAATGACATATTTTTTTTTTTTTATTGGTAACTGTAACTATGCGATCTGTTTTGGGGCTCAAGGCTCACCCTTCTCTTCCGCGGTTAGGCTTTTTACGTCCTTACTTTACGCCTTCCGGCCAACTCGAGGACGTACGGCTATAGGACCGATTTAAGACCATCTACACATTGCAAGCTCCATGCCAGCCTATACCGGCATGGAAGATGGGTCGGCCCATGATGATGTGTTAAATAGATGTGTTACATTTCACCACAGATCGAAATCTGTTGATGAAATTTCACTTTGCATCCTGCCCCTATCGGGATTCGAACCCGGTACCTCCCGATCCAAACGCCAAAGCTTTAACCACTGTGCCATTTGGTCGGTAAAAAAATGACATAGTTTTGACTTTTAATTTGTCAAAAAAAAAAAAAAATTCCGGTGGCAATAAATATTTTGATTGAGCTTAAAAAAATCAACAGATGGAACACTCTGTATAAGGTGGTATTTCGAGAAATCACTCAAGGCACAATCATGAAACTTGATCAGTATGTTTAGTTTAACCCGTTTAAGTGCGATTCCAGTACTAAAAGATTTGATTTTCAGAAATCATCCACCCAAAATTTTTCTAAAATTATTTTTTGAAGTAAGGGTTAAACCAATTAAAGGGTGTACTTCGAAATCCCTGTTTTCAAAATCCTAGTTTCAAAATCCCGGTTTTCAAAATCCCGGTTTTCTTTTCTTCTAGTTCTAATTGCAAAAAATAATTAATAAAGTTTTGTAATTGCAAGATTTAGCACTTGCAACATTTTGTAATTGCTACATTTTGTAGTTGCAAGATTAATAAAAAAAAGCAATATTTTGCTAATGCAAAAGGGCTGACGGCTTCGATAACTCACACGGGCCTTAATTTTGTCAAAAAATCATTTAAGAGTCCCATTTTCCCACATGCTAAATTTTAAAAATTCAAACTGGGATTTCCTAAAAATCGGTTTTTTTTTATTCAAAACCGGGATTTTGAAAACCGGGATTTGGAAAAAAAAATCCGGGATTTTGAAAACCGGGGTTTAGAAAAAAACCGAGATTAGACACCCCTAATTAAAAGCTTTGTCAGCATAAACATCAATTAAGAAGCAGAAATTTATTTGTTATAGAAGTTGGGATTTTGGCTATTGGTCTCAAGTAGTTCTAATATTAACCTTAACCATTGCAAAGTTTCAAATTGAAATTTTGGGTACTGAACTTCTCGAAAGGTCGGGACTACTCAAAAAATATACATAGTGACACCGATAACCAATATCTAAGTGTATTAAGATATAAAATGTGTTCTCGACGCGGCTGTATGTATGTGTCACTCTCGCAATGTGGCCAACATATTACGTCGTCTTAAAACTTTGCACTGATAAAGGTATAAGAACCAGAATTACTCGATAATCACAGTGAGGCTCGTGTCACACTCGCAACTTGCGATAAGAAATAATGTTTTTTCTAAAAGCGCTATATGTATATGGACCATTCTGGATACCATATTGTCTTGTTCTTGGATAAAAAAAATATTTTCGATTCAGTCAGTAATTTTTTTAATACTACAAACATTTACAACATTGTAAAGAAAAACTATTATTAATTGAATTTTAATTGTTTGGGTGTTTAATTGTTTTGTAACGTGTAATCTTTCAAAAAATATTTTCATATTAACTGAATCTTTCAAGTTTTTTTTATATACGATGGTGTTTCGATTTTAAAAAAAAAAATCAGATGTAGAGCTGATAGTATACGATATGAAATTCGGGTCATATTTTACTATCGTGATAGTAAATTTTGTTTGCGCACTGATTCTAAAAAAACTTGCACGACAACTATTTTTTCTTGCATATAAAATGCGATAGAAAATCAAGTTTTAGTGTTGTTATAGCATATTTTTTGGTTGATTTTGGGCCAAGTTCACATCAGTGTTGTGCCGTATTGTCTTTACCACCTAGATATTTAATATGCATCTAGCGTCGACAATGTACGTATAAAATTAAAAAACTGGCGTCGACAATGTAAAGAATGTAGACAATGTCGAAAATTTTTCTTTCTGTTAACAATCATCAAAATTCTGTGATTTATTTGTAGATAGAATTCATTCTTTCTTCACATTTAAAAATTTGACCCCAAGTTTTCAATAAATTTATGTATGTGTTACGGTTAAAGTGCGAAATCGTTAAACGTACGAACTTAAAAATTTTTAAAATCGCTTACACGATTAAAAATGTGGAACAGAAGTGGCCACAGTACGCATCATTCCACCTTTCTTAATTTTTGGTTGACTGTCGGTGATATTTTATCTAGGATTATCGTTGCTAATATCTTAATGATTATGTTGAGCAGGGATATATCCTGCCAATTTTTACATTCTCTTAGGTCTTAGGACGCTGCTTGGAAATCGTTACAATCAAGCCTTATTTTTTCTCGGAATTCTACACTTTTGTCATTACTGGTGTTAGAGCTTTCGCAGTTGTCGATATGTTTCCTTTGAATACTTCATCTGTTGTTAAGAGTTGACCAGATGCATCTCTTTATAGGTAGCGTGTCGGTGAATTTTCTAGTTGTCTGTCGTACGCATTTCGTATGCATTGATGTAGTACGCGCATGTTTGGTGTTGTTGCAGCCTCTTCTGCTGCCTTAAGATTGTTTCAGTTTATTGCCTATGGCCACTACTTGCAATTTTGTTGATTTTGTCGTGGGGTTTTTCTTCATATTGACTTTTTCATACGCTCCGAGGTAATTTTTTGCCGGCGTTCCTCAATTTTGATACAATTTTTATCGCAAACCAGGGTTTCCGTCTCAATTGCCCAAGTACCCAAGTGTGGTAGCTGTAACGATATAGGCTTCTTCGATTTGTTACCACTGTTGCTCCAAACTGATGGTGGCTTTTTTATTGGTTTGGAGGTTGAGCTTGAGTGTTTCTTGTGTCAGCATCTTTTAATAATCTATATCGGTGTTAAATTTCTTCCGATTTTTCTTGATGCGTTTTACTAATTTTAAATTGTGATATTAACAGTTGATGGCTAGTGTGAATGTCTGCACCGCTCAATGACTTGACTTCGTTGTTCTGCGAATAGGTGATGCAATGTGCATTTCAGTCCATTTTTGTGTTGAATTTTTTTTTTGTGTGGAAATTTTCTGCCTCCTATGAATAGCTGATGTGTGACGCTAAGTTGTTCCACATTTGCTGATCATTTTATTCCTGATTTTAAATCAGTCAATTAAATTAGTTGAAAGTTAAAAAAATCAACCAGTCGATCGCGTTCGACCTTATGGACACCTCTTGGTTATATGCATTGCTGGTTATCAGGTCGATGCTATATCTGTTCCATCATATCTGTGTCTCTTATGTTATTGTGGCTTGTTATTAGTCATAGAACTCATCCTTGCTTGGTGGTTTCAGCTATACGTTACGATTCTACGATTAATTTTATCTTGCTACGATTCTACGATTGATTATTCTGCTATTAACTGGGTTTTATTTCTCTAGTACCTCCTTTGCTTTAGCTATTGTTAATATGGAGACGCCTTATTCATAGCGTCCAGAGAGTATGCAGTTTTCTCTTCACTGAGGCCGAGAATTTCAATTTTGTAACGATGTTTTATTTCTTTTTGTACCAGCTTTAATGCTTCTGTTAAAGTACTGATGCTACAATTTCCGATTCGTGCCTGTGTAAGGTAGTTGAGGGTCGATATTTTCCAATTTGAATATTTTTTAAGTATTCGTTTCTGTAATGATTTTGATTTGTGGATTAATAAAATATTGGTCCAATGGAACCCTCACCAACTCCTCGGGCTTCTGAGTAAGGTACACTGGCATGCCGGGACGGCGGTTTTGTTCCATTACATTATTCACTTTCTTTGTATGGTTTTTCCAAGCGGTCGCCCAAATTTGTGCTAATCCAAGCAATAATGGTGATGAAGTTCTTGTTATCTTATATCTATCTCTGCAACTCTCCAGCTATTTCAAGAAAGATAACTAATGTAAAAAGTACCGAGAAAAACAAACATCAATTGACAACCAATTTGTGGACATAATGGATAGCACTTGCAATAAAAATCCCCACCTGTATTCTTGTTCAAAACAAGATGAATCACAGCTACTAGACAATTTTAATCTGGGAGACCACATAAAACAGTCTGTGGTGCACAAACTCGTCGTGACCGCCATATCTGTACACCACCTTTTTTTTATTTTTGTAAAATTAGGGTCGAACCACAACCAAAAATAATAAACCAAATCAACTCACAGAGCATACCCAATAGAATTCCTTATGACTTTTTACTTACAGAAACGTATGAAAAAAAAAAACTTGAAAAAAAAAATTCTCAAGCTTTTTTTCATACTTTTCTGTAAGTAAAAAGTCATAAGGAATTCTATTGGGTATGCTATGTCATTTATCCTACCAGTTTTGTAGTAACCCCAACTATCGTTACTTAAAAAACGGACGTTAAAATCAGAAATACAGTATTCTATTGAAAATGTTCATGACAGACGGCACATGCGAGTTTATTTTAAACCATAACTGAATTTAGGGGTATATCCTCTATCTGGTCGCAAATTAAAGGTCGATTTATATTATCGGCGCGGCACAGCACATCTCATACCAAAAAAAATATTGTTACATGCATTTACTATGAGAGTATTTATATTATAAGTGCATCTCGGTGCGGTACAGTACAGCGCATATCGTATAATCCAAAAAGAATATTTGAAAACAAAACGCATACAAATAGATACGAAAGCAAACCGAAATATATACAAATAAAATAAACAAACACCGGATTAAATACGAACTCAATATATGAGCTGAACCGAGCTGATAATATAAATCGTTGAGGCATGAGACGATGCATGACTGTGCTGTGCCGCGCCGATAATATAAATTTACCTTAATTATTTGCGAACAGAAAGATGGTTACTAGATTTATTTTTCCATGCCAATTGAAACATTTTTTTTTTATTTAAATTTGTTTTACGATTGTAAAGTAAAAATGCATGAAAAGACTGCGACCTTGGAAAATGCGTAACAGTCTTTACGTGTGTTTCTACTTTACAATCGCAAAACAAATATAAATTTACAAAAAAAGTTTCAATCGGCATGACAAAATAAATCTAGTAACCATAGTTCGCCTTGCAATTAAATAGTTTGCGACGGGATAGAGGATATACCCCGTCTCATACAGTGTTATGATAATCGATCAAGTTTAGGAAAGTGCATTGCATACCGACATTTTGTTTGGACGTTACAAAACTAACTCGATTTCAACCAGAATGAAAATTATTAATTACTATAAAGCTTGCTTTATATAGAAAAAATCTTAGAAAATTCTTCCGTTTTTCGGATTCCTTTTCAAAGGATTACATATCGACGCCAATATAAAATTGATGCTTCAAATTTGAAAGTGTTACAGAATTGCGTAAACCAAAGTTTGAAAGTTACTGGAGCTACCAGTGAACGCTGAAGAAACGCCCACTATTTTCAATATAATTTATTTTATTAAACCTGGATTAATAAAATAAATTAATTTTATTCCACCAACGAAAATGAAATCGCTTATGGTTGTACCAATATCGAAAACATCGATTGACCAACATATTTCAATCTCACCTATTTATTTTATAAAAATTGAATTTTATCTTCTAAAATATAGGTAAACCTCAATTTAAACTGCAAAACTGAAAAACAACAAAAAAGCACTAATCATAGCCTTCATAGCCATCTTTGTCTTCATATTCTACCTATTCGTCGAGTTTGTCGCATATTCTTTTGGCTATTTACTGGTGGATGAGCGTTTTCCATTTCTTGAATTCTTGCCTATAGATGTTTGACATTTTTTAAGAATTAGTCTTTCTGTTCTTTCTAGACGCAAAGTCTTATAAACAGGAAGCATTTCTTTTCTGTAACCAGTTGATCCTCCTCGAATGCAATGATCTCTACTTTGATTTTTTCTTCTATTTGCAACTTTTGGTTTCTCCCAGAATCCATAAAGCTGGCGTTCCTTGAGAAGTGTTGAATTTTAAGAATAAAACTTATTTTTGGATTTTGTGATTGGATCGCGGGGAGTATTGTATTTCCTCCCCACCCTTCAATGTCCGTGAAAACTGACGAGCTTTCCCGATCAGCCACCTTAGGGACGCGATCTTTATCGGTTTCATTCTGGGCCGATAGTTAAAAAAATAAAAATTTTAAATTAAAAAATTTATTTTACGAACATCTTTCCAACATCTTTCATTGAGCCAAATCTCAGAACAAACTCTTTTTTTTTTTTTTTTTTTTTTTTTTTTTATTGGTAACTATGCGATCTGTTTTGGGGCTCAAGGCTCACCCTGCTCTTCCGTGGTTATGCTTTTAACGTCCTTACTTTACGCCGTGCGGCCAACTCGAGGACGTACGGCTATAGGACCGATTTAAGACCATCTGCACATTGCAAGCTCCATGCCAGCCTATACCAGCATGGAAGATGGGTCGGCCCATGATGATGTGTTAAATAGATATGTTACATTTCACCACAGATCGAAATCTGTTGATGAAATTTCACTTTGCATCCTGCCCCTATCGGGATTCGAACCCGATACCTCCCGATCCAAACGCCAAAGCTTTAACCACTGTGCCATTTGGTCGGTACAAACTCTTTTTTCGCACCAAAAAGTATAAAGAAATCAACAACAAAATAAATATTTTACATTTTCTAACAATTAACTACATAGTCTAGTCCACATGCACGGGGAATGCGTGTAAATGATATTGGGAGTTAGTTCGGAAAAAATACCATAGTATGGTTTTGAAGCTAGTTACTATTACTTTTGCTCAATACAAAATGAAAAATATTTTCAAATCAAGTATGCAACTACACTCGCGAGCAACTCAAGCCTCCGTCCGCACAAAAAAGACAAAATAACTTTTTATTGACAGTTTAGTATTGACAAGGACACCTGTATCAGTAAAATACGGTATAGATTTCTTTTCAAATTAAAACAATAGTAGCAATATGCGATGTTTTGGTGAAAACAATTGTCGTGCTGCAATCTCGTGTATTATACCAGGTTGACCGATATTTGTCATCAGTCACTTATCAGGTGTTGACCTGAACAAATGTTCACCAGTTTTAATCGTTGTTTCCTCAAAATCGTGGATACTACTCCACAAGAAGCCGCTCACGTTGTTGCTTTATTGCAAAAAGGACGCAATCAAGGAGAAGGCGCTCGTCCGATAAACATGAGCCAATCTGCTGCCTTAAGACTATCCAGAAGGTTTAAAAAACGGGTACCTTCAATCGGAGACCACATACTATCCAGTATGTGTGTATACATCTGAGAGGGCCGATCGATTTATCGTTATAATTCGTTAATTTATTTGTGCATTTTTGGTGTTTTATTTACAGACGTGCTTCTGATAAGTATATTTGCATGTTTTTAGTTTAGCTCTAATTAGTCAGTTTTTTTTTTAAATTATATTCGATTTTATATATTAATTGAGTATATGTGTATACATATAAATATATAATATTCATTTTTTTCAATTATTTCACTTACTCATTTATATATTTTTTATCTGGTGCCGTAATTAATACTCAATAATACGTACACATTGGTTACTAACGGGAACATTGTGAAGTGTTTTGTTATCCTATTTAAGCTAAACTTAACTGAAACCTGTGCCGCTTAACATTTTTTTTTTTTAGTATTTGTTTTGCGTGTGCAAGTGGTTCTAATTTTTATTGACAATGACCTCACTAATCAAACGTTGTTTTTGTAATACGTCTTCCAATCATACATCCGAACGTGTTCCGTTATTACGTGTTGATGCAAATTTTATAAAAAAAATTGATTTTATTTGTATGGATTGTAAAAGCAATAATGTTAACGAACAACTTTTATTGTTAAATGAATCAATGGATGTAATTACTCGCAGTCTTGACGATTATAAAACCGGGTATAATGAAAACTGTAATCGTTTATTTAATATGGAGAAGAAGTTAAGTTTGTTGTGTAACAATTTAGACGAAATTTCTTTTACCTTAGATCATACCGAAGATTGCATTGCCGCTAATACTAAATCAATCGCGCTTTCTAATTTCGGCAACGAAAATTTTTTCATGAAAACTACTAAGTTTATCGACAACTTTGATTCAATCATTAATGAAGCGGTCAGTATTAAGATTGAATCAGTAGTTTCCGGTGTTAAGAACATCTTGAGCAACATCCAACACAACAATCAACTTACAACTGACAACATTAACAACAATATCAATAAACATCTTGCATCGAATACTAAAATAATCATGAGTTTATCCAACGATATTAATTCTCGTATATCGGCATGCACTACTGCAGATACCAGGTCGAATAAAACCAATGATGACTCCCTAACCATGCAACTCGAGAAGGAATTGAAAGCTACCAGGGATGCTTGCCATGAACTAACGAACTCCCTTTTAATTCACAAACCAGCTTTAATTACAGATCGCGCTAATAATCTGAGTCTTCATCAGGAACTTTCTCCTGCCACAGCTATCAATCATTTAAATAACAGCCTAGCCCGTTCATCTGAAGTTGTTCCTGCTAGCATTGATACCAACTCCAGCAACTCTCAACACAGCAGCAACAGCAATATTAATCCTCCACACATTCTTAGGACTGTCGCTAAACCGAAAATTATATTTGTATCCCGGTTGTGTACCAATACAACTAACGCCGATGTTATATCACACGTTAATTTTATATTAAATCAGCACAACATCCAAGGACAAAATGTCAAATGTAAAAATATATCCCGCTTCAATGGACAAGTTGCGTCATTTAAATTAGCCATTCCTGAAGCTATATTTGACGTATTACTTTCCCCAGAGTCATGGCCCGAAACCACTTATCTCAAAGAATTTGTCGATTTCCGAAATAATTTTAATAACTTGGCAGTACCAAAAAGCTTAAATGCCTGTCCCTCTACTGCCAAAACGTAAGGGGACTGACAACTAAATCTCGCGACATCTTTTTAGCAATTCAAAGACTTCCATTTGATGTTTTTGCACTCACTGAGACCAATTTGAACAGTGATTTCAACAGTAACGAATTTTTTACCTCGGATTTTAACGTCTTCCGGAAAGATGGTTTTTATTGTTCAGACACGAATTTAATCGATAGAGCGGTTCTTGGTGCAGTCCACATCAATTTTGATAGTCAAATTGTTATCATTCCCAACACTGATAATATCGAGTTAATGTGTGTCAAAATTAAAAATAATAAAAATAATGTTTTTATTTTATGTTGCTATATTCGCCCACTAAGTCAGATTGTAAGCTATCAGCTTCTTACTAATGCTGTTGACTTCGTCTTTGACCTGATGAATACTAAAGATGAAATCTTTGTTCTTGGTGATTTCAATCTCCCCGGACTTAATTGGGATTATTCAGATGATAACACTCATTATGTTGCTTCGAATGCACTAACCACCAAAGAAACTTTGTTCACTGACAATATGTTGAACTCTGGACTATTTCAGATCAGCAACGTTAAGAACAGTCTGAACAGGCAGCTTGATTTGGTGTACTCCTCGGTTACCAACAATAGCGTCGCTTCTGAAACCAATCGAATCCTCTGTGCCATAGATATATATACCACCCTCCCATTTTAATCACCTTTTGTATGGAACAAGTCAGTCTAAATGTCAACTCTAAAAGTCCACAACTTTTCAATTTTCGTAAGGCCGACTTTGTGAAGCTTAAAGATTTATTGGCTAACGTTGACTTTAAGACAATTTTAAATGATCGTAATGACATAGAAACACAAACTGTCAATTTTTACTCTGCAGTTTTTGAATGTTTTGAACAATCCATTCCGTATACCCGCCAAAAAACTGTATCGCCATCACCTCCTTGGTATAATAATGAATTACGAACATTACGTAATCTTAGGAACAAACGTTGGCAAAGATTCCTAAAAACTAAATCAGACTCTGATTACTCTAACTATTTAAATAGTTATAATGATTTCAGTAGATTGTCTGACGAACTTTATGGGAATTATCTCAGATTCATGCAATCCAATCTGATCGCTGATCCTAAGTGTTTTTGGCACTTTATCAATCTGAAGAAAAAGTCCGACGGATACCCTTCCACTTTGAAGTACATATAAGGATCATTCTTCTAATGATCCTAAAGTCATAACAAACCATTTTGCTAACTTCTTCAGTCTGGCTTTCACAAGCAGTGATTTTAAACCTGATGAATATTACTTTACATACATGAATAATTGTAATCAAACAACCTTAACTTCTATTGAAATCGATTATGAATCCGTGGTACAAAAGATTTCCGAACTTAAAGATGATTTTTCATCCGGCCCTGACGGTCTACCAACCATCGTCCTAAAAAATGGCAGTGATTTTCTTGCTCAGCCACTGACGACACTTTTCCAAAAGTCGCTTTCGCTTGGAATTTTTCCATCTATTTGGAAAAGTTCTTTTATAGTTCCGATTCATAAGAACGGCTGCAAATCAGACATCTGTAATTACCGACCTATTGCAAAATTATCTAGTATTCCAAAGCTGTTTGAAAGTATTGTTTATGATTCACTGTACTTTCATTGTAAACCGTTGTTTTCTGACAATCAGCATGGTTTTCTCAAAGCACGGTCCACGACCACAAACCTTATTGAATTCACTTCACAAACACTAAATACGATGGAAGCAGGAAAATAGGTTGACGATATCTTCACCGATTTTAGCAAGGCGTTTGACAGGATTTCTCATGAAGTTATTTTGTTTAAGCTTAGGGCCCTTGGCTTTTCTCCCCAAATTCTCCGTTGGGTGGGCTCGTATCTCAAAGGCCGTTTATACCATGTTCTATTCAGGTCATCAGTATCAACTCATATATCAGCAACATCTGGAGTGCCCTAGGGCAGCCATCTGGGGCCAATTTTTTTCATTCTATCAATCAACGACGCTGATTGTTTAATAAAAATTCATCGATATCTATATACGCCGATGACATGAAGATTTACAAACGGATTTCAAACACTACCGACAAGAGCCTATTACAATCCGACCTCAATAACTTCTCCACTTGGTGTGAAAAGGACAACCTTGATTTGAACGTGGGTAAATGTCAAACAATCACCTACTCTCGAAAACGTGTACAGTCCATTTCTCGCAACTATTACATTAACAGCGATGTCATTACCAGAGCCAGTTCTGTTCGTGATTTGGGAGTCATTTGCGACAGTGAATTGAATTTCAGTAACACATCGATCGTATTATCAATCAAGCCAACTCTGCCCTCGGTTTCATCAAGCGTTGGTCGAAAGAATTCGATGATCCTTATGTTACGAAGGCTCTCTATTCAACATTCGTTTGTTCCCTGCTCGAGTATGCTAGCCAGGTGTGGTCGCCTTATCATGAGGTTCATATTAAGAGGATTGAAGCAGTCCAGCGAAGATTTCTTCGCTTTGCTTTACGCTACCGTGGATGGACATGTTCAACCTGCCTCCATATCAAGATCGTCGAAAGCTAATTAAATTACAACCACTTAGTAAGCGCCGAGTTGTTGCAGACGTGCTTTTCATTCATCAAATACTAACCGGCGGTATCGATTCTCCAGCTCTGCTTGGTAAAATTAATCTAAATATAAATTCGCGAGATTTAAGAGCGCAATTTTGGAGACAAAACGCTGAATTGTGGTTCAGCATCGCGGAAAGCCAATTTACACTAAACAAAATAACCTCAGATGAGGATCAATTTGATATCGTCTTATCCAGGATTGAAGAGGATGTATTGGAGGGAATATCCGATGTGATTGCAACGCCACCTTAACCTGGAGAGAAATACGACACCCTCAAAACCGCATTAATCAAAAGGAACACGTCTTCCACGGAATCGCGTCTAAAACTACTCCTTTCTGGTAGTCTGACAATGGGAGACGATAAACCATCAGTATTTTATCGCAGGCTCAATTCAAAAAGTGGATCCTTGGCAGCCGTCAACGCGGAATTGCTAAAATCTATTTGGTGTCAAAATTTGCCAACCGAATTACAACCGTTTTTAGCAGTTTGGTCAAATGAGGATATCGATAAGCAATGCCAAATTGCCGATCAGATTTGGGAAGTCCAAATGGCAAACACTACTAAATCCATTAACGCAATACGGACTAGTCCTATAAGTAATAAACCACATAATAGTCCTAGTTCTGAGGAATATGATTATTTAATAAAAAAAATTAAAAGTCTGGAAAGCCAGTTAAGCAATCGTAATGACAGATCCCGTTCGCACCAACGACGACCCTATCGTCCACACAGGAGCAACAGCCGTCAAAAACAATTCTCAGATGGACTATGCTACTACCATCATTTTTTCGCTGAGCGGGCGATTGATTAATGCTACTCTTCTGAACCATCCGTCTGCTGATGCCAAGCTTGCAGTTATGGTGGATGCTTCAGATAACTCAATTGGTGTTGTCGTCCAACAATATGTTAATGAAGCATGGCAACCATTGAGTTTCTTTTCAGTTAAACTTAATGAAACTCAAAAACGATATAGCACATATGATCGTGAACTTTAAGCAGCGTATTCTTCTATAAAGCATTTTAGGCATTATCTAGAACGTCGCGAATTTACACTCTTCACTGATCATAAACCGCTAATTTATGCGTCAAAGAAAAATCCAGAGAAGGCATCACCGAGACAACTGCGACATCTCGATCTGATATTACAGTATACTTCTAATATTCAGCATATATCGGGAACAGACAATGTGATTGCCGATACGCTTTCACGAATTAACGAAATTACTATCGATAGTAACCTCGACTACGAGCAAATTGCAAATGAACAACAAAACGATGACGAGTTGCGGGCGCTTATGGAATCTTACAACTCAGTTAAAATTGAGGATTTTCCAGTTTTTGATACGAAGAAAAAAATATTTTGCGAAATATCGACCGGGCAAATTAGGCCCTACATTCCGAAAGAATATCGTCGAACAATATTCGACCATGTACACAATCTTTCACACCCCGGCATTAAAGCCACATCAATTATGGTCGCGCAAAAATACTTTTGGCCTAAAGTTAAATCAGATTGCCGGAAATGGGCACAATCCTGTTTAAGGTGTCAAAAGTCAAAAATTTGTAGGCACGTCAAGAGCCCGATCGGAACTTACCCGATTACCACCAACCGGTTTGATGAAATCCACCTCGATATCGTGGGACCCCTACCTACATCGGAAGGAAATCGATATTGTATAACGCTTATCGATCGTTATACTCGCTGGCCAGAAGCCATTAGTAACGGATCGTGGATCTCAGTTCGAATGTCATTTATTTAACGAACTTTCGAAACTGCTTGGATTCAAACATAAACGAACAACAGCGTACAACCCTGCTTGTAACGGCTTAATCGAAAGATGGCATCGTAGCTTGAAAACAGCGATCACTTGTAAAGGAAATCAGCAGTGGACTAGATCTTTACCATCGATCTTACTCGGGTTACGTACAGGTTTTCGCGAGGGTTTTAGTAACACGTCAGCATTCTTAGTATATGGCGAAAATATAAGATTACCAAGCGACTTTCTTCAACCAGCTGAAAAATCATATGCTCAATCGGATTTGGCTAAAAGGTTAGTTAACACATTCAAAGAAATAGCTCCAGTACCACCTTCGCGACACAGAGAAGACAACATTTTCTTCTTCAAAGAACTACGTACATGTTCACACGTATTCGTTCGCACTGATGGCTATCGAGCACCATTTCAAACTCCTTACGAAGGTCCCTTTCCAGTCATTGATCGAAATGAAAAATATTTTACAGTCCAAATTAAAGGTAAACATTCGAATATTTCAATTAATCGATTGAAACCTTGTTTTCTCGAGACCGAGGACGCATTACCAGAGCCAAATGCCAAACTGAACAAACCAACGGCGCTGGAACCTTTTGCGAATATAGTAAAACATAAACAAGAATCCGTGAATAAACGTACACTTACGTTTAATAGTACGCCAACAGTTCATGTGATTCCTGAACAAATTACAAGGTATGGGCGCCTCAGTAAACCGCCGCAACGTTACGTTCCTACGAACTAAAAGGGGAGTGATGTAGCGATAGATTTTGCACTACCCTGTCTCGCCAATTTTTCGAACTCGAAATAGGTGACGCCATATTTGTAAAAAAAGTATATATGCAGGTTTTTTTGTGTTCTCGAGGTACGTAGTGTTTGGTATTTGATCGTAACCATATCGGTCATATTTGGTTTATGAATGTGGTAATTAAATAATAAAATGTAATTGTTATTTATAAAAAAATATTGTATGAATAAAATTTAATTGTTAATAATAATAAATAAATAAATATTGTATGTATAAATTTAAATAAACTATTAATCAAGTTAAGTGCAAACACTCACGAAAATTACTAACAAGCTAACAATTACCGACTTCCATCTCGATTTCGACTCCAAAGTGTAATTTGCTTACTAATCGTTGCTATTACTTACTTTATTTTGATGCTTCTTCAATGTTTTTTAAATACCATACCGTTTCAAATAAGGCCGTAGGTGAATCTGTGATAAACATAAATCTCTTCATTGTTATTTTTAACTGCCCCGATTTATACATAGCTGTTTCTAAAAATCCAATCCCAAAGCCAAACTTAGGTTTGTGAATGACACTTTTTCATAATTTAATTTAATGCTTGTTATGTACCGCACAAATGAAATGAAACAAAAAAAAACATAATCCAACATTATAAAGGTAGCAGCAAGAATCGAAAGAGAAAGACATTGCTTCTAGATATGTAACCTAATATAGTTAGGTTTCTGTTGATGACAACTAAAGATATGGGTCCTCAAATTTCAATCGAATATTATTTTAAGCATATTTGTATGTATGTATAGTACAAGAATTACATATTCAAAAGAAAATTATTTTATCTGCAATTTTCATGTATTTTTTTTTTTTTTTTACTTTCCTCCGCTTTTTATATTCGTTTTTGGAAAAGTAAAAATTTAAATATTTCTGATAAATGTTAACATTCCTTGGTAAATAAAAAAAGCTCAACCAAAAAATATAAGCAAAATGCTTTTTTTTATATTCAACTGTAATTTATTTTTCTCTCATCTCTTAATTATACTTATAAAAAAGAAAAACAATTTTTCACTACTTTTCCAGTTTTATTTTTTTATTTTGTTGGCAATTTTCATTATTTACATTCTAAAATTTTAATGCTTTTCGTTTTGCAATTAAAAAAATAAACGTAGTAAAGTACTAGTATAGTGTGCTTATATGTAGTGGAGAAAAATTCTTACTAAAACCACGAAAAAATAAATCTTTTAAGCAAGAATTACTACAAAATAGAAAGAAAATTGGATTGTATCATGCAAGAATTTTCCACAGCTTCAATTTTTAATAGTTATTCCCTTAGACACAACAAAACATAGTCATGTTCATGTCTATCTCACATGCATATATACATACATATACGTAAAGATCCGAACATACAAGTATTTATATGGTTATGTACCATATACGTAATCATCATAATCAGCATCAACCAATCAAAAATGTTGAATATGTAAATGTTTTTTTGTAAACTTTCTATTCCAAATCTAATTTGTCTTTTGTACATAACTATTTCGAAAAATATTTGCGCCTTGACTTTTCTCTCATCTACAGATATACATGTAGCATTCATCGTATGAGGACTTTTCTCTGTAGATATGTACGAATGCTATATACGAATAATATATGTATGTTCATCTAGTCTCGCCAAACAAAAATTATATTTTAAATAAAAAAAAAATATGAAAAATTGCAATTTTCATTTTTTTATGAACGTACGTAGGTATGTATTCTGTTTTTGCCCATTTCTGACAAAAAAGATGAAAAAGAAAATAAAATGCAAACAGAAGATAATATAATATTTTTCCTGTGTGTCACAAACTAAGTAGCCTATAGAGATGATGGGATGACCAGAAACTAAATGCAAAAAAAAAAAAGTTTAAAATGAAAAGCTCTGTGAAACTATTATGTATTGCAGGAGAAAAGAACTCTAAACGAGAGGAAAAACTATCCGTACAGTAAAAAAAGAAGAAAAATTGTCTCTGAAATAAAATTATGTCTGATATCAAGTCAACGATGACCATCCAGAATTAAAAATACGTTTATAATTTTTCCCATAGTTCTGTTTTTAATTTTTTTTTATTTTTTTATTTTACCACCCATCACATACCTCAGCATGTATGGTACATACTACATTCATCGTTTTATTGTTGTTTGTTCCCTGCGCAACAACATTTTATTTATAAGAGCTTGGACATCGGACTCCACACATATAGTCTTAAATCAGACGAAAAAATAAAACCCGACATGAAAATTGGTCATCTTAAATATAGAAAGAAATTCAATTTTAACCTCACAAAAGAAAAGCGCATTGTAAGACCTTTTATCAAAATTCATATATCAACGTGGAAATAATGTTAAAAAACCAAACTAAACACTACACACAGTGTAAAGTGTCGACAAGTTAAAAGATTATGACCTCATCTTATTATTTTCTTGTTCTTTTTAATGTTTTTGGATTTTTTGTTTGTTTGTTTGCTAGTTTTGTATTCTGCTTTAAAAAGTAAAACAAGAATGTGTGTAATGTCACACGTAAAGTGGAAATATAACGTTTAACAGCAAAACGAAGAAAAAGGGAAATAACAATTTTCTTTTGTTTTTACTTTTTGTTGTACATATGTATGTGTATACGGTGTTGGGGAGAATAGCGTAGATTTTCTAAGTATGTACAACTTACGTACATACATATGTATTTGGGTACTGTATACTAAATATTTTTTTCTATGGTTGGTCTGGATTTAAACGTGTATGCACAGGAACACCTTCTGCAACTGTGTAGTAAAAGTCGTGGTTGCTTACTAAGACCCCTCGCACACAATAGTTAAATTTTATTAATTGATCACTCAATCTATTTCCATTTAATTCATCCCCTCATTAAAATACCAAATCATAAATACACATCATCGTGAAACATCTCCAGCATTCAATCGCAACAAAAACAAAACCGTAAAACTATCTTAGGAAATAATTATCGTCGAAACTCGAAAAAGTTCAATTTCCGGCAAAACGTGAAAATGATATTTTTCTGTTAACGTTCACTCTGTATACATAGATTCCAATTCGCTGTCTAAGTAATGGGGTTAATTCGACCCCACATACGTTATGGACCATTTTGTATAAAAATAAATAAATATTCTTAGTTTCACGTCTGTACTCAAATGAGGTTGTATTCAAAAATGACATTGTAATTTGGTTTTAATATCAGTTGATCGAAGGCGTAAGTAGCATCGAAGACGGTTAGCAGATGATTTCAGTTCGACTGCTAAAAAGCGTTTTTCATGTAAAACTGTATCGCCAATGAGGCTGATTGCAGATTTCGCATATTTTCTAATACTTGCTGCATAACCTCTGCATTACATTTTCTTGAGACAACTGCACACTCAACTATTCGTCTATGGACGATTTGGCTGCCACAATAACATTTATTTATTTTTATGTCTCTGGTATAACTCTTTAAAAAGCTTATTTGGTGTGGTTAAATTCTAAGCTGTTTATGCAGTCAGGCCTGCCCTTTCTACTAGGATAAGAAAATTGCGGGTGCTGGTCACGTAGAATTTGACCTCCGTTTTCTGGGGTCAAACACTATCAAACAATTTCTGTAATTCCTGGCTACTTTACCTTATTCGTGCCATTACAGTCAAACATACAAAAACTGAAATTTATTAAATGTTTTGGCACAACTATTTACTAGAACTAGTAGTTGAAGCTATCTCAACTGTTTGGACTTTTAACCCAGCCCAAAAAACATGTTTTCAGGCTTTAAAAATGAATGGGGTCAGTTTGACCCCATTACATAAAGTGATGATTAAGGAAAATCAGCTCATAAAGTTCGTTTACAAAGTTGTTGTACGAGTGTCCTAAAATAATTTATGAAAAGTGGTAATGTTTTGATATAATAATCGCGAGATCCTTCTATACAATTTCAACGTGTTGTTGGCGATCAATGAAAATCGACGGTTTTGCACAAAAATTCTACCATGTAACATTTTCGAGTAATAAAAGGAACCTCAAATGTTTGGTAAAACATAAGGTCAGAAATTAAAAATCACGTATGTCATCGCTAATTACAAGATGTCGATGCGGTTATCCAAACACTGCAGTTCCTTGCGGAGTTCTTGAGAGTGATTTTGGAGGCGATGGAAAAATTTGAAATTGTTTCTAGCGATATACAGATAACCCTCGATTTAACGGACGCCATTCAACAAACCCCAGATGGCCATATTCCAGAAATCATTTAAGAATCCCATTTCCAACCAATATACCCAATCCCAACATGATCGGCTAATAATTGATCGAGTTCAGGTAGCCATAATCCAGAAATGCTTCCCAAAGCTATTTAAGAATCACATAGAAGGTTAAGAATTGATCAAGTTCCGTCCCAGGTGACCATATTCCAGAATCTCTTCCCAAAACCATTTAAGAATCCTATTTCTATCCAGCATACCCAATCCCATGATAATCGGTTAAGAATTAAATCGAGGTTTTTCTGTATAACATTTTACGTCAAAATGTCACGTAATCAACGCAACATTTAACATAACAGTATCTAACGCAGGGTGTAACATGAACCCAAAACTAGTCCACTAAATGTTTTACCAAACAAAAAAAAAATGATATCACTGTAATGGAAAGAAGACACTAAAATTGTCCATCGTTTTAGTACAAATATGTGTAGGTAAGCTGTTTAGAGACATTAATCAATCTAAACTGCCACTAATAAATAAAACCGTTTTAAATTTTGTCGGGCGGATTTCGAGTGTTTTGGTCATAATTTGATAATTTTGGTTATAACAAAGTTATCCTAAAATTCAAAATTTTGAATTTTAGGATAACTTTGTTAGAAAGTTTTACTCTTTAAATCCATGAAACCACCAATAATTACGCTCCCAATTAAAGCGCCCGTTGACTTTCACCTTATCAATATGCAAATATGGGCAGTCAGACTCCATACTAATAAATTTAATATCTCGAACATTAATGTACGCGTGCACCCACCGAAAATAAATCAGATGATGTCAAAAACTTATTCTTTGTTAAGTTGGAAGAGATCATCAGTAACATTTTGCACCATGATAATAAAATTATCATTGGCAATTTTGATGCAAAAAATTCATCGCGTATTTGTCCTAGCAGCTTGCCTATCTTACCAGTAACAGCAAGGGCCAACGCGTCAACGAACTGGCAATAATATACAATTTAGTTGATCAAGTACGTTATTTCCTCATAAGAGAATTTTAAAACTAATGTGGAGGTAGAATGACGGAAGAACGGCTATTAATGCCAGGACTGGGAATAATCCCAGGAATGTTGTGATTAGGCCCCTGAATCATTTGTGGATTATTCGCAACAACTATCCTTCACGTCACCTTACATGCAGATGTCTAACGGCATCAAACCGCTTCTGTGCGGAGGCTAATTGAAATCACTAAAGCGGCTGATTGCACGATTACCGAATTTATTGCACAAAAGATCGATTGTTTGATGGCTGGTGTGGCTGGTGTGTCTTGTCACGCCATCCTGGTGAAACCTCAGGAACTGGTTTTTTCGTGTAACTTAACAACGTCTAGGCCTATCCTATAGGAAGTAGCGTAGTCTAAGGAACTATATCAGATCTAAAGGGTGATGCACTTGAGGCCGTGGAACTCCATGCTGTATATTCAATAAGTGGGGCCAACTTCTTGAATATATCTATGATTTTTGATAGCGTTGAAGACCTTAAGTCTAATCCCTTAAGACTGATCTCTAAAAACATAACTTCAAATCATATGCAGGCAAACATAAAACCCTTTGCAATCTAAACATAGGTCGCAGTCGTGCCAGCTCGCACTTTATAAAGCACTAATAAGACCTGTGCAGGCTTTTGATGGCAAGAGCTGGAACCTGTCCTTTTACGACTATATAATGCTGTCTTCTTTTGAAAGGTATTTAATTTGTGAGATCTTTGGTCCAATTAAAGTTGCGGAAAACGAATATCGGATTCATATAAACTATGAGATAAAGCTTCTTCACGGAGACAGCGGTATCATTGGATTCATAAATCCAACCGAAGGCTAGATGGCTAGGTCATGGTGCAAAATCCCCAGAAAAAATATCTCCAGCAACAACCAGCCTGTGTACGTCGTAGATGAAAACCTTGATTGTGCTGGCGAGGCATCGTCATACAAAACCTGCGTATAATAGGTTATCCAAACTAGAGGGCCCTAGATGCCACTTCGATATGCGGGATTTTTAATCGATACTAGTTCGGTTTCGTAAAAATTCCAAAACTTTATCTAAAAAATATTGAAATTACAACATTTGCATGCATTGACATAATTTCGCCCTAATCCGATAAAAATCAATTTAAGCAACCTAGTTTCGGTCCAGTGCACCGTCCAAGGAGCACTTGAAGAATTTTTGTTCATACACTGCTCCTAAGCTTTATATAGGAACTATGTTTTATTGGGAGTATAACTTAGTTTTATGTATTTTTTTTGCAGAAAAAAACGAGTTTAATTCTAAGAAATGGTAAATTTTATTCTAATCAAGATATTTTCCATGGTTATCTATGACTTTTAACCATTTTTCTGGCAATTTATGGATTCCATCGAAAAAAAATTGTTTGTCTTTTGATGGGATCCATTCGTCGAAGCCGTTTTTTGATTTCTTCGTGAGTTCTGAAGTGCTGGTCTTGAAATCGCTTTGCATTGTTCGGAACAAATAGTAACCTGATGATTCCAGTTGATGGTTCAAATCTATCAGTTGTTATTGGTAACGTTCACCAGTAATAGTTTCGTTTGGTTTTAGCAGCTCATAGTACGCCACTCCTTTCTGATCCCACCAAATGCACAACATAACCTTACTTCCATGAATGTTTCGTTTTGCTGTTGATGTGAATGGTTCGCCTGGATGAAAACGTGATTTTTTTTTGTTTAGGGTTATTGTAGTAAATCCATTTTTCATCGCCAATCACAATTTGAAAAACAAAAAAAACAATCTTCGGTGTCTTATAAGACCGAAGAATTGCAAACCATTAAACAATTTTCAATGTTGGGTTCAGTCAGTTCATTTTCCTTCTTTTTGAATCATTTTCATTCCATGTAACCGTTTGCTTGTGGTTGCTTGAGTGGCATTTAACTGTTCTGGAGGTTTTTTTTCTGTTTGAGCTGAAATTTTCCTTCAATAATGCTTCCAATTCTTCATCTTCGATTTTTTTTTGTTAACCAGAACGTTCTTTGCCACTGACATCAAAATCACCACTTTTGAATCGTTCAAACCAGTTTTCGCAAGTCTGTTGAATTGGAGCATGTTCACCATTAGTTTCTTGAAGCCAACGAAAACTTTCAGCAGCTTTTTTTTTATTAAAGCAGAAAAGTAATGCTTTCTGCAAATGCTGTTTTGTTGGTACGAAAATCGACAGGTTTAAACGAGATTAAAAAATATGTTGTTTACGCTTCACGAATAATGACAAATTAAATTTTAATGTGGAATGTCAACACTTTAAAACGCCGTTGGTGTAATTGTAAAAGAATGTTTAGTACTAAAGTTACGCCATCTCTTAGAAAATCCAAAAAACTAAGTTATACACCTAATATTTCCCTGTTTGTTGAGTGAGTCTGCTATCAGGGAGTCGCAATCAATCTTGACCCTGGACTTTTTAAGTTTAGCGATGCCGCATTAAGACTTAATTTCTTCACAGACTCTTTTTTATACTCTCTTTGCTAAAAATATATTGCAATCTCATGGTTAAATATATTGGCTCAATTCTTTAGTTTTCTCACCGTTTCCCTTATAGTTTTTTAAGTCAAAAAACGAAAAAGGATGATTCCGAACCTTTTCTTTAATAATATGAGCATGCGATGTTTCCGTCGACCGTATCTCGCCTAGTTAAATTAGCAGAAGTTGAAGCCCACGAGACTAATATCATTAATTAGCAAAATCTCGCTCACAACCTTTATTGAGGATTTCAAGTTCAGAAGTACTTAGAGAGTTAGACATGTCCTGCCCATAGTGTGTGAAGAGCATTAAAATCGCAGCCTACTACCAAGGATAACGGCTTAATCCTACGCCAGACAACACTGTTAGAAAACTTCCGAAAGTTGAAGATAGAAGATTCGAGGGCTAAAAGTATGGCCGAAACGTCAGTTGAGCTACATTCGTGAATGAGAGACGTAATAATGTTATAAAAAAAACAAATGCAAGCTCTAACCTTGGTATCAGATCTCTTGTAAATGATCTGACCAACGTGAAGGTCTATAATCCAAAAACGGCACCATCAACGGTCAGGTCTCTAAATTAAACAAACTTTTTTTTCTAAAATATTTGAAACCAATATGTTTTTCATAAACGCACTTTCTCTCGAACAGGCCTTCAAGAAACCATTGACATTAGAAGTTAAAGATTATCAAGTCGAAAATCAGCTTCGTTGACTGGCACCATTGAACGAAATTGAGTTTCCGCGAACAACAACCCGTAAAACGAACTCGTTGAACGAACAAACAGTAGCGAAAAATAGACAAGCGGAAATCAGAAACTAAATAAATTTGCTTACTGTACTGCTTTTTCTATTGCGATCGCGTCCTACTAGAATAAATTTGGTGATTTCCTGTTTTTTGACGATAAAGTATAACCATAGAGTAAGCAATGTTATAAAGAATGACGAAACAGAGAAAACATTCTCATCAAAAATGCATGGGTTATGCAATGCACTTACACAACAATTTTTTATTTTATTTGTATCGGATATCATCATACTCGTGACTATCGATAGAAAATGATAACAATTACGGTAAATAAAGATGTGTAAGTATATTGTATAACCCATTTAAGTTGCACAACCCATGCATTTTTTGATGAAAAGTTTTTCTTTGTTTCGTTACTCTTTATAAAATTAGAAACTCTTTGGTACCACTCATAAAACAATAGATGACAGAAATAGAGAAGAAAGCCACAGTATTCGAGTAGTCTGAGATCGCAACAGAAAAACGCTAAAAATGAAAAATGAAGAAACGGTATATTTATTTGTGATGAAAGAGACGAAATTTTCGACGGCATCGATAAAAGTGATGTTACAAAATCCCACCACAGGACTCGTCAAGTGGTCGATTTTATGAAAACTAATTTTATGCTGTGTTACTTATTTAAATCTGTAGATCGCGCAAATTTTGAAATCTGAAATCAGATTGATCTACTCGAAATAATAGAGAAATAATGCGACAACAACTCCACCATCAACGTGAATGAAACCAACTTAGAATAAAGCAACTTATAATTAACTTTAGGCATTAATATTAAGAAGTGCCGTAAATGTTTTTCTTTCAGTGCCTCTTACTGTCTTTTACTGCCTTAGAATAAATAGCCAACTTTCTTTGAAAGGCACTAAACTGCAGCGCTGATGACGATGATGTGTTTATTAATAACAATGTGCTGTTTGAAATGGCATAAAACTGTAAATTAAACTTTACTAGAAATTGAAATTTTAATTGCTTATTTTCATATAATAAAAAGAAATATTAGAGTTGTGAAATAAACTTTGATGAAATATTAAATAAATAATTTTACTTCATTTTTCCATTTTGATTTGAAACTTTTGAGTAACCCATTTCCTAATTTTCATAAATTATTTTTTTTAGTTACTTAACTTTAAAACCTGTTTCCGGCACAAAACTGGGGTAATTTATGGATATCTTAATATGTATTATGTTGCATGCTCATGCAAAAATGAGAGTAGTGTGAGGCCAATTCACAAAACGGTCCTACTTAAATCAAGATAGATTTTTTAATTTCGGCCCGAAATTAAAATTCTTTGCTTATAACAATCAATATATGTATGTCAGGTAATGTCAGGGTATGAATTATTCCAAAGGCCGTTTCAAGAACTCGACATTTCTGGAGTTTTGAAACGTTACTTTCTTGAACAACGATGATTATATGGAAATATTATTGTAATAAATGCTGATTTAACCGGTATGATATCAAAGGGCCGAATGTGTCGAAGGGCCGAATGTCGAAGGGCCGAAAGGGTCGAAGGGCCGAATGTGTCGAAGGGCCGAATGTCAAAGGGCCGAATGTGTCGAAAGGCCGAATTTTTTTTAATTTTTTTTTTTTGTTTTTAGAAATAGATTTTTTTGGCTAGCCTTTAGTATCGCAGTCCAAATTGACTGTCGCGAAATTTGTTTCAAAATGGTCATAATTTTAACAAAAAATGTAAACATATCAGACGCCATCTTAGAGAAATTTCAATTTTTTATATATTATTTATAATTTTTTCCGCTTTTGGATTAAATTTTTCTACATTTTTTTTAGGTGATTATAATTTTAACTAAAAAATTGTTAATTTAATTGACTGCCATCATAGAGATATTTTTATAAGTAAAATAAATTTGAATTTGTAACATATGAACTATTTTTAAATGTTTAGTAAAATTAATAATTTTAAATGATTAATATAAAATCAAAATGTAAATATATGGTTTATAAATAAAATAAATTTTATTTAGTCACATGCAATTATTATTAAATATTCGTCATTTAAATTCGTCATTTTTGAGACGGTTTACCCTTCACCACAAGGAATTTTTGTTGATGCAAAATAATTTGAAATAATATAAGGACTTACACAAGGAATTAAGCTAACATTTGTGGTACATCTATCAGAAGAAGCGATATGCGCGATACTATCTATTTGATCTGTGTCTACAAGGTTGACGAAGCATAAACAAATTCAAATCAAATATACGGTAATTTCAATGTTGTCAAGCAAAGATTTGACTAAAAAATCACCTAAAACAAATTTTGAAACTTTTAATTGTTTAATTCTTGTTCAATTTTTTGAAAATTATAAATTATTTTATCACGGTTTAACGTAAAATTTTAAATTTTGATTCATTTTTATTCCGATAGATGGAGTTAGCTTGACACACAGAAAGTGCTAAGCAAAGACACATTTTTTTAGTTATAAAAAATCCGCTTTTGCTTAAAGCGGCGCCACCGTCGCTCAGACTGTCAAAAAATTTGACTGCGATACTAAAGCTGTTCCTTTTTTTTATTTTTTTATTTAATTTAATTATTTTTTTTATTTTTTGTACCATATACCTATTATCAGAAGGCCGACACATAAGGCCGACACATAAGGCCGACACATAGGGCCGAATGTCTCTGGTGGCGCATGACAAAATTCTCCTTCACCAAAATGTATCGCTGACTGGATACGTGGAATTTCATAAATATTCAAAGATGAAAAATATTAAAATACATAAATTCATAAGAAATTCATTTATGTTTAATAAAAAAAAATTTACAAACTATTCCATAAAACAATAAATTTAAAAAATTATATTTCTAGAAACAAAAAAAAATCGGCCCTTCGACACATTCGGTTCTTTGACCCATTCGGCACTTCGACATTCGGGCCTTCGACACATTCAGCTCTTCGACACATTCGGCCCTTCGACATTCGGCCCTTTGTACCTATTCCATTTAACCAATATGCTTTAACCAATATGTAGGTTTTATTGAATATTGCAAATCTAAAGTATTCAAGAGCAGCCACGCCATAACAAAACCAAATGTTCGTTCGGGGCGTATTTCGGATTTGTTCACATGTTAATGTCGAAAATGGGTCTCATACGAAACGACACATTTCACAACAGGATGTGCTAAAACAGGATGTCACAAAACAGGATATCACAAAACAGTACATGGTACGCTACAGTACATGGTACGAAACAGGACCGATTAAAACAGTACATCACAAACCAGTACATGGTACAGTAGAGTACATGGTACGGAACAGGACCGATTAAAACAGTACATCACAAAACAGTATATGGTGCACTAAAGTACATGGTACGGAACAGGACCGATTAAAACAGTACATCACAAAACAGTACATGGTACACTAAAGTACATGGTACGGCAGAGTACATCGCAAAACAGTACGTATTAAAAGAGAACACCACAAAATAGTTAATAGTCAATTTTAAGGTTTTAATAACTAGTTGTGTGGGTACGGAAATACCATGTCAAAAATTTATTTTTGTATGTTTTTTGAACCAACATACACATTTGTGCATTCCTTTCAAACTTATTTTCGCCTGAAAAAACACTAACTATACACACAATTGTGTTGGTTGTACTTCAAATCACGCGAAATTTTTTATCAAAACGCCATTACATACTATGGTTTTTTACTCACACAATTGTGTGGTTTGGACTTAAATTGAGCCATTTTTTTGGTTAAAAAAAGGATATATTTATTTATATATTTATTTAAATTTTTGATCTATTTTGCAACGATCAAGTATTAGCGATTTAAATAAAAATAATGTTATATATTGTTAGGTGAAGGGATATTTTATTATAACTTATTAACAATTATAATTCTATATAGTATACTGTCTAATTACTCTAGGTGAAGGCAAATATCCACTTGATAATATCCTAATTACTAAACGTAATCAATAAAAAATATTTAACAAATCAAGCTGAAAAAATCCTCCAGCTTAACGTTTAGTAAAATGTACTTTAGTGTACCATGTATTGTTTTGTGATGTACTGTTTTCATCGGTCCTGTTTTGTACCATGTCCTTTAGTGTACCATGTACTGTTTTGTGATGTACTGTTTTTATCGGTCCTGTTTCGTACCATGTACTTTAATGTACCATGTACTGTTTTGTGATGTACTGTTTTAATCGGTCCTGTTCCGTACGATGTACTGTTTTGTAATGTCCTGTTTTATTACATCCTGTTTTGAAATGTGCCATAGTGAACGGCTTCGGTCGAAAATAGTGTAGATAATTCGTTTATGCGTAGACAATGTTGAAATGTGGTAGAGTATGGAGACAATTCGTAGGTGATGTAGTTGCCATGAGTTCTTCAATACGAGGTTACCATCTATAGTTTCCAAGTATAGCGGGGTTTCAAAAATTTTGGAAGTTAATTTTCAATTTTACCAACCAAATTGTGAGATTTGAACATTTAAAATATTTTAAAATATATCTAAAGTAGGATTTAAGTTTTCGGAACCGGATATTCACAGCCCTATAACCGTATCCGTTAACCATAATTGTTTTTTCAACAATATCCGATTAGAACATTATATTCAAAAGTTTTAATAGACTAATGCCATAAAAGATTTGATTGCTTGCTCCATTAAAAAATCACGTTACCTCGGTTGAAATAAAGTTACTTGCTGGCGCAAGCCTTTCATTCCAATAAAATCAGGTTTGAGTTTGGCTACGAAACACATGAATCGATTGTACTGTGATAAGACTATACGACTTCCTGAAGTTGATGAAGATAAATATTCTGAAGCTGTATTTATGGTTCAAATATTACCAGAGCTAAATTCAAATACGGTGAATGCTTCGATGATTACAAACAGTTTAAAATAAGAATTTAACACTTCAAGAGAACAGGTTTAAGACATAGGCATCAAAACCACAAAGTAAATGTGGACTGATTCTTAAGAAACATTTTCGGTTTTAGGAGCTTATAATTTATTATAAGTTAGTATTGGTTATTTTTTATGGTTGTTTGATATCCGTAGGATATTTTCAAAATTACTACCTGATATCCGCGGGCAGATAATTAGGGTATTTGGCAACACTTAATGCAAATGATTTCCAATTTTTTTATTTACAATGTCAACAGTTTTTGTCATTTACAAACATACTAACGCCACATTACGTAGTACTGGACAAATGGGTATTGTTAATAATTTCTTAAAAATATTCAAACTAAACTAAACTGTTCAAAAGTAATTCCTGAAAAATTGCTAGTGTCAACTAGCACTTATAAAAAACAGAAATATCGGTTTATACAAAATCAATAGGCCCACCAACCCCTCGGTAATTGAAATTAAAATTTTCGTGTACAATATTTTTTATGGTCGTTTATTTGAATTGGTAAAACATTTTTATACTATCACTGGCCAGGATTAATACCTAATGAGTCTAAGAGTGTATCGCCTGAGTTTATCAGTCCAATTTCCGGAAGTGTATTATCATCCAATTTATGTTTATAATCCTATATGGATGTATACTACCATTTTTTTCAGGTTCGACCTATACTACCTCGATCGGCTCTTTAGTTAACCGATGCCTTCGATATTCGTACAACTTTAAGTGATTTTTGGACCATTCGTTAAGTGAAATGGTTTTATGTTACAAATCCAGGAATAATAAATTTAATTATGTTATCAGTAGTTAATTTATTATTTCGGCAGCATATGGCGTAACATAAGTTTTTGCGCGCTTGGTGGAGTGCTGAATTATGGTCGCACTGTTATAGTTTTAAGATCTATATATTCACACAAGAGAATTATTTGAAGTCATTATATTTCGACTTGTAAACTATAAAATTTTATAAAGAATGTTGTACTAGTTTACCAACACTACTAATAATATAATTTGTCAAATACAAGTATGGTTCTATTCAAATCTGATTTATTTCAGTTTAGTCAATCTGGTTGTTTAACTTTTAGCAGCACAGCATTTCATACCTTTGTAATTTCTCTGAAGCTAAAATTACCGACTATAGTGGTAAAAAAAATTGAATTTAATGATTTAAATTCAAGAGCAACCTAACAGTTTAAATGAACAAATTTGCGAGGTTTATACTCAAATATTTTTAAACGTGACCAAATATCGGTTTATTTATAGATAAATAACACTGTATGAAGGCCAGTCAGATCATTTAGAAACAATTTATGTAATAAATGTCGAAAAATTTAAAGGCAGCCACGTATATTAATTTTAATTAGATTCTTAAAGTACCTTCAAATATTTTTTGTTAAATTTATTACAAGCCGTAACCTTTACTTACTGTTCCGCTCGAGTCGAACAATACACGTTCCAATCAAGATTAATCACATATTGAAGATTTGAATTTATCTGGCTTAACTGTAAGCTCGAGCCGATCAAAAATGTAAATTAAAAAAGATCAAAAAGACCTATAAATTCGTTAAAAAAATGGAATAACATTTTGCTGAATGACCACCAAAAAGTCATCTAAACGATCAACTCGAATACATATTTCACCACCAACATATAATGTCAAATCCAAAAAAAAATCTATTTTAAATATCACAAATCAGCAGTTAACCGTAAATCAACCAAAAAGCACAATAATAAACTAATGATCACCGGCATCATGATCATATCATCTTCAAAATATGTATGTAGTTATTAATTATATAAGACATTTCGATAAATATATTATTCAGCCGCCAATAAACCCCGCACCAACAAATAAAAACTCGTATGCGTATCCATCGACATCCAACAACAAAAACTGACCGAGTTCTAAATAAATTTTATCATTCACATAAATTAGAAAATTTAACAAAAAAATGTCAAAAAACGATCATAATTTATTAATATTATTATTAAAATTTTATATTTTATTAGTTTTTAATCAACTAATAATAATAACAATAATAACAGCCAACAACAACAACGAAGACACGATCATCTTAAGATCTTTTTCTTTCAATTTTGGATTTATTGTGTCGGCATTGAAGACTCTAAAAATTAAAATAAAATAAAAAAACAAATTTTTTAATTTCAATCAAAAATTTAGATATTTCTGAATATTTAATTTTCCAACAAACCGAACGATCGAAGAACGGTTAAGGAAATATCATTGATTTTTTTTTGTTTTCTTTTTTTTTTTGTTTGGTGTGTTACTCGTAAAAGTAGATTTCATCGATCACGATCATAAAAATTTCAATCTGATGATGCTAATTTAAGCTATAAACAATATAAAATCGATCACGTCTAACTGTATCAATATCGAAATAACTTTTGTGTTCATTAAATATTTATTCAAAATATATACACTCACACACACACTATTGATTGTGAGTGATAAATTAGCAAAAACAAAAAAAAAATGAGATCTTGCGATCTCAAGAAATAAAAACTCGATTAAAATATCTTGCAATAAAAAAATTAAGGTATGGTAAAAAAATGTGACGTCGCAATCTATATCCATCGCACACAATTTTTTTTTTTTTGGTCCGTTCATTTTATTTTTAATGATCATCAAACGAACGCCGGTCACCGCGTCAATCAGAAAACGATATTTTATTGATAACAAATTAAATTAAAAGACGTCAAAAAAGACGAGCACCAAAATCTTTAAGTATAATAATAATAATAAATAAAATAATAGGTTTTAATTTCGAGACGATTCTCGATCACCCCAAAAACAAAAAAAGAAATTTATCCGGTCGATCAAGTTGAATGATACGCTTTCAACTTTTCGATATAATCCTGTTTGGATGGATAATATCATCGCGCAAGAGTTAAAAACGATTTTCGTGTGTTAATCAATTTAAAACTTAATTACTTGTTGCTTTTATTTTTTTAGGCAGATGGATCCATTTTTAAATCGATCGTTAAAATATTGATTCTTAAATTTTTATTTTATTTATATACATCGTTAGGTTTTATTAGCAGCTAATTATAAAATTTAAATTTTTTATTTTTTTTCGAAGGTTTCATTTATTTTTTTTGATTTTTGAAACCATTACCAATGCTAATGATTGCGATTAATTCATAAAACAATGATCGTATCGCAGAAGTAATTTGCTCGCATGCGATAGCACTTGCGAGAAATGTGTTTCAAATTAATTTACGTTTATATAATATATACATTGTGGATGCCAAGATAATTATATGTTTACTTGACGGAAAACTGAAGTAATTGCATCAATAATTAGACACACACTGCACATAATCTCCAATCAAATGATCGTGTATAATATTGGAATTTCGATTTCTAAAGCACAACTTTTCAGGCTTCTTAATTATTTTTAAATGGTTTGTTGTAAATGATACGTTTCTCATCGCCTATTTCTAATGTAAGATTAATTTGTTTGTGTTAATTTAGTACACAAATATTGTTACGAATTTGCCCTATGAAATCCGGTTCCTACCACTGAGTTGTAATCACGGGAAACCTTCCTGAAACTAAAAACGTATTAGAGTATTAGTAAATCATTCAATTATTGCTTCCAATTAAGCATACAACCAAATTATTGCATACAATAAATTTATTAGCGAAAATAAATGCCATATGACTGATATAAGTAGATAATAATTTCTGATTCAATTTGCTTTCCTAAACTACCTTAGAGTTCGAACGCATTAATAATTGAATATTTTTAGATAGATGTTGGCTAGTTTAAGCTATATGAAAAGTTTGGAGTAAATCTCTTAAGGATTGGGGGTAAGATTTGATCAACACCCCAAGTAAGAATTGAATAGTAGATCAATTTGCCCCGTCCAACCGCAGGGAATAACAAGTCAGTTAACAAGGCACAATAATATTATGATGGCTTTGACCATATTCCACACCAAACAGTCACTCGTCGTGGGTGTATTAACTTTTCACTTGTCACGTGTGGATTTTCTGTGCCTCAAATACGACAATTTTGCTAGAATTCTCAAAATAAAAACTCTCATCTTCTTCCAACCGAGAAAGAAAACGAAGTGAAAACTCAGTAGATGGTCAACTGGTGGTGACCCTTTTAAAACTAGCTGGACTGCAATGCGGAACGTGTGTAGTGTCTATTAACATACCAGTCGAGCTTTATTCACAAATTTCCTGACACTGTTCTCAGTTGGCACTTCATTTCACTTCTTCATTTTATGGGCGGCGCTTTTTCCAGTGTCTGTTCTCTGTTAGGGGCGGCTGTAAAAAACCTGGCAGTAGGTATAAAATGCAAAGGAAAGGAACCCAGAATCTATATATTCAAAGAAGTCAACCAACCAAAACAAAGATTCGGTGCAGGGAATCGGATGCCCAGTACCTTCGACTCTCGGGAGTGAGCAAGCGGGCTCTCAACCGTCGAGATCTAGCGACCGCAATGATGTAGTGATTCAAAGCTTGATTACTACACCATATAGAGCTACAAGCAATACCACTGAAGTTGTCAGTCTGGTGGGTGGTTCATCCAGTACGGCTGTCGGAAGTAAAAACACCTTTATGGGATTGAACAATCCTTTCTTAAAAAGAGGTATAGTGACAAGATCACCTAAAAAATCGTCTACCGCAAGATCTGTTAAACGATCATTTTCCATTTCAATGTTGAATATGGAACCAGAACTAGTAGACGACCCGATAAATAAACTACCAGAAATACAAAGTAGCGACACAAGCCTTAAAGAAAGCACTAAACGCAATGTTCAATTGACACAGACTGGCATCGATCGCTATATTACAGTAAAACGGAAAAGGGATAGTCCAAAAGCAAAAAAACTACTGATAAGTAAGAAATCAAACGTCGAAAAATTCAAACTACCGTTAAACAACCGATTTGAAACTTTCATCGAAAAGGATGCGGAATAGAGGCAAATTGTAAATGAAAATACTCAAAAACAGGCAAATCGAAATTCAAGCCACCTCCAATCTACTTATGCGAAATCGATATGCACAAGGTGGTGCAAGAACTCAAATCAAGCGTGCTAACAAATGGAAAAACATTTCACGTAACAAATTTACTTCAAGGCGATATACACGAAGTAAAAATTCAAACACACGAGGTCAACCACTATAGAGAGGTCATTAATTTTTACGATGCTCACAACAGAAATTATTATACATATCGATGGAAGTCTTGAAAGGGTCTTTCAGTCGTTATTAAAGGCATCGATGTCCATGTTGAAACAACCGAAATCCAGGCTGCGCTTGTTGAAGATGGATTTAAGATAAGGAATGTATATAGAATCATGAACTGCTTGAAGCAACCACAACCAATGGTCAAAGTTGAACTGGATCCATCCGAAAGCATTTTGAAAAAGGGAGAAGTTCATTCAATATATAAACTAAAGTACCTCATACAAAGACGCATAACTGTTGAAGAACCAAAGAAAAGGTCCAGACCAATACAGTGTTTAAACTGTCAAGAATATGGTCACTCAAGGACATATTGCAAGTTGGTATCAGTGTTGGTCGTATGCGGGGAACTACACCAAACCAAAAGTTGACCAAAACCAATTGCACTGCAAGCTACCGAGGATGCCCAGTCTACATAAAGATTAGTCAATTGTTACGTCCCAGGAGGCAGTATAAAACTACAGCAGATGCGCAGAATAATCTACCTCCGCATACGCCAAATGACTCTCGTTCGCACAGAACACCAACCAGCAAACCAACATACGCAAGCGTTCTTCAAGGTGAATCCTCAAATGTTGAACCTACCCTGAATAACTGCATGCAAATGTTGATTGAAATGTTGAAACGAATGTTGATCAAACGTTGATCCCAAAAAGGGATAAGGCAAAATTGAATTTTTACATTTTAGTCGTTGCAACCTCATGAGCAGACCAACTTTCATCAGTACGAAACCAAACTGTCAAGATAGAACTTGTGGAGGTTCTCATTTTTGTAAGAGTTCGTGTCTATTTGTACACAAATACCCAGGGGATTAAAAACGGGGGGGGGGGGGGGGAGTTAATTTTCAACCTTTTGTAGTTGATATATTATAAGTAGATGACCAGTTTGATTTCTTAATAACTTGAATGGTCGTAAACAGTGTGAATGTCATGTAAGTAATATTTTGTCTATTAAAAGTCGAAAAAAAGAACACGTCAAAAATTAATTTATAACGTTCAAAGTATTCGAAATTCGCAATTTGACTGGAAAACTGTTAGTTGCCAAGTGTGAGTTGCAAACCCCGTACTGAAAAAATAGAGAAACAACAAAAACGTAATAATCACATTGTCTACGAATATTATACATAGGGCCTTTTCCAATTACTTACTTATTTGGCGCCATCTTAAATAAGTCGGTCAAGTCGTTTCAATTCATTGTACCGATTTATTTGTGACGTAATAACAAAATACCAAAATCAATTTCTATTATATGGAAGAAACAAAAATCTTGACATGTTAGTCGTTGTCACTAGATTTGAAAATAAAAATGGCATGTATTACATTTAGGGGTATATCCTCTATCCGGTCGCAAATTAATTATTTGCGATCAGAAATATGGTTACTAGATTTATTTTGCCATGTGTAACGTCCTAATTTATGTTGGTCGAATTTCATCTTGTAAAAGTGGAAATTGATATTGTAAATTATAAACAATACAATTTGTTGTTGTTGGGAACTACAGGTATGCCTTGTACATCGTGCCCACAAAGGACTTATTATACTTATTATGGTTGTGGTACCGAATAATTGCGCGTTGGTTGGTGAGTATCTGTATGTATCGTCCGAACCAGTAATTTATTTTTGACTAGCGGTGACTTTTGTGTTTTGCACAATTGATTTTTATTAGTTTGGTTACTCAGATACCTAAATCAGTAAAGAACTTACACTCATCAGTTGATAACATAAACTGTCAACATAATTGTCAATTATAAATTAAATTAAAATTAATATTTAATTGTACGTGAAATAAAAATAAAAAAAATAGTTAGTAGGTGTACCAAAAATATGTGTGCCTCATCTAAAGCTCATATTCAACTCCTGGTTTCGGAATTCATCCAACTAAGGTAATTTATATTATTATCATACGAGTGGATAACTTGCGCCTTAACTTTCTATCATTTATAAATTCATATAAGTAGACCAATCAATTTTAATGTTTGCTTCTGGGTCACTTCTTGTTTTTAATATAGCCGTTACGATACGATTGCCAAATTACGCGTAGTGAAACGCGGTTTAAAAGAAAACAAAAAGGGCTTTAATTGGGATCAACGGTGGACATTACGAACCATTGGAAAACCCATCGCCTACAAACCGTTAGGAATAACCGTTATCGGAGACGCACGCCGACCGCGTGCCACTTATGTTACGAACCTTGGGCCATATGTGTATATAACGAGTATATTGTAGCTGTGTTTTTTTTTTGTTAATCAATATTAATATTCTGTTTTGTGTAGCATCCGAAAGAAAAAAATAAGAATTGTTGCCTTTAATTATTAAGTAGTAATAGTGTTAAATAGTTTATTTATTGTTATTAAGTTAAGGCAAATTTGTGTTATAAGTGGTGGAAAGTGAATGCTAGTCAGTATTGTGAATACGTAGGTATATAGTCGTGGTTAACATCGATTTCACAGATACAACGGTTTTGGGAGGGAATTCATGAGCGCTCAGGTATCCAAACAGAACTGGTGAGTTTTAATTTGTTTTTAGTCCTTTATACTATATTACCTACATATTATAGTATATTACCTTTATACTATATTACCTTTATACTATATTACCGTTATACTATATTACCTACAGTTGCCAAATATGGGCAGATTAAATCATCTTAATATTTGTTAAGAAATATACTTAATTATTATCGAAATGCATTAATTCAAGTTTTCATTGGGTAAGAGACGAGAATGGGAAATATGACCGTGGGGGTCGGGTCCTATATAAATGATTTATTCGGTTGATCGAATTGTGTTTGTGTAAATTACCCTCGCCTACACCACTGCGCTGAATCCCAGGTCCATAAAAACATATATAGGGTGTATCTTCCCTTAATAACAAACCAAAGCAACAAGATACCTTACAAAAAATCTCACATATTTTTAAATTTAATTTTTTTTTTGTTTCTATTTGGACTCCATAGCGGCTAATCCAGTTGTTAATTATGATGTTGAATATTTCAAGGGATCTGTATTTATCCGATATAGATCTTTTCGAAAATCACAATTTTAGACACATCGATTTTGGGAATGAATAAATATCAAAACACTAGTCGCGGCCGCCAAATTTAATTACAGGAATCCCTCCAAAAACACGATTAATTCGTTCCGTGTTCTTTAAAAACGTGTTCTTCGAAACTAGAGAAAAGAAATGAAAAAACGTTAAGTTTTATTTTTTTGTTATGATATACAACAAAGAAAATAAAAGAGAATAACGAAAATCGTGTTGTTTGAAACCGTGTAATTTGAGATCATGGGTATTCGACTTCTTCGAAACCGTGTTCTTCAAGTACCGTGTTCTTGGAGAGTTATCTGTATATATATTTATTCTATTTTCTTAACTCATAGAGAAAAGAATTGTTAAAAAGGAAAATTGTAAAAAAATGTTTTCACAAAGTTGAAGCACTGAGACAAATTTTGATTTGTAAAATTGAAAAACAAAGTTTTTAATTTCTAAAAATTTGAAATTATTTTTGAATTTAAAAATTATTTGTTTGTTATTAAATGAGATTTTTAAAAATTATTAAAAAGTTTTTTGATTTTAATAAAATATTTTGTAAAATTGTTAAAAGAATACTTTTTAAATTTAAATAAAATGTTTATTTGACGAGAATAAAAAATTTTAAAAAGCGATTCATTTCATTTAAAAACCATTTGTTTGATAATAGTGATACCTTATTTTACGTTTTTCGTTTAATTACGTTTTGTAAAAAAACAATTATTTAGACCCGTTATTCACTTTTTTTTTAGTACTACAAGAAAATTCGTGCCGCACATTTTATCAAAGTGTTCTCGTACGCGTGATATGTTAGATTTTATTAAATTTAATTTTTGTGCAATATCAAACTTTATAGTTAATTTAATTTAATTTGAATAGTGTAGTATTTAAATAAAATAAAAAAATTATGGATTTGCATGTGATTCGGTAAGTTAAAAAAAATAAATGCAAGTGTATTTAATTCATAAAACAAAAAAATATTTTTGTTTATAGGAAATTTAATGACGATTGAAGGAAGATCAAGAGGAGCCGAGCGTAGTAAATCGCATGACATAAGCCGCGTATCGTTATCAACGTGGGAGTTCTTAGGAATAATCATCTCGAGCACTAACATGAATTTTCGGATTATTTTATTTATCAAAAATTTGATTGTGTAATTGTGACATTAATTATCTATTGTGAAATTAAAATAAATCTTTTATAACTAGAAAATTTTCTTTTTATAATTATAAATAATTATTTTATATCTGAAAAATATATTTTTGCAAATTAAAAACTATTTTTTTAATTTTATAAATAAACTTTACTGAAAAATTTATTTTAAAATTAAAAATTTTGTTTTTTAATTTTAAAACGACACTGTTTGCTTAAAAAATATACAGTGCTGGGAGAAAAAAAATTGGGCAAACATATTTTATTGCAAATTGGAGTCTTATTTTGATAAAATTACAAAACTTTTGAACGCAATTGGCTTATTGTTTCATTTTAAATACATGTATGACGGTTAAGTCTTGAGCTGGTCCCCGTATAGTCCACACTTAAATCCCACTGAAAATATTTGGTCTATAATGAAGCTAGAAGTAGCAATAAAGCGCCCAGAATCGATTCAAGCTTTAAAAAGTTTGTTAATGATGATTTGGGAATCCATACCTCCTACGACTTTGAAAAATTTATCAAATTCAATGAACTGAAGGTGTATCGCTGTAACAAAAACAAAAGGCGGTCCACCAAAATATTAATATCAAAGATAGAACTTCTATAAATCAATAGAAAACAAAAAAATTAAAAAATAGGTGTTTAATTTATTCCATTACTTTGTTCCAATCAACGTATTTTGAATATTTTGGCATTTTTCGGGGTTTTTCCCCTAAATTGCAGGTAATTTTTTTTTTCAAAAACTTACATGTATTTAAATTTTAAAATGAAACAATAAGCCAATTGCGTTCAAAAGTTTTGTAATTTTAGCAAAATAAAATTCCAATTTGCAATAAAATATGTTTGCGAAATTTTTTTTTCCCAGCACTGTCACTGTATGTATATTTTTTCATTTTTATAAGTTTTTTTCTCAGTGTACTTTGCTGAAAATCGTAAACAAATCTTAAAAATACGTTAAAATTTTCAACGGATAGGATATCCAATCAAAGTGAAATCTCAATAATTAAGTTATTTTTGTTATTTAAATTTAGATTACATATTTTCTATATCTTCAAGGAAATGATGCAATAGTTCAGACTTAAATTTTTTTTTTGGCGATAATTTTCTCGTCACTTCAGTAACATGTAATTTCCAGTTAACATCATTAGAATTTTACACTAGCATCTTATAAAAATATGTCGATAATGTGAATTTTTAAAGCAGAAATGTTCCACAAATTTCAGCACCATTTATTTTTTACTCAAAATTTGTTACTTTGTAATACTAAAGTTAGCCGAAAATTTCAGCCGAAAAAATCTGCATTGTCGACATATTTTGTATCAAATGGTAGTACAAAATTCTGTTGATATTAGTCGAAAATTACATATTATTGAAATTATAGCAGTAAATTTTCGCCGAAAAACATTTGAAAAATTAATATAAACAAAATTCGAAAGTGTAAAGGTAATATAAACTGGGTGAAGTTAGACCAATTCGTAAATAGCTGGATCCCGTACTTGTAATTTGTCGTGTTAGGTGGCTATTAATTTGAGTTGTAGAAGTGAATGCCTGTGCCAAAAATCAGGCCATATTTTATGTAGCATCATAGTGATTTAAATTAAAAGATGGACGCATGTTCAGTGCAAAATTCAGTGTAGAATGTTTCAGTGTTTCAGTGTAGTTCGTCCGCCTTTCAACAAAGTGGCTGCTATTCTACATGAAGCCAAAGCCAGGGCAACTTCAATGCAAAAAGCAATGAAATTAAGAACGTTTTTCGATTCACTTCGAAAGCACCCAGAAAATAAATGCCACCAGTATCATTGTTCAAAGAGTCGTAAGCAGCCTTTTGTAGTTTATTCTATTGCGGTACATTAGTACGAACTGATTCGACTAATGCTTCAGTGTCGTATTGTTGTTCTCTTTGTAATTCCCATAGGTAATATCGGGTCCCATTTGAAACGCGATATTTCAAAACGTGATACGGTACAAAACGCGATATGGTACAAAACGGGAACTTAGGATCGGGTTATATCAGTCGGGTGAAGGGGAAATTTAATTTCAGTTTATAGGAATTTAAAAATCGATAGCAGCGACAATATATAGGATCGGAAAAAACGGTCGCTACGCTCCCGTCGCTTCGCAATGCACATTCTATACCATAACACGTTTTGAAATGTCGCCTTTTTGTACCATATCGCGTTTTGTACCATATTGCGTTTTGAAATATTGCGTTTTGTACCATATCCCGTTTTGTCATATCTCATTTCGAAATATCGCGTTTTGAAATATCGCGTTTCGAGCGAATCCGGTAATAGCACACTCAAATACGACAACACTTTATTCACCAACACATGTCTTCTACCATAATCAATGCCTCATTATCCATTTCTGCTTTCTTCCTTATATTTCACCTACAAATCGCTTGGATTCGAAGGGGAACACGTGTATATGATAATCGCAAAATATGTGCGGATTTGATGTGGCGATGAAGATATGATGGAATTTTTGAGCGTATTGTCCCAATCCGAATCGTCAGTTGTTGAAACGACGTCGGACTACGAACATTCACCAACAACAATCGAAGATACTAACTTAAGTCGTTATTTGGATACATAGTCTAGATGGGACCCATTTTGCCCTTCACTACTGTAGATCACTCATTGTTCGCTACTGATTGCCTACGATATAATGGGTATCCGTCATTGCATGTGATAGTGTCGGCAATCAGGTCCTTTGGGTATTGCTTGAAACACTTGTCATCGATCATACAGGGTTAGTGATTGTTGAAAAATACACAAGGTCTATGGATCATATTCTTAGAAACCACTGCATTCAATTTCGGATCAACAGCTCAACCGGGATTTCGGTTGTAACGATGTAATCAATTTCACCCGATCTGATTTTTTGAAGGAACCAAACCAAAATGTGCGCATGAAGCATACCAAATTACTGCCATTCAACGAAGTACATCTAAAAATGATTTTGGTCATATAAACGATGTTTTATGATGGAATTCATCCATTAATATTTAACTTCACCCACCAGTCCAAGTTACCGCAGTAGCAATCAATCAGCAATCATCAGTCAATCCACCTGGACTATAGAAATGCTGAATTTTGGTGAAATAAAGTTTTGTTTATCAAAACTTGTCCTTTCAAAGATTACAAGAGGTTCCAAGGAATAATCTGGAACAGCGACTGGCAAGTGTATATATGCGTGAGCAATTTGGGAGCCAAGGACAGTTGTAATTCAACCAGTGAAAAGCATGAGTTAGAAGCAAACAGTGAAATAGTGTCAAAAGTAAAAGTAAATAGTAAAAGTGAAGTAGTGAATTACTAAATAAATTAAAAATTTGGTGAAATAAGGTTTGTAAAAACGCCTAAATTCGTAACAATATTCTTTAATTTCTGTGTGGTATTTTTATTTCATTCTCACATGAAATCTCAGTCCAACTTGAAATTTAAAAGTTTCGAGAAATTCCAAAAAAAAAAAACATTGAATTGAATACGCCTGAAAATCGAAAGAAATATAGAGATCGCTAAGCAAATACCAAAAATGGCAAGAAACGATAGCAGAAAATATAAGATAGTATTATCGAGACTGCAGAGACAGCTACAGCCAAAAGAATCATGCGTATACTACACAAATGTGTAACCACAGTAAATCAGAAAGTAATATCAAAAAAAATTGTGAGCACAACCGCACAAATGTAAACGAATTTCCGTGGACATCTCTGGTCATTCGAATCGAATAACAATCATTATAACGGTAAAATATTCTGTGTGCATGAGAACCTATGTGGACATCTCTACAACGGCGGTATAAAAAAAGTAAATTTGTTAAAAATTTTACAATTTTATTAACCGTACCAAGACCCCGTCTGGGTTGGCGTGATGACGTATATATAATAGGATGTCGAAACGGGAGGGCGAGAGCGATAGATCGAGTCAGATGGAGAACCATAGTGCAGGCGGCAAAATCCTATCATGGAATATGAAAGCTAGAGTGAGAGAAAGAAAGATTTATCAGAATTGCGTAACGTAACGTTACGCCCAATCCTTTTTTACAAAGTTTGAAATAAAGTGGTTTTGAAAAACAGAAAAATACTTTTTTTAGATCTTTTAGGCCTTTTTTCTTGTACTCAATGTCCTTTTTGCACATTTTTTTTGCACGGTTTTATGTGGTTTTTTTTACATTGGTTTTTTTACACGGTTGGGACGTATCACCGTGTAAAAAAAGGAATTGGGTGTATTAGCCCAACATCCTTGAACATCCCCAGGATTGACGGTACAAATTATTGAACATAATCAAATTCAGTTTAATATTTCAAATTGCCAATACAGGTTTACTAAATATTTTGAGCTATCTAAAAATATAGGTGTAATGCCGTGGACATCTCTAGGATCGGCAGTAAATAAAAATTTTACTTTCGCAAAAATTGTGACACCGCGTTAAGCTGTGTATACAATAAATAAAGAGCGTATACATTGGTCATCTCGATGGTAGTGGTTTGTTTGATCTATTTGTAAACACTGACCGGGACGCGATATTTAGTTTATAACATCTACAAAACATAGAAAAATCCATCCTAATTAACCCATTCGCTATAGACAAATTGTGTATGATCTATTTGAAAATGTTGTTGAGACCGAGTGGACATCTCCCAGGATTGGCTGGAATATTGTCCAAACTGCTCAATCCAAAGTGTCACACGCCCAAAGTGTTCAATTTCTAAATATAATTTTTAATAGAACGAATCAAAACAATAAACTTTACTTTTATCTTAGAAGTAGGTATTTGCCTTACCTTCCGAAAAATTTCAGCTAGAATTTGTAGATACATATTTTTAAATTCGGCGGCATGGCATTCATAATTGTGCCCAATTTGATAATTTTTCATTATCATGATACAATAATTCTAAGAGTTTTTTTTTTTAATAATATTCGCGGGCCTACTTACAACCCATGATTGTAAAAGTGTGCTTCATATTGGGCGTCATTAATTATTTTGATTCTTTAATGGTGTTCATACTCTTATCTGCATTAATTATTTATAGAAAGATATTTTTTTAATTAAACATCAAATATTTTTTACATGTGGATCAAAGCACTTTTCGCCATCGATCAAACCTACGACCACAACCACATTTAAATAATATGTTCGTAACAGTTTCCTTCTATATACCTGTGTTTGTGTAAAATTTTAATTTGGTTTTTTTGTTACGTAAAATAAAAGATCAAATCAATAATTTGAAATACGAAAAAAAAATTACCAAAACAAGGTGAGAGATGAGAGAAAGACAAAGACTTGTTACCAAAAAAACAAAACAAAAATTACCAATAACCAAGACGGAAAAAATGCACGAGAAATCAAAACGTAAAAAATCTCGCCATGCAAAAAAAATATGTACGTTTTTTTGGGTGCCTTTGCTGTCACAATAAATAAAGATTTCGTGCACGAGGAATTTTTTTTTTTTCTTAGTTTGATTCTCGAAATAAAAAAGCGATAAATTAAATTTTTGTGTTATTTTTTGGATGAAAATGTCAAATATTTATTTTTATAGTTTGTGTTTTAAAACAAAAATTCCACGTAAAAGTGCGATCGAACAGAAAAGATCATCTTATGACGATCGCCATATCATCAACCAAAAAGTATAGTATCTTCACAGGATATTGTCCTTCATTAGGACAAAACGTTTTAATTTTCTTGTACACAAATTAAAAAAAAAAATAATAAATCGATTTTAAAAATTAAAATGTAGGATTGAAATGGGAAGCTTGTCAACCTGTTTTAATTTTCGATGTCCAATTTTTATATTGGTTTTGTGCGAAATTATAGAATTATTGTAATTGGCTCTGTTTGATTGCCAAAAATTAATTGTGTTGGCGGCTTTGGTATATAGTGAATGGGGCTAACAAACAAATTATTTTTTTTATAGAAACTTAATTTACACAAAATGGCCATAAATTACAACTCTTTTAATTGTTTTTGGGTATATTAGTGTTTTAAATGACATGAAAACAATTTATCGTTCCGAAATTTATTGAAATAGTTGTCATTCGCGCAATTATATAATTACGTACAGTTTTGATCACTGACAACTTGTAAAAAATATTATGTTCTTTTATTTATATACCATATTTATATGTAGTGAGTGCATTAAATGTGAAAAGGCGCATATACATACGATATAATTGTTATCAATTAAATATGCTAATTAATCACAATCAAGAGACAAGTTTTGTTGTATAGTTGCTGTTTCGTTTCTTTAACTTCATCAATATGACTTCTTACTTTGTTTCGTTGTTGCTGGCTTATTTTATTTATTTATTTTGTAATGCGAATTGTTGTATAATATACTTTTGTATAATTTATGTGAATTTATTTATCATTTTGTTACAGAAATTATTTAAAACAACATTTGCATATACACCGAGATCGATGCGTTACTAAACGACATTATTGTCCAATTACTGATTGTATATTTTCTGCCCGAAGTGAATCAGAAGTCAAGAATCATATGGCTATACATTCAGAGGAGAAGAATTTTGCTTGTGAAGTTGCTGGGTGTGATTACCGTGGAAAATTGAAGGAGTATTTAAATAGGTATGTGTTTTTTTTAATTAACTAGTAGAAGCGGACAATTGAAATTGTCCGACAAGCGCTCGATAAAATAGGAAAAATGCAACAGACGGACGGACAGAGGTGTAAAACCTCTGAAACAACTAAGGTGCTAATACAACAAATTAGCCCAATAGACAAAAAATGAATAAAATCTTAAGCAAATCAAAAAAATGACAGACACTAGTTATGAAATAATACTCTTTTTATTATAGATAAAAGTATGCCTAGAATAATAATTGAAAATTTAAAAAAAAAGTAGATAGCCGCATCTGTGTGACCTATATTTTTAGAAAAAGTTGAATATCTCAAAAACTACTTGACCTAGATTTCCCAAATTTTAAATGTGACCTTTTTAGAGTAGTATCTATCTGTGTGCAAATCTGAGCGCTCTGGTATGTATACTTTTTGCTGTGATAGTGCCAACAGACAGACGACCTAAGTCTTTGTATAAGCTTGCTCGCTTAGTCAAAAGGATGAGGAAAAGACGATCAATAGCATAAATTTCCGGAAACGGATGTAATTTTAATATTAGTGTACTGTAAATGCTGTCCACATATAGATTTTGGGATTTAAAAGAGAAATTGTAGAGAATAGATCCGAGTAACCTTGTGATATACCTGCTGATATTCGTTTTAGTTCCGAATACTCGTTTTCAAGTTTAAATGTGAAGTGACTTGAAAATGGAATACGTCACCGATGAAATAAAGAATCAAGCAAGGAAACACGTATAGTGATTACAGAGACTCTAATGGTACCTGAACCGCTCTAGCTGCGATAGTTCTAATTAGAATAGAAAAATTACTAGATGATCTCTGAATCAGCTGTAATATTGAATAAGTAAAATATAAAAAAAAACTAGAAGAAAATGTGCGGAGCGAATTTTCTATCTTATAGTCATTTTTCAATACTACAAATATCTATCTTAAATAAGTTTCTCGATTGATGAAGAATAATTGGTTACCTTTGTTATAATTATTTCATTTTTATAATACAAAATGTGTAATCCCGACGGTTTCTGCTTTTACACTCTTTTTACTACATTTTTGGTCTCCATCATATGACGTATGTCTGCTGAGGTAATCGCTGTAGAACAATACAATATACTATTGATAATAAAAAAGGCTAATAATTAAATGCTCTATTAAAAAAAAAATTGAAAATTCCGAGCTGACACCATAATAAGTTGCTACTATACGGGCAAATAGTAAAACCTGACTAACGGTATTCAGATCTGGCTGGGGCTGTCGAAAGAAACCCAATATCAATATCATCCAGTCATTTCTACGTTTAATGTTTAATGCACCGTGGTACATAAGAAATGACAACCTCCATAGAGATCTGCAGATGGATTTCGATAGTGAAGAACTAAGCAAATACACGAGAAAACACATGCAACGTATTAGTCTACACCAAAATGCTGAGATACGTCGTATTTTGGATGAGTCAAACCAAGTAAGACGGCTGCAAAGAAAGAAACCACTTGATATATAGCCTATAATCAAATGCAATTTTTTTTAAACTAATAAATTTATTTATTTATTTATTCAATACTAGCAGAACCCGGCTTGCATTGCTGGCTCTAAGTGTGTGAATAAGCTATGTGTTTGACGGAATCTGTAATACTTTCTGATAAACAATATTTTTTGTTTTGCCGGCTTCTGCGAAAATGAATAATGATGTTGGTTTTCCAACACACGAGCATCCAACGTAGAGTTGTCCGTGTACAAAAGATGGCATTCCTAGATTTAAACCACATACTTCCAGCGACTGACCTCGAGATTTATAAATCGACATAGCAAATACCAGGCGTACAGGAAATTGGATGCGTTTAAACTCAAATTATACTGATGGTATAATTGGTATACGTGGAATTAATACGTTTTCACCTTTGTATTTTCCAATTATTATGGTGCCCTCAATGATATTGTTGAATCATTTTTTTACGACCAATCTTGTTCCATTACAAAGGCGTAGTTGGTTTAAATTTGTAACGGATTAAAAATTGTTCGCATTTTACTGTAAACCGTTAACAGACCTCTTGGTAACCTTGTGGTGGAGCAGCAGATTGCCGGCTAGGTAGCAGTCATTTGGGTGGGATCTTTCCATCGGTCCCAAGAGCTTGATATAATATGCTGCTAAAAAAAATTAAGTTATGCACACACCTTTATACATTAATGGCCACTCACAAAATGTATATTACTAAAACAATCTAAATTCATATCTCTTACCGCATGCCATACACCGTTTTCTATCACAGCTCGAATACAACTTAGTTGAATGACCTTGGTCATGACGGTCATATGTCTTTAGCCGCTCCTCCAAATGAATATATATTCGTGGTTAGCCCGAAATCCCGAGAGCGGTTAAAACTACACCATCATGGTACCGTTTATAATTATTTGCACATTTTTAAATCACTTTGCACAATAAAACAAAATATCACATATCCACGTATCACACATCGCCAACAAATTTACTGAGGAAAGATAACTATATACTGATCAGAAGTAGAATACCCCAACCAAGGAAGAAAATAGTTTCAAATTATTGGCTGATGCTACACGAGATTTTAATTTCTGGTTTCAAACCAAGTCGTAATAGATTTTTTATTGTTAATTTATACCTTTATATTAAATGAAAACACCTAATTTTTGGTATTATTTTATTTTGTTCTCTCGAAAATAAAATTTAAACAAAAATCTACATCTCAAAAATGCCCTTAATTTTTTTTATTTTCATTTCTATTTTTGTCATTTCGGATTCACGGACAAAAATTGCGCGACATAAAATTTTTGTCCGTGAATCCGAAATGACAAAAACAGAAATGAAAATAAAAAAATTTAAGGGAATTTTTGAGATGTAGATTTTTGTTTAAATTTTATTTTCGAGAGAACAAAATAAAATAATACCAAAAATTAGGTGTTTTCATTTAATTTAAAGGTTTAAATTAACACTAAAAATCTATTACGACTTAGTTTGAAACCAGAAATTAAAATCTCGTGTAGCACCAGCCATTATGAATCAAAAGTATGGAGGATTTAAATAAATAAGACAAGAAAATATGTACAGTGCATTAAATAAATACAGGGTTATCCAATTCGAGGTTGATAAAGTAAACTTAAAAAAAACACACAAAATATTCGGAATGTATTGTAATTTTTATTTCATTTTACAGATTGATCCTTGCCATTTTTAGTTAAACAAGATATCATTCAAATGTCCTCCACGGGACTTCTTACAGGCCTTGATTCTTTTGAGGTAATTTTCAATGACTTTTCGGCACATTTCGGGCGGTATCTCGGCCATTACCTTACGAATATTAGTTTTCAATTCGTCAAGAGTTTGAGGATTGTTTGCGTAAACACGATCTTTCGCGTAGCCCCACAAAAAGAAATCCAAAGGCGTTAAATCACAGGATCTTGGAGGCCAATTGACATCAGCCAATCGCGAAATCAAACGTCCAGGAAATTTCTCTTGCAAAAGATCTCGATTTGCTCGTGTTACGTGACTGGTTGCTCCATCCTGCTGGAACCACATATCGTCAAGATCATAATCTTCGATTTTCGTAAAAAAATAATCGGTTAACATGCGGCCATAGCGCTCAGAATTGACGGTAACGGTTCGTCCATGGTTGTTCTCAAAAAAATACGGCCCAATCACACCACCAGACCACAATGCGCACCAAACAGTGACTTTTTCCGGGTGTAATGGCTTCTCTACAATCAATTGTGGATTTTCTGAGCCCCAAATTCTACAGTTTTGCTTATTAACGTATCCACCAAGCGAAAAATGAGCTTCATCACTGAAGAAAATTTTGTTCGAAAAATCAGCATCGACGGCCTGTTTTTCCAACACCCAATTTGCGTATGTTCTTCGTTGTCCATGGTCAGCAGGCTTTAGCTCTTGTGTCAAATGGACTTTATACGGATGAAGATGCAAATCCAGATGCAAAATGCGCCATAATGAGCCATAAGATAGGCCTAAATGTTGAGCTCGACGAGGAATTGACAAATTTGGATCTTCTTCCACACTTTCAGCTACAGAAGCGATATTTTCAGCATTGCGAATGTTTTGATGATGCACAGACCTTACAATATCAGTAACAGATCCAGTTTGTTCAAATTTATTCACTGTATTCAATATGGTTTGCTTTGTAGGACGATTATGACGACCATAATCTGCTCGTAAAGCGCGAAATGTGGATACGACAGAATCACTATTTTTATAATAAGATTTAATAATTTTAACGCGTTGGTCGATTGTTAAATGCTCCATATTCTTAAATGGCAGAATGTCAACTAAATAAATGACAGCGTACTTGACGTTTATCTTTGACAGATGTCGGTATACAGATTTCTACTTTATCAACCTCGAATTGGAAAACCCTGTATATATAATATAATATAATATGATAAATATAGTAAATAAATATATTAATATAATTTAATTGTAAAAATATAAGAAAACATAAATCTAGAATTTCTCATTTATTATTTGAACCATGGCTCTTTAATCTCATAATTTAATTTTAATTTTTGTTTTTAAATTAATAATAATTTGAATATAAATAACATATATGTATATTGTAAAAAACAGGAAAAATAATTATACGCGTCAAATTGCAAATTGAACTAAAAGATGACTCGTCATGCATGCATTTATATGTAGAAGTACTTTCGTGTGCTACTGTATCCAGATTTTTGTTTATATTATGAATGGGAAGCCCGTGTGTTTTATTTAATAAGTATTAATGAATAAAATAGAGTTAAACAAAAATTTCGCTTACCAGGAAATACAGGTTGTTCTGTCAAAAATTTCGGGATATTTATTTATTTTTATAGAAATTAAAACATAAACAAAAATCAATTAATGACAAAACTCCCTACAAAAGCACAAAACATTTTACCTTGGTAAGCGATTGCAGAAATTAAACAATTTTCCAATCGATCCACGTCAATATCACGGGAATAATACTATTTGTCACCGTTAACAAACAATATTAGTTAGTTTTAACTTTGCAACTTAATTTTTATTGCAAATGTATATATTAGAACTGCACTTTTAACTTTAATTAAATTTTTAATAAACTTTCAAATACTTTTGTTTCTTTTAACCCGAGGTAGTTATTTTTGGTGCTGTGACAAAACTGAACTGATACGATTATGATTGACGAGAAAAAATTTATTTTCTTCCCTCAACATTTGAACCATAATCAAACCGGTTTTCTTCTTAACGAACAAATCAAATTTCATAGCAATTGTACTACAATCAGTATATTGTTTTATAAAGAAATTTTTTACATTTCTATAGTACGCGACATAGTTATTAGGTACGTAGAGAGAAGCGTGATGCGCGGTGTAAATGATCTCATAATATATGTAACCAACCAAAAGGTTACAATCGTGGGGACGACCCACACCCAGGAGATCGTCTCAGAAGCCGGGCATTTAGTTTATCATGTTTTGGGATTCTTTAGGTCATCGTTGAAGATACTTGACTTCGAAACTAACCTTACAAAATTTATACTGCGCACAATCCATCATTCAACATTGTTCCTAAAATACGTTAACGTATATCTTTCGTATGATAAATTCCAATTGATTTACCTGATTTATTCCCAACTTCATACGACACGTTTCCAACCTTATTTAAAATAACACCCGGTACAAATTTGAAAGCTAGCTTTGCTGAAAATTGTTTAGATGCATTGCTCTGCACAAAATTTCGTACAAAAACTTCCTGGCAGACATTAAATACTCTGTTCCTAGTACGAAGGTTATAATTGGAGGCATTTTGTTCATAAGCTTTGCGAAGATGACTCAAGACAATTTTTTGTACTGAGGATAAAATATCCGAATTATTTGGTACATATGACTGGTTGTCATTGAGACAGTTTAAGTCTCTCAACAACTGGTAAGATCCATGTAATATTTTGTGCTGACCAAATACGAGAAAATGCGGAGAGAAACTTGTGCTTGCATGGATCGTATTCCTTAGTGCACCTGCAATTTCATCGATATGCTCATCCCAACGTTGATGGTCGTCTTTCATATATATGCTCTAATAGCCGACAAAACTAACCGATTAACACTTTCGACTGCGTTGGCTTGTGGGGAGTATTTAGCAGTAAAATCTTGCTTAATCCCATATTTTGATACTAATGACTCACATAGATTCGAATCCAACTGAGATCAGTTGTCGGTTAGAATGCTTGCAGGTACTCCAAAAAGATGAAATACTTTCTTTTCTAGGATCTCAACAACTTTTGCCGAGGACGCTGAGCGGATTGGAAATATCAATGGGAATCGGCTATATTGATCCAATAATATGAAAATGTAGGTAAATCCGTTTTTCGTTCGTGGGTAGGGACCAAGAAAATCTTAGTAAAGTCGCTGCCATGGTCGCACTACTTCGGCAATTTTCCCCATCATCGAGTTGAAAAATTAACCGGCTTAGTACATTTACAGATCACACACCCATTTATAAAGTCTTTTACTTGCTGATTCATCAGAGGCCAGTGATAATATCTTTTCAGTAAATTTACCGTCTTTTATATACCTTGATGTCCCGCGGAAGGCGGTGTATGGGCTGCTTTGATTAATCGTCTGGTTAATGACTCTGGTATTGTGAGTTTCCAGGATGGTAGATCGGTGGTAATATTAGAGCCCGTATCCGGGCAATATATTCTTGGTCATTACATGCCGCTGAATCCAGGTCAACGTGTAAGATATCAACGTTTTCATCCAATGCTTCGACATGAATCCTTGATAAGCTGCCTGGAACCACGTTCAATGAACCCTTTCTGTACTCAATCTTAAAGTCGAATGCTTGAAGTTTCATGGACCACCGCGCCAAACGACCCGTCAAATCTCGCTGATCCATCAACCATTGCAAGCTAGAGTGATCCGTAATCATGGTAAACGGATATCCCTCAATGTACGGCCTAAACCTTTTAATGCTCATCACTGCTGCCAAGCACTCTAATTCCGTTATGGGACATAAACGCGATGGGGTGTTCATCCCCATTATGAAACCGCTGGAATAATACACTCCCTACTCCCGATGTAGATGCGTCGCATTGTATATAAAAATGTTTTAAAAAATCTGGATTAACCAGAACTGGTGCCGTCACAAGCGCTCTTTTCAGCTGCTCAAATGCTTCTTGAGCTTGAATATTCTACTGATTGCCTTTGCCCTTTTTAAGTAGATCCGTGAAAGGAGCAGCAATACTGGAGTAGTTGGAAACAAAGCGCCTGTACCATCTGGTCATCCCCAGGAATCTGCGGATCTGCTTGGTAGTCTTCGGAACGGGGTATTCGTCTATGGCTCGAACCTTGTCCGGGTCCACTCTGAGGCATCCTTCACCAATCACATAACCTAAATACTTTGTTTCCCGCAGAACGAACCTACTTTTTTCTACATTTATAGTCAGTTTGATTAATTTAAGCAATCTGGCTACTTCAGATAATAATGATAAATGCTCTTTGAAGGTTGCAGATACCACTAGTAGGTCGTCTAGGTAAACAAAGACACGATCATAAATGTGATGAGGGATTACTTTGTGCATTAACCAACACATCGTTTGGGCTGCATTACACAGCCCAAACGGCATGACGGTAAATTGGTAGAGTGGACGACCCGGCACGGTGAAAGCTGTCTTATCCCTTGACAAAGGATCGAGGGCTATTTGCCAAAAGGCGTCTTTTAGGTCTATTTTGCTTATAAATCGTGTGTTATCCAACCGACCTAGCAACCCCTCGATCAACGGCAAAGGGTAAGCGTCCTTCACCGTAACCGAGTTCACCTTCCTAGCATCGAGACATAGACGAACCTTCCCGTTTGCCTTATTCACCAGGGTTACTGGGGATGACCAGGAACTGGTACTTTCCTCAACCACTCCCAAGCTAATCATACGGTCTAGTTCTCTATACATATCGTCCTGAATTTTCGGAGATACCGGATAATATCTCTGCTTTACCGCCGGCGTACTTCCCACGTCTATACTATGTGACAAAATGTGTGTCTTCCCTAACCCATACTTTTCACACGATGGAAAACTGTCAATAACCTCTTTTAATGCGGCTTGTTGCGATACATCTAACACATGTGTATTGCTTAGAGTATCAACATTCGAATCGATGTAGTTGCTGTTCACCTCGCTAATCATTAACGGGACTAATCCAAAAAGTTTTCAGAAGTCTATTCCCAGGTATAACTGCTGCGTAAGGTTTGAAGCGACACGGAGTCTCATTGTTTTCGACTTGCCACCATACGTAATCTTGGCAATAACATGCCCGAGGATCCGCTGATGCTCGCTGCTCGCAGTAGACAGTAAGGAAGTCATGTTATACAATTTAATATTATTTTCTTCGATAAACTGTAATGCACCCTGTCCCAGAACCGAAATAGGAAGCGGGGAAAATTCCAATAGGAAGCGGGGAAATAAAATAACATAACAGCAATTTTATGCCACGAGAATCGGGCCCATAATCCTCATCACACAATAATTTCGATTCTGAGATGATCCTTTTGATTTCTCGTCTAGTCCTATAGTATTTTATACTCCGATGTAAACCATTTATTGTTTTAGAATGAGAATTCCGGGTGAATGTCGTTTGAGTTGCTGTGGAAACTTTAGATGTAGTTATTCTTTCTTTCGTTGGAGAATCCTGTAAAATTCGGGATCCGTATTCGCAGCAGAGTTTGTCATTTCTGGTTTGGGGGGATTCATCATTGGATTTTGAGATCTCAGCACCCCAGTGTTTCTGACAATTAACCTTAATAACGTTTTCGGCTCCACAGCCAAAACAAAATCGGTGTGATATTGGAACAGAACAATCTTTAAACAAGTGTGTGCTGCTTCCGCAATTCCAACAAGGATTTCGGTCGAGTGTTTTATTCATTTTATTTGTTGTTGAGCTAGGAAAAGATACAGCACACACGGAATCGTAGTTTGTTGGCAGCTCAGCATAGTGGCCTTGATTGTATAGTCCTTCATTGTAATCATAGTTCACTTCCAGCTCGAAAATACCTGAGCTAATAAACTTTTATGTAGCAAGAGGTATATCCCAGAACGACATTCACATTGAAGACAAAAATTCCGATACTATGTGTGAGTGAAATGGTAATTCAAAGGGAGAGTGCACCCAGATTAACGAATTCAAAAACAAACTGGGATCCAGAAGAAATTGTCACCAGTTTTTTTTTTTTTTTTTTTTTTATTAATTCCTTTATTTCATTGAACATATAATTATAAAATAGTTTACAATATTTAGAAATAATATTAATGGTAACAAACTAAACTTACAACAATTTAATAAAAGCTTCAGTTTCCCCAGTGGATTTATTGTCCTTTGAAGAGGTTTACCGAATTTAATTAAGACCATAAAATAACAGTATGTATAATAATAAAAATAAATAAATAAACTATATATTTACAAAGATAAACAATAATAAGTAGAAACGTGTAGACATTTAATGCAATTTTACAATCACCCTAGAGCAGAAAACGCGAGATATTCGAATGACAATATTCCTTAACAGCTTGTTTAAAATTATGCAAGTCTCGTATTAATTTCAAAAGTTCTGGTAATTTATTATATTTTAGCGGGCCAATATATAATACCCGTTTCCTACCATATTCATTACACTGTGCTAGTTTTAAAATGTGACAAGCTGGGCACCCAGGGGTAAACCTAATTCGAGTACGCTGAGTTCAATGGTGCTAGTCCCATTTTAAAGTTAGTCCCCATTTTTGAGATATCGCATTCGACATGTTTTGGCCCTGAGTCAAAATATACTCTCATTTTCACGTTGATAGCTCTTGAACCATTAAGATTTTCGTTATGCTTTCTTCAGCAAAGTTGTTGCGCAGGTTATGACCAACAACTTTGTCGAACATATCAAGACCGAAAAACTACATCTAATTTTTTTTTGCTTTTCATTTCGACGAAAAACACTGTTTTTATCATTTTTAATCATTTTGTTGAATTTAAATCGAGTAGAATCGATCGAACAAACATCGCATCGACAAATATAGATAAAATAGAAACTATTTAAAAGAAACTTAAATTGATTCAATTGATTTTATGGTGATTTATCCTAAAAAAAAAATTACTAAAAAATTAACATTTTTCTTCTCTTTGACAAAACAATGGCGTTCCATTGCGATAGTGGATAAAAATCCTGGATTTTTTATCCCATCGTTTTAACCAATTACATCACGTAAATTTTCACTTTGGACGGCAGTTCAAACGAGTGACGAAAGCACCTACTGTGCTGGAAGTCGAACTCGTATATATACAGCTAGTTTCGAACTTTTTCCCTTTGAGGCCGCCAAGATCATGTTATATACCATTGGAAAGGTCTTGAAAAGTTGACCCAAATAATGTATAAAAGCTGGAATTTCTACCAACATTGAGTGTAGATATGACCTTCCGAAAATTGTCCCAAAAGATTTGTTTTTGAGGTATAACTGCCCCAAAAAGTGCCCCAATTATTTTTTAACTAGCAAGTTATGATTCTAGACGTCAATACCAATTCAATGACACCTCAAACGTCCAAAACGGATGATTTTGACCAAAGTTATGACTTTTGTGTATTTTTCTATGACGTCACCATATAATCTTGCTTTGGTATATATGTTTGATTTGTCCGTACTTCTTTCATTTGATCTCATATTTCCAGCGTTTTTAGTACTTGAAAAACTAAGCAACTTTTGTTCTACAACTTTTTGATTTGGCCACCATGTTGGCCCCTGAAGGGCTATTTTTGATCATTTTAGACACGCCCACAGCGCTGAAGTTATTTGACATACCCCGGACATATGCATATCGTTAGAAAAGTATTGACAGCTATCAAATAGCATATAAAAAAATTTCAAAAAATTAAGGTTGAGGGTCATTTTTGCAAAAAAACTGAAAAATGCAAATCGGCCGGCAACATTCGGCCAAATTGCTAAAAAATTAGCCCAAAACTTTTGGTTTATAATTTGAGGATTATTAGCCACAAACCTCACCTACAATATGACATCAACCGTTTATCCCAGAAAACTCGTATATTCTAGATATTGACCTCCATAACTTAAAAGCCACCCTAATTTTTTGCAAAATTTCATTTTTTGGCTCAAGTGCACCCTAATATCGGTCCGTTGCGGTTCATAATGATAGTGAATCAACGTAATACAATGAAACAAATATAAATACATCATATTATTATAATTGCTAAGAGAATTTTTACCAGTGACCCTTTTTTCATAACAAAAAAAAATGAAAAAACTGACAAATTGATGTGATCGAAAAAATCACCAAAATATTGAACATTTGACAGTCTCCTTGCATAAAATCGATATTTTTTTAATCTTTATGATGATTTCTTTATACAGAAGATGTTATCTTCCCTCTCATCGCATGAAGATGGAATATCAGCGAGAGGGTAGCTACCATTAATTTTTGTTTCCAACTAACACACTAAAATATGTATATTTTGTTGTATTGTTTAAGGAATCAAAAATGAATTGCTATCGAGCGTGTGTGAACTGTTTTGAGTGACAACAATAAAACGAATCGCAATTCAATTCATTTTCAGTTTGATGTGCCAAAATCATTGATATCAAATAAAGAACCTCTTAATGAGGTAAATGTTCGAGTGACGAAAGCCGAATTCAATTCACAAAATTTCTGATATCAAATTTGTGCCAAAAAAACAGTTGCATTCGATTTGTCAACGATTTTTCGGAATGTTAGTGCATTCGGCGCGTTTGTTTACATTTTTCTTTCAAGCTGTCAAAAACAACAATTTGTCAACGGTTTTTCGGAATGTTCAACAACAACGCGCTGAATGCACTAACATTCCGAAAAATCGTTGACAAATCGAATGAAATTGTTTTTTTTGGCACAAATTTGATATCAGAAATTTTGTGAATTGAATTCGGCTTTCATCACTCGAACATTTACTTCGTACAACAGACACGCCACTTTGCATACAAAAAAGTTGAAAAAAATTGAAAAATCATCTGGGATAGAAAAATCCGAGATTTTTATCCGTCGTATGTTTCTGTGATTGAATGGCGCAATGACATTTGATGGTTGATATATTGATGTAGATGTTTCTTAATTTACGTGTTAATTTACGTGATGTAATTGGTTTAAACGATGGGATGAAAAAACCCAGGATTGTTATCCACTATCGCAACGGCACGCCATTGTTTGGTCAAAGAGAAGCAAAAAATGTTAATTTTTTAGTATTTTTTTTTTTTTTAAGAAAAATCACCATAAAATCAATTGAATCAATTTAAGTTTCTTTTAAATAGTTTCTATTGTATCTATATTTGTTGATGCGATGTTTATTCGATCGATTCTCCTCGATTTAAATTCAACAAAATTATTAAAAATGATAAAAACAGTGTTTTTCGTCGAAATGAAAAGCAAAAAAAAATTAGATGTGGTTTTTCGGTCTTGATATGTTCGGCAAAGTTATTGGTCATAACCTGCGCAATAACTTTGCTGAAGAAAGCATAACGAAAATCTTAATGGTTCAAGAGCTATCAACGTGAAAATGAGAGTATATTTTGACTCAGGGCCAAAACATGTCGAATGCGATATCTCAAAAATTGGGACTAACTTTAAAATGGGACTAGCACCGTTGAATTCAGCATACTCGAATTAGGTTTACCCTCCGGGTGCCCAGCTTGTCACGAAAAAAAGTTTGCAATTCAAGCACAGTGTTATTAAACGCTGCTCTACAAATATTATGTGCAAATCGAAATCGAGTCTGATACATATGGACAGGCGTACGAAATTCCAAGTTATATATAAAGTACCGTCACTATCAATAACCTTATGAACATATGCTACAATGGATAAATTGTTCAACGCTAATACCGGAAGAACACCTTTAGCGACACTAGAATATAATTCAAAGGTTGAAAACAAAAGTGGCAATTTATATACTGCTTTAAGAGCTTTATTTTGTTGAGATTGGACCTTACATAACCTAGACTTTGCCGACAGCCCGTAAGCACCAATGCCATAACTAAGCCGCGAGTGAATGAACGCAAAATAAATATTACGCAGTATTGATGTAGGGATAAAATAAGAAAGTTTGCGCATACAGCCAACCAAAGGGGCTATTTTCTGGCAAATGTGATCAATATGGCTTTCCCAATTTAATTTTGAATCAAATATCAAACCTAGATATTTGTAACTGTCAACTGTTTCAATATTTATGTTGGATATACTTAAATTAAAGGTGGTATTAACAGTTTTATGTGCCGATTTAAATATCATAAATTTTGTCTTCCTTAAATTTATGGATAGCATATTGCAATTGAAGTATTCATTTAGAACCAACAAATCAGCTTGTACCATTGCGGGAATATCCTCACATTTATTAACATTATAAAAAAGTGATGTGTCATCAGCAAATAAACGAATTTTACCATACAATTTCAATTTACAAATGTCATTTTTAAAAATTAGGAACAGTGTTGGACCCAGAACACTACCTTGCGGTACTCCAGAAGTGATTGGTTGAAGAGTACTAGAATGTCCATTAATGGAAACGTATTGCAATCGATTGACCAGATAACTCTTCAATAAATTAAATGGTGTTCCTCTAAACCCATATTAATACAGCTTCTCAAGTAGGATAGCATGGTCAATACAATCGAAAGCCTTACGTAAATCAAGAAACAAAACACCCATATACGGTGAATTGTTTAATACAAGATTTATCATATCAACCGTTTCAATCAACGCTATTTCAGTACCAACACCACTACGAAAACCATATTGATATCTATAAAAGAAATTATGTTCTTTCAAAAAATTGTTTATACGATTATTTAAAACTTTCTCCAGTAATTTATCGAAAACGGACAATATTGAAATTGGACGGTAGTTATGAACATCTAGCTTGTCACCACTTTTAAAGACAGGCACTACTTTAGCCACTTTCAAGCTATGAATATTTGTCTTAAGAATTGCAGCCGAAATATTATCTGGTCCAGATCCTTTACATGATTCAAGTTCATTGAGTAGATTGATTATCTCAGTAGGAGTTGAAGGTTGAAAGAAGATGGAACTAGATATACTGTGAACCGTATTAAATTTATTAAAAATTTTATCACAATTAAGCGAATTAGCCAATAAAGAACCACTCAGCAAAATATTGGTTAAATTTAGCAGCAACTTTATGAACATCATAAATCACAACATTATCATCGCGGATTACTATGTCATTAGTAGTATTACTTTTGCCAAACAACGAATTTACATTTTTCCAAAAATCTCTAAGATTAGGTGTACCATTAAACAACTTCTGATAATACCTTTTTTTAGCCCAATACTTTTCCTTAGCTATTTTCTTACTAATATCACTAATTTTGTTTACAAGTATACCGGTGGTAGTTCCATTATTTAAATTACAACGACTCTTCTCTAAACTGTTCAAGAGATTATTTTTTTGCCGAATAAGCTTCCACAGGTCGTAATCAATCCACGGACAGTTGATAGATTTAAGTTTAGCATCTAAATATACAACTTTAGTATATTTGTTTAGTAGCTGCTTGTACTTGTCAATCAATTGTAGAATTACTATATTTGGCTCAACATTGTAGATCTGAATTTCAGATAAGTATGGTGCAAATAATTCATTTATTTTGCTATAATTTATTATGTGCTTTTCAAGTTTTTTAACAAGAAACTTATCTCTGTACTTAAATTTCGAAAAAACTATGTTATGATCGCTGATGTTCGCATAAATGGTTAGATTAGTAATAGATACTATATTAGTAAATGTGCTGGCTACGTGATCAACGATATTACCACTAGAACTGCGAGTTTCAATAGAATTTGATAACACTAAATCTAAATTACTTAATAAGTGTAAATAATTTTTCGTAGTGTTGTTATTTTTATTTATTTGTATATCACCACATTTGTATCACCGACTAGAATCATATCGGATTTATTACTATTTCCACCCAGTAAAATATCAATCCTATCAAAAAATTGAGTGATGTCAGAACTCGGCGGTCGATATACAGCGCATATTTTGGTATTAAAATTGTTTAATCCTAATAGAATGAATTGAAAATCATTCGAACTATCGTCAATGCATACACCAGAATACTTTATGTCGGATCTAATAAACATTGCTACACCGCCACCCAATCTATCATCCCTACAACTAAAAACACTCGAGTAATTGTTAATACTGAAAAACTGCTTGTCAAATGACTTTATCCATGTTTCAGTTATTACTATAATATGAATGTCGCAAGATAAGACATCTAAAATTTCCAGAAAACTGTCGAATTTCTTTAAATCATTCATACTACGAATGTTAAACTGAATAATATTCAGGAGTTTCGCTTTAGAATTACTCGTAGTCGATACTGTAGCTTGATTAACATAGTCGTCAATATTCAAAAAATACTGGTTAAATATATTCTTATTAGAAACATTTACTTTACCTCCATTCATCGCGGTGACTATAACAAAAGATAAATAATTCGAGACAACAAGTAGCTCGATCTACATTATTTATATTATAAGTAATAAATTTAATTTTCGGTCGCGTCTTGATAATTGAAGACACAAACTCGCACACAATTGAATTTTTTTACCTATTATTAATAGGTATAAAATTGATTATTAACTGAGTGGATTGCACAATTTTTGTTTTTTTTTTGATTTTCTAATATTGTCATTACGAACATCACTTACACAGGTGCCAACAAAGAGAAAGTAAAATTCCATTAAACTTGACAACTCAAATGTAAACAAATAAAACATGAAATTATTAATTTTGGTTACTATTAACATGATTCCAAAATAGAGAAAATAAAAAATAGTAATATTTTGGCGAAAAAAGACTAGAACTATATAGTAAGTTAAAAGATGAATTAGAACAACTCAATGAAACAATTCACTATGCTGCTTTGGCAAGTACCCCCATTATACAAAATAAGAAGAAGCTTAACATATCCTACCCAATGGAAGTTAGAGAGTTGGTAAAAGAAAAACGATGAGCACGAAAAAAATAGCAAATAACTAGAACACCGGAGAACAAAACAATCCTTAACAATTTAGATAACAGTTTCAAATCTCTTCTTAACGAAGTTAAAAATGCATCAAAAACAATTCTGATTCTTCTTCACTGTGAAAGGCGACGAAGGGACTCTAAAGACCCAAAATGCAAGTGCCTCCACTGAAAAAGGAGGATGGAAACTGGGCAAGAGGTCCTAAAGAGAAGGCCGATCTGTTTGCGGAGTATCTTGAGGATACCTTCCAACCACCACCAAGACAAACGGCAATGAAAATATAATGTCAATTCACAAGCTAGATGATTTTGATATACGGCCAGTAACTCTCAATGAATTAAAAGAAGAAGTAAAAAGCAACATGAATGTTAAAAAAGCCCCAGGGTATGAGTTGATTACATGCGAAATAATCATGACTCCACCAGTGTTACAGGCTGGCTACTGCCAACCTGCAGATTTTCACTAAGCGCATGCAGATGCCTCCACGGTGATTTTTGCCGGCTACGTTCTCAGGGAGAAGTGCTAAGGTCGTGGGGTTTGAGGCGTGCATGTGCTTCTGGCTTACACCGTGATTAACAGATAATTATAAAATAGAAAAACAAATAATAACAATAAAAAAATAATAATAAAAAAACCCGGATGTTCCGCCGAAATTCGTCGGCCAGAACCTGAGGAACGAACAGCAGATAATAAAAATAATAAATAAATAAAAAAAATGATAACGGAAGAGGTGCCTTGGTGCGCGCATCCATTCGAATTCAAACAGGGAAAAGCCCCGGTTACCAAACTGGATGCGGGCACCAAGGGACCGCCAACACTACACCGACACAGAGGGAGTCTCCGCTCCCATCACACCACACCGAAAAAATTTAATATTTCATTCTTTTAATTTAATGTAAACAGCAAAAACCAAAACACAACTTCCCATGGAGAAAACAAGAGAGGGAGAGAACGAGAGAGAGAGAGAGAAATGCGCACCGAGCGTGCACCCGCTGTGCGGCGCTCGATTACATTAATTTGAAAATTAAATTTAATAAAAAATTTAAGAAAGAAATAATAAAATTTAAAAATTAAAAAAAATAAAAAAAATCGTACCTTAATTATATAGAAAATAAAAAAATGTTGCGGCCTTGAGCGGCCGTCATGCCACAGGTGGCCTTGCCCCACCCGGACCGTTGCGGTGCCTTTCACCGATACCAATAATAATAATAACGAATAGCCGGTTGGCTACGCGTTAGTTGCGACCTTGTGCGGTCGGGCGTTGCGGCAGACCACCGATAACCAGGGATAAACAAAATAAACAACTGGCCGGCTGGCCACCTGTTCGTTGCGGCAGACCACCGATACCAATATCAATACAAAATAAACAACTGGCCGGCTGGCCACCTGTTCGTTGCGGCAGACCACCGATACCAATATCAATACAAAATAAACACCTGGCCGGCTGGCCACCTGTTCGTTGCGGCAGACCACCGATACCAATATCAATACAAAATAAACAACTGGCCGGCTGGCCACCTGTTCGTTGCGGCAGACCACCAATAACCGTTGCGGCTAGATGACGATAAATATTTTGGCCTCGACTGGCCGCCAAAATATGTTGGGCGTTGGTTTGCCGAACAACCGTAAACACAGTTGTCAATGAAAATTACGTACCGTATCAATTATCCGATATTACCAACGACACCACAACAACTCCAAATGTTATCCAATTCCGTAGATTTAAATTATTTTAATTACAACTTCTCCTTTTCTGGAGCCGAGGGCAAAAAAAAAACTTGTTGCACCACCCTTTTCAACTGGACGTACGGTTTGCTTAGTACCACACCCGAAATAACACACCCGTTAAATAACTGGACGTACGGTTTACTCAGATACAATATTTTTATTGTTATCCCCTATATCGACTTCACGATATATATTCACACTTTTACCCAATAATCAAATAATAGATGAATTATAACTCTGATTTTGGATATAAATAAAACTTTCCTCGTATGTTGCTGACAACTCAAATTATATTTTTGTTTTATTTAAACACATCAAACAGCCGACGCCGAAAATACAATTGTTTTCATCGACACAAAACCGATTCTTATATTTTTTTTTTTTTTTTAATCAAAATTACAAAACCAACTTAACTTTTATAATTATTATTTCCTTTTTTTTATATATATACAAAAACTGAATCAAAACTCGAAACTTATTATAATAAAAAAATCAACACTCGACTATCAATATCAAAACTCGAATCTTTGACAATCACAACTCGAATGGCATCATAAAAAAAAAATTCGAGCGCCGCACAACTCGTAAAACGTTTTAGAAGAAATTAATCTCTCTTCTCTGTCTCTCCTTTATATCAAATTTTCGTTGATATAAAAGAGAGAGATATATAAGAAAAACATTTTTTCCAAAATGTTTTACTTTGCACACACTCGATGCGCATTGTTCTCTCTTTCCCCTATTCTTTCTCACCTCTGAGCCACCACGCGATGGGGCACAAAACAAAACGTCGAAAGTGCGTTCATAACACATCCGAGGTGAATAAAAAAATAAGCGAAGATGGACGAAAGCGAAGACAACAACCAGGGTGGATAAAATAACACAAAAATCGTCGTTGCGACCACACAGTCGTAACACCAGATAAAGGATTTCGTAAGCTATTACACATAATCAATGCAAGCTTTCGGTTAAAATATGTTCCGCGTGGCAATGGAAAGTAGCAGAAGTAATCATGGAACTGATAAACCATCTAACGTTTATCGTTAATCATACAGGCCAATTTCATTGCTCCCAATTATGTCAAAACTCTTTGCAAAATTATTACTAAAAAGACTAAAACGAATAATTAAAGATCGCCAACAAATTCCTCCACATCAATTTAGATTCAGAGAAAAACATTCCACAATTGAACAGGTGCATAGAATCACCAACATTATTGAAATAACGTTAGAACGTAAAAAAGTATGCTCCAGCATATTTCTGAACGTTGCCCAAGCATTCGATAAAGTTTGGCGTAGTGGATGAGAGAGAGAGAGAGATCTACCAAGGCAATTCTATAATGTCATACTAAGATCTTATTTATCCAATAGACATTTTCTTGTGAAATATGAGGATGAATACTCCGAACTAAAGAAAATCTCTGCCGGTGTCCCGCAGGGAGTGTCTTAGGACCAAACCTGTATTTATTATATACATACAAGGGATATTGCAACAATAAATTTTTTATTTATTTATTTATTTATTTTATTTCCTTTAAATCAATACAAAAGACAAACATACTAAACTACATATCAGATCATTTTTGAATATACTTAAGAATAATTAACAAACAAATAATAATTATAATAATATAATATAAAATATAATAATAGTTAACGCTAAGTAGTATCGTTGATTGAATACATTCAGATAATATCACTGCGAATTACAACAACAATTTTGATTTTTTCTTGCTTCTTACACATTGTAAAAGAAGAGCACAAGTCATTTCATTTTGGTTTAAGAAGAACAAAGATAGACTCAATTAATTCCAAGCTGCTAGAACGGAGTAAAACATATTTTTGATTTTTTATTTACCCACACTTCTAGAAATGTTAACATAAAAAAAAAAGAAAAAATAGAATGAAATTAGTTTTCCTCTCTTTCAACTGAATATATGCAATATATATGACAAAAGAAAATAGACAATAATAATGAATTGTGTTTATGTTTTTCATTCTGTTTTCATTTTTTTTCTTCAGTCGTGTTCCAACCATGTGCATGGAGGTTGTACATGACGTGTTTACAGATAATATGGCGATGAGAATATTTGTTCACAACATTTTTGCACTACAACAATTTTTTTTTTTAATGATTTAATCTGTAAGGATGACCTCAAAGTTTAGTTTTAATTATAAAAACATGATTTCCAAAATCATCTGATCATACAACATACATTATTTATCATTTGCACAAGTTTTCTTTTTCTTGCATTGCATTATAAAACAGTAGCGTTATATAAATTTTTCAAAAGTAATAATTTTTTAATTTTTATATTTTTGCCTACACCTTTTGATCAATCATACGCTTCTTCTTTTCATAATTTTTCTGTCTTTATTTTGTTTTATTATATTGATTGTACAATTGGTAAGAGTAAGTGAAATAGCAGTCGGAACATTTCAAAATAATATTTTTTTATGTAGTAAAAAGTTGATACACAATACAAACACAATTTTTATATGGGGAAAAATCAAAAACAATTAAATTGTTCGGTGTTTATGTTGCTAGAAAGAAAAAACCACTATCGCACAACTATGCCTCTATCTATATGTGACTAGTAGAGACATTAACCAAACGTAGCGGCAGAATTCAGAGTAGTAACATCTGTATAATATATTCAATCAACGGTAGTATTCATATCAACAAAAATTATATTTGTATTACATAAAGAGGAAATTAGGAAGTTCTTGTGACCGACTAAACGATCAATTTTTAGAACTACCTGCTCCTAATTAAAACTTTAAAATTAAATATTGTATATTTGATGAGGGGCGTCAAATATAAAATAAAAATTATACTAATTAAATTATTTCATAAAAATCCGAAATAAACAAAATTGTGTAATACATGAATAAAAATAATAATAAACGAAATTACTTCATTACTTTGAATAAAAGTTCGGAATCATCCAACTCTATTAACCAAGTGCGCAAGCACTTTAAGAACGGATTGATATTATTCATACTTTTTATATTATTTGGTAGCTGATTAAATAACATAGGGGCGGTGTACACATAAAATCGCCTGAAGAATTCTTTCTTTGAAGCAGGAACCACACAATATTTATTTCTTAATGGATACAATGATTCTTTAAAATGACAATTTTCACTTCGAATAAAAAATAATTTTAGCACCTTAAAAATGTATAAATTCCTTATTGTTAGAATATTCGCTTTCCTAAATAACGGTTTGCTTGACATGTGTCTTGATGCATTATATAGATTTCGTAAAATAAACTCTTGGGATACATGCAGTCGCATTAAATTACTATAGTATATTCCACCCCAACAATTAATTCCATAACTAAGTCGAGATTGAACTAAGGAGTAATACAAATTTTTAAGAAGAATCTGTGGACATAGTGGTTTTAATCTAAAAAGAATACGATTTGTAAGAAATAAATGGTTTTGTAAGATGTTGATATGCATTTTAAAATTTAGGTGCTTATCTAAAGTTATTCCTAAATATTTGATGGAATCAACATAATCAATTTTTACACATGAGCTGGAACAATTATTATCAGTGAATTTAATATTAGAATTATTTTGACACGTTGTTGCATGTGAGTATATAAAATTGGAATTTCTATCAAGTAAATTATTTGTTATTTGGAATTGAATTATTTTAGATTTATCACTCACGATCATAAATTGATGATCAAACCAAGCTCGCAAAATTCTCAAATCATGAGTTATTTTCACAGATAAACTTAAACTACTAGTACCACTATATATCAGTGCAACGTCATCTGCAAAGGCTACTTTATCAGCATATAGATTAAGTTCAAGAAATGAGTTACTGTAAATGAGGAATAGTAGTGGCCCTAGAACAGAGCCTTGAGGCACGCCACATTGAACATGTTCAATGTTACTCAAATTTCCATTGATATATTACTTACTTGAATTCTATCTTCTAAATAAGATCGAAACCAACGATTAGTAACTCCGCGGATTCCGATTGAGGATCATTTAGCAATTAATAAATTGTGATCTACCGTATCAAATGCTTTCTTAACATCAATAAACAAGCAATTAACAACACGGCCTTCATTTAAAGTGTTGTACGTAGAGGTAAATAATTCCATTAGTGCATTCTCAGTACTAAGTCCTTCTCGAAATCCATATTGATGTTGAGAAATAAAATTTATTTTATTTAAATAAGACAAAACACGAGCTTTAACACACTTCTCTAGAATTTTTGAAAAAACTGATAATAGTGATATAGGTCGATAGTTAGAAACTATATTAGCATCACAAGTGCTGCTGGAAATTTCCCTTGAATAAAACTATTATTAAAAATGTGAACCAATGGAAAACATAAGATGTAACCAAATTTCTTTATCACAAGCGAACTTATGCCATCACTGCCTGATGCAACTTTATTTTTGAGCGTAGATATAATAGTACAGATTTCATAAATATCAGTTGGGAAAAAGAAGAAATTCGACTCATTATATTCATCATAATTTATGTAATTTGTGCAACTATTAAGACTAATTGATGTTTTTAAAGTCTTACCTATATTCGCGAAATATTGATTAAACTGATTAGCAATCACAACACTATCAGTAAGAATTGTATTATTGTCTCCAATGATACTATTTATTGTGTTAGATTTACGACGTTTTCCTAGTAAGTCATTCAGTAAATTCCATTGCTTTTTTTGGTCAAAACTTACAGCCTCAAATTTTTGAATATAATAACGTTTTCTAGCAGTTTCGCAATCTAATTTGATTTGTTTCGAAAGAGTTTTTACTTTACTTTTTAGTTTAGAGTTATTAGGATGTTTCTTACAAATTTTAGATAAAGCATTTTTACGGCGAATTTTACCTAATAGAACATTATTTATCCATGGTTTAGCATAGTTTGACTTGTTTCTTATCCCAGAGGAAGTCGTGTAGGTTGCCACATGTTTAGATAACGTTGATAAAAAAGTATTAAATGATTTAGAAGGATCATTTTCTTCAAAAACTTCCTTCCATGATTCGACTTGTAAACACCGGTCTAATTCTTCAAAGTTAATAAAAGTTTGTTGTCCTGGTATTTTAGGCGGAGGTTCCCAATTTAAGTTAAATTTTAAAGATGTCATATAACGATCAGATAATTCTAAATTAAGTGTTTCAGCTATATAATTGATAGTATATCCAATTTTGCTTCTAGTAAAAATATGGTCAATACATGTCATGCTATTGGATACAACTCTAGTAGGTTCGTTGATTAATGACTCAAGCCCTAAGGAAGACATCATTGAAAAGTATTTACATTCCTGCGGATCTAGGTAATCTATATTTAAAATGTTAATATTCATATCTCCAAGAACAATTAGATTTTTAGAATTTATCTGTTTGAGGTAATTTTCAAATTCATGAATAAAAACTTCAACACCACAAGAATGTAAACGATACACTCATACCACTGAGATTAATAATTCACCAATTGTAAAATTCACTCGAAGTATATCAGAAGACTGTAAATGAGTACTAGAGAATGTAAAATGAATATCATTTCTAACATATGCTAATACACCACCAGATCTATAGTCATTGTTACAGCAGTCCAATAAAATATATTCATCTAAATTGTAATAATTAATTTTAGTAGTATCAATCCACACTTCAGTCAAAAAAATAATATGCGGTTTTATATTCATACATGATAACTGAGCAAACAAACTTAAACTATTAGCCCAAAGACTACGAATATTTTGGTGTACGATCCATACTAATTTATTTTCACTTACATTAATATTATTTGGCAAACTAAAAGATAAATCTAAATTATTATTATGATCTTGAAAAGATATATTAGATAAATTAAGACTCATATAAGATTAACATTTATTTATACTGATCTGCAATCTTTTCAAGATCATTTGAACAATTAACTTTTAGTAATTCAGATCCTTCACTTTGCCTCATAAAAATATTGCCATTGCGGATCCAAACATATTTACATTTAAGCTGTAGTTTCAAATTTTTTACATCGTAAAACAACTTCCGCTTGCTACTGCTTAGACTTTCATTGATGTAAATCCTGCTCCCGATCGGAAAACCAGATTTCGTGACATCAAATTTTTGCTTCGTTTTCGCATACATGATATTTTGTTTCACTGTTCTCCTTGTAAATTTAATGTAAACTGGCGGACAAGTTTGTACCGCAGATGATTTATGTTTTTTGATTTTTCGGTAACAATAATCAATATCAGCTTTGTCGACAGTATAATCAGTACCCTTTCTGTGAATGTCGATTACTAACTCCTCAGTATTTTCATTTGCGGATATTGGAATGCCATGAACCTCTATAGCATTTTGTTGTGCAATTTGCTCTAAGTAATCAATTTTTAACTCTAAAGAATATACTTTATTCTTTAAAGTTATATAATTAGACTATCAATTTTCTCTACCGAGTGCTTCAACCAATCGAGTTTCCTTTCTATATTAGCATTGTGAGCAGAAAATATCGACTTCATTTCACCCAAATCGGCACAAATTTTTTCGAGAGTATTACTCTCTATATGGGCTTTGATGGAGTGGCAGGACAATCGTCATTTGTTCTAAACGATTTTTGCTTATCCACACATGATGAACAATTCCATATTTTTTTATTAAATTTTATATAATCCATGTCGGATTCTTGCAAATTGACGCAAGCCGAATGAAAGCTTTCTTTACAAGTACCACAATTGATTGAAATTGTACAATCACGTTCGATTCGAGTGTTACAAACCGAACAAGACATTGTTGTTTTTGTAATGAAATATGATGATTAATTAAATAATATGTTTTTAATTTTTATGCTATATTACAGTTACTACTATATAAGGTAAATTTCGTTTTTAGAGAACTGTTTGTAGATCTGACGGCAAAAAAATTAACCTGATTGGGTCTTTTTTTGTATGTTAATTTTTATTTTCATAAAGTATGCCGTGCTAAAATTTCATATAAAAAAAGACCCAATCAGCTTATTTTTAATGCGCCAGATGTCACTACCCCAGACATTTATAGTTCTCAATTGTGCTTTGTAAGCAAAATTTTCAGCGCACTAAATAAGTTTACACGTTACAATGATACTATTTAATATACATAGACAAAATTATTTCGACACAATTATTTTAAAGTTATGCAGTTTAATGAATCATTTAAAAAATTATTTAACTATTTTTATTGATTTTATTGATAACACAACACAAAAATTATAGATTATACGATATTAAAATTTTTACTTTAAATTGTAATTTTAACTGTGGATTTTCTTTTACTTGATGTTGACCTCTCAACAAACAAAGTGTGACTGAAGTAAATGAGGGAACCATAGGCACCTTTGCAGATGACACAGCAATCATGGCGATTGGTTAAAAGTAATGTCGGTGATGCAAACTCCAGAAGATTACTAATGCGGTTTGTAACTGGACTAAGCGCTGGAGAATATCAAAAGGCTTCCCATCTACCGATAGAAATTAACTCACGACCGGTGCCATATGCAAACAAAGCTAAATAACTTGGCATGACCCTCGATGCCAAGCTCAAGTAAAGAGAGTATGTCAAAAAGAATAAAGAAGAACTTAACATTAACAATTCACAACAAGCTGCTGCTATATCGGCAAATACTGAAGCCGATATGGACCTACGGTATTCAACTCTGAGGATGTACTAAGCAAACAAACGCCAACATGATACAGATGTTTCAAAACAAGGTTCTTCGTAGCATCGCAAATGCTCCATGGTACACAAGAAATGAAAACCTTCACATGGACTTACAGATAGAATACATCAAAGATGAAATAAAAAAGCATGCCGCAAGCAAGAAAACTCCAAAGAACGAGGCCACTTGACCTAGTAAACATACCAAATTAAAATTAGTATTTTAAATATGCTTAATTAATTATAGGACTAACCATTGGGTTTCACCCCAACAAATCAGAATTGTTTAAGAAATGTAAAATTTGTAAAAATTTGAAAAATAAATTTCTAGATGAGCACAGTCTCAGTTGTAATTAATAAAGGAAAAAAATCCAACGAGCTGGAAGGCGATGCGGAACGTGTGCAGATGTGGCCAAATTATTATCACCTCATACGAAATTCATGGAAATGTGATTTTCAAAGGCCGAACTGCAACCTATTGTATAGTTGGCATGTCATTATGGTAGATATCGACCAATCCAAGGAATTCGTGCAATGAAAATTTAGTATACCCAGAAAACACGCCTTTTATGAGTCATTAATACTTGTGAACCCTTTTCGACAAAATATGAATTCCGAGTATTTATTGTCCTGTTAATTAGTTTGACCTCCGAATTGTTTTGATTTTATGACAACTAGGTAGTATTTAAGAATTAGTATTTTACTGAAGAATTTCGGTCTCGTTTGTGACTTTGAAAAGTGAAAGTGGTTTTTGTAATATTAGTGAAATTCATTATGGGTAAAGCAAAGGACATCACAGTTGTAACCAGAGCCAAAATTTCGACGTATTTGGAAGTAGGCTGGTATACGCATGCGCAAATAGCCCAGAAAACATAATATAACCATCTCAGTCTTCAACAAGTCCCAGAAGAAGAGGAAAATGTGGTGGCAATCCTAAAACAACAGTCAGGATGGACAGATTTTTAATGCGGAAAGCTAAAGAAGATCGAACGTTATCCAGCAAGTCTCTGAGGGGTACAATGCGTAACGTTGGTGCGGAAATATTGCAGAGAACAGTGAGACGGAGTCTTTTTCAAAATGGGCTGTGTGTGAGATGACCTAGCAAGAAGCAAAAGTTAAATGCTAAGATTATACAACAAAGAAAAACATGAGCAAATGGACATTTTGCGTGCTTTTGAGAGGGCTGGGAAAAGGTACAAACAATAAAAGTCCTTCTTTTAATAATATTTTAAAGTTACACTTTTCAATAAATGTCTCTTTGAACTTTATCTTTTTCTATTTCTTGATTAGGTTGTATTCAGTGACGAAACTACGATGTCTTTGACACTACCAATATCCAGGACCATTCGTAGATCAAAAGGAGAAGAATATTTACCTTCTTTTGTCGAACAGCAGGTCAAACAACCAGTTAGAGTCATAGTTTGGTCAGCAATCAATATTTAAATGTTCTGCAATCACAACTGGTACCGACTATGAACGAAAAATTTAATGGGGGCGGAGTTTTTATGCATGACATGGCTCCATGCCATACGGCAAAAAAATCACCGAATATTTAAGCACTAACGGTATTCAAATCCTTGATTAGCCAGCGAATAGGCCAGATATGAATCCCATCGAAAATATCTGGGATATTCTTAAAGGAAAAGTAGCAGAAAAGTGCCCGTGCATCCAATCAGAATTAATCAAAGCGATGAAAGAAGTCTAGGAAAATGACGCCGATCTACTCACCAAAGCCAAAAATGCAATAAGTGAAGTGCCCCGTAGGATAAAATTATTAAAAAATGCTAAAGGAATGTTCAACAAGTATTAATAAATATAGTTATCATAAAAAATTTTAACTTTTATTTGAAAAATTAATTTTTTAAAGCAATAATCTTCCAAATATCTAAATGTGATAATAATTTGGCCACATCTGTATATTGTCTATCATCATGCCAGTCGAACGAACTTTATTCACAAATTTCCTCACACTGTTCTCAGTTGGCGCTTCATTTCTACCGAATTTTGTACGCATTTTTCGGCAACTGACTCACTACTCTGGATATAAGTTTTCAATATTTCCCAACGTTGACTCATTTCGTTCATCGGTAACATAATAATGAATTTCTGCCACTAGGCAGGTGACACTAGAGTTATGAGCGGCGAAATAACCGCTAGTTTAAAAACGACCCAAAAGATGTCACACGCATTATATTTATTTAGAATTTTTTGTTTCCCGCTGAATTGGTAACACATTGGATGAGCATTTAAGGGTTGACGCATCACATTAAATTTAGTATCTTTAGAATTCTTAAAAGTAGTTCAACTTAATTATATTTTGCTTCATAGTTCAACCATAGTTGGGTGGAATGTTGTCCTGCAACTTTTTAATATCTTTTTAATATCCTCTTAACATAATTAACATATGTATACGCCGCACATATATTTGAGAGAACCCGCCTAAATTAAAAGAAATGAAAATGAAAAAAATACGGAACAAAAAAAAATTTATATTCAAAATATTGATATGATCGCGCACAGTAAATTCCCTTTTTAAGAAGCTGTTTGTGAATAAAAAATAAAACTAAAATAAGATCGAGAGTAATGCGCGCGTTACATATTTCCTCGTGATCAATATTTTTCTTCTTCTTCTTCCTGCCGGCTCGCTACGTTTCTTGTATTTTTCAGTTGCGCGATAATTTTTTTATGCAGTTTCTTCTTCTGTTCCGTCTGCTGTGAGGAGTTTTTGCGCGATCAAAATCCAATCCAAATTCAAGAATTATAGTTGGGAAAAAATCTGTTTATAAGACACACAACTTAACAGAAACCAAAAAAAAACCCAGTTTGTGTATAAAAAACGAATAAATTTATCGAATCGGATCCGTTGAACGCAAAATAATTGTAATAAGGCAACAACAAAATGTTTTATTTAAAACAAAAACGAAAAAAAAAAAATCGTCCGCGATTTTCGCAAATTTTAACTAAAAAAATTATTGTAATTATTTTTCAATATCGATTTTGGTTGATCTTTTCATATACTCGTCGTCGTTGTACACAGCAACAGAACAACAAAATCGAAACACAAACGGTGAATACACAAAGATTACACAAGAACGACCGACATTATGGAAAATCTTTTCGAAAAATCGTTGCTTCTTCTTTTAGGACTTTCTATCGATCGCCGCACAACAATTTCAAAATATTTTCCCTGCACTGGGAGTCTGCGTACACATTACACGATTTTTGGAATGCACTCCAATTAAGCTTTTGTCTTGATTTTTTTATTTACATGGCTCAGTCTTATTTAAATTTGATTTTTATTTATTTGTTTGTTTTAAATACACATTTTTTACTTACTTATATTTTTATATCTTCGTTTGTTTGCTTATTTGAATTGGTGATCTTTAATAAACGATCGATTTTCTTCTGCTCATTTGCTGCGCGGTCAGTTGGATCTTGTAACAAGAATAATAATAATAATAATGTTTGTATGTATTACTTGGTATGTACAAAGAAAACGACGGCTTGGCCATACTCAACTAGGAATATGTTTATCATTGTGCAAAATTGAAAATCGTGATGTAAAATAAAAATATTTTTATATTTTTGTACAGAACAATAAATGTGTAATACAATTAAAATGCATTATTATTAATTCACCATTTATTATTGCCATTGGTGGAGTGTGCGACCGCGCTTGTGCGTTTAATAATACATAGACCGGAATTATACATTTATGGTAAATTATTGTTATGTTCCTTATAACTATTATAAGTAGCTGCAACTTTATTCTATTAGAGGACGGGGCGGGTGTCTTTGATTATAACACGATATCTGTCGATGATAATTTAATTATTTTTAAATGTGTTACCTGTCTAATTGACAATTCGAAGTACGAAAACTATCAATAAACTGTAATAAAACTTAAATCACTTAATTACAAGTAAAGAGATGGTTTAAAATTCTATTCCTGAGAAAATATTATTTTTTTTTTAACAACTTTATTGATATGGCTACTACCTACTGCAATCTTAAACATATTCATTAGTAAGGTTGACATTAGTACTTATGAGATAAGCATAAACTTGTGTGGGTCTGCTGGACCAGTGTCCAGTTCCCTTGGTTTATAATTTTCATACGGTTAGCTCATGTGGTTTGATTCGTTTGAGCCGCCTTACTTCGTTTGTACTGTCCAGTAGTTGTACGGCCTCAAGATTGGTGTGGGTAAGAAGTCTCTTTTCATGTTTTATGGCACATTCGCGAATAACGTCGTCTATCAATTGTATTTCTAAATCATTGTGAATTTCCTTGTTAGTCACAAATCGGTAGGCGTTGGTGACCATTCTAAGAAATTTATTTTGGCTTCGTTGTATAATGTCTCTATTGGATTTATGTGTACAACCCCATAGCTGCGCACCATACATCCATATTGGTTTGAAGATAGTCTGGTATACCAGTCTTTTGCAATACATTTTCATTTTGGAATGATGTCCAATTAACCAGTACATTTGACATTGTTTCAATCGTATCTGTTCAGCTTTATGTCTCACGTGATGTTTCCAGTTGAGCCTTGAATCTAAATGCAGACCAAGGTATTTTGCCGATTCAGCCTGCGGCACTTGCACCCCTTTGAGTTATATATGAAGAGTGTTATTTTTATGTCGGAGCGTAAATGTCACATATGTTGATTTGAGCTCGTTCAGTGCGATTTTCCAGTCAATTGTCCATTTAGTAACGTTGTCCATTGCTCGTTGAAAATTTTCCACTGCTCTTGGTTGAGATTCGTCTACTGACATAATTACAGTGTCGTCAGCGAACGTGCCGATGAATGTTTTATTCGTCGTAGGTATGTCCGCAGTATAAAGAAGGTAGAGGAGGGGACCCTATACGCTTCCCTGTGGAACTCCCGCAATCGCTGGCGATCAGAGAAGTATGATTCAAGCAGCTGGCAATAGTTTTGTGGTAGCATTTTGCTCATCTTGAATGTCAATCCCTCATGCCAAACCCTTTCAAAAGCCTTGATCTATTGTGGAGTGGTTATTCCTGAATCCAAATTGAAAATCAGGGACGTTTACCATTGGCTTTAGACGTTTTAGTAGTAGTTTCTCGAACAGCTTGTCGTGTTTGATTTATCAACAAAACCAAATTGATATGTATTCATTATTTTATGCGTGTCGAAGTAAAGTTTAATTCTATGTACAATAATTTTTTCGAAGATTTTAGAAAACACATTAAGCACTGAGATTGGTCGATAGTTTGCTGGTTGTGTTTTATCACCCGATTTATATATAGGATATACTTTCGCAATTTTAAGGCAATCAGGGAAAACCCCATTACTGATGGACTCATTTATTAATCTAACAATTATTGGTATAGAAGTATGACAGACCTTTTCCAAGAATTTCGACGAAATTTTATCATATCCAGAGGCCGCATGTTTGTTTAAGTTTTTTATTATTTTAAAAAACCTCCGAATAGCCAGTTTTAGCAATATCAAGTGCAGGTAAGTTGTCGTATTTTAGATATGTACTGAAATGTGGAGGTATAAAATTAATGAACGAATCTTCATTGACAAGAGATACATTAACAAAATGAAAATTTAATAAGTTTGCAATTTCAGCCGAATCGGAAACAAGCTGACCATTTATGTCAACTATTTTTTTGAAATTAGAGTTGAAGAAAGGGTCCTTTGAGTGCAATTTTGGCTGATGGGGAGTATGCCTTTATTGAATTTTGGTCTTTTTAGGTTATATACATCTAATCTAAACATTGTTACTAGAAATATACGATATTTTTCCATAGTTGATCTACTTAAATAGGCGTTGTACATATCCCATGTAAATAGGCAGATATAGCCGTTCTAGGAAAAATCCTGACCAATTCTTGAGGAGAACTAAATTGTTTTTGACATGCACAGTTTTGCACAATTAAACTAAAGCAAACATAGGCTTTAATCATGAAACGGATATATGGGATTTTCGGTGTGATAATCACGTCAAAAATCCCACATTATCTCCCAAAGTACATTATGCACAAATTTTACCGTTAGACGCACAAAATTGCACAATCAAATACTAATCGACAAAATAAGAAAACGGTGGGATTTCCAAAATGGGATTTCTGACGTGACTCACACGGTTGTTCCACTAAATTTATGATCTTTTTGGGTGTTTCTTGATTAAATAATATAACTATAAATTATTTAAAATATGATTTGTTTTAAATGTAAAAAACTAGATAGAGGTGATAAATTAGATATTACATGTGGTGGTTTCTGTAGTGAACGGTTTCATAAAAAATGTGTAGGTTTAACTGTCTACGATGTTGATTTGATCAGAAGTGATATTGGCGTGAAATTTATTTGTGAAGAGTGTTCCAATAATTTTGAATTTTTAAAAAACAAATTGGTGGAAATTTAAAAAATTGTGGTAGATAATAAGGCGAATATAAAGATAATGGAAGTTAAATTAAACAATGTGGCGGATTCAGTTCAGGTAATGAATAATAAGGTAACCGCTACTTCAGCTGTCGTAAATTATAGTGAGAAAGATGCATCGTCGTCCTCGTATGCTGATATCTTAAAAGTACCGGTTCATGTTAAACCGAAGAATGTTTCAGCAAATATGGTTTCTAAGGTCTCTCATCAAGAAATAAAACAAGTTGTAAATCCCGCTAATCTAGCTGTATGGAGTTGAATAGTGTGCTTTAGCAAAAAAATAATAGTGTTACGAAGTTGGGTAACTTGTCCTTTTCTTTGCCTTTGTCTTTGGATTCATCATCTGGTGCGTCTACGGCTGTCAATCATTTATGTATAGTTGCTAATACATCTGTCGTTCAAGTTATCTTACGCCTGTTATTAAACCTGAAAGTTCCATGTCTGGTGTATTAAACAAATCATTTTGTGGGACTACGTTCTATTCTGAAAATTTTGGCATTAAAAATGTTTGTATACTAATTTTTGTAAGGTATTTAAATTGGTGCATAAAGGAAGAGATCTTGGTTCCTTGCATTATTCATGTTTTAAATTGGGTTTACCTGCGGAATTACGAGATAAGGCTCTTGATCCTGATATTTGGCCTATTGGAGTTAATATTCGGGAATTAAATTTTTTTTTTTTTATTTTTTTTTTTTTATTAAGAAATCTTTATTTCTGTATAATATTACAACTAATCATATGGATTATCTAGTAATTGTTTTATAAGTTAAGTAGTCCACTCTTGTGGGATGAGACCTATCAGTTCATCCCAGTTCTGTCAGTCCTTTGATTTAAGCGGCTCAAGGAACCACTAATTCTAAAGGTTTTGTTCTTTTTAGGCGCTTTGGTCCATTGGTGCGATCCAGTAGGTTCCGTAGCTCCTCGTTGTCATGCTGCTGCAGTCGCAGTACAGGACCCCTTTTGCGCAGCCCCAAAGCTGAATACCATACGTCCAGATAGGGTTTAGGATTTGTTTATATAACAGCAGTTTATTGTGCGTTGTCAGTTCGGAGTTTCTTCCAATAAGCCAGTACATTTTTGTGGTGAATTTTAAATTCAGTTCTTTCCTTTTCTTTTTAACATGCGCTTTCCACCTGAGTTTAGAGTCTAGCGTCATGCCGAGGTACTTAGCATTGTTAGAATATGGTATTTGTTGTGAATTCAGTCTAATCGGAATATATTCTAATTTCCTATTTGTAAAGTTGATGTGTGTTGATTTCGATTCGTTAAGTGTTATTCTCCATTGTTTTATCCAGTTATTTATTATATCAACAGCATTTTGAAGTTTTCTCGTGGACTCGCAACTATACTAGCATCGGTGGTCATAACAGCTGTGTCATCAGCAAACGTTCCTATTCTAGCTTCTTCTATGTTTGGTAGATCATTTGTATACAGGAGGTATAAAACGGGACCTAGAACACTGCCTTGTGGAACCCCTGCCAATATTTTCTTCACTTTAGAGTATTCCCCTTCCTGTCTCACCCGGAAGTAACGGTCGTTGATATAAGACTTTAGCAATTCAGAATGTTGTTTTGGCAAATCTCGTTGGAGCTTAAATTCTAGACCACGGTGCCAAACCTTATCAAATGCTTGGGCTACGTCTAAGAATATTGCAGAGCATACTTCCTTTTTCTCCAGCGCCTCCTCAATTGTATCAGTAATCCTATGTACCTGTTCTATCGTTGAGTGCCTTTCTCGAAACCCAAATTGATGTCCAGGTATAAGATTTCTACTCTCTATAATTGGCTTTAATCTCTTGAGAAACAGTCTCTCGAAAATTTTTGATGTTGTTGTTAACAAAGAAATACGCCTATACGATGTTTTGTCATTTAGTGATTTATTAGGCTTTGGAATCATTATGATTTCCGCTACTTTCCACTGTCTCGGAACATAGCAAAGTCTTAAGATAGCATTGATTATGTGCTGTAGTTTTCTTAGTGCTTTTTCTGTTAGAGCTTTGATTATTTGCCCCGTTATCAAGTCGTATCCAGAGGCTTTTTTATCTTTGAGATTTTTACTTCTTGTTTGAGTTCTTTCAGAGTAACTGGTAGCACAGATGCCTCGTCTACTTTGCTTATAGGTGTTAGATATTCATTATCCGCTTGTCCAGTTGGTGGTTTGAAGGTATTTTCTATGTGTTCGGCAAACAGATCAGCTTTTTGTTTTTGTTCGCTGCGAGCCCAGGTTCCATCAACCATTGTAATGGGTGGCACTTGCATTTTAGGCCGTTTTAAACCTTTGGTGGCTTTCTACAGGGAATAGTCTGTGTCAGGTTTACCTGTCAGATTACTTAGGAAGCTTGCAACTAACTCATTCTTAATCTCCTTTATAAGTAGTTTAAGTTTTTTGCACAAGTTGTTTAGGATTGTTTTGTCTTCAGGGGCTCTGGTTCTCTGCCAAGTCTTACGAGCTCTTCTTTTTTCGTTAACCAACTCTCTCACTTCATTTGGATAGGATATACTTTTTGTAATATTTCTGGCTGATCAGTAGTACTTTCCCGAGCCGCTTTTTGCACACTTTCAATGAGGTTTTCTAGTTCTTCTTCTATCGTATAAGCATTCGAGATCTGCACCTGTAGGTTGATGGTTTCTTCGACTAGCTGTCGAAAGTATTCCCAGTTAGTTTTGTTATTTGTTAGTCTTGGAGGGCTTGCCTTCCTTATTACCGTGTCACTTATTGTCATTAAAACTTTAGAATGGTCTGACGATAGCCCTTCTTCATTTTCAACTGCTAAGTAGTTTTCGGAGATACCTCTTGATATATAGAAATCCAGAAGGTCGGGAATTTTATTTGGGTCCGTAAGCCAGTAGGTTGGCTTTCTACTGGAGTGAAACTCACATTTTAATGTCCTGCCTGCTTCAAATAGCTCCCTTCATTTGGGACTAGTTCTGTTTGATCCCCAGAATATGTGTTTCGCGTTAAAGTCGCCTCCAATAATAAAATTATTGCCAAGCGATTTAAGAAGTTTGATATAGTCTTCTTTTTTTGGGTTATATCTGGGTGGACAGTAGATTGCTGATATACTATAGCTCTTATTATTTTTGGTTTCAATAGATACAGTAGCTACTTGCACAGCTTCCTCCTCTATTTTTAATTCTTCGTGGTGTTTTATATTATCCTTAATAAAGATTGCTGTCCCGCCTCTAGCTCTTTCTGCTGGATATAGAGCTTAATAGCACTCTCTCTCTCTAGCTTCACATCCCATGAAGGGATTTTGCCGCCCGCACTATGGTCCTCCTGCCGTCTCGGTCCATCGCTCTCGACCTCCAGTTTCGACATCCTAGTGCCTGTAGATCTTGTTCGACGTCGTCACGTCAGCGCAGTCGGGGTCTTCCTCTACGACGCACACCGGCTGGTTGTTGATGGAACACTTTATTGGTCATCCGTTGTTGTGGGGACCTTGCAACGTGGCCGAGCCATCTTACTCGATTGGATTTGATGAATCCGATAATATCGCAACCTCCAAGAATTTGCTTTGTCTCGTGGTTCATGCGAATCCGATATTCATTGTTCGCGACTTTAATAGGACCAAAGATGGAGCGAATGACCTTCCTTTCGAAGGTAGATAATAATCTACAATCATTAGTGGTCATGGTCCAGCTCTCGCTTCCGAAAGCCAGCACAGGTCTTATGAGTGCTTTATAAAGTGCGAGCTTGCACGACTGCGATAGATGTCTAGATCGCAATAATTTTGATTGGGCGTAGAAAACTCGATGTGCGGCAGCGATTCGGGCTTTTATATCTGCCTGCATGTCATTTGATGATGTTATAACTGACCCGAGGTATTTGAAGTTTTCAACGCGATCAAAGTTATGGTCGCCAATTCCGAGATTTGCCATGGAGATGTTCCTGGGTGTTGATACAAATTTGGTTTTGTTACTGTTCACCTTCAAACCAAGTCTTCTTGCGCAGCGATCGAGCGGCACGAAACTGTCTTTGATATCGCTAGGTCTTCGGCCAAGAAGCACGATATCATCTGCATATCCAAGAATTTGGCCTGATTTATTAAATATACAGCGCGAAGTTTCGATGTTGCTTTTCCTCACTACGTACTCAAGCGCCAAATTGAACAGCACAGGCGCGAGTGCATCTCCCTGTCGAACACCAGATGTTATTTCAAAAGAGTCTGACACAGTTCCTTCGATTACAATTCTACATACAGACCCAGACGTTGTTAATTTGCACAGAGAAACGAGTTTCTCTGGAATTCCTAGGCATATGAGCGCGGCCCAAAGGTTATCGCGGTTTATACTGTCATATGCCTGACGGAAGTCTATATATAATTGATGTATGGTTATGTTGTACTCCCAACATTTTTCCAAGATCATCCTCATGGCGAAACACTGGTCAGTGGTCGATCGGTTGGGACGAAAACCACACTGATAGTCGCCAATGATGTTTTCGGCGAGAGGGATGAGTCTGGCAACTACAACATTAGCCAACACTTTGTAAGCAGTGTTCAATAGAGCTATACCACGATAGTTTTCACATTTAAGACGGTCGCCTTTTTTATGCAACGGACATATGAGCGCGGTCTTCCAATTCTCCGGCAACTCTTCTTGGTCCCAAATACATACGATGAGATCGTATAGACTTGTTGCAAGAGTAGCGCCTCCGAGTTTTATTAATTCTGCGGGGATTCCATCGAGACCGGGTGCCTTGCCGTTTTTCAATCGACTAATAGCTGCGTCTACTTCCTCAACTGTGGGATATTCGACGAAGACCTCATCACCTGGAGGAGCTATTGCTCTAATGGGGGTCACGTCGTCATTCCGATTTAGTAGATTTTGAAAGTAGGTTTGCCATACTGAGAGAACATCAGCCACGTTTGTTCTCAATTCTCCATTCCCGTCTTTGATGGCTGTACTTCTTGGGTGGAAGTCTTTAGTGAGATTCCTGGCATTGGCAAAACAGTCCCTTGAATTTCCTACTTCCGCTTGGAAGCTGATGTTTTCGATGCATAATCTCATATGATCGCGTTTCTTTTGACGAAGGTATTTAGTCGTGGCTTTCCTGGCGCGGAGATATTCTGCATGTGTGCTTCTAGTGTTGCGAGCCAACCATTTTTCACGAAGCTTTTGTTTATTTGCGACGATCAGGCGACATTGATCATCGAACCAATCATTGCGGGGTCTCGGAGGTCTTCTTCCGATAGTGTTTTGCGCCGCGGTGGTAATGGCTGACTGTATTGTGTGCCACTGCTCCTGGATGGTAGAAGGAGCTTCTTCGTTGTTGCTAGGCCGCTCTAGATAGTTAGTGTCAGCTGATTGGTAACTCTGCAGTGACGTTTGGTCTTTTAGAGCATCCACATTCCATCGAACGGTTTTTTGTGCTTGTCTGTTGAACGTAGATGACAGTTTGCACTTATATTTAAATACGACAAGCATATGATTGCTGTCCATATCTGTAGGATCTAACGTCAGATATACTGGTCGAGTGTCTCTTAGACACCATGACGAATTTGGTTTTCCGTTCTTCTATCATTCGATCTTCACGTTACTTTGTGGATTCTCTTATGTGGGAAAAACGTACTTGATACAACTAAGTTGTACATTAATGCCAGGTCGGTGACGTGTTGGTTGTTGTTGTTGCTAGTTAGATGCAGACTGTTGGGACCAATGTGCGATGTATTTTCTGCACTCCTACCGATTTTTGCGTTAAAGTCGCCCACGATGATTTTAATGTCGTGGTGCGGTATGTTATTGATGACTTCCTCGAGCTCGACAAAGAAGAGATCTTTGATGTCATCAGATTTATCTTCGGTGGGTGCATGTACATTAACGATCGTGATGTTAAACTTATTAGTGCGAAGTCTGACCGTGCATATCCGCATGTTGATCGGGCGGAAATCGATGATATGGTGCTTCACGCGCCGATGGATGAGGAAGCCAACTCCAAATTCTCCTCCGTTCTGATGGCAGCTGTAGTGAAGAGTGTAACAATTGGTGGTGTCATGGATCCCACTCCCGGACCATCTAAGCTCTTGTAGTGCAAGTACGTCTAATGTGTAACTCTTTGCTTGGTTCGAAAGATTCTGGAGATCTCCAGGTCTTAAGAGGCTAAGCACGTTCCATGTTCCCATTTTTAAAGCGTTGTCCGTGTACAATTTCCGAGGCGAGTTTGTAATGAATCCGATATGGTAATCCGAGGCCTTTGTTCAGGGTTCATAACTTAAATGGTTTTTATGAGGGAAGGTTGTTGGCCTGCCGCTCAACCCGCTTGTTACGTGTGTGGGTCACGTACTGGTGAAAATCTTAAGGCATCCAGTCCTACCTTGAACACATTTATATAGCGAGCCGCTTGATACAAGACAGACGCCCGCTTCAGCCGCTCCTAACATGGAGAACAGACGCTGGTTTGGTATTGGTTTTAGGGCGCCAATAACCCGCCCTGACATGTAGTGTCCATGACTATAAACAGGATTTAGTCTGCTCGTCTCCACTACACCGCCTGATTCATTTAGCGTTACAAAAATACGTGGATACCAGTGCTTGATAGCACTGGCATCCACGTATTTTGGCATACGAGGTTCTGGTAAAATGACTTTCTGAGATTTGGCATATATCAATTTTTTTGTGTTTAAAAATACTTCTAATTCTGAAATGCGTTGCGCAAGGTCATTTGCATTCCAGGTAGCAATTCTTAAAAAGTGTGTCATTATTTTTTCTCGATAAGTTTGTTTTGACTAGAATTAATGCTTTTAGTGGAGTTACTAGTTTTACTTGACACATCCGTTATTCCTTTATCTTGGATCATCGATGCATTTTCTAGTGTTCCTAGTCTCTGTTCTTGTTATTTCAGTAGCTCGTCCATAGATTCTAGTCTTTGGTCCTGCCCAGCCAGATGCAAATTGATAGAGTTTAGCTTCTGAAGTATTTCTTGCAGAACATGGGTTTCCTGACTCGAAGCGTTCCTGATATTTTCGTTCTGCTTAGCCATTTGTGCATATGATATGCCTTCTCTTACTTTGCCGCTATTTAGGGGGATTTGTTTTGAGTAGGATTGCATCCTCGGTTGAGAACTCTGACTTGTTTGATTTCTCTTGTTGTCTCTCATTCTTTGCAGCTCTTTCGCTACCTCGCAGCCTCTCTAATGTGCTGGGTGATGATTACCACAGTGTATGCATTTCACCGGTTCGTTCTTACTTTTATTGCATTCTTTTGTTAGATGTTTCCCAGCGCACTTTACGCATCTGGGCTCCCTATTACAGTATTTGCGTGTGTGGTTATACGCCTGACAATTGTAACATTGTGGCATTCTACTAGGGTTCTTTTTTAATGCTTCAATCTTAACTTTCATATTAAGGATTGCTTTGATTCCATATACCCTGTCAATGCTCTCAGCGTTTTCAAATGTTAGCATGCCAACTTTGGTTGTTTCTCGTTCACCATTTGCGTTTATAGTAATCTTTCTCTTTAATATGTTTACAGCGTTTAGAATTTTGAATCCTTTCTGGCGAAGTTCCTCAATTATTTCTTCGTTGGGGCTTGTATGATGTAGCCCTCTGGCCATGACTTTAATTAGTTGCTCAGCTTTGTTTTCATAGGTGAACCATTCGATGTTTTGAGCGGTGATTGCATTTTCTGGGTCAAGTGCATTCACTCTCCAAACGTTATTATTTAGTGCAATGACTTTATATTTATGGTTTGGAACTAGCTTCACTATTTTTTTAATTGTTTCGTATTCACTAACATTAAGTATGTTAATGGGTGGAGGTGGTATCTCTTTATGTATTGTTTGATTTTCCTGCATTTTCCCTTGGTTAGTTACATTGGATGTTTTAACCGGTTGCAGTGGTCTCTCTTTCGGTATCAATGATACGTTCTTATGTACCTTCCCTATGTCCGTAGATGACCGTTCAGGTCGTTGGGGTTGTGGTTTTTGACGCTCTGTGTTGATTTTTCCACTTCAGGCGAAGATTCTGCTTTTCTTTTGTTGTTTTGACGTTTAGTTTTAATTTGTCTTCGTATAAAACTCGTTTCATATGCCAATTCATCTTCATCTGTTTCATAGATAGCTACAGTATTTTCTTTGGCTTGATTATCATTTTTGATTACAGCAATTTCTTCTTTAAGATGTTGGACTTCTTTGAAAAGCTGTTCATTGATTTTCATTAAGTTTTCTATCGATTTCTTTAATCATAGTTTTCACTAGCGACATCGCGGTGATTTTCTTGGTTACCGTTCTCCCTACGTTCAGCATTTTCATTCTCCTGCTGAGTAGTGGGAAGCATTTGTCTAGTTGGTGATCTAGAGATACTTGTGCTTGGTATAAGTGGGTTACGCAATGGTTGGCTCACCCCAGATTCCGTTGAGCCTGCCTCGTGCGAGGGTGGATTGGCCAACTGTAAAGTTGACGTACCACCTGGGGTATACATTCCGTTTTGTTGTACACTCATTGCCTTAATGATTGGTTTATTATTCGGGGTTCCTTCCCCTAGCCAGATTTGGTCCGCGGATGGTATTTTATTTCCCACCTACCCTCCGGCAAGCCGGTTAAAGAGCATTCCCATATCCGCCACCTGGGGACGCGCGATGATGGGGGTTCGGCATCTCCACACGGGGGGAATTTAATAATGTAAATTTTCGTACAAGGTTGCCTCATCATATGAAGTTTCGGATTCCAGCTGCAATCAACACGTTAATTGTTTAAAATTCCTTTCGTGTGACGTATGTAGTGGTATTGCTGTTCCAAGTGACAACCTGCAGGTAAATATTGGTTCTTGTTTAAAGTTTGGCCACTTAAATGTTCGAAGTCTAGTAAAACATTTTGATGATGTTACTGTTTTATTAAATGAGTACAAATTTGACTTCCTTTTTAATTAAGTCACTTTGTATCAATAATTATAATATTATTCGTTTTGACCGAATTAATAATAGGCGATGGGGTGGTGTTGCTATTTATTATCGATCTGCATTAAATATCAAAAAAATATTCTGCGCAGTGCGTTTGCTATAGTAGAAATTTTAGTGTTGGAGCTTTCGGAATGTATTGGTAAAATCCTCATTATTATTATTTATAATCCTCCGCCTGCTTGTGCTGATGATGTTAATAATATTGAGTTAATTTTTTTAGAATGCCTATCACTATATCAGAAAGTTATTTGTTGTGGAGATTTAAATTTTAACATGTTGATAAATAATAAGTTAAGTGATTGCTTGAGGTTACATAACTTGTGCTACTTACCTTTTAATCCAACTAGATTAGATAGCACTTTATTAGATTTAATAATTTTATATGTGCCCGTGCCCGATAAATGCAATATAATTTCTTTTGGTCAACTAGCAGTTCCTGCCATATCGGATCATGATTTGATTTATGTTTGCTACAAGTTCTGTCGCACTAGAGGCAAAATTTATTATTCCATAGATCGTGATTATATGTAGATCAGTTCTTTTCTTTAGGTTGGAGTGGAATCAATTTGTTTAATGGCATCAACGATATTGTTCATGTATTTAATTCATATGTGTTACAATTAGATTCTGCTTGTGTTCCTCGGACACGAAGTATTAAAAAATGTCCTACTGCTCCTTGGTTAAATGTAAAGTTTTTGGACTTAATGGCGCGTAGAGATTTTAGTGATTGATTGGGAATCTTTTAAATTTCTTAGAAATAAAACTAATGCTTGCGTCAATCAAGTTTTTTTTTTTTTTTTTTTATTTATTTAAATAGTGCAATCTTATCAAATGATAATTTATTACTAAAGATAATAACGCACTTATTTGAAACTAATAAGTGGAGCGAGTGTGGGTTTACAGAAATCAATATTCTGCTCCCAATAATGAAACTTTATTTATTAGATGACTAGCTCATGCGGTTTAATTCTTTTAAGGCGTCTCAGTTCTTGTGTTATGTCAAGAAGTTGTATTGCTTCACTGTTGGTATGTTGCAGTAACCTTCTTTCATGTTTGATTGCAAATTCCTGGATCACTTCATCAATCCATTTGACATTTAGGTCTTTGTGTCATTCCTCGTTGGTTACGTAGCGGTAAGCATTCGTTATTGTACGTAGAAATTTGTTTTGATAACGTTGAATAATTAAACGATTTGATTGTTTAGTACAACCCCAGAGCTGGATACCATACGTCCAAATTGGTTTAATTATTGTTTCGTAGATCAGGCGTTTACAGTACAGGCTAAGCTTAGAATGTCTTCCTATTAGCCAGTACATCTCACGTTGTTTCATTTTCATTTGCTCTGCTTTTTGTCTAACATGATGTTTCCAGTTCAATCTTGAATCGAGATGCAATCCGAGATATTTTGCAGATTCAGCTTGGGGAATTTGTACCCCATTGAGAAATGTATGGATGTTGCTATTTTTGTGCCGCAACGTGTATGTTACATAGATTGATTTCAGCTCGTTAAGCTTTATTTTCCAATCCCTGGTCCATTGGCTGATTTTATCGAGTGCGTGCTGTAAGTATTCTACTGCTTGGTTCTGCGATTCGCTTGATGCCAATACTGCGGTATCATCAGCAAAAGTTCCAATGAAGGTTGTTTCCGTTGTCGGTATATCAGAAATGTAAAGTAGATATAGGATGGGTCCTAAAATACGCTACCCTGGGGCACCCCTGCTACGGCTGGGTAAAAGTTGGAGTATGTTACTTCATGTGATACTCTAAATATTCGTTTGGAGAGATACGACTCGAGCAATTGGCAGTAATTTTTTGGCACTAATTTACTTATCTTGTAGATAAGACCCTCATGCCACACTCTATCGAAAGCCTGTGATACATCTAGAAATACGGCAGGGCAATATTTCTTCTCTTCAAGTGCTTGTTCTATCTTTGCAGTCACGCGATGAACTTGATCAATTGTCGAATGTTTATTCCTGAATCCAAACTGGAAGTCAGGTATAATGATCATTGGTCTTAGTCGTTTCAATAACAACTTCTCAAACAATTTTGAAATAGTAGGTAACAAAGAGATCGGCCTGTATGAGCCCATTTGCTCGGCTGGTTTGTCTGGTTTTTTATCATGATTATTTGTGCAACCTTAAAACACTCAGGCACATATGTAAGTCGAAAGCAAGCATTATATATATATGTTAACATAGTCACTGCTCTCTTTGATAACTCCTTAAACATCCTTGGCGAAATGTCATCAATTCCAGGTGACTTTTTGGGATTCAGATTCATGTCAATTTCTTGTGCAATTTCAAGTGGGGTGACATTTCTGTAATTTGATGGAGATCTATAGACTGGTTTAGGATCAATCCTAGATTGTATGTCGTGTGGTTGAAATACTGATGCCAAATGTTGTGCAAATAGTTCTGCTTTTTCTTCGTTACGTCGCACCCATTCTCCATTTATGTTCCTTATAGGTGGCACTTGGATTATTGGTCTCTTGAATATTTTAGTAGCTTTCCAAAGAGAATAATTTTTGTCAGCTGCAGGACCCAGTCCTTTCAAATAATATTCAGTACAAGCTTCTTTATGTTCTTTAATTAATCGGTTAACTTTATTACTTACCCGATTAAATTCTCTTTTGTCATTAATGTTTCTGGTTCTATGCCATACGCGCCTTTTCCTACGCCTTTCTTTTATCAGTTCCCGAATCGCCAGGGGGTAGTTGATCTCGTGTACGACTTTCTCACCTAATACGGGTGTAGCCTCTTTAGCTGCATCACGCATGGAGTTAATAAAATGTTTAGTTTGTAATTCAAGTTCTTGTTTAGTTTTAAGACTAACTTTTAACTCAATTAGAGTATCCAGTTTCTCTCTAAATAATTCCCAATCAGTAAATTTATTAGTAAGGTTAAGTTTGGTTTTCTTTCTTATGACTAATGTACTCAGAGTCATTAAGACCGGTGTATGATCGGAAGTAAGGTCGTCAATGCCTTCAACTTCAATGTAATTTGAGGCTATTCCTTTCGAGATATAAAAGTCAATCAAATCAGGAATTTTGTTTATGTCTGTAGGCCAATAGGTAGGTTTACGCGATTAGTGATACTCACAACCTGACATTTCTATTGCACTTAGGAGTTCTTTTCCTTTTCCTGGTGTTATGAGTCGAGATCCCCACGCAGTATGTTTCACGTTGTAGTCACCTCCTATAATAAACCTTGGTCCAAGTTTATTAAAAATGTTGACATATTGATTTCTTACGATATTATGTCTTGGTGGGCAGTAGATCGCCCCTAAACTTAGTTCAGCACCACCATGGTTAATCGTTATTACAGTTGCTTGCATAAATGGTTCCTTAATTTCTTCTTGTTGGAAATGTAGGATATTTTGTTTGATTAAGATTGCTGTCCCTCCTCGAGCACGACCACTAGGATGCAATGTCCAATAGGCTCTATATCCTGTAATTTTGATAAAGTTTTTCTCCGTAAAGTGCGTCTCTGATATTAAAGCTACATCTATGTTGTTGGTTCTTAGAAATACTTCTAGTTCTTGAGCTCTTGCATTAAGCCCGTTAGCATTCCAGGTAATTATACTTAGGGATGTTACAGTCATTTACTTTTTATGTTTTAGCGGTTTGTTTGGTGGTTTGGAATTATCTTCCAGTTTATCCACCCTGTTAGTAAGCTGGCTGAAATTTTGTCTCATTTCTGCCTGAAATTCGATGAGCATTTTCATTATATTACTAATGGTTGGCTCGTTTGGCACAGGCTTCTGCCTGCTTACTTGATTTGAATTGTTATTTGAGGTTTTGGTCACCTGGGCGTAGGAAACCCCCTCTCTAATTGTATCATATTGTTGGTATGGCTTTTGCTGTAGGCGCTCTGCTACTGTAATTTTTCTCGGTAGCTGAGCATTTAGTTTTTTCTGATACACCAGGCATCCTTTATAGCTAGCCGGATGACCTTTTTCTCCGCACAGTGCACAAGTTGGTATAACATTTCGCGGCTTTTGACATTGTTTTGTTTGATGATTCTCCGCACATTTGACACATTTGGCTTGCCTATTGCAGAAGTTCTTCGTGTGTCCTAACTGTTGGCAATTTGTACACTGAGGTATACCTATTACCTTTTTAGGTGGTTCAATAGACACCTTGCAATATAGCAGGTTCTTAATTTCATATATGTCCTTATTGTTTTCCCCCTGTAACAGGTCTACATAAAACAATGGGTATAGTGTCTAATAATTTTCTCATTATTAATTGTCAACTTTTTATGAACGTTAATAATGTTGGTTACTTTATGACCATGGTCCCCGATTGCCGCTTTGATCTCTTCGCGATTAGTAGATGACGGTAAACCTCGTATTACGATTCTATACCATTTTTCACTTTTGAGCTGATAAGTATGGTATTCCATCTTATATAGTGTACTATCCTTGTTATTGGATTCAGTGTCTTTTATATCGCTAAGTAGTTTTTTAATTTTACGGTAGTCATTTTCAGACTGCGTTGTTATTTTGATGTCGTTATTGGATATTGCTTTAAACTGAGCAGGTTTCTCTGTCACTGCCAATACTTGAGCTCTGAGTATATTAAAATCTCTAACGTTGCTGACATTGATTGGTGGTGGTAAGGGCTCCTTTTTGTGTGCTTGTTGTGGTTGTTTTGGTATTTCGTTATCTTGCGGTAGAGTTACCCTTGGTGATGGCGTTTTGGAGAGTCTCCTCTTTTTATGTACATTTAGTTTATTTTGTCTAGGTTGGGTTTCTTTCTCAAGTTCCTCTTCATCCGTAAAGTAGTCATTGGTTAGACTTTGTAGGCTCTGACTTCTACCATTAGTAGACGTAGAAGGTTTATTTTGCCTTTCTAGTGATTCGATTCTGTTTTGTAAGTTTACCAAAATGTCTTGGTATTTATTACATTATAACTCATATTGCTGGCATTTTGTCCTTAGTTCATTATTCTGGCGCTCAAGCGAGGCTAATTTTGATGTTATTTCATTGCCGTCTTGAAGCATACGGTGTCTTTTCGTTAATGTTGGAGAATGCATGAGTTCTAATGGAGAAATCAATCAAGTCAATCAAGTGAAAAATAAGTTTTACTTTGGGAATATGCATAATCCTAAGCTTACATGGAACAATTTAACGTTAGAAACTAGAAATCTAGTTTAAAAAGAGTGACGCCAATATTTCCTCTACATTCATTTTTGCATTAAAAATACAAGCACATCTTGACATTTAATACAAGAGAAACATATACAGCTGCTGCCAATTTTTACAGTTCATATAATATGCAATTAAAATAAATAAAACCAATATAATTTGTTTAAACAAAATGTTAGTTCAATCACATTGGGCGCTTTCAGGGCACCCAACAGTTGGCAACATGTTGAGTAAAATCGCGGCCAACGCTATGAAAATGTTTAGCACTATGCAATTTTTAAATCAAATTGGCGATGATTTTACTAATCATGATAGGGGACCTGAAAGCGCCCATTGACTATTCAATCATTAAGGATTAATACATACCTAAGTATATACGAGTATTCACTCAGTTCCGCAATGGCCTTACTTCAGAAATGCTTCTAAAAATCATTTAAAAATCCCATTTCCATCCAACATACCCAATCCCATCATAATCGGTTAAGAAGATGGCCATATTCTAGAACTTGTTCCAAAAATTATTTAAGAAACCCATTTCCATTCAACATATAACTATGATGTTTGATTATAACTTGGAAGATAAACTACTTTAGTGCAGACATACTATGTCAAGGGTCCCGGTCGAAATGGCATATTTCAAAACGACATAGGTTCAAAACAGATATGTACCCTTTATTTAGATTCTCTTCGGCATTTTTCAAAAGTGCATAAATAAATACATCCATATATGTATAAATAAAATTAAACTTAATACTGTTTATGTTTTTTTTTCCTTAATAATATATTTACATATGTAGTTTGTTTTGCAGGTGGCGGATTGCCCTTTTCCAGTTTCTCAGTTTCTGCGTTGATAGTTTTAGTTTTTTTTTGTAATTCTGCTAATAAAAGCAGTACACCGATATGAGGGCGACCAATTACCATATTTAAATATCGGTGAAATGACTAAGCATAATTTTTCGTCCGTGGTATTTCCATTGAATTTTTATCAAACACGCTCCATAGATTTAGGGGAAACGATGGACTTTTGTCATTCTTTCCTACAATGTAATGCTCATCTAGCCAGTCTGTTAGAGGATCTAATACCGAACTCACTTCATTTCTTATTTCTTGAAACCAATCTAGGTTTTTTCAGGTTTCTCCATCGAAGGTAAATACCTTTCTTCATAACATGCCTTCTTAAGTTTTTATTGAAAACATGTAGAAGAAATTGTCATAATCGATTTCATCTCATCAATTTTATACCAAATCATTTCTAATTTCAACCATTCCATACGAACATGTGATATTTGATCTTAATCGACTAAGAAATAGACAAGTTCCGTGTGTGTCACGCCAGCCGGAACCATATCAGCCGGAACCAAACAACTATGGCACAAGTAGCACGATGCATTATGCATCATTGAGCACTATATGCTTTTCCAGCCGAAACCTTATAATTCCAGCCGGAACCTGACAAAGCCACACAGAACCATACAATAGCTAAGGCACTAGTAGCACGATGTATTGTGCATCATTGTGCACTATATAATTTTCCAGCCGGAACCTCATAAATCCTGAAATATACGATTTGTCGTGAAGAAAAACTTACAATTTCAGCCGAACCATACACTCTACAGCCAAACTAACTGCACAAGTAGCACGATGCATGTGCATCATTTTGCACTATATATTTTTTCAGTCGGAACCTTATAATTCCAACCAGATCCTAATAAAGCCAGTCTAAACCATACTACAGCCAAACCAACTATAGCACAAGTAGCACAATGCACTGCGCATCATTGTGCATTATATAATTTTTCAGCCGGAACCTTATACATCCAGTAATATACAATTGTTCGTGAAATAACCTTACAAATTCAGCCAGAACCGTACCCTCTACAGCCAAACTATCTATGGCACAAGTAGCACGATAAATCGTGCATCATTGTGCACTATATAATTTTATATGGTAGTTTTCTATATGTTTTTGCAGCCAAACTATAATGCCGGAGTCAATTCGCGTTCCATGAAATAATGAAAATGAAAAGTTTTTTTCATTTGCAATCGAGTAGGTTTGAATTGCTCATTAGAAATTATGATTTCACATGTACGATTTATGCACGATTTACATGTTCCAATTTTTTTTTTCAGTAAAATATGAAAGGTTAAGTATTTTACGATTTTAGTTTGCGAGAGAAGCACGAAACAAATTCCAGTAAAATAAAATTGGATTTTTTATTTTTAATTTGAGCAAACGTTGGCATAAAACTGGGAATGTTGCCATAAAATATAGTTTCTACGAGTATTTTTATAGCAGTAAAATAAAAAAAATTCAATAAAGTTTCAAATAAATATCAAGCAGCCATAAACATCATTCAAACAAAACGAGCAAACATGAGCGGTAATTAAATATTTTATTTTTACTTGCAATTCGATGTTGTTCGTTATCTAATTAAAAAAGAAAGCAAGCTGTTCGAACTGTCAAAATTTATGGGACATGGAAAAAAATTATAGCATTGCCTTATTTGTTTATATTGCTGACTCTTTTTAACTCGTAACATTTTTTGTATATGCGTGCAGCTCTATTTATCAGTAAAATATTTGTTGGAAAAAAAATTGGAACATGTAAATCGTACATTACATGTTCCAATTTTGTTTTCCAGTAAAAAATGAAGGGTTAAGTATATTACGATTTTCCTTTGCGAGAGGAGTACGAAACAAATTCCAGTTAAAATAAAATCAGGTTTATTTCTTTTTAATTTGAGCAAATGTTGTTTACATATGGCTGACTCTTTTTAACTAGTAACTTTTTGTTATTTGCGTGCAGCTTTATTTATCAGTAAAAAATTTGTGGGGAAAAAAATTGGAACATGTAAATCGTGCAACAAAGTGTAATTTAAAATTACGTGCAAATAATTCAAACTACTAGATTGCAAATGAAAAAAACTATTTATTTTCATTATTTGTTGTTTAAAAAAATTAAATGTTTATATACAAGTGCAACATATGATTTTTTCGGAACGATCAAAACGTTATGCACTACAATGCACAACAATGCATCGTGCTATTTGTGATATAGTTATTTTGACTGTAGGGTTCTGCTGAATTTGTAAGGTTTTCCCCCCGGAAATTCATATAATACTGGATTTATAAGGTTCCGGCGAAAACAATTTACTGTGCTCAATGATGCACAATTCATCGTGCTCTTCTGCTTAAGTTGGTTTGGCTGTTATATGGTGCTGACTAGCTTTGTAAGGTTCTGGGCGGAGTTATAAGGTTCTGGCTGAAAAATTATATAGTGCACAATGATGCACAAGGCATCGTGCTACTTGTGCTGTAGTTAGTTTAGCTGTAGAGGGTATGGTTCCGGCTGGAATCGTAAGATTTTTCATGAAAAATCGTATATTTCAGGATCTATGAGGTTCCGGCTGAAAAATTATATACAGCGCATCGACGCACAACGCATCGACGCACAACGCATCGACGCACAACGCATTGTGCTACTGGTTCTGTAGTTAGTTTGGCTGTAGAGGGTATGGTTCCGGTTAAAATTGTAAGGTTTTTCAATTATATTATAGTGCACAATGGTGCATCGTGGTACTTCTGTTTTAGTTGGTTTGGCTGTTGTACAGTTTTGACTGGTTTTAGTAGGTTCTGGTCGGAATTATAAGGTTCCGGCTGAAAAAATATATAATACAAAATGATGCACAATGTATCGCGGTACTTGTGATAGAGTTATTTTGACTGTAGGGTTCTGCTGAATTTGTAAGGTTCCCCCCCCCCCCCGGAAAATCGTATATTACTGGATTTATAAGGTTCCGGCGAAAAAATATATTATGCTCAATGATGCACAACGCATCGTGCTACTTGTGCCATAGTTAGTTTGGCTGTAGAGTGTATGGTTCTGGCTGGAATTGTAAGGTTTTTTCACGACAAATCGTATATCTCAGGATCTATGAGATTCCGGCTGGGAAATTATATAGTGCACAATGATGCACAATGCATCGTGCTACTTGTGCCATAGTTGGTTTTGCTACAGTATGGCTCTGGCTGGCTTTATTAGGTTACGACTGGAATTATAAGGTTCCAGCTGAAAAAGATATAGTGCACAATGATACACGATCCATTGTGCTACTTGTGATATAGTTAGTTTGACTGTATGTAACCAAAATATCGTTTCCGGCTGGAATTATAAGGGTCCACCGCAAAATCATATATTGCTGGATTTATAACGTTCCGGGTGAAAAATTATATAGTGCACAATGATGCACAATACATCGTCCTATTAGTGCCCTAGTTGGTTTGGCTGTTGTATGGTTCTGTGTGGCTTTATCAGGTTCCGACTGCAATTATAAGGTTCTGGCTGAAAAAGCATATAGTGCTCAATGATGCACAATGCATCGTGCTACTTGTGCCATAGTTGTTTGGTTCCGGTTGATATGGTTCCGGCTGGCGTGACGGACATGTTTCGTACCTATACCATTTTGAATTATGCAGTTTTGAAAAATTTCGTTCTGAACGGATGCCCTATGTCAACTATAAAAATTTGCAGAAAGGACTAAACCAAAATTACATGGAATGGAAGCAAATTCTTCAGGTCAAGTTAACACTAGAACTACATTATTTATTTATTTATTACATTTCCATGTTGCATCATTTATTTATAACATTTCCTCTTTGTCTTATTTAATATTTTACGATAATGCCATGATTTTTATTAAATAGGAAATGTTATAAATAAATGATGCAACCGATCATTTTGATCGGTTCGTAGTTCTAGTATTAATGCATACGATGCTAAAAGTTGTTAACGTAACAATTCAAAATCCTAAAGTTTAAAGGGATTATTTTTGCTACCCTTTATTTAGTTATATATGCTGCACATATAATTTTAATGTGCCCAGATGTACTTTTCGACGAAAACCTTTTTATTTGGAAATTTAAACGATATCAATTAAACTTGATTCGTTTTGGGTTAATTTCTCTACGAGAGTATACACAATCAACATTCACTGCACAATATGTAAATACTTGAGTTAAACCATTCTTATTTTTTATTTTCAAAATAATCAAAAAACTTCACACAACTTCTTTTCTTCTATGTGAAAAAATAATTGAACATTTTTTTATTTTTATTTATAACAACCTACGTTGGTAGACCGAGTTTTTTTGTCTCTTCCATAATTTTAGCGAGTTCATTGTAATTTTATAAATTTGACATTTAAGTTTATAAACGTCGCCACAATACTCCCTCCCCAATAAATTCGGAAGAATTTATGAAAATACAAGTCTATACGCGAGGCCGAAAATAAACTAATTAAAAGAACCGAAGGTGATCCAAAAGCTGCTTCAGCTAAAACGTGCTGGTGGTCTAATTCTTCTTCCAGTCCTGGTTTGAACTGGTTCCTTCGGTGGAAGATTGAAGCGAACCTTTTTTAACACATGTGTATCATCAGAAGCCGGCTCGATATCCGAAGTTCTTTCATCCAGCGGGGCCGCCGGAAACGATCCCACGATGTCCGCATTCTCCGCGAAACACGGTTTGAAGCGATCCAGAGACACCACACCTGACCTGCCGTTTACGGCAATAGTGAAGAACTTATCCCCTCTTTCGAGAACTTTAAACGGTCCTGAATAAGGTGGTTGTAAGGATTTTCTCACAAAATCCGACCTTAAAAAAACGTGTGAACACGTTGAAAGTTCTCTGCTTACGAAAGTTTTTACATTGGAGTGCCTGGTTGCCGGAGACGGTCTAATTTCATCAAAATGTTTTTTAAGATTATTTACAAAATCTGTCTGAAGAATTTTATCGGTCGAAAAAGAATTTAGAAATTGACCAGGCACCCTCAACGTACTTCCGTAAACAATTTCAGCAGGAGAAGTTTTAAGTTTCTCACTATATAACGTGCGTAAACCTAACAGTACGGTTGGCAAGAACGTTACCCAATCAGTTCGCTCGTGACACATGATTGCGGTCTTTAACGTTCTGTGCCATCTCTCAATCATACCGTTGGACTTTGGGTTATAAGCCGTCGTTCTTACTCGTCTGAATCCGATCAACGCTGACAATTCATTAAAAAGACAAGACTCAAACTGCGAACCTTGGTCGGTGACTATAACGTTTGGTACCCCGAAGCGTGAAATCCATGTGGAGTATACCGCAGAAGCGACAGTAGCTGCAGTAATATCAGGAACTGGAACTGCCTCAGCCCACCTCGTATACCTGTCGATTAATGTAACGCAATAACCCTGATTGTCAGAAATAGGCAAAGGACCAATGATGTCTAAGTGAATTTCTGCGAAGCGTTGCGAAGTTAATTGATAAGATCCAAGAGGTGAAACGGTGTGTCTTGAAATTTTGGATTTCTGACAAGCTAAACAGGATTGTGCCATAGTTTTTGAATCTTTCGTGATGGAGGGCCAGATGACATTTTTCGTCAATAATTTAGTTGTTGCTTTAATTCCAGGGTGTGAAAGATTATGAAAGGCTTCAAAAACTTTTTTCCGAAATTCAATTGGAATAAAAGGTCTTTGATTAGCTGTCGAAATATCACAATATATAGTTTTGTTAGAGTTAAAACTCAACGGAACTTGGACAAACTTTAAAGTTAAATTATCGCGCATAAGATCTTTAAGCTCGACATCATTGGTTTGGGCATCCGCAATTTGTGCATAATCTATACTTTCAGGAATAGAAATTAGATTAATGCGGGAAAGTGTATCTGCGACGACATTATCTATGCCTGATATGTGTTGGATGTCGGTTGTGAACTGCCCGATGAAATCCAAATGTCGGAATTGACGCGGTGATGCCTTTTCCGGATTCTGACAAAAAGCGTAGACAAGTGGTTTATGGTCCGTAAACAACGTAAACTGTCGTCCTTCCAGAAGATATCTGAAATGCTTGATGCCAGCGTACGCTGTTAACAACTCTCTGTCATAAGCACTATATCTTTGTTGCGTTTCATTAAGACGAACCGAGAAGAAGCTGAGTGGTTGCCAAATATCGCCGATATACTGTTAAACTACTGCGCCGATAGCTGTGTCCGAAGCGTCTACCATGATAGCGAGTTTAGCCGTAGATGAAGGGTGTGCAAGAAGAGTAGCTTTACACAATTTCTCCTTACAATTGTCGAAGGCATCAATGGACTCTGCTGACCAATTAATTGGAATTTTACTATTTTTCTTATAACCTTTAAGAAAATCATTAAGTAAAATTTGATCAGCCGCCGCGTTTGGAATGAAACGTCTGTAGAAATTAATCATCCCCAAAAATCTTTTGAGTTGATTAACGGTTAAAGGACGTTCAAAATTTTTGATGACTTCAACACGTTCTGGAACAGGTAAAATGCCATTTGCATTAACAAAATGTCCTAAGAATTTTACTTCAGGTGAAGCGAAGACACATTTTCCAGGATTGATTATTAAACCGTTGTCTGATAATTTTTGGAAAACTAGTTCGAGATGCGCGTGATGTTCCTCGAAAGTTTTAGACGCTATCAGAATATCATCTAAGTAGATGAATGCGACATTAAGTCCCAACAATACGGAATGCATGAATCTCTGAAAAGTTTGTGCTGCATTCCTGAGACCAAAAGTCATTTTAGTGAATTCAAATAAACCGAAGGGAGTCGCAATAGCGGTTTTTGGAATATCACACGGTTCAATAGGGATTTGATGATAAGCTTGGACAAGATCAAGAGTCGAAAAAACTGTACATCCTTCAAGCTGGTACGAAAAATCTTGAAGATGTGGAATAGGATAACGATCTGGAATAGTAACACGATTCAGACTTCGGTAATCTCCACATGGTCTCCAATCTCCATTTTTCTTCAAGACAAGATGCAAAGGACTAGACCATGTACTATTACTCGGACGACAAATTCCTAGTGCCATCAGATTCTCGAATTCCTGTTTTGCAATCGTTAATTTATCAGGTGCCAAACGTCTAGTTTTACAAGAAACCGGTGCTCCAAAAGTTTCCAGCCGATGAGTGATCATATGCTTAACTGGTTTGACGTTTAGAGAGTTTGTCATAATTTCTGAGAATTTAGAAAGAAGTTGCTGGATTTGATTATTTTCCTGAGATTTGTCTAGTTGAGACAGTGTTGACTCGGCTGTGAGAGATATAGAACCAACAGTAAACAATGATGTCGTTGGATCTAGAAGACGATGTTTGCCAAGATCAACTATCAAACCAGAACTTTTAAGGAAATCAGCTCCAATAATGGGCAGCGAAACATCTGCCACTATAAATTCCCACTTGAAATTACGCCGTAACCCAAAATCTAAATTTAGAATTTTTGTTCCATAAGCTTTAATTGGCGTTCCATTCGCAGCGAATAATTTGGAGGTAGTTAATGCCTGCGGAATGTGACAAATTTTGAGTGGAATAACCGAAACGTCAGCACCAGTGTCTATTAGAAATGCAACTCTTGAATTCGCATCATGAATTAATAGACGACTGGTAGTAGGTTCATCAGTAACGGTCGTCACGCCCTGATGAACATTTAAAAATCCTTCTTGATCGACTGACCTCCGCAGGTTTTATCATAAAATTTACAGCCAGGTTGGCATTTCTGAGCCTTTTCACCGAACTGAAAATGATAATAACATAAATCGAATTTTGGGTTAACCCGACCTCTAGATCTTGAACGAGAATTTGTTTGACCTCTACTATTTGAACGAGATCGAGATCTAGGATTAACCATAGTTTTAATTTCTGCCAAAATTTTAATCCTAAAGTCTTCTAATTTAGCGTCTAAATTAGAAGCATCAGAAATGCCAGCTGGATCAACATAACCGTTAGATGCTGCAGATGAGGATGGGCCGAAAGGGTTGCACGATTTAACAGCATTTAACCCTAACGGTGGCATCACCTCCATCATGTTATCGGCTCGTGCTGCTAACACATCTAACGTCACATCGTTTTCGAAAGTGGTTAGTATAACCTGAATCTGCGAAGGCAACCTCTTCATCCAAAGTTGTCTGAGCAACTTGTCGTTGAAATTACTGCCAGCGTTCAAACGAATCTGGCTCAGTAATTGAGACGGCTTTTTATCCCCCAACGTCAGGCTCGTCAGGACATTATTTAGGCGTGACATCCCTGACTCGCCTAATACGCGAATCACTTCCTCTTTGAACACCGAGTAAGGAAGTGTACCCTTATCGCGGAGAATTAAATCCGCGAAACGATCATGCAGTCTCGCGTCCAATGCCCCCACTGCATGAGAGAACTTGGTGGTCTCCGACCTGATGTTCGCGACAGCGAACTGTGATTCCAGAATCGTAAACCAAACGGCCTAATTCTGACTATACAACGGTTGTGGAGGTCGGAATCGAACCGCTCCAATCTCCAAATTTGGATTTTGCACCCCAGTCCAACCAGGTCCTGAACCAGACTGCCCAGACGACTGTGCAACTCCTGGATCCCGGGATAAATTTTGAGCTTGCAAGAACAATTGAAATTGTTCTGCGAATAAATTTTGTAGTTGCGATGCAGAATTAACTGGAACTGCAGAACTTGCATCTCCATAATCCTCGTCATTTATCGGGGAGTTGGATGGAGTATCAGACGACATTTATACACTTAAATAAAAACGCGAAACAAAAATGCGAAATCGAGTGGAAAAAAAATAAAATGAAATAAATAAAATGCCGGAGTTAATTTTAATTTTTAAATAAAATTTTATTATTAAATTTGAGGCAATGAACTCATTAAAATTACGGAAGAAAAAACTTACCCCCGATCTACTCACGTTTACAAATTTGTTGTGAATATGTTTTTCCGATGTCCAGATGATTTGATGCCTGTACGTACCGCCAACTGCTGTTGACACTCCTGTTGCACTTGTAGTACGTTGAATATTTAATTTTTCTTTAAAAGAGAAAACGCCTGTGATGTGCTGCCGTATCCCTGCGCATTCGTATCGCGTCGGTGGTCACCAATTTAAAGGGATTATTTTTGCCACCCTTTATTTAGTTATATATGCTGCACATATAATTTTAATGTGCCCAGATGTACTTTTCGACGAAAACCTTTTTATTTGGCAATTTAAACGATATCAATTAAACTTGATTCGTTTTGGGTTAATTTCTCTACGAGAGTATACACAATCAACATTCACTGCACAATATGTAAATACTTGAGTTAAACCATTCTTATTTTTTATTTTCAAAATAATCAAAAAACTTCACACAACTTCTTTTCTTCTATGTGAAAAAATAATTGAACATTTTTTTATTTTAATTTATAACAACCTACGTTGGTAGACCGAGTTTTTTTTTGCTCTTCCATAATTTTAGCGAGTTCATTGTAATTTTATAAATTTGACATTTAAGTTTATAAACGTCGCCACAAGTTTAAGCTATAGTGCATCACTTTAGGATAAGTCAATTGAATTTGTAGGCTGATGATAAATGTGTCAGAAACCAGTTATGGTCACTACGGTACACTCCCGCAGAAGCATTCGTTATACCATCTACAACCATATGCCGGACGAGCTCGTTCGAATTTGTGTCGCGGTGGTTTATCCGTATTTCCGAAATTCAAATAAAAATACACAAATTACATATTTTTGATTAAAAACATTTTTTATACTTTATTTCTATTTCAAACTTTTCCACTTGAATGCCTAAGTTTGACTGTGTCTTTTTATTTATCTTTTTACCTTTTTTCTTATTTCTACTCAGCAGTTTTTTGTACGTTGCACTCAGGTCGTGCACGTTTGCATTCTTGCACTTTTCCAAAAATCGAAATTAAATACTTTATTGTATTACCTTGTATTCAATTTTTGGAAAGTGCAATGTATTTTTTAATATGTTAATGCTGCTTATTATAATATTTTACCACAGGGTAGTACCTACACTACATTTGCAAGGATCTAAACATCTTAACAATAATATTAGGAGAACGCACTGTTCTCTAAAAACCGTTAAATAGATTCCAATAAATTATTAAATACTACAATTTCCATTTAGCCCCCTTGTGTGTGAAACATAGGTAGCCAATAGTGGCACAAAAATGCTCAAGAAATTTTACAAAATGTTTAAGGAAAGGAAAACCATAAACAAATACGACGATTGCGAGCTTCTATAGGCATCCAAAAATTTAAGGAAAGTTTTAGTGGTTATACTCAACATATTGGATTCCAAGATGCAACTGGAATAATTGGTGTTAACGAAGCGTTATTAATTCTTAGGAGTACAAGTATTAATGATGCCGCCAAAGTATTCCACACACCCTATGCAGATAAAATGAAAAATGATTCAAGAAGGATCGAAGTTTGAAAGCGAATTGCATATATTACATTTAAATTAATTATCAAATAATATCCGTGCACATCAGTTTATGGAGTATTGAATGCTATGGTATGATATTGACACCAACTATACATTGAATATGTTTTTTACTATAGTTCAAACCGCAATTTGATATGCCGAAAAGTATGCGAAATGTTGCTTACATTTTTATTTGTCATAATATTAGTGATGCATGCATGTAGCTTGGGTGATTTTGTGGCTCTAAAAAAATTATTTCGTGTGGTAGGAACAAGTATTTACGTTTTTGGTATATTCTTTATTGTGGCTCTTCGTCATTAATCAATTAAACTGAAACAATCTGAGATCCTTGGCCAAAGTATGCTTGCGACTAGATTTCTATGGTTTCGGATAAACACTTGCTTGTCCTATTCGATCATATTGTTGGTACCTTTGGAAGTAAACTGTAAAAAACCTCTGCTCGGTTTTTGCAATGTAAAAGAGGTTTCAGGAAATCATGGGGTTTGAATCTCAGAATGCTGATGTCGATTAACAAATACTCTCTTACATTTCTATTCGGTGACTTGTGGCTATCTAGCAAATTCTACTATAATTTAAGACTGTTACCGGTGCTATTTCCACAACCCCGATAGTTCCTTCACAGCTAGTTTTATTTCTGTCCCGGCTGTTATATTTCATTCTAAGAACCACTTGATGTTGTGCTGCTTTTCGATCGAGTTGAATTTTTGCATGCAACACGGAAGAGAATTGATAATTGGATGGATCACTAGTTTTGCTTTACATACTCGATGATCATGCGATGGTCTAGGTTTAAACTGTAGATATCGCAATTCAACTGCGGATGTATATTAAACCAACGTTTCTAGGACATTATTATTTAAAAGTTTCGACTAAATTAGGGTCTTGTCGAACTACTACGGTTATCCTTTTGAGTTAGAAAATTTTCAAAACAAAAATAAATTATATTAGAGAGTTAAGAAGGCCGTAATAGCTTAAGTTGTATTTGAAAGAAGTAGGACGAGCCAATTTGCTATTGATAACATATCATTATATTATATCTCGTAAACGTAACTGTTATAATTTTGATGGGTTGAATTTAAAAAGAGTTTAATTTTCATTCTAGGCACATGAAAACTGCACACAGCGCTGATCTCAAGTATGATTGCCCACACTGTGACATGAAATTCAAAGTGTCGATTCATCTTAAGCGACACCTGCTAGTACACACAGGCGAGAAACCATTTAAGTGTCCACACTGCGATTACACTTGTAACAATATTGTAAGTACTTTCATCCGCAATTGTAATTCGATGTCAACATCGCATAATTGGCTATTAAATTTGTTCTTTAGGAAAATTTACGGAAGCACATTATGTCAACAACGAAACATGCCGGTAAATTTCTTTACGAATGTAAATATTGTGCCGACAACGATGTGAACAACGTTTACCGGACCAACTACATCAAGGAGTATAAAGTGCATTTGCTTAACGTGCACTTAATAAGCGATGATTGTAATTTTATATTTAAACAGAATAAAAAGTTAATACCAGTAGAGGTACCTACCGGTGGGTTATAAAACTAAATGATGTTTTCTTGCTATAAAAATGATAATGTTTCTTGGGTTAACTATAAAAAAGCTTTAGTTCGTTTCTTGGATAAATTATAAACTTTCATTTTTACAACCGTTTATTTTATACTACAGCGATGTACAGTAACTATTAAATAACTACATAATATTTCATATTTCAATCATTGAATTAGGCTTAACTAAAATACATATAGATAAGATGCTATAAAAAATTACGTGCTATAAAAATAAAATTCATCTTATGAGATGAATCATAGCCGATGAATCATTAAACCAATTTTACATCATGGAAGTGCCTAATCGAAATTAATTTTTATCGATAAAATAAATGCGCGGCATTATTTTTAATAGCATATTGATTAATTATTCATGATAACATAACAATCAATTATACTACTGAAGGTTGTTATCTACACACCGATAACAGAACCTAATTTTCGAAATTCCACTATAAATTATCAATTCTATTGTTGTTGTTATTCAGCAAATAAACAAAATAAAAAAGACAACAACAAAAAAACTTCACAATTTTTTGTAGTCGCCATATTGACGACAAGTGCTTCACGTCGCAAGATATTTTGTCCGTGCTAAATAGCGAAAAAGAGTGTTTATTTTCCGGATTAGAGCCGATTTATGTGCTATTAAATGTGAATTAAAGGTTTTGTGATATGATTAAGAATGAAAAATGTGTTTAATCAAAGTGAAAATTGATTAGAAAAGGGTAAAAATTTATAATTCACGGTATCCCGTGTAGTAGTGGAAGTGAAGAGCAAAAGTAAAATTTGTGAAGAAAATTTTGTGTGTATTTTAACAAGGGAGTTTAATGACACCTGGATATAACGGAATGGGGTAATTAAAGTTAATTGTATTAATTAGTTATCGGAAATTTGATAGTTTCGCTTTCTATAAGGTTTCAATGCGATTACTATAATTACAACAAAAATAAAGTTGCGAAAAAATTTTCGTTCTCGTTGTCAAAAAAGGGGTGGATTTTTTATCGTGCTGCTGAACGCTGAATTTAATGTTTTTTTACATTTCCTAAATGAGCGATAATTAATAAGCCGCTCCTTATTTTATGTATCCACACCACAACAACAACAAACAATTCCAAATGATTATCAATTTAAAATATGGAAATATTTAATTTATTTCGTTTTATTAATAAAAATAAAACCGGAATTTGTTCGACGATTTTATAATATTTTGAATACACGGAATAAAAAAATAACAAAATAATTCAATTGTGGGGTCTTTAAACTCTCTGCCACCTCTCCATAGATAGACGTAATATAACGTAAGATGTACAAAATAAAATGTTGGTCTCACTCTAAAGAAAGTGGACTTTTTGTTTTTTTTATTACTATCGAGATATGAATAATTGATTCGGAAATTATAATATCCTTTTTGATTTGAAATTACATAAGAAAAAATCGAATTGGGCAGGGATATAATTGTCACATGGATTTAGAATTTCCTTGTGTTAAGTTTTAATGTGGACCGCAGCATGGCGACACTGTCGTCTTTCGGAAGGGGTAGTTTCAGGGTTGCCCATTATCAAGAAATGTATCATTTTCTATGGATGTAATTGACAGTTTTTGAGGAATTTGGCCAATTTGTATTATGTATTTGATTTTATAAGCAAACATCATTTACATAACCACATGAGTATTTGGAGTGTTACAAATTGAATAAATGCAATCTTGTAATTTGTAAGACAGATTTTGGTTTCCTTTAAAAATCTCTTAAAGTTTTAGCCAAATAGCTTGAGCAATTTGCTGAACAGTAAAAATTGAATTCAACAATATATGAAACCTACGGGTAGTGTACAAAAGATCGTGTCCGAAAGTTATTCGAGATTTATCAAAATTGGGAACAAACTATCGGAATGTGAGTGTGAGCGAATGCTAAGGCTAACAGAATTCGCCAGAGAGCTTGTTGATTCAGCGTTAATTTCCTGTACTACATGAGACATTTTCTCATCCCAAAACCGCAGTATGTGTCATGTTCGTGGCTTCTGTAGAATTTCAGTTTCGTTGGTTGGAAGCAGCCAAACGTTCCTTATTATGCTCTGTTCAAAGATCACTCCGCTAGAGGTGTACTAAAACAAAGAGTATCGGCATGTTCTCAGCTTGGACACATTATTGTGTCTGCATCAGGATATCGTGTTTGATTTAAATCAACGAGTACAATGTTCGGACGCATGCAATAAAGATTTTAATCTGCAATGCCCAGAATGCATAAAAGGCTTTAGATTTCCAATATAAGTTGTAAAGATGTAGGTACTAGCTTGAAAGCTGTGAAATATCGCGATATAAGTTCTTAACTCCCCTTTACAAATAATATAAGCTTAGAAGTGTCTAGGGATGTCTTAAAATATCAACAATAGGGTATTAAAATTATTTACAATTTTTCATTTTAAAATACGTCTTCTATCGTAAGAGTGACTCTCCACAATAGTTTTTTGATGATTGGACTGATTATCATTCGAAAAATACTTGATTAGCTAGTACATACTTAGGCCTTTGCCGAACTCCAAATCATTGTGCTTAAACACCAAATATAGGATCTTTTTTTTATAGAGAATACGATGATGCGAATTGTAGGACTTACGGCGTTTTTTAGGTGCAAGATCGAGAAGTTCAAATATTTGGTAAAAACCCTGACAACTGAGTCGGTGAAGATGCAGATACTAAGTTGTAGTTAGACACTGGAATAATAACTATAGTGAGTACCAAAGCTCTGGTGATACATGGCCCAAGATGTAATGAAAAGGACAAGTTTTAAGTTACAGCGATATCTGAAAGTTGAATCAACTTTTAGTAGCCGAAGGGGTCTGTTATAGGCGATGCCCTTAGGAGCGAATCAATTTGTTGGTTTCCTCTGATGTTATTATCTAAATTTAAAATATTTTTGAGAAATATTTCAAAATGTGGAGGCTACGAAAATTTAATATTTGATTAAGTCTTAAATACCTAAGGCTTTGGCCTAGATAAGTAGACAGAGGCCAAAACTACTGTAAATACATAACAATTTTCCAATAGCTTTCATATTAAAGTCACCAATGTATCATCGGTGTTATATAAAGTTGTAAAATCAGTGTATTCTGGCATTAGCTAACATCAGTTGACGCATGTACTACACTGTAATTATAAAGTGGGTTTATGTCACGCATAAACAAGCCTAAAATGTGGTCTATTGGCCACTTAAAAATCGAAGACATACCTCTTTTTATCTAAGATCCAATAAAAGAAATTGACACTTGAGTAAAGTGGTCGGGGCTGTGAAGCAATGTATATTCCTGTAACACATGTGGCGTGGCCTAAACATTCATACCAACTAAGTAGTGATTACTTCTAAGTTGTTACATTTTGCTAACAACTTGTACAATGCTGCAAAAATTTTAATTGATTTTAGGATTATAGTGAAATTTGTTTCCATACAAGTATCTAAATGCCTTTCAATTTAAGAGTTAGCGAGTTACTTCTTGACCAATAGTTTAAGGCCGTGTTTCTAAAATCCTTCTTGTTTATGGTGTTATGGCCTAAACAAAGTTTTCATACAATTTTGAAATTGTATTTGATTACAAGGTACTTCTGTATTTGTCCTGAGGCAACCGCCGCGTATCTGATTAGAGTAACTTTAGCGTTGCCCCTCCTACATATTACTAGTTATTACGGAAACAACCAGTCAAAAAGAAAATCTAAGAAAGGCATAAGTATTCAGCCATTTCACCTACAGTTTAACGCGACTGCAATGTGTTCACAACCACTTTAGTAACATTTTTTTTAAACATTTTAAACCTCTATTGGCCTTTTAATCACCGCCTAATTAGCGCCACTTCCTATGCCAGCGAAGTTGATATTTTAGTTATACGAGAAAAAGCCTCATTTCATTTTATTATTATTTCATAATTTGTTACATTAATTGTAAACTAATTGAACTAACTATGGTTTCAATTGTAAACTAATTGAACATTTTACAAAATATTCAGTCGAATTACAGTCATCAATGAAGTTTATTACATTACATCTAGTAGTTGCTTTCCAATCGACCACCGCAAGTACTTGTAAGTGCTAATAATGTGTATCGGCTAAGGTGTCGATTGGAAAGCACAAAAGCAAAACATAACCTACAAATGTGTAGTTTATTTGTGATAACTTTTTAATAAAAGAATATCTATACCAAAATTTTATTAGCGCTTCACATACGACATTCAATTATATTTTTTACAGAAAAATACTACATACAATCACCTAGCGGATAAATTTATCGTAACTGCTTTCAACTACTCATAATAAAAAGGTAGAACAGTTGTGAGTAGTTAATTTAGCAAAGACAAAAACCATAAGTGCTTATAAGTACTTGCGGTGGTCGATTGGAAAGCAACTAGTGTTTTGAAAAGTCAATCACCTTTCGCTTTAGTTCCAAAATATTCCGTCAGATGTCAGCCACTTTGCGTTAAAAGGCGAATACATTTTACGGTTCACAAATTATCTATTAAAATTGGTAGAGAAACGGAATGAAATCTTATTTTATTTTTCACTGGTTTATAAACTAAATTTGACTACTAATGTTATAGTGGATGAGTCGTTTGTTTGATTTCGAAACGTTTCTATTTTTGCTAAGAGATATTATGAAACCTAATGAAGTTCGCAATCATTTTTCTTTATCATTCTGGTCATATTGAAGCTCATGAAAATCTTCTATTACTGATTTTTAAGGTTTTGAACAGTCATAATCCACTAAACATACGAGGGTATTCGTTCGACTTCTTTTACCCGAGAGTTGTTTGTGTCGTATGCTGATTAAAGTTTACTGGTGTTTTCTCCCGACTCAAATTAGAACTAAGAAAAGTCACGATTTTTAACGGTTTTTTCTTTTGATCTGAAATGATTGCAGTTTCATTTTTTACTTTATTTTTTCCAAAAGTAAATAATGTTAATTATTTCCTTAGAAACTGTTATTAAAAAGAGCTATAATCCAATATCTTTTTAGTCAAACTATGATCTCTAATTTTGAATATTTTTTTTGGATAAATTTCTAGAAGACATGTACATATTCATAAAAGCTAGTGAAATGGAATGAACATTTCGTTCTTGTTTGCCTATAGTTAAATTTTATGACAGCGTAGCCCACTGACATACCGGCATTAAAAGCACATGTGTGAATTATGTCAGTGCCAGTTATTGCAACTGTTTTTGAAAGGTATTCCTCAATAATAGGGTACTTAAGTTTGCTTTTGTGAGTGATACAGCTTTTGTTTGGGCGATTTTCTCATTTGCAACTCACATTGATATGTAGGTTAGTAACTATGGAAACGCTAAAGTCACATATTGAGCTATACCAAATCATAGCCTTTGACAGGTTCAGTCAAAATTCACCTAAACTAATTTTATCATTTTCATTCATAAACAGCGTATCGTTTAAAAATCCCGTCTGGCGAAGTATTCTGTATTGAAGAAACTGCTTTATCGTTCAAACGACTGATTAGAACTTTATATTTTTCTGAAAGCTTATTAAATTGCCCTTCAAAGTGCATCTAACAAATGAATCGTTTTTAAATTATGTAGATCTAGTAAGAAATTAGAAATGTCAAATTTTGTCTAAAAAATTTCGTTTCGCGAGTATTTAAACGTTAACATTTCTTTACGGCTATAAATATTTCTTAATGTTAATGAAACCCTGCTTTAACACAGGCTTTTTTGGAGGATGGCCTTTTTTAAACGCGTATCACTTAACGGTACATACATCGAAAAGATGGAAGGTAATACGAGTTACTACTGTAACTGACTGGCTGCAAAACGTACAACACCTCGACGCTTCAAAAAAGACGTGAGTTGCTAAAATCCTCATTTTTTTTATCAACGTGCTATTTGATCAAATTGATGCACTATACTAGGATTGGTAAAAATTTAGGCACCAATAAGGAATCTAGAAAAATCAAGCAGCAGCAGCCAGCTTAAATTTAAATATTAGCTTATTAAAAACAAATAAAAAAAGTAAATGATAAAAGATCATAGTTTGATTATAAATATAGTTATTTTCAATAAAATAAAATCAAATATTTTGTAATTTTTTAGTTAAAAAAAAGTATATTGAATGAAGTTCCATCTGCCGTGGCATTAATAGTTTCCACACCCAGGAGGATCAATTGCTCTTTGCTGCTACCATAACCTCGATAAAACTAACAATTCGATTTTGCTATTAAAATAAAAACTGATGCCCAGCTTGATGTGCACGATCATTCACAGCCTATGGTGTGGATTGCTTGGAATATATTGCGCTGCTCTTGGTGTGGGTTATCCTTAAAGCACTAGTCTCAAGCTAAAATGTTTTTTTTTATTTTTACGTTTTATTGTGGAACAAATACAATATTGTTTTAAAATTGTATTTTTATTGTTTTTAAATGTCTCAACTTTCAAGTCAAATTTGTCCAAAGTGGTACAAGTAATGCCACCGTTCGTATTAGACGGTTGCGAAACATCCTGTACGTATTGATCAATTACCTTGTTATAACTGGGTTCGTGACCGTCATTTTATTATATAAATGGGCAATATTCACGATTAGTATTGGGTGTATAAATGTATTTCCGACGTTTTTCGCTAAGTGACGTTAGTATCACTGCTTCCATATTATTCAATCGGGCAATAAATGTTTTTTGGAGGTTAGCTGTCAAGCTTAAATAATTACTAGTGACATTTGTTCAAAGCTTAATCAACAATTATTTTCATGTAATTGAAAATGTCGAATTTTGTGCCAAAAACAACATTTTCGGGAAGTTTTACTTAATTATTTTTTGTTGAAGAAAAGTGCAGTGGAAACAAATCGTTTGCTTGTGAAAGTTTACGGCGAGCATGCTCCATTGAATACAACATGCAAAGAGTGGTTTCAACGATTCAAAGTTTATGATTTTGACGTAAGAGACAAAGAACCTGAAGGCGAACCAAGAAAATTTGAAGATACAGAATTGGAAGAATTGGTTGAACATAAAGGGTGTCGTCTATTATGAGCTGCTGAAAGAGCGTGAAACCATTACGGGATAAGTTTATTGACGACAACTAAAGCAAGCTCTAGCTGCAAAACGACCGACATGGGACAAAAGGCACGATAAGATTATTTTGCAACATGATAACGCTAGGCAACATATATACCTATCAAAATCTACTTGGACAGGCAGAGCTGGGGAATTCTACTACACCCGCCGTATTCACTAGACATTGTTTACTCTGATTACCACTAGTTCCGGTCGATGCAATCAGCCCTGGCGCAGCAGCACTCGGGCCACTCCATATGAAAACGTCAAAAATTGGGTCGATGACTGCCTGAACGATGGGCGAAGGTTATAGCTTCCGAAGGAGCATACTCTGAAGAAAACATTCTTTCATTTTCTACACAAACTAATGTCTTTGATTTCACTGAAACAGGTCGGAAATACATTATTGTACACCATATAAATTACAAAATTGAATAACCTTATTCGCATTATAATTAGCTGACATTATTATACGAGTTTTGCATTTTTTAATGAAAATACTTAATTTGGTAGATGTTTTTTTTAACTTTCTTTTGGATGAGTTCTCTAATAAAGGATCTGTTATTGTGTTTGATGTTTTAAAAATTTGATTCAATAAAACTATTGCGTTCACAATTCGCACTTTGTATGAATATCACCTTAATTTAAAAATTATGAATTTTTTCTGGTGAGATGTGTGCATTAAGCAAGCTAAATTAGAATTTCCAAAGAAAACAATTGTACGTTAATTATAATATTACAGTCGCTTCTGGCGTTGCACCTTTAAAATGTTTTTTTTCTTATTAAAGAGTCATTTAAACATGTTTTATGTATTATTGTAAAACGAATGCTTGAATTCTTTGTCATATTCAATCATAGTTCGCCAAATGTTCACAGTTAGCCTAAATTAATTAAAAATTTCTTAAAGAAAACACTTAGAAAGTTACAATCCTGGACGTTCTAAAGGTGCGTCTCAAATAGAAGACGCCCGGTATTTCGAAGTTTTTCTGCATTTAACGTGAAAAAGTTAGGTAACTGTGGTTTTGGTTTTGGCTTTTTCCGACATATTATGTCTGCCCTGTACCTAGTAATTATTATAAATGTAATTGTTTTTAAATTATTCATATTCGAATAATTTCGGATGGGAGTGTTCATTTTTAAAATATCATACTCATCAATTTAATGTTACAAATTATTATTTTAATTTACCGCGCATTCTTAATTCTGTAACAAACCCACAACAAATGTTAATTTTATAATCTAATCACCACTTGTAAATTTTTCTATTTATTTGAATTCTAGGGAACAACCGATATTTAGTTGCAACGCACATGTTTTTCATATTGATCCAAAAACCAAGCGAACATGGATTACAGCGAGTACAAAGGCTGTATCGGTTAGCTTCTTTTATGATTCGTCACGTAATTTATATCGGATAATAAGCGTTGAAGGAAGTAAAGCGGTTATAAATTCAACGATAACACCAAATATGACATTTACGCAAACGTCACAAAAATTTGGACAATGGAGCGATGTGCGAGCAAATACAGTATATGGTTTAGGTTTCTCATCTGAAGCTGAATTAGCAAAAGTATGTTAATTTAGTTGATTATTTGTCGATTATTTAGATTTCGATAATATTTACTCTGTACATATTTTGTATTTTTTTTTGTAGTTTGTGGAAAAATTCCAAGAAGTAAAGGAGGCGACAAAAAATGCTTTAGCTAAAACAGCAGCAAATGGTAAGTAGTTATTGTAATTTAGTTTATTTATTAGTTTATTGATGCTTTTTGGACTTACCTATATAGGAAGCTCTGTAAATACACCAATTACATCCGCAAATACTTCACCTGTTATAACAAAATCGTCAATAGTAACACAAAATGATTGTAATGATGCACAAAATGATTCAAAAATTGAGCCACCAACAAATTCACAGGATTCTTATTCATTTCATGTACCGCAAGCGATTAAAATGGAATCACCTTCACATAAAAATGTTGTCACAATAAATAATTCAAATTCAGTTGGGGGCGGTGGTGGTGGTGGTGGTGGAGGAGGTGGCGGTGGAGGAGGTGGCGGTGGAGGAGTTGATAGTGGTCGAAGTGGTAGTATTGGAGGTATTGATTTAAGCAGTGTGGGAATCTCTCCTTCGCCTAATATTGGTTTGCCTAATGTTCAAAATACAGTGACCAATGCTGTTAAAAATATTCCACCACCCGGTGGAGTACTTCCATCTGGAGCCGTTGATAGCACTCTATCAGCGGAACAACAATTGAAATATGAAAATGAACGATTAAAATTAGCTTTAGCCCAGAGGTATGTATCTATAATAGTATACATTTCTATTTTGTTCAAAGCGGGCTTAAGTAGTGCTTTCATCTATTTAAAATTTAAATATAACATAGCTTTGAAAATTATTTAAAATATATTTAACCATTTTATTTTAATTCTTGAATTCTCAAGTTCGGCTAACGCAAAAAAATGGGAAATTGAATTGGCAACCCTGAAAAATAATAACATCCGATTGACAAGTGCCCTACAGGTAAAAATTGTATTAAATTTAATTGTGTTTAAAATGTTCATAAATTATTTCCATATTTTTAACATTGTAGGAATCAACTGCGAACGTAGACGAATGGAAGCGACAATTGCATTCATACAAAGAAGAGAATCAACGACTGAAAACTAAATTCCAAGAATTAGAAAATTCAAAAACCGACGAAATTGCCGATGAATTAAAATGTGAAATAGCTTTATTAAAAAACCGAATCGAAAGTTTAGAAAAAGAATTGAAAAGTCAAGACGTAGAATTAAAGACTGCTAATAAAATTTTAAAAGAGAAGAATTCGGATCAAGTGGTTAAGCAGTTGCAACCATTGTGTGGCCAATTTTTAACTCATTTAAATGAAATGAAAAATGTGCAGATAGAAATGGAGAAAATTTTACAGTTTACGCGTTCAACCTGAGATTAGAATAAAATTAAATTTTTATTTGTTATTAAGAAAAAATGATAATTATTTTACACACTGACATTTTAAGTTATATATTTTTATTAAAAATATTTTATTTTATTTATTTAATTATTTTGAAAACAAGTGAACATAATGTTGTAAATATTATTAAAAACAAGCATACAAATTATGGTGGGACAATAATATTAAAACGAAGATGGTTTGATCCCTCCGATCTCGAATCACAATCATACACCCACAAACACACACACACACACACACACACTCATCTTAATCTAATGTAGATACTAAGCATAACAAATAATTCCATTGTAAATTTTAACGAAGCAAAATCAAAATGAGTCGTGGTGAATCATTACGACGGCGAGAAGCGGTATATAATTTAATGAGTAAGTAAACGCGAAGTACATCACCACACACAATATGCCAGTTTTATGTTATTTTTTTTTGTTATTTATTTAATTTTAAATTAGTTTTTATTAATTTAACGCAATATATTTTTAATTTACGCGATATTCGTGTAAATGAAAATTTAAAAAAATAATCAACGAATATTTAAACAAAACAAAAAAAAAACAATAACAAATATAAATTATATTAACATGTACACAGTATTCTATATCTAAATATTAAATTATAAGTGAAAAATTTAAAATTAAAAAACATCAATAAATTTTTCTATAAAACGGTACAAAAATAGTATGGATTTATAAAGTTGGTATCCAAATTTGTTATGCATGCTATTCTTGAATCGATTCAACAAATATTGTGGCCTTCGATTTTCTCATTTAAAATAAAAATCCGGAAAAAATAAGTTCGCAATTGTTTTGAGCGAACATAATTTCGGCGCCGCGAAAATCAATTTCCTCTTAAGATTTAAACAATACAGATAAAATTATAAATTTTTATAATAAGAAAAACGAAGGATCAACATAATGGACTTCCATAAATAGAGATTAAAATAAAAATATATTTATAAAAAAATAATAAAACTCATAATCGTAATTATTATAAATGTAATAACTAATTTTATATACCTAATATGAAATTTGACATAAAAATTTGACTTATTTATATAATCAATCAGTGTAACCAAAACCGTCAGTTTAAATTAAATAATATTTATAAATTTTAAAATGCGTAGACGAAGTTATACAGTAGTAGTCCAAATTGGCCCTAGGGCGATGGAAACTTTAAATAGACTGGCAAGCATAATTCATTGTTTTTTTTATAATTGGATTACCTAGAAAATTTGGAACAGGTTCTCTTGGTATATTTCTTTAAATTAATGATACTGCCATTGAAATTTATTAATTTTTTGGTCAAATAAACTAGTTGGATTCTATAAACTATTAATTTTGTTATATATATATATATTCGTACTATTAGGTTTTAAGTTGTTACATTTAAAAAGAAGATGATAGAAATACAACTCACGTCGCTTGTACTTAGAAAAACTTAGAAAATTAGAAAGACAAGTTATTAGTTTACCTAAAACCATCCAAAATTCATGGTGTGCAACTCCATTTCAAAATTATTCTAACCGAACGATATTCATACAAAAATATATTTCTTGATTTGGCCTGACAAAAGAAATTGGATGACAATATGTATAATAACCGAAAAAGAAAGAAACCTTACAATTTTATATTTAATAAAATAAGAAATTATATCACTCCTATTCTAAATCGGATACAAATTTACATCTTTAGAGTTTCGTTAGCTAATTTGTTTCAGAAACTACTAACTTAATCCTTTTTTTCAAAGAATTTAAATTAAATATAGAATGAATGATAGCAGCTGTCAAACGAGTCAAATTCAGAGGGTAAAAGAGAACGCATATACATCATATAGAATTTGTTCAATCGAAATTAAAAACTACACAAATTCACAATTATTTTTATTCCAATTTAGTACGGATTTATTGTTTTTTATTTTCGGTAAAAAATTGTACTATATTCTATATACTAGTATTCCAAAATAAAAAATAATTATGAAAAAATAGCACGTAGAATATGAACGTAGTAATAAGAAAAATGCGATACTGTAATATAACATGATTCTATTATGTTTACAAAAAGAAAAAGTCCAACAACAACAACAACAACCAAAAATCGTTTCTTAGATTTTTTTTGATTTATAACTTAAATTAATGATAATTTTATCACAAATCACTTTTCTTTTATATCAATTTTCATTTTATTTTATATAAACACTTATAAGGAATGGTAAGGAATTTTTTTTCGAATTTTTCGATGCGCATTTTGACAACACTTCACAAAGCACTTCATTGCAATATTCTAATGTTCAAAGTTTTCAATATTTATTCACAAACTACACAAAATAACACGATACACAAAATGTTTTATAATATTTTTTTTTTAATTAATAATATCACGATTTTTTAAGAACAAACAACAACAACTTGTCCCGTTAGCTTTTTCTTTGACATCTGAGATCACCATATGCATTTTTTATATAACCATCCTGTTCCCACATGACTCAAAAGAGATAGCAAATATTAAATTGATTTTTATATGAGAAAAAAATAGTTGCTGCTCTGGTTAATGTAACTCTATTTTTTTTTTGATACCGCTTCAACAGAATATATGATTATGATTTCTAAGTTTTGATCTAAGTGTGTGTGTCAATAGGTTAAAAAACCACACTGATTTTAGTGGATATATGAAAAACATTTTTCCGACGTAAAAGATTTGTGTGTAAATAGTAGTTTAAGCATAATATATATTTTTAAATAGTATTAATTTTAAAAATTGCTCACTTTTAATTTAACTATACGTTTACCAACGTAAAATAAGCAACCATACGAATGTCGATATTTGTATCCAATTGAACCAGATCAAATGTTATAAAGTAAAAAAATTACCAGTTATTTGTGGCATTTTAACCAATTAAAACGCCCACTTAGACTAAAGTTAAATTCGTTTTGAACTTACGAACTATGAAAACTACGCAATTCATTTTGTTGGTCGTAATTAAAATAACAATTTGTTTTTTGAATAACTAAAATAAAATCTCTTAAAATTACGATTGATATCTTGTATTTACATCAATACATTTTGCTTAGGTATGAAAAATTCTGAGAGTTTACCACATTATCGGTAGAGAACCATCAAACCTGTTTGTTTTTGGGCACAAGACGATGCATTATGTAATAAACATAATTTTGACGATGTTAAAAATTATTATTGGGTGGCATTATTTTACTAGCCAAGCGACATTTCCACAAATAAATATGACACACTATAGTGTGTCGCTTTCTTGTTAATGTTCTTACGTTTCACTCAAATCTTCACATAAACTCTCATTAGTATCAGTTAAGCTGGGCCGTAAATCCCTCACAACGATTTGCATCTGTATAAGAACACATAAATCGTCTAAGTTATTTTATGCATATGGCGCTTTTAGTTATCGATATTTCGACTGAAACGAAATGCTTTTGGTTTTTACACAAAAGCGTTCCGTATCGATATCTAAAAGCGGCGTATGCATAAATACTAAGATTATACGTGTTATAGATCCAAATCGTTGTGAATGAATATTTATTTTTATAAAAGAATTTAAGCATTCTTCCTAGCTGTTTTTTTATATTGGGCAATTGAGTCTGTCTCTCGCAAAAATCTAAAAAAAAGTGCATCCGACACCTGGTGATGCTGCATCAACAATTATGACAACCCGATTGGCATCGCTGTGGGTTTCGTGCCATTTGTTTTCTCTATATTTTTGACTAATAATTGATTGTTAGTTGACACCTGTCATTAATAGATAGTCTAAATAAACCGTCTCTGAGTTGAACGAAAATTTACTAACGGGTTATCCAATTCGAGGTTGATAAAGTAGAAATCTGTATACCGACATCTGTCAAAGATAAACGTCAAGTACGCTGTCATTTATTTAGTTGACATTCTGCCATTTAAGAATATGGAGCATTTAACAATCGACCAACGCGTTAAAATTAAACGCGGAAAAACAGGCCGTCGATGCTGATTTTTCGAACAAAATTTTCTTCAGTCATGAAGCTCATTTTTCGCTTGGTGGATACGTTAATAAGCAAAACTGTAGAATTTGGGGCTCAGAAAATCCACAATTGATTGTAGAGAAGCCATTACACCCGGAAAAAGTCACTGTTTGGTGCGCATTGTGGTCTGGTGGTGTGATTGGGCCGTATTTTTTTGAGAACAACCATGGACGAACCGTTACCGTCAATTCTGAGCGCTATGGCCGCATGTTAACCGATTATTTTTTTACGAAAATCGAAGATTATGATCTTGACGATATGTGGTTCCAGCAGGATGGAGCAACCAGTCACGTAACACGAGCAAATCGAGATCTTTTGCAAGAGAAATTTCCTGGACGTTTGATTTCGCGATTGGCTGATGTCAATTGGCCTCCAAGATCCTGTGATTTAACGCCTTTGGATTTCTTTTTGTGGGGCTACGCGAAAGATCGTGTTTACGCAAACAATCCTCAAACTCTTGACGAATTGAAAACTAATATTCGTAAGGTAATGGCCGAGATACCGCCCGAAATGTGCCGAAAAGTCATTGAAAATTACCTCAAAAGAATCAAGGCCTGTAAGAAGTCCCGTGGAGGACATTTGAATGATATCTTGTTTAACTAAAAATGGCAAGGATCAATCTGTAAAATGAAATAAAAATTACAATACATTCCGAATATTTTGTGTGTTTTTTTTAAGTTTACTTTATCAACCTCGAATTGGATAACCCTTTATTTATGTTTAGGGTCGATCATAAAAATATAATCGCCAATTGTTACATCTCTTATTTGGCAACCTAATAAGAGATGTAACAATTGGCGATTATATTTTAAAACTTAATTAATTAAATAACAGACATAGTTTAATTTGTGAATATTAGAAGCATCTATCAGTAACTAATATAAATTAGACATCAATTTAGTTAGTTAGCAATTTAAAGAAAAATATAGGCATGAAACGTGCAGTATAGAGATGAAATTTCACAAAATAAAGTAGTCAGTAACCTGATCACAACATTGACATTCCTACATGTTTAACTTTAAGGTCATTAATAGAGATCAACAAGTAATACAAACTTTATAAATCTCCAGTTACATCGAGATATCTTATATGATGAGTTCTAGATTGTCTTGACCTTGATAAAACACCTCATACCTGGGGGCCTATTATGATTTTTTCGATAGTGTTTTTATTCGATATTATCGAAAATGAGTGATTATGAAATCTTTCGATAGTGTTTTTTCGATAGTATCGAAAATGAGCGAGTATAAAATTTTTCGATAGTGTTTTTTCTCGATAATATCGTTAGTATACGACTGCTTTCAACGTGACGAAGATCGTGTTTTATATTATAGAAACAAATAAAAAATGGACAAATATAAGTTTAGGGAATGTGAGTTACAATTAAAATTTAATTTAAACAATATTATTATTAAATTCGTGCTATTAAATTAATTATTCTTTAATGTTCCTAATAGGACGAAAACAAATGTTGATCAATTCGAAATTTTATACTTCTAAATGAAATGGAGTGAGTTAACAGTGTGCTTAAATTCTGATTCTGCTGGTCCTCCAGAAAAAACCGTGGATGGTTGGAAAAAAGTGAGGTTACGTTAAAAAAAATGTATTTTAAATATATTAACTATCCAAGTATCACGTAGCCGTTTTCTTATAATGCAAGCTGGCGTTAGTTTTTCTGAGTCATCTTCATTTTTATTTATAAAAATTCCGAAGGTCGATTCCATTATTATAACAAAATGATAAATTTCATTTAAGGGGACATAGCACCTTCAAAATCGAAAAAAAAAGAAAGTTTTTCATAGATTTTTTTTTTAATGGAGTAAAAAGAGATATCTTTTAATGAAACTTTCCATTGACATTTTATTTAACTGAAAGTACAAAAACAGTTTTTTTAGATTTTTTTTAAGCCCATAAGGTCATAAAGCAAAATATACAAAAGAGAGAACTCATGTAGAGATTCCGAGGTTAATCTATTTTACTTTTGGCAATCTGTATAAGCCTAACAAGAACAATGAACTATAAAATAACTATGCCGATATATTTATAAGATTCGTATATATGGATTAAATAAAGAAAAAAATTAAATTTGTGTATATAAATATATTAAAACTATAAAATAAGATTAACCTCGGAAAAACTTGCTTATAAAATTTGCACTACTTGATTTTTCTTATATATTTATTGCTCGATGCCAAGGTCGTCTGCTACAAGGGTTTTCCAAAAACACTGAAAATTCGCGGCGTGCATCATAATTACGCTCAGAAACATCTGAAAAAGAAAAGAAAAACGAGGTTTTATTCAGCATTAAATCGCCCTTGGAATGAACTAAAAGGAAAAAATTGGTTCAAAAATAAAAAAATGGCGGCATTTTTTCGAAAATGCAGCTTTTTGTCCCCCCCAATTAGTTGTTACTCAAAAAATTGAAAGCCGATTTTTCCTTCCGTAGTTCATTCTGAGCAGAAATATATGTAGATCAACGTGTTAAAATTTTAGAACGATTGGATAAGTAGTTTTTTCTCAATCTTGCACGCCAACTTGAAAAACGCCATTTCGAGATAACCGTGTTTAAAGTTCGTCATTTATAGATAACCGCGTATAAAAACGACTTTGGCGCGCTTCGCAATAAATAAAATAAATTTCTTTTTTTGAGATTTTCATGTTTATATCATTAAAATCATGTTTTAAACGTTCATTCTAACATATTCTATCATAAAAAAATTGCGATTTTTTGAAAATTTGAAGGTGCTAGGTCGCTACTATAAATAATATGACTCGATATTTTCGAGAAAGAAAAAACACTATTGAAAAAATCATAAAAGCTATTTTCGAGGTTATCGAATCTCTCGATATTATCGAAGAAAAAACACTATCGAAAAATCATAATAGGTAGCTATTTTCGAAGTTATCGAATCTCTCGATATTATCGAAGGAAACACTAAAAATCATAATAGGCTCCCAGAGGGGCCCGGGCCTCTAAAAGATAATCTCCAAGTCCTTTTAACAATACTCCACCGTGTAATGGGTTTTCTATCTTTTTTAAAGTTCTATATTTCATGACATGGTACCTACCATTCTGATGCTTTCTTTCAACGCATTTTCAAGTTTATTGATCAAATTCTACATCCATAGGTGTTACTTCACCTGTCATAATTAACTAACTGTTTGAATCTTTTTAAAATAAAAATTAAAATATCTGTTTTTATACATACAATAATTTATTGAGCTTACCTTTTAGAGGTTGAGCCCGTGGAAATTATTGTAGGTACGTTCTATCAGGAACCATTTGAAAAATGATCGTGCAAAATAGATACCATACTCATAGTAAAATAGAACGATACTACAGACCTCGAAAAGATCGCATAAATTAAAATTAAAATATGCGTATGAGCGGTTATTTCAGGCGCATTCGATCCTATTGAAAGAGCACAAGTTTCACATATTATAACTGAGTTATTCTTCCCGGAACTAAATTAATTAAGTGACGACAGTGAAACATTGTTCTTCATCACGAAAATTACATAAAAAGGCTAAATGTCAAAAGTAAAAACAACAACAATTGCTTATCAGAAATAAGGCCTGTTTCATAATACCCATTGATTCGGTTCACTTCAAATTTTATATGGTAAACGCTATTCAAACTTTGTTTTAAATCACAAATTTTGATTTAAAATCTGGTAAGCGCCTTTGAGTTGTCTAAAAGACATCAAGAAACAGAGATATTATTAAATAACTTGGTTGTGCGTCAACAACAAAAATATAGAAAAACATCAATGTATGTGTAAGCGATAAAGACATTAGTAAACCGAAGCCAACTTTAGATAAGTTACAGCGCATACCCAATAGAATTCCTTATGACTTACAGAAAAGTATGAAAAAAAAACTTGAGAAACAAATTTTTTTTTCTGTTAGTCATCACTGGAACAAAAATATATAGACGATGTTTAATTGAACGAAGTTTGCAGCGATCTATATATATTACTTATTACTTAAATATATCATTGCATAACTTATCATTGTATAACTTATGTCGAACATTCATTTCTATTCAGTATTTTTCAAATAGTAGCTACTACATAATTCAGTGCAATCGAACTACTACATAATTCAGTGCAATCCTTCCTACAATTGGAATGGAATTGTGGATTTGGAGTTTTGGATTTGAAATTTTATGCCTGGAATATTGGGTTCTAGAAATACAACCCCAACCCAAAAAAATTTCGTAATAAAATTTTATTGAGATTTCTATATTTTCGATACAATCGAAAAATTCATAATAGCTATTTTCGATATTGCCGAATCGGTCGATTTCGTCGAAAAAAACGCGCGACCTCATAATAGAACTAGATTCACATTCATCGCTATTAACCACTAGTCGCATCTGTTTACAACCTGACCTGGGGGTCTATTATGAAAATTTCGACGCGCGTATTTTTTTCGACAACGTCGAAAATCGCTATTATGATTTTTTTTTCGACGATGTCGACAATTCGTTTTATTTAGTAAGTTTTTAGCAATCCCTTCATTTTTCTCCATAAATTCCACCAAAATTTCAAATTGCTCGAATATTGTTCCGGTCCTATAAGGATTAGGGAAAATTATATATAAAATACAAAAAAAGTTTATTGTTAATATAACAAACTAAAACACTAATATAAAAATTGAATTAAAATATTAAATTTAAATTAATTATTTTTTATTAAATTTAAATTAGTTAATTTTTATTAATTAAAATTTTATAAGTTTAAATTATTAATTTATTTTTACTAACAAACTTTTTTTATTTCCCAGCACTTCTTTTATGTACTCAACACCTCAAGAGCTGCCGTTATCTAATGGGTCGAAAATTTCATAATAGACCCCCAGCTGAACCAACGCTACTATCACTGAAAAATTTTTAATGTGTGCAATAGTTTCTAAAACATCTCGCTTTTCAAAAAACAACATTGTATGAAAAGGATTGTAGAAAATCGTTTCGTCTATTTATTGTCCAATTTTTGGCATTCAACGACGTTGAATATACCCTAATTTAAAACAAATTAAACGACGCCCTTTACTTTCGTGTTTTCTTATTGTGCCCAATAAATCGGTGAAAAAGTGTGATTCTAAATATTCGCACAACAATTCGCACTCGAACAGTCGCCTTGAACAAAGAGTGTGCAAAGTAGAAAACAATTTACTACTTACAAGTGCACACTGGATCATTTTGCACCGTTCAAAATTCGCGCGGTGTATAATATGCGGGATAATCCTGCTTGCTCGGGTTGAATTAAAAAATTTGATAAAATGATGCACATGCTTTTAAAGCTTTTAAAAAATTAGTTTTGGCATAATTAATATTTCAAAATACTTTCTTTTATCAAAAATACTTCATATTGTTAGCACTTTTATTCCACATTGAAGTATACTAAAGCCTCGAGTTGCGTCATTAACGCGTGTCGTACAAACGCGACGCAATTCGAAATGACGCAAGAACACGAAAGTTCATTTGTTATTTCAGTTCCCAAATATTGTATTTTTCAATAATCTGGAAGTAAACCGTGTACTCTAAATTAAACAAACAGATTATTTTAGTCATTTGTAATGTTTTATTTTATTGAAACATCGGCAACGTATAAAATAATTAGTTGAATTTCTTTTTTAAAAACAATAAGGTAAAAAATTTAAAATATTTCAAAACTAAATAAAATTAAATAAAATATATATATGTATGTATATAAGTTAATTTCAATATGATATACTTTTTCAGCGACCAGGGTTTCAAAAATGAAATTCAGTCAAAGTCTATATCAAAATCCTCGATATCAGTTGTTGGCGCCTTTTCTTTAGGTTGCCTCTCAAAGAAGCTGTCTAAAGTACTCTGTTTAGCAGCCCGCTTTTTTCTAAATAAATGTTTTATAGCAGATTATGCTTGTTTGTATTTCTTGTGCAACTCTTGAACTTTGTAGTTCGTCTGAATCTGCATTAATAAAGATTTCAAGCCCTTTAGATATTAGTTCAAGCGCCTTAGCTGAACTTTAGGTTGGCACATTTTTTGATTCGCGTTCTTTTGAAGAATTATCATTATTATTACTATAAAAAATACTATTTTGTCTCTCTTTCATTATACTCGTCTATGTACTCAATTTAAAATGGAAGAAAAGTTGGAGTTGCGTCGAAAAACGACGCAACTTAAATTTATGGTATTGAAACTTAGTGACGCAAAAATTAATGGGCTAATATTTGGGTTAATCTAATATTCCTAGTCGATTCTTTCGTTTGGTGATCCATTCTTCCTTTATATCGCCAAGACATTTTAGGTGGGATTATGTGATATTCTCACGGTGAGAATCATACCAAAATTTAATTATCGTGGCGTCGCTTCACCCGGCGACATGTAGGTGAAATTCATAATATGGGTATACGATTAGCTGAATAATTATAAACTTTTATTATCCAATTTGCAGAGCTGATTGAACTAGAAGTTGTAGTTGCGTCTGTCAATTTAGGCCTTAAAAATAATAAAGTTTTATTAAATTTCATCCAATTTTGATATAAAGGCAGAGTACTTTTGATCTGGGGGCAATTAAAACAGTTCAATATTGTAAATAAATTTATAAATCCATTTCTTTTACATTTACCAACGGTGTTAAATAAATGTTTTCCGATTCTTTCTAAAATGGCAAAAGTTTTGGCATTTTTGATCGAAACAACAGGATTAATAATAATGTATTTGAAACCTCAGATAACTTCTTAAACATTTGTTAAAGTATTTTAATAAGTGTTTAGGTGCTGTAACAACTGTGTTTAAGAAGTTATCTGAAGTGTAGTGTATAATTAAATACATATTGAAGCTAAATCCTAGTATACGGTTACTAAACCCAAAAAAATAATGAAATTTTAGAAAAACTATCCTGATTAGAATACTGAATTTATTAATTTAAAGCCGGACATTTCATATTAAACGTTAAATTAAATTATTGCCGACACACAGAAACCATCAAAATATCGTATCTCGAATGTTTTTTTAAAAAGAAATATGCTTGCTATTTATGTTGTAAAATTTTGCTCGAAATCAACGAATCGTTTTTTTTTCATTCTTAAACACCCAATTCTTATTTAGATACACAATTATTTGTTATATTTTAGAGTTCACCTCGGACAATTTCATAACCTATCCTCAGCTATACATTTAAAAAATGCGAACCATTGTTGAACTTCAAAATAGAAATGGTGCGGCTTTAGTCTACAAATGATACGAACGAATGTTAAAAACCAATTAAATTAAAAATTTTCGTTCTCAAGTTTCAGTGAATGACACTATTGTATAATTTAATCTACGCACGAAAGTTTAAGGTTGTAATATTAAAATAAAAATTGAGATTATATATTTAAAATTTTGAGTGAGCTAATATTAAACAAATGTATGTATATTTGCTTATAATTACTAAAAGACAAAACTCAGAAAAATAAACAAAGAAAATAAGTGGCCGCTTCCATTAAACTAAATAAATAATAAAATCATGCAAAAAATAGTTAATACTTGTAGTTACAAATTAAATAGTTAAGTAGCTAAAAAAGGTTTCGGGAATATACAGTTCTATTTTTTTAAGTGATTAGAATTATCCCCAGCCTTTAGATACGTACACACTCACACTTTACGAAATAGGCTTTTTGTTCCACATAAATAAGAAATTTTTCGTTTTAATAACACAATAAATTGTAAATAACTTTTAAGACTATAATAATTTTTTCAAAGCATTTATATTATATAAACACCTTTTTGAATTAAATTCGGTAATTTATAAATATCTTATATTTCAAAATATATATAAAATTTGTGTTATTAAATTGAAAATTTTATTATTTTATTTATATTAGTGAAAATATAAACTCAACCAAAAATTATCTCTATTAAAAAACTATAATATAAATAAATAATCCAAATTCATTAAACAAAAATTAAAGTGAAAATATTAGACTATTATTATTATAAATTACTTTTATTATTTATATAAAAAAAATAATAAAATCTAAAAAAAAAGAATTTAAGATAAATTTATTAATTACTTTATTAATTAAATTTAATGAGAACAAGTAAATAAACAAAAATTTTCTAAGTGAAATATGTAATAAAATATATATTTAGAAACATTGTAAATGGAGACAAAACAAAAAAAAATCAGTTTAAAAATTAATGATAAATTCAAATTAAAATTTAGTTATTTAAATTTTAATAACACTACCTAATTTACAAAAAGTGAAGAATCCAAAATATATAAAAAACAAATGCAAATTTAATTATAAATAGAAAAGATGAATTAAAAATGAAAATTATTGAAAAAAAAACTTATATATTAATTGTTTGTGAGTCTAATTTTTAAAATAATTTCCTCTCTTTATCCTAACTCCTTTTCTATTACAGATTTCTCAATGGGAATTCTTATTTACCACCGATTGATCCGAACGCTTAGACTTGGATTGGAATTGCATAGTTTTGCACACAAAATTAGTAATTTGGCAATGTAATGTTAAAAAATTTTGCCGAACGATCGCCAGTTTCAGTTATTTGTTGAAATTGTTCAAAGAAATTTATGATCAAACAGTTTCTCAAAACCACATATTTAAAATGGATTGAACAAATGCGATTTAAAATGCATAATAACACCATTAAGTAGAAGATTGAGTTGTTTTACTCAATGATAACTTTGATAACTATTACTGTAGCGGAATTTTCCACCTAAAGAAAATTGATGCTGAATCTTTAAAGATTGCAGAAATATAAAAATGTAGAGGCGGCAATTTTGAGACGAAACCTAAACATCTAAAAACCTTTATAAGCATAACGCAAAATGGATAGAAAGCCGAAACTTTTGTAATATCATGCCCATTTCAAACATTATCAACAATGTAACTTAAAGGTAAGAGCTTTTCAGTAAATATAAGGATTAAATCCCCGATGGTGTAACGAATTTGTATTTGAAATTACTGCCAACGTTCAAAGAGGCAGGGCATACTTTCATCCGCCAATACTCGAAATAAGTGAACGATTTGAGCAAACGGGTTTGTTTGGTTATCCATGGTCCATTCGGCTTTGGTTCGCCTCTGCAGAAAACGTCTGTCAGGTCTTTTCTGAATTTAATATAGTTATTCCCTACATATTGTGCAACTAATTGACCAAATATATCTTAAATGATATCAAAAAACAATATGATTCGCCAACTTCATCAGAATTCATCGAACAATTTGTTACTAGGAAATTTTGGTTCTCGGCCAATACTAAGTAGAAAATCAGTGGAATTTTGCCATTTTCAAATGCCCAAGTTTAAATAAGGCTACTAATCTTGGCCATTTGCGAATTGCGAAATTTCGTCTGAGTTTCCACGTCATGTCAACTTCAAAGAATTGCCCAATTTTGAAACGCTTGAAGTTTTATGATTCAAGGATTTTTTTATTAATATGGCACATTGCGACTTCTAGTGATAAGAATTTAAAATAAATATTTTAATTATTTAATGGAGAAAGCCGACAACTATGGCTTGAGATATACTTATAAGACAATGCACAATGTAACACATAACACATTAAAAACGCCCAGTCGTAACTTTTTTTTGTCACCACCAGGAATCGAACCCGGGACCCCCGAATGACATAGCAGGCGCTCTACTTACTTTGCTATCTAGGGCGACAGTATGAGCCACGAACCAAATTCCCTAGAAAATCGAACTGGCCTTTAAACACATGGTAATGGTTACTGAGCCTGTGCCCTATTTCTCTAAGCAGTAAGATAATTTGTAAATGTGTAAACGATAATTTATCTTGCCTTTTTACAATATTCGCATTCTCTAATTGCACTCCAAATAAAATTTAAAACGGTTACGATAAATTAATTGTCAAAACTTACCACACTCTTATGATTTATGTAGATTCACATTTAGGCTTCGTTTCCATTTTAATTTCAACATTAATTTTATGGATAAAAGTTATTCTAAATAGCAACTATTCACAAACAATAGTTCAAGTTGTGATGAGTTGTGGTATGGCTAATTTTACAGGTGAACATTTTATTCAATAAATTATCTTGGCATTTTTAAATCATATTCTCTAGACATTTTTTTACCCAAGATAAAAATATCGACGTTAAATGAACAAGATAACATTAAACGTCAAAAAGAAATTTTAATTATTTTATATCCTTAATAACTAAAAAAATACAATCGCTAGAAACGCAAATTCTTGCAAATACATCAAAGCCATCTAGAATCACACATAGCCCCAAAAATCAAATTGAAAAATAGTCGGAGTCGGGAGTCATTTTATATTCAAATCAAGATACGGTTAGATAAAGAAATAAAACAATTCAAATGTTTGAAAAGAACATTACAACGGTCAAATATTTCTTTACTTCGTATGGTAAAGACGTGTGCAATATAACTCTTATTTACAATTCATCCGTTGAATTTTGATTAATATTGTATATTCTAAACCGTTTAAAGGTTATTCATTATTCTAAGTACAAAATCACATTATTCTGTAATTATTGTTTACGACATGGTTTTGAAATCCAATCAAATCTGTGATAAGCAGATCTTAATTTCAGTGTATTTCATTGTTGAAGACGAAATGCCCTATTTAGCACTTTCTGCTCGTGCGAGCTAACAATATCTAAGTAAAATAGTCGGATCTTGGAATCTGGAATATTTTCTGTAATCCTGGGATTGTTGTACTAGAATTTTAAAATTTCGAGTAAACTACAAAAAACTATGCGTTTTAAGCAACGAATCTCATTTAACCATCGAATTTAGTTAGTTACTGTTAATAATTAATTAATTAATAATATGCAAACGAAATCCTTTTACACGTTCAAGCAAAGTTATTCAACGATAAATTATCTGTGATACTTTTTGACATAATAAATTTATCTTGCCACTTTACATTTTATCTTGAAAAAAATTTAGAGAATGCGAATTTACTAAAACATCATGATTCCAATATAAATCTAGACTTCTACGATATTTTTTTTTCGTGTGTAAAGGTTATCACTTTTACACATCACATTTTATTTTGGTTTTTATAGAATTAGGGCAGTGAACGTAAAACAGTTACGCAACCCATTTATCATAACCCATAATAAGTAGAATTCACCATAAACTTCGCTACGAGATACTTAAATACATATTTTTCAAGTTCTTTGGCGAGTATTATTTTATTAAAAACATCTATTTGTAGTGGTCCATATTTAGTATTCACACGTGAGAATAGGTCTTATAAAGCAGTTTACATTGCAAGGTTGTTGTACATATTCATTTTTCCTGCTTTAATATTTAATAAGTTGAAATTTTAATATTTTACCTTGTTTTCCGATTTTTATAGCGTGAGTAATGTGGTTATTGAATTTCAAGGTAGATTGAAAGATAATTCCTAGCAGTTCGGCTAATTTTACCCTTTTTAATACTTTATTCCTTTACTTGATTGGTATTGTCATGTTACTACCTACATATCTGTATATTTCACTATTTGAAAAATGGTTTGTGTTTCGTTTTTATCGGGATTTATTGTTTACATAGATTGTAGTATTTTGAAATACATTTTAGTTATCATCATCAGCATCTCACAATGAATCATTATATGAGCATAAACTAGATATTTGTCAGCTGCGTAATTAATATTATTGAAAGAAAATGTAGTATCTTTACTTCAGAATCTGCTTTTATTTATCTGCTTTTAAATTAATTATGACACGAAATAGTTCGAAAATATGTTAAACGTCAAAATGAATGGTTTTATGGTGAAAATGAATGGTCGTAATGGCTAAGTAGTGACTAAGTGGACCAAAAAAAAAAATTTGACTCTACCCTTATTGAATGTAAAAAAGTTCAGTGCACAATTTTTGTCATCACTATATTCTACCCTTTCCCATACAAATCAAGGATAAAAAAACGGTCGAAATTTTTTCATAGAAAAATCGGGTTATGTCCCTTCTGTTTGTATTCTATATTCTGTGGTAGTGGTGTGGCAATATGTAGCACGAAATTAAGTAGGTAGTCAACTTCATCAGCAGTAGTGGTATTAGAGTTTTAGTCGAGATTAGATCTTCTAAAGTTTTAAATTGAATTTAGAACTTGCGACAAAACCTGTCCATTCTCCTTCCTCGTGAATCTTCCCCAATGAGAATGTTATGCTAAGTTCCTGGGGATTATAATCCAGTAATTATTATTTTATTTCTCATGCGAAGTAACGTTTTCAATAATTGTCAATTATATCAGCTTAATTTGAAATATACACAGTGTGTGTAATTCGTTTAGCCTGTAGCGGTTGGAATATTGCAAACCAAACTGGCTTTTGAAAAGATGGAGGATTGTGATCACTGTGGAGGTGGGTGAGTTTTTATTTGTGAACTTATAGATCATGCATGTTGAATAATCCACGCAGGAGGAAAGCGACAATTAGTATGGTTGTGTTGCGCAGTTCACAGCAAGCCCAGATCATTATAAAGACATTATTGTATACAATTTTTTTCTTTTATTTAAATAATTATTATTAAAGAAAAAATTCAAAGGGTTATACAATTTGACAAGAAATCTAATTTATTTATTTTCCATAAGTATAAGGAAATTTTGATAAAAAAACTGACTTTTTGGTACACAAAATTCGTTACGTCATTTTAATTTGCCTTTTCTTCGTGACTCCCTCGTATTAGTATTTGGAAATTGCCTCCACTCTCTTGAATAATACTGAAAAGTCGGGAGGACATTGAATTGGCCAATTTGGACAGTACATCTGGTCCAATTTTTTACCAACATCCTTAATTGCTGACTTTAAGGAAGCTGCTATGTATAATACTGTATTCAGGTGCAAGGTGCCATTGTCTGGTGGTATAAAATGTTCAATGAACGGTATTAAAACACTATCTAGCAGTTCGATGTACACTTCCGAGTTTATTCGTGTAGAAATAAAACATACGGGTGTCTTTGCGGTGGATGAAAATGCAGCCCATATTATTACAATTCCTCAAAAATTTCTACTCATGAGTGGAGGATTATTGCTTTTAAAATCATGCCAGTAGTATGAAAATCCGACCGGGCTATCCAAATAAAAATGTTTCTCATCAGAAAAAATATCTTTTTCGCACTTCACTGTCCATCACATGTGGAGTTTGACAAAATTTAGGCGAGCATCCTTATGAGATTGTTGCAATGGTGGTGGATAATATGTTATTATAAATATTAAGTATAATAAAGAAAATTTACTGTAGTTGGAAAACAAAAAAAAGTACTTTTGTATCATTATAAATAAAATTTGTTTACTAATTGAAATTTAAAAGCAGTCAAAATGACGGGCAATCTATTGTTAAGTCTCATCTTTATTTTCATATTATTTTTCTCCAAAATAAAAAAAGTTTGTTAGTACAAATAAATTAATAATTTAAACTTATAAAATTTTAATTAATAAAAATAAATTAATTAATTTAAATTTAATAAAAAATAATTAATTTAAATTTTCACATAAAAAATAATTAATTTCATTTTTCGACATCGTCGAAAAAAAAAAATTCATAATAGCGATTTTCGACGTTGTCGACTGTTGACGTTGTCGAAAAAAATACGCGCGTCGAAAATTTCATAATAGACCCCCTGTTTTCTAGCACGAGTTCTAATTTCGAATAGTCATGCCAGTTTTTAATTATTTGTGTAAAATAATTTTTGTTTTAAGGGGACATAGCACCTTCAAAATTGAAAAAAAAAGTTTTTCAAAGATTTTTTTTTTTAATGGAATAAAAAGAGATATCTTTTAATGAAACTTTCCATTGACATTTTATTTAACTGAAAGTATAGAAAAAATTTTTTTTTTTGATTTTTTTAGCCCACGGTCGTCTGCTACAAGGGTTTTCCAAAAACACTGAAAATTCGCGGCGTGCATCATAACTACTCTCAGAAACGTCTGAAAAAACGCGGTTTTATTCAGCATTAAATCGCCCTTGGAATGAACTAAAAGGAAAAAAATTGGTTGAAAAATAAAAAAATGGTGGCATTTTTTCGAAAATGCAGCTGTTTTGTCCCCCCTAATTAGTTGTAACTCAAAAAATTGAAAGCCGATTATTCCTTCCGTAGTTCATTCTGAGCAGAAATATATGTAGATCAACGTGTTGAAATTTTAGAACGATTGGATAAGTAGTTTTTTCTCAATCTTGCACGCCAACTTGAAAAACGTCGTTTCGAGATAACCGCGTTTAAAATTCGTCATTTCGAGATAACCGCGTATAAAAACGACTTTGGCGCGCTTCGCAATAAATAAAATAATTTTTTTTTTTTGAGATTTTCATGTTTATATCATTAAAATCATGTTTTTAAACGTTCATTCTAACATAATCTATCATAAAAAAAATTGCGATTTTTTGAAAATTTGAAGGTGCTATGTCGCCTTAAATCTTAAGTTTAAAATTTTTTTTTCGTCAAAACATAATTTCAGGGTTTAATGTTAGCTGGTTGTTATGAGCGTTCATATTTTGTTCTTAAACACTTTAAAATGTGACCTTCCTGTTGTTGTTCAAATTTTTTAGGATGCTACTAAATATACTATTTTCTGTCGGGGGGCATAAACGCTTTTATGAATAACACCGAAAACTAGCAAATATACAATTAAGTTCTATCGATTCCTAAAATTTAACTTACCTTTTTATTGGATTCGATATAGGTAATTTGTTGTTAAAAGAATGACCCTTTGGATTTAATTTACCAGAAAAATCGTATAAAATATCTGTGGTCAGCTTATTTTTAAATTTCTATTTATCCTTAATAATTATTAATCTTCATCTGAAATTCTTAATAAAATTCAAAACAGATTAAGTTTCTTAAAAAACAGTCAACATTTATTTTGCGTATTTTGTTCTATAAATTTACGTTTTTCACAATTAATATAATTATTTAGTTTAAAAAAATAACCTTAACACTAATCTTACGTACTATACACGTTAAACTATTTGTACATTGTATTTTATTTGGAGTATTCTCAGATGATTTCCTTTACTTCACTAATCATTGTTCGCCTTGAATCACTTTTCACAAATTCTTGGCTGCGTTTCGTTGAACTATGCATGAGACTCATCTAGAAATTGAAAAACGAAAACTGGAGTGAGTTGCGTTAGATAATGGAGTGGTACGTATTGAAAGTTATATTAACCCTTCAAGTTCTTTGGATTGGGAATGCAGCTTGAGAAAAGAGAAAAATTGATCGATATTTACACACACAGGGTTAATATAAAAGTAATAATAGTTCTTACATGTTTCTTTGTAGTTTTCCTTCTAATGTTGTACACCCCGTACACCACTGGATTAAAAACAGAATTTGTGCATGCAAATAGAAAGAGGGCATGCTGAACTTTTTGATCTACTGCTTTGGCTTTATCACGATCTAACATATACCAAGTTGTGATTACATGATACGGTGTCCAGCACACCACAAACGCTATCACAATCGTTATGGTCATTTTTAGAGTACGCTGTTTTGCTCGGCCTAAGAACTGTACGCTAGATCTACGCAGTCGTTCACAATTTGAAATTTTTGTTTTCTCAAAGATTTCGATGTAAATTGATCCGTATGCGAATATGATAACCATTAATGGGACTAGATACATGAGTAATGAAACAACCACTGTGTACAGTATTTCGTGATTGCGATTAACAAAAAAATTGAATGTAACGCATTGCTCGTATGTTGTGACATTCGGATGAATATCAACGTGAAATATTATGGCTTGTGGTATACTGCATGTCATTGCCGCTATCCATGCACTCATAATCATAACACGACTTCGAGTATCCATTCCATAGCTGTTTAATGGTCGCAACACTGCTAGGTATCTGTGGAATAAGAAAAATCAACATATTGATGATTTTTTGCTTAGTACTTGATTACTCACCGGTCGATTGATATACAAACAAGTATAAAACTGGATAAATACAGCCCAAACGTTCTAAAATAAGACATGATACGACACATTAAATCGCCGGCGTACCAGGCAACTGTTGAATGCCACCCAATTTCTAATGGCATTAATAAAAATGTTACCTATTATAAAAAATAAAATAAAAGAAAATATGATTAAGATAAGACGTCGTAAGGATAACAATTAAATTATAATGTCGCGTATTTTATTTGTATATTTTGCGCGTTTCAAGATCATTAAAATTTGATAAATTGAGGGAAAATTGTCGATGGATGAAACGCGACATAAATAATGACGCGAAGGTTATGGCCTGTGAGAAATTACGCGATTCATTTTCATTTGTTGTCGTCGTCAATGTTATTTTTTTAATATTTTGCGCCTTATTGAATTTGAAGGTTGTTATTTATAAATTTTATTTTAAAGGTTATCGTCTGCGACCGCGCTTCTAAAGGTGTTTTTCAACTTCTTTCCATCATTATGTTTGGTTTAATTCGCGTGATTTAATTTAAACTTGTTGTCCCTTCATTATATTGATGCAAGATTTTAAGGCATGACATTTCGTCGATTTTTAACTAAATCACGCTACTATTAATTGGAAGGTTTATAATTTTCGACTTTATTAGCAATACATATTCTATTTCAGTAGATAAAAATGCCCACAACATAAACTAGGCTTAATTGTAGTTGATCATAAATACGAGCTTAATTATTTCTATAGATAATAAATGTTTATAACTATAACAGATAGTGAGATATACTTACTAACAAATCAGCAATTGCTAAATGCATTAGCATGGCATCTATCCTGGACGGTGTTTTCCTTCGTCGTTTTGTCAAAACTATTAGTACTGTTATATTGCCAACAGACGAAAGTACGAATAAAATAGAATAAACTACAATCGCTACGACATGACCATCATGAAATGTCATATCAATCGGCAATATAAATGCATCAGTTAGATTTTCCTTTTCCACCGGCGGCCATCCCTCGACCGATCCTTGTTCCGCTAACACCTGATTCATAGCCCCAGTCATCATAGAATTATTGTTGTTTGTAATTTTTTGATTATTTTTAAAGCTTTCGTCTAAATTGCCTTAAGTTATTTAATCCGTTCAATCTCCTATAAAATTTTCTCCTACTTTCATTTTATAAATCGTTAAGTTGATTTATTTTGGTGTTTAGGTTTCTGAAATAGAAAATAAGAAACTAAATAAAATTATATAGAGAAAGGAAAACTAAGTCGTAAATGTATTCAAGTAATTAGGTTATAGCGGAAAAGTCCTTGAATAAACTGCTACTTTCATTTCAAACGCATTCATATTACGTCATTATCACCTCACACTGCGTTCGAGATATTAACAAAATAATATTTTCTGTGGAAAATCAGGTTAAATTGACTGGAAAATGGAATTTTATTGATGAGAAATAAATTGAAAATGAGTATGACTTTTTAATCAATTTATCATCAACTGATGTAGTTTGTCGTACTTTTTTATTATTGCGGTTTCTATACAGTATACATAATATGTAGGCCGAATTGCAGAAAATGTGATTGGTGTAAAAATAAAAATATCAATCATTGAGTTTCTGCAGGCCATAGGTCGATTATTTATATGCATTGGGTAATACGTCCAGGTCAACGGAAGTATAATTAATAAAACGTGAAATGTAATTTTGCTATTATTACAGAGACATTGATAAATAAATTTTAAACAAGCGGCTAAGATTCGATCACAAATATCTTTATTCAAACTAAAAGTCAATTGTTTGCTAACGATCACTATCAGATCAATTGATAGAGATTAAATTTGTTACCCAAATATTTTAAGTTGTCCAGATAGTGTATAGACAGTCAATTGATCAGTTTTATATGAAATCAGTTTGTATTGATTGTATTCAAATACAATTTTTTATTGATTGAGCAAACAAAACAAAGGGATACAGTTTTAGAACTTATTTTGATCAATGGTCAATTAACACTAAACTGTGGCACTTCCAAGCGTGCAAACTTTACGAACCGGTTAATATTTGCTTCGAGCTATCGAATGAATTGGAAGTAGCTATGTATAACATGGTATTTTAGTCTGAGGCGAAAATAAATATTCTATGAATACATTGTTTGTAATAACAGCTTTATGTGAAATTAACGATCAGCTTCTTGATTAATCGGAAATTTTTCAGCCGGTGTCCAGTGCAGTCGAAATATGCGGCACTGATTTTTATTTCTATTTTTTTGCATACACCGAATTTTACTTTAGTTTTCCGATTGTAATGATGTTATTGTGATTGTTCCGTATATTGGTCTATTTTCAGTACTCTCAAATTAAATACATAATCGTACGAAATTCTTTCATTTAGCGTCAATTTTTTCCGTTAACGCTGGATCGCGGATAAATTTGAATTTTCGACTTATTTCGTACGCTACGCAGTAATTCGCTAGTATAGTACAACTACATGGTTTTGTTCTATATATATAGACAATAGCTGTGTTTTTCTGAAAACAATCGAGTTGAGTTCGCGACAGCTTTTTTCAAATTTGTCCAATTTAAAATTAAAAATTTAATTTTTCTTTAAATTAAATAATTTAGATTTAATAGAAATCTATGTATGTATAACCAAAAAAAATCATCATAAAAGTTGTATGGTTTTCTTGTAATATCGTTCTTTATAGTTCTGTATAATAACGGAGTAGTTCAGAACTATACAGAACAACGATATTACAAGAAAACCATACAACTTTTATGATGGATTTTTTTGGTTATACATAGATTCCTATTAAATCTAAATTATTTAATTTAAAAAAAATTAAATTTTTAATTTTAAATTGGACAAATTTAAAAAAAGCTGTCGCGAACTCAACTCGATTGTTTTCAGAAAAACGCAGCTATTATTCCAATGTAAATATACAACATCAGTTGTCGCGACCTGATGACTGATTTTTTCAAGATCAATAATCTCATCCGTTCGAAAGTGATTGTTGTGATTCTTACACATTTGCCATCTATAGGTCAAAAATCCAAATATACTGAATGTTGAATAAAAATCAAATAGAATCAGTGCTAAAATAAGTTCTCGTTAACTGTTTCGAGATTGATCGTCGGAAGCATATCGTTTTACGTCACAGTTAAAAAAATTTATCAAAATGTAATTTAAACGGAACAGTGTTATTGCTTTCTATTTAGTTGGAAAATCGCAACTAGCCAATGTTAATCAGCTACCACATTTACATTACACGTTACAATGATACTGGTAGCATCAAAAACCGCCATGAAGGTGGACATCCAAAAACAGCAACATCGCCAGAAATGGTTCGAAAGGTGAAGGCCAGAATTCAACGTAATCCACGACAAAGCGCAGTTCAATTGGCGCAAAATGTCAATGTGCCTGCTCGTAGCATGGGGTGCATATTAAAAAATGAACTACGATTGACTACCCACAAAAGGTAGTTCGCCTAGCAAAAGCAAAATAGTTAAAACACTTGCACGTTGGTGGCGAGCTTGAGAATATGATTTTTTTCTAATGAAAAAATGTTTACGATTCAGCAATATGTAAAGAACCAAAACGATCGTGTTTGGTTAGTGCAAATCAAAAGACAATTTTCACCAGCGAATTGCTCTGCGAAAGCAAGCGCTTCAATTTTTGGAATGGAGATCACATTTTTAACAAGGGTTGATGGACCCCTTCAATAGGGTTTTCTCAAATTTAAGCAGGAATAATGATATTTGATTATTCAAGACAATTTTTATCACAAATCCGGTAGGTTCAATTTTTCGCTTCAGAAATTAGGTGTAGTGAATACGAGAACTAGGTACATTTGTCGTGAACGAAAATCGGGTGACCACATTAACTACACCTCTCCATTTTTTTCTGTCGAAAAACAACAGGAAATAATATTGTGTCGATAGATTCTCGTTTAGTGCACTTGAATAAATTTATTTTAATAGTTTATAATTTGTTTGTATCTTTTATGGTGGTTGAAAAAATACCTCATACATTTTACACTGAGTTTCGTCGAATTTCAAGCTGAACGGAAAATAAAATCGTTACTTCTGCATCTCCTAGCAGGTCCAATAAGTTAAACCTTACTTCTAAATTGTGCTTTGCTCGGAATATAATTTTTCCGTAAATTAAGATTGCAAATTTTTTGAAATACATACGTAACACAAAAAAAATTCCAAAAACTTTCAACGGCTTATATAGATCATTAAAAAACTGATCTCTACTTTGCACTTGTCATATTTTCATATGAACTTAGTTAATATTGAACAATTTAATCAAAATTTAATTTAGGTTCATTTTGTTTGCAATAGTTATTTCGTAATTATTTAAATTTTTTTTTTCAAAATCTTTGCATAAAATGAAACACTTCTTATGGAACCTAAATTTTGCAGGCGTCAAAGCTGGGGGTCAAGTCGCATTCCGTAAAATAATTAGAATGAACAGTTTTTTTTCATTAGCAATCTAGTAGTTTAAATTATTCGCACGTAATTTTGAATTTCACTGTGTGAAACCATAATTTATTATAGGCAGTTCAAATCTATACTCGTAATGGTATTATGACACTGGCTTGAAAAAAGTTCAGTAAAAAAAGTAAACGGTGACTAGGACTGAAACAACTAAAATGAATGAGACAACACAATTTTTCAAATATCATGTTCATTTTGTTGGTAAACAAACATTTTGTGTACAAATAAAAATGTTAAAAATTAACTGAAACGGTTATCAAATCACTTCAAATAGTTTTAAAATACAATGTTTTTGTTTAATTTGCATAAAAATATTCGTTTTGACTGAAAAAATATGACAAAATAATTCTTGTTCAAAAAAGAATCAAAATTGAATTCTTTTTGCTCGATTAACTGCTGAAAATATTGAGCAACAACTTTTTCTGACATTTCATTTTTCTATCATGGCTACTGTGTATACACTCACTTTCATTAAAATTATGTATACCTATTATTTTTCTCCCCTCAATTGGATTTTTCAGTAGCTGAAAAAGTTGCAAAAAAAGCGAGTATCATAATACCATAAAACCTGCAAAAATGTATGTTTAATGTGACACTCTGATCAGCCAACCCGTGTGTCGTTGTAGCTGCCATCAAATACACACCACACTCAGAAATTTTGAAAATCATTTTTTGGACTTCGGGAACGACAACAAAAATATCGAAAATATAATATTGTTTTTTTTATGTACATATGTAGTATTTCAATTCTGAAACTGAATTTTCTATGCATGATTGAAATGGGGCTAGATTGTATTTTTATTTTTAAACGTAATCTCCGTTTAGGTCGCTACACTTTCCCCAACGTTTGTGTCACTTCGTTAACCCCTCCAACGATTTCTCAAACTCTTTAAAATACGCGTCTGTCTCAGCGATAACCTCCTCGTTTGAGCTGAATTTGAAGCCATGTTTTCATGTTGGGGAGCAGAAAGAAATCGCAGGGAGGCAGCTCGGGCGAGTACGGTGGGTATGGTAGTAACTCGTAGCGCGGTTCATGTAATTTGGCCGCGATAATTCCGGATGATGGAGCGGCTGGAATGAGCAATCGCGGCACCTATTGGGGTGACACCGGAGTTTAGCGAAAATCATGTGGACCTTTTCAACGAATTTCTAGGTAACAACCTTGCCAGGTGGCCTGGCCGCTCATCATCAAAAACAGATGTACGACCACGTTTAAATTCGTTGAACCAATATCTCTAATTCTCTCACGGTTGTTAGATATGGTGAAGGATCCCCATAGAGAGCATCCAACTTCGCTTTTATTCCTTCGTGTCGAAAAATAAAAAGCGTTTTACGGATCGATATTGAGTGATACAACCGTCTGCCAAATAAAAACTAATCTGTGAACTAGACTGAAATTTAGTATTAGCAGATGACAGTACACGATGGTAATGCCAACTTCCCCCAGCAACGCCACCTGTTTTCAAATACGGGTACTGATTGATCAACCCTGGTATATACGTCATGCTCGTAGTCACCTCAATCTAGGTATAAGGTATTCTGATTCATTTCATTCATTAACCGAAATGAATAAGAACGTTTATCTGCCTGATTTTTCAATTTGACTTTTCAATTGACCAAGTGTACATGTCCACCATAGGGTGGGGTATGATTACTTCATCCATATAAAAACAAATTTATCAGATTTACCAAAATGAACCAAATTCCTAATATTTACAAAAAGTTTGAAGGTTGAAGCTCAAACAAAAAAAAATTATCAACTATGTTGTTAAATATCAAGGCAATAAGGTCATTTCGCGTAGATAAAACAATATGCAATTTTTGTAAACATAACTTTTGTCTAATACGAGGTTCGCTAAAATGACTATAGAATTATAACATACATAAATGCATACGGTATTGTTAATTTTAAACAAATTAACAAATGAATTGATTTGATCAGCCACAAACGATATCAATTATTAAGAAAAAAAAAATTTTGAAATATTTTATATAGCGATAAAAATGGTTTAAAAACAAAAATGTTTTGTAAAATATTTTTCGTGCTCCATAAAATTAATAATTAACAAATTAATTAAATCAAAATAAACAAAGTTTGAAAAAACATGAAAACAGCACAAAAGATTTATTTAATTAAGACAACGTATGTAGGAGAGGGATGATTAAATAAACTTTGTTATTGTGTGATTGACATGCCGTATCGAATTACCCAGATAAATATATGTGTGCGGGTAATGACCTAATGTTAATGTTAGTTTATACGCTTTTGGGGTAGCCGTTTGGTCTACAATTATATGATTGACACATTACATTATTTATAATTCTAAGAAACCAGATAGTAAATATGTAAGGATAAGAACCTTGCACTTTGTACATTTGTGATATGTTAGGCAAGTTATACGCATTATGAATCATTTATTATTGTTTTGATCGAATTTATATTTAAATCAGAATCAGATTGACATACACCATTCATTCATCAAATGACGATACAGTACTGTGCAAAAAACTGGACAGCCCGAAATCCACACTATATTTTCTGAACTTTAAGCCTATACGTGTTCTTGCGGCATCCACCTTGATAAGACAGAAAACGAGTGCATATGTTCTCCAAACAGAACTTTTTACATTTGAAGTTACCAGTTAATGTAGTTAAGTGGTGTTTTTATTTGAAAATCTGACATAAATGATAAGTCTGGTTATAGGTTTAATTTTAGATTTTGTTTCAAATCCGTTCTATTATACGGGTGACAATTCGGTTTTCTTGTATGGTACTGTATACATGAGTGTATTTTTTCTAATCTTTATTTTGTTAAAGAATATATTGCGGAGTTTCTCCAAAAACTATTACAAACAATACTTATTTGTGTACATGGTTTTATCAACCAAATATCATAAATTCATAATCTAATTTAACTAATTTTTTGAATCGTATTATTCAAAGAATTTTTTATTGTTAGGCCATATCAGTTTTATTCTCAAAATTATTTGATTGCTTAACTTATTATACTTATAATAAAACTGGAGTTGCCAATTTTCAAATATATTTTGATGTCATGCACTCTTTAGGTATATTAAGAGATGATCATGTGAACCTTCAATGCTGATTATCCAAGCTGTCCCCAAAAATATATGAAAAAAACATTTATCACAATTAACACTTACAAAAATATTTTGCAAAAATCAATAAATCATGTTAATTTTAAACGATCTGAATTATTAGCGCTTTATTAATAAGACATCATCCTGAACAAAACCAGAAAACACCGTCTATCTCAAACTTACAACAAAAAGTATAGACAACATGGTTTTTTAATTAACCTACCGAACCGAAATGACAAGACGTACTACACATTGTCATTGTCGCCACTATTTATAAAGTTATAATCAAATTTTATTACAAACTGTATGCAAAACAACTTTGAACTTGCCTGGAGTGAAATCTATCAAGATTTTATTTTATTATTTTTCTTCAGAGTTTATAGTCCAACAAACATTGCAGTCATCAAATCTGTGGGTGATTGGGTGATAAATTCATTTGAAAATGTTTAAGAAATAAATAAATCAGACAAAATACAATAAGCCGAAACAAAAACAAAACAATTTAATTAGATAAGTGCGCGCGCGAGCTTTATTTTGCTCTTTTAGATTGGCTTTTTTTCATAAAAATAATCGCAAAAATAATCATCATCATAACACGGTTGTAGCCTGTCTCTAGTTTTATTTCCGGCATGAGGCCATCCGTACATTCGTACATCACATGATGATCATACTGCGGTGGCAATGTCAATTCTGTGTAACATATAAACCAAATTTTTGCAATTGTCGTAGATTAAAATTGCACATTAGAACATAATTACTCGAGACATAAAGTCCAATTGAACTTTGAACAATAACAAAAGACCGGATTACAGATAATTCTCAGACACATTATCATCAAAATTAAAAGTGACGGATAATTAGTAAAATGATTGGTTAACAATTATTATAACCCAAACACAATTTTAAGATAAACTGATATATTGATTTAACCAATGAACTGCAATTTATACTATGATTAGGGCGAGTGCCGAGTGTTTTTTCAGCCTTCAATTTTAATTCGTGCACTTTTCTCCATAAGTTAATATTCACTAGATTCAATTTACACGCCACATCTGCATTCTCCGTACATTATGAAGATAATTTTAGGATAGTGGTTTACTGTTTCAATTTGGTTAAATTTTTCTAAATCTACCTACGGTTAACATCATTTTTAATAGTGTATGTAGTAAATTAAAATACTATACTAAGAAGCTGGATAACTCGAAGACACCAAAGGTAAATGGTAATGGTTTATGCCTTTGTTAAACAACTGCATCAATCAACGCAACAAACGGATGGATGCGTTCGTTTGTGAAAGATTTATAGAAAGAAAGATGTGTGCTTGTCCAAACGTTTCTTAACATTTAATGAGAAGGATTTTTACTTCCGAGGTAATACCAAAATTTTGGGTATAGATTTAAGAATTACCTTTCTTAAAAATCGTTTTAGTAATATACTTTGCGTCATAAAGTACCATAGTTTATTGGAAAGGTTGGGAATGTCAGCAAAATTTTTTTTTATTAGCTACTAATTTAAAAATTGCTTTCGTTGCGTATAGTTGTGCCTCCGTCTTGTCGATTTTACCATACGTACACCGTTTGTAGTTTCGGCACGAACATATTAAATTTTCATAAACATTGACTTCAGCCTTTTTAAATGCTATGTTTGAATTTCGCGTATTCTTTAACAAATGTTTTAATAATTTTTTGATTCATATCCTAAAACCCCAGTTTGATTTAACACCAATGTCGAAAGGCGTCCATATATTTTTTTTTAAATAACTAGCTTATCGTTACGAACAAGTTTTTTCACAGATTATAGAGGAAGATATTCTTTACATTTCACTCAATAATACTTCAAAGTAAAATAAATTAAGTGTCGTGCCATTCAATAAATTTCATATTCTTAAATATAAATGCAGTTTTAATATTTGCATATTTAGAAATTTTGGCATTTACATCCATTTTTAGTTATGCCAAACTGTGCAAATATTTAAACGAATTATTGAAACTTGTTGACTTGTAACGCACAGTAACAATTTTATATGTAGCTGAATACTTTGAAAATGAAAATATAGTCGAGTCACGAATTAAGGACTACACTCAGCCTGAATTGTACGGAGAATGCTATGTTGGTTTTCTGTTTCAAAACAACTGATATTGTCAATCCGCGACTGGTTTCACACCTGTCAATAATAAAATATGTATTAGTTCCTCCCACTAAGGGTAAACCCAAGAAAACAAAAGTTGCTTTCTACCACACCACTTGAGTATCGAGTAAAATACAATGCTAAAATCATTTTGGGTGACTTTAATACACCGAAACACGCACCACCGAAGAACTGCGAGATTTTATACTCGGCTCTGCGATCGAAAAAAACGAGAATGGCGCAATCAGTGAGTGCTTCACTTTGAGAATTTGAATCGTAGAGATAGATATCGTAACATAAAAGAGGTAGCTACAGATTTCTAACCTCTCGTAGCAACACTAATTCGTAACGAATCCGGAGGTTAGTAATGACACCAACAACGTTTTTCAAATGCAATGAAATTAATTTTCCTCTCTTTTAAATCGACCTGCATCACCATTTGCTAGTGAAGAATAATCTTTGTTACACAAGTCCGATATCAACTTTGAAATGACTTCGCTATCGCACGATGGGGGGCTCAACGTGATGTCGAAAATGGAAAACAACCAGACTCGTGCTGAAATCTAGTAAGTAGACGAGTGACAGACGGCTGTTTTACCCACGGATAGTATTTGAATTCCTTGATTAAAGCGAAAGTAACTTTACTTGTATCACTTCGCACATGGGTGCCCCCTTCCCAAGCAATAAACGTTTTCATAAAGGTTTTCCCTCGAAGAACCCTGTGTTGAAAAAACTCAACATTTTCAACAAGTGCTTACAAATTAGTAATATTAATTCAATACAGTTTTCAGGGTCATTTTATACGATTTCAGTATAAAATGACCCTGAAAACTGTTTTCCTTCTAATATCATACTCTCTATAGCCTACCTAGACTGATGAACAGTTCGAAATGTGACTCAATTGAAACAGATAAAAAGTTAAAAGATATTGACCACTAATAAATTTTTTACTTTTTACCTTTTTATGTGGCTTTTAAACTAATTGAAACACATTCTAACTGTGTACAATTTTTTGGCTATTAGGATTTGTATTTTTGGAAATATGTAGTGTAATCAACTCTTCCGACTTTCCTCTGTCGCATTGATTAGCGCCGGTATTAATACCGGCCTTCCCCTTGATGGCTTTCGTCGCCATTTACAATTTTTTTTTTTTTTTATTAATTTATGAGCCTGGTATCAATCCAATTTGCTCTTGTTTGTAAAATTGATTTTTATAATTTTTTTGCTTTCTATATTATGTCTGTATATCTAAATATTACTTCTATTTTTAATGTTTTAATATGACGTGTACTTTAATTTTGAAATTCTGTGTTTGCTGCCCTGAAGAATTGGGCCAATTCTATAAGATCTTCTTTGCTACCTTCTTTTAGTACTTCTATTAGTTGTTTGTTTTTTATGCTTTTAAATATTGCTTTTATTTGTTTGAATCTGGGGCAATTGTCAAAGACATGGAGATCTGTTTCTCTTACATTACACCTATTACATTCATCACTTGCCTCTAATCTCATTCTATATTTAAAAAATTTATTGTAGGTATGTCCTGTTCTTAATCTGTTTACCAATTTTATGTCTTTTGTTTTCATGTTAACATTGTTGAACCAGTTTGTTTTAGGTAGTGTCTCATTATTTATTAATCTGTTGAATCTGCCTTTTGTTCTTGTTTCCATTTCGTATTCCTCTTGCCATTCCAATGCTATTTTGTTTTTGATCATCACGTCTTCTAGGGGGATATAATTTTTGTATATTTCTTCATTTTCCACTTCCATTGCTAGTCTATCCGCTTGTACATTTCCGTTAATCCCCATGTGCCCGGGTATCCAATGAATTATTATATCTATATTTCGGTGGCTGTTTGTTAGTTCCATTATTTTATATTCATAATATTTACTCTTTCTATTTAGGATACAATTTTCTAGCGATTTACAAGAACTTTTTGAGTCAGTAAATATTATAATTTTGCTATAGTTTTTCTTTGTTAGATTTATTAATGCTAGATAGATTCCTATTAATTCGGTTGTCTTGATACTCGTTTCATGTTGTAGTTTTATAGCCATATTCGTAACATCCTTGATATAAATTCCTATTTCACATGTATTATTTTTTTTTGACTCGTCAGTATATACTTGTAAGTAGTCTATGTATTTTACCTTAATTTCTTTAAATTCCATTTGATGTTGTAATTCATTTTTATCTGATTTGCTTGTGTTTTTGCCTAATGTGGTGTATATGTGCAGATTGTCCGGTCTTTTGATTTGATGTTGTGGTACTTCTCCGATTTTTTTGATTATATGATATATTAAAATAATCTCTTTGAATTTATTTAAAGATTTACCCTTAAGTATTTTACTACCTGTTTCCGTGTTGTTCTATATTTGTTTACATATGTATTTTGCTGTAGCATTTTCATTTTGTTTGGAATATTTGAGCTCCCCAGATTCTGCTAGAAGAACAGCAATTGGTGTAGTTTTAGTAAGGCCTAGACATTGTCTTATTCCTGCGTTTTGTATTATTTGCATTAATTTCTCTATAGTTTTGTTGATCTCTGTAAAAGCAACTGTATAGTTAGTTTGCGATGTTATCAATGCTTTATATATGTTCAACATTTTTTGTGGATGTGCCCCTCCGTTTTTGAAGGCAAAAGCTTTCAGAACATTAATTTTATTATTTATTTTATTTTTTATTTCTCTGTAATGTTCAGTCCATTTTAGCTTGTTTGTAATTGTAACTCCCAATAGTTTTGTTGATTTTAAACATTCCAGCATTTTGTTATCTATTCTTATATTTAAGGTTTTGTTTCTGACTGTGTTGAAGTTTATAATTTTAGTTTTTTCTGGATTTATCTCTAATTTTATATTTGATAACTCTTCTGTTAGTTGTTTAAGTCTGTAGTTTGCGATTCTTTCTAATTCTTCGTGATTTTTCGCATATATCAGAATACCAATGTCATCTGCAAATTGAATTAGTTGAGTATTTTGTCCATTAATTTGATGAAGTGAAGATGTATATATGTTAAATATTAGTGGGCTTAATGAGCATCCTTAGGGAACCCCTTGATTAGTTATCCTTGTCTTTACTCCTTGTTTTGTCTCTATTATTATTTTCGTATTTGTAAGGTATTTGTAAATCCAATTTATTATTCTCTGGTCGATTTCTAAATCTTTTTGTTTTGCTGTTAATATATTTTTATCAATGTTGTCAAAAGCTTTTTTTATGTCTGTTATGATCAAGAGAGTTTTAAGTTTTTTATTTTTATTTTCCTTCACCTTATTTATAAGAGTAACGAAATAATCTGTTATGCTTTTCCTTTTTCTGAATCCATACGAATGTTCCGATAAAAAGTTTTTTTCCTGAATTTTTATGTTAATTTCGTTTTTTAAAACCTTGTTAACCATCTTAGTGAAGGTCGATATCAATGCAATAGGTCGATAGTTTTCCGGGATTTCTTCTGTTTTCCCTGGTTTTTTATAGCTATAATTTTGATTTCTTTCATTTTATTTGGGAATCTGTTTGTTGTCCACATTTCATTTAAGTGGTTTGAGATTGTTTGAATATGGTTGTCCGGCAAGTTTTTAAGTATATAATTTGATATTTTGTTATATCCTGGTGCTGTGTTCTTATTGTTTTTTATAATATTAGCGATAATTTCAAAATTAAACTCCTTTTCTGCTGATGTAGTGTTCCGTTGGATATGGAACTTGTATTTTTTCTCTCGATTCTGGACAGTTAATATTTAGAAAGTCTACTGCTGTACTTTCATCTTCTAAGATGTTAAATGTTTTCTGTTTCTTGTTGTTGACTCGGTTGATAATGTTCCAAAATTTGTTGTTGTGTATATTGTTTTGAATTTTTTCTGTTAGTTCATTCCATGATTTCGTCTTGTGCTTTTTAATTTCTAGGTTGACTTTAGATTTTGCCCGTTTTAGTGCTATCGCAGAATGGATGTCTTTTAACCTATTGTAAGTGGTTTGTGCTGTTTTTTTCTCCTTCCACAGCTTGTCTATCTCTTTATTCCACCACGGTTTATTTCTATTTTGAAATCTTCGATTGAATGTTGTGTAACTGTGTTTATTTATTATCGATGTTATAGTGTCTTCGTATTCTTCAATGCTACTGGTTTGGTATGGATTGAGCACCCTTAAATCTTCCAATACTTTTTTATTATTGATTTTTATAAATTTGCTTTGTTTATTTGTGTCTTCAAATTTAGGCGTATCTATTATTATTTCAATAGCAAAATGGTCCGATCCAATATTTTCTGTGGTGCATCTTCATTGAGTTTTCCCTACAAGATCCAATGATATCAAAGTTATATCTACTGCGGAATCCGTAAAATTATATAGATATTGATATGTTGGTGATCCATCGTTTAAAATGTAGTATTGATTGTCAGTTATAGTGTTTTCTATTTTACTTCCTAGGTGTTACTGCTTGAGTTTCCCCACAATTTGCTATGTGCATTTATGTCCCGTCCGATAATAGTGTTGTCAGTGTCTTCATATATTTTAAGTAATTTTTCAAATTGATTGTTTATTTCTTGCACTTTATTTTTATTTCTCGTAGACTTATAGCATGAGATTATTGTGTATTTTGTATTATTGTTTTTTATTGTTACTTCTATGGCTTCAATAGGGTCCACTTTTAATTCTTTCGATGATAATAACTGAATGTTGTTTTTTACTATTATTCCACATCCTCCATATCCATCGCTCCTACTATTTATTAATGTCTTATAATTTTTAAAGTATGGTTTGTTATTTTCTGAAGTCCACGTTTCGCATATAATTGCCACTTCTGCATTTTGTTCTGTTATGTACTTTTCAAATATGTCTTGTTTATTTTTTATGCTATGCAGGTTTATTTGAATTATTTTCATTGAATGTTTAGTTGTTATGACCATTTGTTTGGTCTTGGTTATGATAACACAGTTCAATAGTGAGAGCATCTATTATATTAGTAACTTCTTCTGGGATCTTCTCTTTCGTCATTGTTGTTCTTATAATATTAAAAAGTGATTTGAATTTCTCAAATACTTTATAATTCCTTTTCGACTGTTCCTGCAGTTCTGCCTTTTGTTTTTCCAATTGCGTTGGTATTTTTGATGTTCCAGGTTGATTTTCATGGTAATTATCATATGATCATTTTTGTGAAATATCTTTTGATTTTCCTATCGCCGGGAAGTCAGTATTTTTGTGAATGTAATCAGGGTATTTCTCCTCATATATTTGTTTAGCATTTCTATATGATTTTCTCATTGTTACTTTAAATCTTTGTATATTCATTTCCTTTTTCTTCCTTGGACATTGTTTGGAGTTAGTGCGATGATTATCTTTGCAACTGTAATATGTTGTTTGTAGTTCGCATTCTTGGTTATCTTCAATTGGATGTATGTTAGCGCAATTATCGCATCGTTTGGCAATATTTTTTAGTATGACCGTAAGTCAAGCAGTTTTTGCAAAATAGTGGCATTGGGATAAAGTATATCACCCTGTAATTAACACCATATATTTTTATAGTATCTGGTTTAAAATTAGCTCTAAATGTTAATTTTACTGATTCTGTTTGTTGAACGGTTTTATCTTGGATATTGCATCTGCCTAATCATTTAGCTTCCGTAATTTTGACTTCACTGCTATAGTTGTCTACCAATTCCTTCATGCTGATGTCCGTTGGAATTCCTCTGATTAATCCGTAAGTATGATTAAAATTTTTTGGTATATAACATTTAAATCCTTCTCTTTCCAATATTTCATTTTTAACTAATCTATTGGCACTTGATGTATTTTTGTATATGATAATGTACCTCGCTTTTTTATTGTTTGAATTATGTTGTCGTAATCTCCTAAATTAATTTGCCTTAAAATTTTTGCAATTTGAAATATATTTGAACTCTCTTTTTCCAAAATTACAGAAATTAACCCCTTATCTTTAGTTGAGTAAAGATTTTCTCTCTGATCCTCTTCTTTGTATATGTTGTTAGTTGCATACGATTTATTCTTATTTTTATTCTCCATTTCTATTTATTCCATGTGGTTTTTATTTTTATTATTATTACTGTTATTTTTATTATTTGAAAGGTCACTGTTATTTTTCGTCATTTCTTCTGTTTTTCTCACTTCACTGTTATTTTTGTCTATAATTTGATTTTTATTATACTTTTTTTTGCTTTGAAACTGGTTTTCTTTTGTATGTTCACTTTTGAAACGTGTTTTTTTTCATGTCTTCTAAATATTCTAAATTTTTCACTTTTTTCACTTTTAAATATCACAATTCACTTCTTCGTCGGGAAATTCAAGGAATCCTTTCGAATCATCGTTCTCTTTCTCCTCCACCTTAACTCACTTCTGTCACTTTTAATTTATATGAATTTATTAAATTAATTTATAATTTAAATCCGGTAATATTTTATAATTTTTACTGTTAAATTACCAACAATTGATGTTGTTCACTCAAAAGTTGAAACTCGAATGCATTTACAATTGCTTTCGTTATTCTGGTTCATATTTGTCTTCACATGGAATGAATGCCTTTGTAAAATCCAATTTCTAACCAGTGCTGATATGTTCTACCATCACATTTTCGATACTTTATCGAAATTTATTTCTCGTTTTCCTAAACTAAAATGGTCAACTGTTTCATTTATGAATTATTTCTTTTCTATTGCTATCACAACCTACTAGTACAAATGCGAACAAATTGTCTTTCTCTAATTTCGTTCAAGTATCGAAAACAAATTATTTCGTGATACAAATAGAGTAGAATATCACAATTTTTCAATCTAGCAACCTGGTAAACGATATAAAATGTGAAATAGTGTCACATTTTATTCTAAAGAAGGGAGACATAATCTTCGATAAAGTATCGAAAATGTGATGGTAGAACATGTCAGCACAGTATTGGACGAGTACTTGATCTGGTAACATCTATTCCTGTTTAGATAAATAATCCCAAATATTGTTTTAAACTAGACTGGTAACTGGCGATTATTGCGATGATAGTAGCATTTAGTGGTGTACACATTTGACCCTATTCTGGTAATTCCCCGGGAATAGGGAATAATTTCTTTTTGTAGCAGCTATTTCCCAGACAGTTTCCCCAATTCCCCGTTTTCCAAAAGTTAATTGTGGCGATTGGCGAATACATTTACGGAAAAATATTTATATTATTCGCGGTCGACACGCGATAGCAATAAAACAAGAAAACAATTGTCTAGCAATAGTTTACTAAGTTTACTTAAAAAATAAATTTTGTTTATTAAAGTAAAAAATTGGATATTGATATTTCCAATTGATATTACCAGTTTTCAGTATAAAGTTACAGTCATAATATTGCTATTAATAAATACAATAAATTTCCGTTAAATTCTATTCTCAGTTAATTCTTTCCTTAAATAGAGGTGGAATAATAAACGTCAAAACTGCTAATGGGGAGTAATTTTTTGCCAAAAAAAAATTTTCCCAAAAGCCAGGATAAACTTTTGGGGAAACGGGAATTAAACTGCTACAAAATTTAAAATTTCCATTTCCCGGGAATTACCAGAATAGGGCCACTGGAGAAATCCAATGTCGTGTCGCTTCAGTCTATCGTTTTCACGGCTTTCCGAGATCTTCTTTTCGCCTTCGTGGTATTTTACAGCCTCACCAGATCACCGTTTTTAGTTTTATTGCAAGTTCATCAATGCTTGGGTATAACCATCGGGATCAGGTCAGGTCTCACTAAATAAAAATATGTCAACAAAAAACGTATTTAATCTCACTTTTTTGTGAGAGTAAAAATTCTTGCCTATATGCAAATACGAAGCAAATATTAATAAAAAGTGACAAATGCCTCTTAAAATAAGTATGAAAAGCGCGGACCTCCCCGCGCAGGAATATTGTAACCGTTGCAACTTAAAGAAATTTCTACATCTATTAAGGATCCTGAATTTGTTTGAAGCTGATTTACCCAATCATAAATGTGCCCAATTCATTTTTGATTGTTACTTATTTGAACACCAAGCAAAATTCAAATTAGTCACAGTCCAAGAGGACATGGTTTTGGATTTCCAACGGGTATACTTTGTGACCATTTAACACAATAACGAAATTGCGGCTGCCTTCAACTCCAGGTGATATTATTTTTAGAAGTTTAGGATAGCTGAAGTATCCATAAACAACCAAAACTACTAGTATGTACTTCATTCGTATTTTTATTCGCTTGACAGTAGATTTGACCAGTCATTGTACGTGTCATTTGTTGTAAAAATATAAAAAACAAATACAAACTAATTTTTACAAATGCTATTTGCTTAATTGCCTGTATTAAAATGGTGTTTAACCCATTCTTGTTACAACAATGTTTATCATTTTTGATTATATCCCTAGTCATTTTCGATTCTGATGGTATATTATAGTCATGTTTTTGCCATAAACTTTGTTATGTGTATAAAATTAATACATCAATTTGTATTAACATTACTGCAATCATAATAACATTTTACTAATCATAGATTGATTTTGTTTTTCGAGGGAGTGACTAAGCATAATTTTAACTGATTACAAATCTCATTTGAACTGATAAAGTGAAAATCAATTTTTCAAAACTGGGATTTTGTGATAACGATGTTACTAAAGGGTCTCTCTTTTATATAATTCAAAATATTTTTTTCAAATATGAAATAAATTACTGTGACGTTGTCACTACTCGACTCGAACTTTTACATTAGATATCCGCACGACATGGTGGTAAATTTAATTTATTTTATGCATTTGAAAGAATACTTTAAACTCATGTTGCACGTTGAATCGAAAAATTTGTTCTTTATGGTGACATTGGCATAACAACGTACAACTTGAAAAAGAAATATTTCGTCTTCGATCTCGTTTTCTTTTCACTTACAATTTTGTTTACTTCCTTTATTTGTATTGGAATAGTTCCTCCTAAACTGTAAGGCCCAAATCGACAGACGTAACTAAAACTTTTAGATGTAGGCGCCGATTTTTCGAAATCGATTTTCGAAAACCATATTTTTAGACGTAACTAAAACTGCAACTTTAGTCATGCTTTTTGATATTTTTAAACAACAATAAAAGTGACGTTTAATTCGAAAACAAACTACGAACATAAAATATAAAATATCTGACAAATTTGAAAATTATAAACATAATTTGTTCATTAAAAAATCGTTCATGTCAATAAATAGATACAATTATGTAATATTTTGAAAGCACGGCAATTTATTTATGTGAAAAATAGGCAGACTCAACGAGGACGATAATAATAATAATCTATTAAAGATTATTACAAAATATAAAAAAGATTGCAAACAAGAAACATTATTACCTGAGGTGCTGGTGGTGGTCCAGCTTCGGCATCTCTAGATGAAACCGACGAGGAGCTGTATGACCTGATTGCTCCTACAATCCTATTCCGCCCCAATCGCTTTGATGATGGGGGGAGTGACGATGTAAGTATATATGTTTTTAAATATAAAAAATATATAATCAAATCTCAAGACACTGTTTGATAACAGCGTGTAGCATAATACCGCAAAGCAATCATAATTTTTTGTTTTACAGTTGAGGGAAATCCTCTGTTATCAACGTTAGTCAACTGCTTTGCTACCAATTTTTCCAAGTAAACCAAATTGTTTTTGGAAAAACGAAACCGCCTTTTGAACTCTACATTCGGGTATTTCAGTTCTTTCCTGGTAACTGTGTTCTGCATTATTTTTACGGATTTCCAAAAAATAATCGGAATCGTTAGACGACGAGGACGATGAAATTAATAAATCGTTCATTGGATACAGATATAAAACCAAAACTATTTTATTTATCTTAAATAAAATTTATTATTAGAGAAAAGCAGCACTAGTAACATACAAACAAAATATTATTTGACAAAAACACTATCGTTTTGTAAATAAAACACAACAACAACAATTTATCTTGTATTACGATAATTTAACAGAACATTTAACAGAAATTTGGTATAAAACGTCAAATGTCACAATGACTTTAACCACCAATATCGACGTCCGCCGCATGACTACAACTTAAAGCAACACTTCATTTTGTTATTTTACCTTCGTTTAAAAATACCAAAAGAGTGACTTTAGTCGCAGTTGCGTCTTTAGCATCGTCTGTCGATTTTGCCCTAACTTCCCAAATTATTCCAATACGTATAGTTATGTTCAGAAGAAAAATTATTGTGGCCTTTCAAATAAGTTAGTCCACAAAATAAATCATGAATTGAATCAATTAAATTGGAACGTTTAATAATATGTTATAGATGCGTGGAAAGGCAATTAATTTAATTTATTCTGAATTAAAACTTTTCGGGTTCAAAAATTAATAAATAAGCGTGCCTTTGCTGGTATACAGTACAGAAAACGAATTTTAATAATTATCTGAAAACCGATCATAAGCCGTGGGTTATCTATAACAATCGGAACCGAAAATCATGTAGTAAAAAGTTGGGTAATTGGATCCTCTGAATGAATCATTGTAGCAATTTTCGCATTACCTTTATTGTGTCATTTGATAAACAGGAAATTAAAATTTAGCAACTGCCATACAGAATTTTATTTTCGACTTACGAATTATCCTTGTCGTAAATAAATCTTTCTTGATTATTTTCAATGAAGTGTTCGACATTTTCTAAAATTAACAGATAGTCATTACTCCCCACATCGAACTGCTCACCGCTGTGGTATTAGTATAACATCTTCTGAAGGATACTGAAGAATTCCTATTTATATTCCATTTCTGGAATCGAGGAACATTGAAGAAAACATAAAAATGAAGAAAGAAATACATTCAAATGTATTTTACCAAATCTAAATACTGTTTATTTTTTTAATATTACGAAGGTAGAAAGTTTGGTGTAGCTTGGAATGCGTACGTTACGTAAGAGAATTAAAGTTATAAAAGAAATGAGAATGTTTCCCCCAAACAAATCGAAGCTTTAATGTTTATATAACAATATTTGGAACACATTTGCTCCGTTTGTAGACCGAAATAATTGGTTAACGTACTTAGACGCCCTAACGATTCGTGGCCCAATCCGATTTACGGCAATAAATTTTCGATGAATGACGGCTCTACTTAATATTATTATGAATCTGCTTATAACAAAATTTGTCTTTAACCTACCCATTATGTAAAAGCAGAGAGCATTATGTAAAAGCGTATTAAACGTTATTTTGTAGTTAGTCACTGTTGCATCCCGATGAGAAGATGAACCTTTCATTGACTAACTTTTCCTGTATCAACATAAAATAATTAATAACATAACATAACAAATTTAAAATTGCCAAGAATAGTAGAACAGCGTCATGCTTGTTAAATAAAATATTAAAATAATAACGCAATCAAATTTTTTTGGTGAGAATACCAAATTACCGTTTACCAACTGATTTAACATACTAAAAAAAATTCTCACAAATTTTATATACCATTAAAATATCTTTAATATTTCCAGAATTCGAAATTTTATTTCAAAATTGGCGTTAAGTCTCAATTTGTTTTGTAAGTAATAGCAACTGTAGTTGAGTTTTATTTGTCATGAAATATGTTGCATCGCAAAATAATGGAAGTTTATAAATGATTATAATGTGCAATAAACTAAAATTTAGCCTAAAAGGCTGGATCCGTTATTTTTAAAATGTGATCATTGGTGAGCTTTGGTCGTTTTAAATGATATGACAGACACACAACAAAAACCTAGTTTAGGTAATGACTGCTTGTAAACACTATGCCATGCCTTAAAAGGGCATAAAAGTGATCATTTTAGCCGCACTTTTTGGAAAAATTGGGAATTGTTTGTTGTTGGAGCAAAGAAACACTCCCATTTTAGCATGAAAAATACTCGCGTGCTTGTCCAGATTAAACAATTTGATATAGAGGAAATGCTCTTTTCCCAATTTATCAACAGATGCAAAAATGAGGACAACAAAACCAGCAAAAGTAATGCTTATAGACATTTTGAAGTTATTTTCTATGGTGTTCTATTATGGTGCAGTTCAGAATTTTCTAAAATTTAGAAGGAAATTGCGGAAAAATATTTTAACCCAGAACCGATCTACCGGATAAAGGATACAGTGCAATCTATATAAGATAGTATTGATAGTTACACAATTTGTTTAGAGCATGGGCGGATTATATTTAATACATTAAATCAATTATGCCATAATTAGAGGAAAATATTAATTTATATTGGTACAAATAACGAGCTTTGAGGCCTTTATCGCGACAGAGATATGCTGAGATAAGATGTAAACAGTAACTGTTGTTATTCAATGAAATATTTATGTAACAAATTGTAGGCAGTTGTTTTTGTTTTTTTTAACTCTATCCCGGCTCGTATACACAATTGTGTATGTAAATTTCGATTAAATAAAATGAAAACACAGTAAGTAAAAGCTAGTACCACATCCGGAAAATAAACATAACGATTGTAAGGAAGAAAGACAACTGTTTACTTTTGCGAAACATGCGAAAGACATCCTTTTCTGCACGTTGGATATTTTTTTAAAAAGTACCACACTGTAAAAGATTACAAAAATTAAAACATTTTATACAAGTAATAAATGAAATAAATATAATTCGTTCAATTCTACCATTGTAAATTATTTTAGTTCATTTAAAAAAAATACAAGTTGACACCCAACAACGTTGAAAATAAATCGAGTGTAACGCTTTGCACGGGGGCCACCCTTTGCACAAATTAACGTCCTCACTTCATTAAGTAAAGCGTTTCTTTTGGGTGTAATCCACACTTAAACACTTTGAATAGCCTTACCCAGCATACGCCAATGTTCCATAAATTCTGCTTATTTGAATAATAGATTCATTAATGGTATTCAACTCGCCAAAAACATGCCTTCGCAAAATCAGTTAATGACCACAAAAAATTACCAACTGATCTACTTTAAGGAATATAAAATCTAGAGAGTAATGCCTATATTATCAAAATTGTAAAACTACTTTTATTTAAACATGGAGTCAGTCAAACAATATAGAGAAATTTATTCAGGCTAGTACTTACTAAATTTTTAGCTACACGGGGGCCCTATTCCTGAATACGATACGAAAACGAAAGCACAAGATTCCTATTCAATTTTAAATAAGTATCGTACGAATCTGATTCAATTCAAATATGAATCCTTTCGTTTTTTATCATATTCACGAACTCCATTGCGTTACTGTCAAATGTGAATATGTATTTATTTAAGAAAGATAAATTACTAAATGATTTGTAAATCAGTTGTAATATAAATTATAAATAAAAAGAAAAAATATTCATGAATAGGGCCCCAGATTTATATTATTTTAGGCTATTCAGCTACTTAAGGATAGTATGCAACTGACGTGAAATGAAATTTTTCATACAAAAATGACACAAGCGAAAACGAAAATGAAAATTTCACTGGTAAATTTTATTTTCCGGTACGCAGTTTAGCTAGTGAAATTAGTATGTTTCGTATTAAAATGTAGATGTCTCTGTTTGAATCTACACATTTTTCACTGCGTTTTTATCTGCAGCTACGATAAAAGTAAGCTAAATTTTTGACATTTCATCAATTCTGTGTTTTAGAATTAAAAGGGTGTAACTCGACTTATGCCCTAATCAACTTTTTCATACTTTCAAAAGGTTGTTTAGGGCATAAGTCGACTTACGCCCTTTTAATTCTAGAACACAGAATTATATATCTTTATTTACATATTTTTATTTGTTTGTTGTTAAACAAACTCACATAAAAATTTTTTATAACAAAATAATAATTCAACATTTTCAACAATAATTTAACTGCGTTAAAATTTTATAAAATTCTACAAACTAATTTTTCATGGAACATTTATCTGCTTAATTTTGGAGACCAGTGAAAATTTCATTTCACGTTAGCTGCATACTAGCCTTTAGGAATTAAAACAAACCTCAAGCAAACCCTCTAACAACAAAAATGTGTACGCAAATATTTATTTTTTATAAATTTAGAAAAAGCTTCTATAACGTATATTGGAGAAAATCATGGAATTTTGGTTGCCTTTTCATTTTCATTTACGTAGTAAAATAAAGTATAATTAATTATAAAAAAAAATTGACCTTGAGATTTGTGGGGATTTACCGCTTGGTGCCGAAGGCCGAAAAAACTGGGTTTCAAAAAGTTTTCTGTGTGTCTGTGTGCATGTGGTGCCGTTCATACTAAATGACTGTTGACTCTCTACAACTGACGGATTGACTGATCGGGACGAAACTTCATACTTAAGCGGTTTTCAAAATTAAGTGGGAATGAAGATTTTTTATGTTGATGATGTTTGTGCTAAAACAATTATTAAAAAATTATGCTATTAACTTTATTATTTTTCCTATTGAAATTTATTTTCAAAAGAAAATTATAAAATTGGACCCGATTCTAAATGTTGTGCCATCGAATCTAGAAATATCCGCTGATTCAATTTGACATTTTTGAGAAAGTAAAACATACAGTACGTTCAACAAGAGCGTGTACCACAACTGTACTTAAAACTATAGGAACAAATATGGGCAGGGCTTACATCGGTTTTATATTGATTCCTCTTGGGCGCTCTAAAACAAACATTAGTTTAACTGCAACTGTTTAGCGGGTAACAAACATGAAAGAAATGTGTGCGATTTATAAAAAACAATGTGAAGCGGTGTTTTTAAGTACCATATAAATGAACATAATCCATTTTTATATTGTCCGTGGCTTTTAAGTTCAGATCCTAAAGGTCCAAAAATGTCGGTTGTAAGTGCAGCAAAATACATAAAAAAGACGGAAACATTTGTACAGCAGAGGATTACATACTATTCAATGTATAAAAATGTTGACGATTTGCCAGATAGAGGCAAAATCTGAACCACTACAAAAAAGGAGGATGAGGCCATCATACAGTTATTTGTTGAAAATTCTTCATTTACGCTGGATGCATTTGTGGAAAAGGTGGCGATACAAAATAGAATTGTGGAACATGGCTACGCATATGGAAATACTTTGGTCAAACCACTGGTAACACATTAATACATGGAAAAGCGACTACAGTGGGCAAATGAACAAAGAATCAATGATTTTACGAATATTGTGTTTACCGATGAATCATCCTTTTGGGGTTTTAATGTTTAAAGGCGTGTTTGACCAACTAAGCAAAACTGTGGATTGTCCAAACTGTGAAGCACCGGCCTAGCTCCATGTATGGGGATGCTTCACCAAGCAAGGTTTTGGTAATTTAATCGCTTCGACACGGAGCCTAAACGCACTTTTCTTGAATAAAATTTATTCACGAGGTTTGTTACCATCTGTCCTTAAATGGTTTGGAGTGGGGAACTCTAATTGGATCTTGCAAGAGGACAACGATCCAAAACACCATAGCATACTCTTTTCGAAATTCAAACTCAAAAAAGGTATCACAACATTGGATTGACCATGCCAGTCACCTAATTCCTATCTGATCAAAATTTATGGGCACTCATGAAGATTAAGCTGAAAATGTACCACATAAAAAATTTGAATGCTCTAGCGCAAGTTGTCCGTAAGATATGAACAAATTTACCACCACAGTATGCAGAAAAATTGGTTGATAGTATGGACAAAAGGAGCCAGGTTATATTAATAAATAACAGTAATGGTGACTTTACTATGTATTAGTTGATAGCGCCCTAGAAAATATAACAAACTTTCATAATAAAAACAAAAAAATCGTAGTTTAATTTTTACTTAGTTTTTTGTCGTTCACGCTCTTGTTGCACATACTGTATACTTTTCTAAGATTTAAGTGAAGTATATTTGTGAGATTCATTCTATTGAAAAAATATATTTAGAAATTGAGCATATTTGACGGGTATTAAACAATATTCCTGCAAATTCTGGAAATGCCACGGTGTTTCAGCAAAATTTTCAAATAGTACATTCAATAAACTGGGTCTATCGCGAATGGAATAAAATGATGTTCGGCTTTACTATGTCTTAAATATAATAATTAACTTCACAGTAATAACTTCACAATTTTGATGAATATTTTAAGTTTTTTAAAGAGCGGGCTAACTATATTCACAAGTCCTGGACAGTGTTTTGAAATAGATCAAACAAACCACACTCACGAGGTTGCCAATACGGTATTCTGAAAGCATTTTAATAATTGTATACACATTTTAACGATTTCATCATTTTTGTCTATATATACAATTTTTTGTACCAGAGATCCTAGGGATGTCCACGGCATTACACTTATATTTTTATATATGTAGCTAAAAATATTTTCGAAACGTGTATAAACTGAATTAAATTCCTAATCAACTTTGTTATGCATTTGGTAATTTGAAACGTTAAACGGAATTTGATAATTTTCAATAATTTGTACCGCCAATCCTGGAGATATTTATGGGTTATGATGAACCTTGCTTTTGTTAATAAAATAGAGATGTTCAGAAGTCCCCTCACTCTGTCCCCTCGCATCCAATTCTAATGGACTTTGGTTTCTCTATAATGGAATTCACGTTTTCATTTGTACTGCCTGTACCAGAGATGCCCACGGAATCTTATCTACATTTTTCGACAGCTTATAATATTTTCTATCTATATAGGCCAATTGCAATGAGTTTTAGTGATTCTTGAAATTTTGGGATTTTGTAAATTATATTATTATTTACTTCTACAAGATGTTAACAATTTCTCCAATTTAATTTTAAATTGACATTACAAGTTTCTATATGTTTTGATGTCCACACATACTGGGCCTATATTTTCTGACATTTGAAATGATTTTTTCATATGAAAAGTCTAGGATGTATTTATGGTGAAAACTAATGTCTGAATGATTAAAAATTTTTTCGATTTTCGATAATTTCAAAATTTTGTACCGTCGATTCTGGCCTATGATTTCAGACCTAATATTGGGAAATTAATCTTGTAGAAGGAAATAATATTTTTTGTTTTCAAAATCACAAAACTTCAATAGATAGAAAATATTATAAGCTGTCGAAAAATGTAGCCGATATTTCGTGAACATCTCTGGCAATGGCATTACAAATGAAAACGTGAATTGCATTATAGAGAAACCAAAGTCCATTAGACTCGGATGCCAATCACTATAACGGTAGAATATTGGGTAATCTATTCGAAAATGTGGGTGAGGGGACTTCAGAACATCTCTATTTTATTAACAAAACCAAGGTTCATCATAAGACATGAATATCTCCAGGATTGGCGGTACTAATTATTGAAAATTATTAAATTCCGTTTAACGTCTCAAATTACCAAATACATAACAAAATAGATTAGGAATTTAATTCAGTTTATACACGTTTCGAAAATATTTTTAGCTACAAAAATATAAATGTAATGCCGTGGAAATCCCTAGGATCTCTGGTACAAAAAATTGTATATAGGCAAAAAATATGAAATCGTTAAACAGTGCAAAAAATTATTAAAATGCTTTCAGGGTAGCGTATTGGTAATCTCGTGAGCAGGTAGTGGTTTGTCTGATCTATTTTTAAACACTGTCCAGCAGGGAAATTCCGGTTTGATGACAAAGTCATATATGGCTTTAAATGGTATATACATATTTTAAATGGCATAAGAAAACCATAAAACCGATTCCGGTTTGATGACTGAGAAAGGAAAACTCAGAATGAACGTTAAAAAAGCCAGCAATTATTTTATCGTGTTTTTTTTAGTAGTACGCGTATCTAATCAAATAATTTATAGTTTTTGGTTGATTTTTGTTCAAAATAGAAATATAATGTGATATTGGATATTAAAATAGTAAAATATGTTGTTTCGGGTTTATTTTATTTTTTAATTACAAAAATGTTCGGACTACATCGTTTCTTATTGCTCCGCCAAGAAAAAGAATTCTTGCCAGGTACATTACTGGTTTCTGCTCCTTCCACAATAGAATTTGGGTCCATTTCAGCTGATACGTCTTCCTCTGGTGGTAATGGACACCCATTTAAAATTAAACCGGCTTTTTGAGGAATGTACATTAATATGCGTTGCCGACTGAGGCAGCGAAATCTAAATTTAAAGACGGTGATGCATCTTTCAACAATATACCGTATTTTTTTATGGCTTATGTTGTAAGTCTCTTCCTGCGGTGCATTAGATGGTAATGCTAATGGGCTCATCAGCCATGGTTGAAGCCCACGGCCATATCCACTATCACCTAAAACTACATAGTTTGAACATTCAAACTTATTTCAATGTGTGAAAATTGGTGAATATCTTACAGAGCAACCACATGTTTTTGATTTCGTTGTCATATTCAGTTCTAACTTTCCGCTTGACAAATGAAGTACTCCAGACAAAATTATCATGGGATAACCTACCGTATCGAACATTAACATTCACAAAAAAAAAAAAAAAAAATTCAAAAATTTGCATCACAAATGATTTGACGGTTTTCCGTATGTACAGATTTTCTTGTGGATTAATATACGTGTTCAACGTCACTGCAAGGCTTTTTAATTAAAATATGCGTTCTGTCAATTAAACCGGTGACTCCAGGAAATTGGTACATATTATAAAATTTCTGCTAACATCTCGTATGATGGGTTTAGCTGGAAATGAACAAATTCTCTGCCCAAATTATCTTCCACCACATGTCATATTTCCTCAACCCACCTAGATACCGAAATTGCAAATGCCGTTTGATAAAGTTTATGAATATTCTTCATATTGGTTTATTTAACCGAAACAACTTTGGAATTCAGCATCAGTTGTTGCTTCAAATGGGTCACTAATATTTCTGGGGTTTCTACGGATTTTGAACAGCCGGAATCTAATATAAATTATTTAACTTATTTATTGACATCGCTCTATTTTATATATTTATTTTACCTTCGATTTGAAGCTGTTCTTCTTCGAGCCCTCAAAATAATATAGTCCAAATTATAAATATTTTTTATTATTATTATTTAATAATTCGATTGTCGAATAACTTGATAGTTTAGAAAAATATTAATATTTGGGATTGACAAAGTGTGTTACCGATAAGCAAAATGCTCATGCTATAAAAATTATAGCAAGTTAAAACTCAGTAGTAGTACTTGACTCGGAAATTTGATGATAATGAGAATTGATTAGTCGAAGAAAAAAAATCATATAATTTTGTCATTGCCATTTGTCAGCAAGCCTGAATTCACTAGCAGAGCGCTTATTCTTGAAATCGGCGGATATTTCCTCATGCAGATTATAATTTGCAATAAAATTATTTATATTATTCGAATTTTTCAAATTTGGTTGCAAGTTTTCTATTATTTGAGGGAATAAATCCGCATTGATTTACCCCGCATTGATATTTATAATAGAAGAGTTGCAAGCAAAATTAAAAAACGATTAAAGTCGGCGGCGAAAAATTCGAATAATGTAAAGAATTTTAATGCAAATTATAATCCGCATGCGGAAATATCCACCGATTTCAAGAATACGGGCCCAGGACCTGTGAATATAGTTCGCTCGCTCTTTATAAAACTTAAAATATTCATCAAAATTGTAAAGTTTCTAACATCTTTAAAACATATAGTAAAACCGATTGTAATTTTATCCCATTCGCTATAGACCCAATAGATTGGATGACCTATTTGAAAATGTTGTTGAGACCCCATGGGCATCTTCAGAATTTGCATGGATATTTTTGAAAAACGTCAAAAATACTCAATTTCTAAATTTAACTTTTAATAGAACGAATCTGAAAATACACATACTGTACTTAAATCTTAGAATTTGCTATATGTCTATGCTTTACCTTCTCAAAAATGTCAGCCTATTTAGATATTTATAGATTCGACGGCACAACATTAAGAATTGTATCCAATTTTATCATTTTCTTTTAAAAATAAATTCCAATTGGATAAATAACAACTTTAACAGTGTAAGTTTGTTAGCACAAACTTCATTATCATAATTTTTGACGGAAAACTTGTTCAACAAAAATTCAGCCTCTGTACAGCCCAGACGGATTGACTGATCGAGCTAAAATTTCACACTTAAGCTTTTTCCATAAACTAGGAGACCCCAGTGGTTTTTGGTCGAAAACGGCTTATTTTAATAAAATTTGGCATCTCTACAGGCGGATTGACTATTCGGAATGAAACTTTTTCCATAAATTGGGAAATCTTTATCAAATTTGATGGGCATTTTTATATAGGAGGTGGCAGCATTTTTTATTATATAGAACAGTTTTACCAAAATTCAAGTGTGGTGGGTTCGAGGTATATGATTAGATACAGTCCTCCATTTTTTCAAAACATATTGTTATGGGAAGCCGGTAAAATAACGTAACACGCATTTTATAACTGTAGAAATCAGCTCCATTACATATTATTCTAATATTCGTATACGGCCTTACCAACTATTCATCAATTAGGAAGCACGGTATTTTTAAGTTATGCGGGTACACAAAAATTGTTCATGGCCGCCACAAAATTGGTTGGCGCTATTACACTGTAAATAGGTTATGTCAGAGATTATTGGTAATCTGATGACCAATTTATATTATATTTTGTGTGTATTATATTGACACACATATCAAAAATAAAATAAAAATCTAGAATTGACTTGTTTGGCAGACTAATCTTATATAAAAACAAAAATAAATAAACAAAATTGTATTCCAATTACATATACGAGTATGTACATGTGGCATTGCTAAAAATTTAATATATAATGTACATAACCAGGAAATAAATAGTATTTAAAATCTATTTATAATATTATCAAAATCACATATAATAATAAAAATTAAAATTAGATTATTTGTTTGAAAGCTACTGTCATTAGAAATTGACATAAAGACTGGAAAACAATTATTAGTCGGTTGAATATTTTCGTAACGCAAATCTTGGGATGTGCTCCTCAAGTGCCGATATACATAGATTTTCTTTTTTATTTATAACAGAAATACCTTAATGATTAGTAGACGTTTTGTTATTGTTATAATATTTTTTTTCTTAAATTATTATTTATTGAATGAGATCAAGTTCAAATGTGTATACAACCAAAAAATGTAATATCGATTCGTCGCTATACGCGGTATGGATACACCACGATTCTAACCAGAAACAAAATTGATTAATAATTGAATTAAAAAGAAGAGCAATTACATAAAGTACATGATACTACATATATGTACTTGCCATGGATCATTGAATCATTAGAGAGAAAAAAAAAAATATTTTATTATCAAAATAAATATTTAATAATATTGTTGCTAATATTATTATTGGTTTGGTTGGCGTTTCTTATTAGCGAGAATTAAATTTTTTTATAACGTGTGAAGTCGAAAACTTGAAAACATTGTACTCGCTATAATTTACTCGTGTATGTATATAATGTGTCTAACTAGCAGTAACAAATATAAATTAATAATTTTATTTTGGAAATAAATTTCTAATAAATTGAATAGTGGTGTCGTTTCGATTTCGTACAAATCTATACACATTGTTGCTTTTAGAAAATAATTCGCTTACCACTTTAAATTATTTAATTCCATGTGTATGAGCAACATTTCCAGCAGAGTTCAAGAAAAATATGCGTATTTCTTTGCTCCAGCTCGGTAACCATATATGTATAGTATATGAAGATGATTATGTAAACAACAGATTTATAAAAAATAAAATGTCAGTTGATAAGGGTTATCATTAATTAAAATATTATTATTATTTATAAAAACTTTTTTGTTTTATGTTCTTTAGAGTTCTGTATATAAGAAAATGATCAACAATTTTTTAACTTTCAAAACGTTAGAAATCAATTACACTTTAATATAATATGTAAATTCTTTTCTTTTTTTTAACAGTAACCTAACTCACACTAATAAATAGATTTTCCACCTTTTATTTTAAACTATAATTAATAGCATTTCGGTTTATTTTGCTGGTATTTTCCACGTAAACAATCAAAATAATTCATCAATCAATTATAGATTTTTTTTCGCAAAAAAATTCACACTTATCATTTATGTATACACAAAAAGTAATTTTTCCGGCACATACACAACCACAAAAGAAAACCTTAGTTATCATTAACTCACTTTCAAAAGTTTGTACTATAATAATATACTATCATCACTATATATGAGATACCGTACTATAATACGCGTTTATAGCGTATGATTTACTATTCGTGATTTTATTATGTCTTTAATGTCTTAAATAAAATATAGAACTGATAATAAAATAAAATTGGAAGTAAACATATTACTAAAATAGTATCCAACTTCGATGTACAGTACGCGAAACATAAATATTGAATGGTAATTTTTTTTTTTTACTTTAATGCATATCGACTGACTTTAAAATACAGAAATATAATTAGTTGATTTACAAACGAAACACTGATGATGGGCCTAATATCAGCTACCTGAGAAAAAATATTGGTAGTACAAATTAATTCGGTCCGCTTTTTTAATTTTAAAAATGCATTAATTTTAAAATAAAATGAATGAACAGACTACTTAAATTATGGCGATCGCTGCTTACGGATTTTTCCCACCTCTCAGGCAATTGGCTAATCCCATCTCGGAAAAGCGTTCTTTTGAGGCGATCCAAGTTTGAAGCCAATTTTCAATTTCTTCGAAAGAAGTGAACCAGCAACCTGCCAAATTGTGTTACATCCGTCGAAACAACCAATAATCAGAAGGAGCACTGTCCGGAGAATACAGCGGGTGTGGTAAAATATCCCATTTGAGCGTTTCCAAATTTTTTTTAACAACTTTTGCAACGTGAGGCCGAGCGTTGCCATGCAGGAAAATTACTTTATCATACCTTTCCTCATATTCCGGTGGTTTTCCTCATAATGCACGGCTCAAACGAACTAATTGTAGTCTGTACCGCTCGCTCATAACGGAATTGCTAGTTTATAGCAGCTCGTAGTACACAATGCATTTTTGGTCCCACCAGATACACAGCATAACCTTCGAACCATGAATCTTCGTTTTTGATGTTGATGTTGAGGTCGATGGCAACGAAAACGTAGTATTTTTCATCTTGAATTAACGTAGAAGATACACTCTCGTCACCAGTTGTTTGCGTTTGAAGCAGCTGCTTACAAGAAAAAAATCGCTTTTCTACGACTCTTGGTTTCAATTCATAAGGGACCAAATTGCCTTGCTTTTGAATCATGCCCATAGATTTCAATCGTATGGGAACTGTTTATAGGATCACCTCCAATGTACCGACAAACTTCTCTTGCGTTTGACTCCGAGCTTCATCGAGCAATGACTTTAATTCATCGTCCACAAATTTCCTGGCTGTCCTAAGCGAAGCTTATCTTCAACACTGAAACTATCATTTTTGAAGCGTTGAAACCATTCTCTACATGATTTATTGTTTGGAGCATTGTCACCGTAAACTTCCACAAGCATTCGATGTGCTTCAGCTTCCATTTAAAACAAAAAATTAACACTTCCCGCAAACGATTTTTGTTATCACAAAATCCGACATATTCAACACCATACAACAACACGTCTTGTATGAAACTCAAAACAATACATACTGCATATTAATCACAGATGTCTTATCTATCTGAAACAACGGAAATCAGCTGTTACTGTAAGAAATGTATTATAGTCAGAGCCACTTTTTAAAAACGGACCGAATTAATTTGTAGTCCCAACATATTATTTCATATACGAAGGCCTGTTAAATTAAATTTTATCAACTATGATAGTTGCAAAAATTAATTAAGCATTTTCAACTAATTCACCTGCTTGTTAATTAACTGAATCAAAAATTAATTACGAGACTAATTATGTGAATATAAACTAAAGTAAATAAATCCGTTAACTTTAATTGTTTAAAATAATATTAGTATAACAACTTAATCCTGAAATATTGTTACGGATTATTGTTGTAGCGTGAGCGAGACATTTAATGATTTCTTTTGTGAAACTAGTGACATCTAGCTCTAAGTAGTAGCAATTGGAGGTAGTTTTATAACAGTTATTACAGTGGTATTCCAGATTATAGAAAAAGACCGCGAAAGATCTTGCATATTGGGCGCATTATATAAAAATGGGTGCAATGCACACACGAGGGAGTCATTCATGAGAGTCGGACATGAATTGTATGATTAATTGTAAATTGAGGAGAATTTAACCCCAAACTGGACATCTGTTCATAAAGTCGTTTCGAGGGATTAACAAAAAAAGCGTAAACACTTAACAACCCATAATATTTTTATTAATTATGGTTTATGAGTTCTATTATAAATTTTCAGCAGTTTATTTTAATATGTTTTAGAGTAAATCATGTTTCAAAAAATCGAAAGTCCGGTTTTGCTATAAACATTCATGATTGGGCAGTTATGGAACAATACTAAAAAAGAAAGCTAATTTAGGAAGGACAAAATAAACAACAACTTTATAATAATTTAATTTCCATTTAATAAATTTCAAATTTATTAAGTTATTTTAAAATAATAAGATTATATTACTCGAATAATTCAGTTTTTTCAACAAAAATCTTAAATCTAAATACAAATTTCTTCATCACAGTGGCCTTCACACGAATCTTGATATTCGTTAGTTAATTCTTGATAGCTATAGGATCTGGTTGCGAAATATTGATTAGTTCGTTGAAATATGATAAACTTTCCATTTCATACTAATTACTCTCGAAATGTTTAGTTAATAATTTTTCGACGTCATTTTTCATGCTTAAGTTTAGTACCAGTCAAAATTCTCTCTATTTTTTCTATTTGTTGAGGCACCTTTCCTTTTTTAAGTACTCCGCGATATTGGCCCAAAACATTTCTGTAAGGTACTTCACTTTCATGTTAATGCCACTTGTAGATTTTTTAATGGAAATCCGTTTACTTGGCTTTAATTTAAAATGCCATAACGCAGGAAGTTTTAAAGTTTCCTTTGACATTTGTTTCCAGCCAAAAACTTTACAATCAATGCTTAATCTGGAAACCGATCCATATTTTGTAAATATTTTTAAATATTTCTTTGGATCAACAATGGTTAGCCGTTTTCTTAGTTCCTTTTCAATCCTTCCAAATACTCTGTCGGGTGCACATAGGAATGACCAACAACGGGAAATACTAGTTCAATCTCTCGGACGTTGTTTTATTCTTCATTTCTCAACCAATAGGAAACCATGAAAATAACGATGTGGTTTTTATTTTGGTCACCACAACCATCAGCGAACAATTTTATTTTCTTGACGTTCATTAAACACATTTTTGTTAATCTATCGAATACGCCTGGAACTATTTCGTTGGCTCCTTTAGGCCCAGCGGATTCCAACCATGAATAGATATGTAAATTTTCAGCCGTCCGACTTGCTTTAGATGAATCTCCACACACCGTAAAATTGTACGTGTAAAACTGTAGCGAGTAGTAAGCAGCTTGGTCAGCTACTTTTAGTAAATCAAATTTTTTCTGGCAGTCGTAACTGAAGTTCACTTCGTTATCACGTTAGATTTTTAATAATTTATAAAACGCTTTAACTCGTAATTTATTCAGCTTCTATTCGCACATCAAATTACTTTTTTGTAAAGAATTATTTTAAGTATAGCTTTAACTTTTTTCACGCGATAATATACAAAACGAACACGCATCAGTTGCAAGAGCTCTAAATCCAATGTTATACGAGGTATTAAAAATATTGCTAAAGAAAAAATACATACTCGTACTTTACTTTATGATTACGAGCAGCTGACTCATTGTACATTCGCCATAGTTTGCTGATATTTAAATCGCTTTATAAATATTGCCTCTTAGAATTATCTCGACAATAATGAGATTTGATAACCGCTAAACTTTCAATAAATATTATTACTGATTTTTTTTATCCTCGTACTTATGACTTTTTGTATCGCCTTCTCGTTTTTCCCTTGCTGGTTCTCTAGTTTCCAAATGACGCTTGCATACCATATTTACTCTGTATTATTGGAGAGATTAAGAACGGCTTACAGTATTTTTCTGCATACAGGAACGATAGGCTTTTGTCCCGGTTGCTTCTATCCTTTTTTATGGTATTTAACAAGCATTTGGCAAAGTTATGTTTTTTGCACGCTTTCCAGTAGTTGAAGTTTGTTTTGTCTTAAGATAAAAGGCCGTGGTATACTTAAGAATAAGGTTATCTTGAGCAATTTTATCCGGAATTATATAAAAAAACTGGCTGAAAATGCTGTTTGTCTCTTCTGGTCAAGCTAGAACATGCTAACGATTTTGAATTGTGTTATAATAAAGCTGATTTCCTTCCTTTATATCTACACAGCCGAGAATAAATTAATTTATTAATTAATTAATTTATAACCTTAGTTAAGAAAGCGAAAAAGTATTCTAACATTATTTTTAATAATAAAACTTTAAAGAATGATAATTGTTAGGATTCGCAACAAACACGATTTGGAAAACGGGACCATAACTGCAATTGCCTTTAATGAGTCAGAAAACTCGCCCGAGGAAACTTGTGATGAATCCGATGCTGTTTTGGACTACGATCCAGAGGCACTGGCTTCAAGTTATCTTGTCATCCCAAATTACGTAGTTGCTCCTTTTGTTCAATCCCCATCGGCGAAGCAAAGACAGTAGATCGCATGCCACAAAAAATTAACATTATAAGCAAAAATATACATACATTTTACCACCAAACTGCACTTGCCTAAAAACAATTTCTGAAAGAGTCACTCAATATGCTGGAAGGCTTATATATAATTCATTCATCAACATGAATTTTTCAGAGCGACGGCTGTTTTTGAATAAGGATAACACACAAAATAAAGTAAAAATTCAAAGACAAAACGAAAACGCGTAAAGTTCGTAATTATAGTCTTTCTTACATGTTTATGACTTCGTCCGCTGATAATTTAATTTCCGTCAGGCTATGTAAGAATATGTTTCTAAGCACACTGGGCCGAAAACACGATGGCTTCACTATGGAATTAAAATGTTCCACAAAATAAGGAGAACAATTTAACCGCGAATGTGGTTGGTATCTCACTATAGCTTTGAGGATGCTCCTTACAGACGTTACTTACCTGCAGCCCTATTCCTGAATACGATACGAAAACGAAAATACAAAATTCATATTTGAATTGAATCAGATTCGTACGATTCTTATTTGAAATTGAATATGAATCTTGTACATTCGTTTTCGTATCGTATTCAGGAATAGGGCAGCTGATTTAAACGTTTGTGGGATGATTTTCTTCAAAAACATCTGAGTCTAGTGTTTCCTATTAGACATACAGTGGCACTATTCCTATTCTGGCTTTCCCTGGGAATTGGGAATTGAGAAAAATATTTTCTAAGGCTGTGTCCCAAACACCGACTTATTTGTGGACACCGACTTATTCAAATAAGTCACCTCGCGAGCAGACTTATTTGAATAAGTATGTCTACACAGAAATGTCTCCAAAAATGTGCCTTGACGAAATGTAATCATGCAGCTTTTTTTGAAATCTAGTGGCAACGACCAACATCTAAAGGAAATTTTTTCCTCCATATAACAGAAATTGCATTTTGTTTTTTTTGATATTACGTCACAAATAAGTCGGTATAATGAATTGGAACGACTTGACCGACTTATTCAAGATGGCGTCAAATAAGCAAATAAGTCTGTAATAAGTCGGTGTTTGGGACACAGCCTAAGCATTTTTGACTAAATTATATTTTTCTGGCCTACTGTTGGAATTAGTTGGGTGTAAATATTTTTGAATAAAAGGTATATTGGGAATTTTTTTTCCCTATCAAAGTTTCCCAATCAACATTGTTTCAAAAATACTTACACCAAACTAATTCCATCAGTAGGCCAGAAAAATTCAATTTAGACAAAAATGCTATGAAAATGTTTTTCCCAATTCCCAGGGAAAACCAGAATAGTGCCACAGGAAAGTATTAAGGCGGGAAAATATTAATTTCACTGCTTCTTCCATAGACGACTGCCAACGTTGTTCATTATTTAACAATCATTTGAATAATTCTGACGTCAAGTGACTAATCAGGATAGGGTTAATCACGAAATCTATTTAAAATACAAGAACCATCATAATAATTACACATTAAGACAAAAATGATATGAAGAAGACAATTGGGTGCCAAATTTTAATGTCTATACACTGTCGCGACATCCAAAAGGTGATGGTTATCCTTAAAATGACAACCAAACATTTTTATTTTTTAAGCAGATTGGTGGTATTTAATGAGACGTTTGCATATCTACACGGTCCAAAGGGTACATGAGTTTTACATGGTATGAAAGATGTAGTCCTTAAGCCCTCGTCCAACTTATCTGTACTTAAAATGAATCATAATAAACATCATATCTATGAATTTTCCAGTGGAATGCGAACAAGGAACGCAAACGACAAATTAAGATCGTGGAGTTTGGGAAAGTCCATAGTGAAATGTTTTACAAAGTATCTTACGACGAAATTGATTTCGGAAAAAAATATCATAAACAAAAATACTACGATACTGAAAAATTTGATAGACTGAAAGAAGAAACTGGCATACACACTTTAACGAAAGGGAACATTTTTAAGGAGCTAGTGCCACATATACTACCATACTCAAACAAATATTTCGACAGGAATTGTCTCAAAATGATAGTGGAAAGAAGTAGCTTTTATCCAGAAAAATCCTTCCTCAGATCTTTAAATTTTTACAATAACTCCAAAGTGATACTAAACTAAAAAATTCATTGAATAAAGTTTATTAAAAATGTGAACTACGAGTATGTTCATATATTGAACACTGGATTAACCTAAAGACTGAATTAGAAATGTAATTACATATTTGTATTGTTATTTAGATTTATATTCTATAAATAAAATAATAAACAATCACCCCTATTGTGATTGTCGTGTCGATCGACAAACGACACGACTTTCTCTTGCCGTGTCGATTTTTATTTTGTATTGCGTAACTATCACGAATCGACTAAAGAATGTTGCCACATTCCAATTGAATGAAAATCTGAGTTATTGTGAATTTTTCGGATAACTTAGCAATCGTAACTTAGGTTTGTTGTTATGTTTTGTCAAGAAGCTGTCAGTTTGTATGTCAGATAAACTAAATTGAATTTTATTTACTATTTTGGATGGATATTTCGCTCAAATTTGAAACTAAAGGTTTTATAAATAGGAAAAGAAAAAACTTATGTAACACGTGTGTGTAAGAATTTATTTACAAATCTTAAAATTTACAATAAATTTAGAATTGATTCTGGTTGTAGAAACGCATCCAAATTTATTGTTGAATTACAGTTAATTTAAATAAAATTAGTATGTGTTTATTAATTACTTGTTGATTTTAATAAATGATTTTATAAAAAATTAATTTTCCTAAAGTTTTTCTATAATTTTTTTTATTGATTACGGCTCACAAATTTGTGAGTCGTGAACAAAAATGTCATCGACAAAAAAATGGCGTTTTTACGACAAACGTCGATTGATAGCGACATTCATAGTACCAATTTTCGCAGTCGTCGGAAAATTGACATCGACACGATAATCACAATAGGGGTGAATGTGATCCTTATTTTATAATTTGAAGCAAAACTAACTAGAATCCGAATTAAAATCATTCGCTATATCGCTGAAGGCAATAAAAGTAGTTTTTAAATAATGTTTGTGTGTGCGTGCGTGTGTGTATTGTGCCATATAAACTAAAGGTCTATAGCTTCATACAGCCCAAACGGATTGACTGATCGGGATGCAACATCATACTAAAGCTTTTCTCATAAATTGAGAGATCCGAATGATTTTTGGCCAATCATTTTGACATATACTCGTATCATTTGACTTTGAATTATCATTCGGAAATGACGAGGTTTCATAAATATTATTTGATTTCATCAAAATTCGATACCTCTACAGTACAGCCGAATTGACTATTCGGAAGATCCTTACGAATTTTTTTGGAAATCTATATAACGGAAGTGGCTGCTTCTTTGGGAGCTTTTTCAGTTCTTGTAAAGATGACTTTTCAACATCACTTAGCAATTTATAAAAAACGACAAAATATTAACGGATTTAAATAAATGTAAAGATTAAATTTTAAATGACCGAGGGTTGACTGTTATTGGTTTTCTGTGGTGTGATGTATTCGAGATCGGTATATACATACGCGGTAAAAGGAAATCGGGTGTTGGCCACAACCTATCTTTCCCTCCATTTTTATATATAGAATATCGGTTAAGAATTACAACAAGAATATGGTCGACAAATGTTTAACTTAGTTTCGGCTCAGACTTAATATTTCCTCTAAAAGTAACGTGGATCATTCTGCTTGATTAATTTTTATGTAGTCGATATTTTTGATGTAGTTACTAATAATCGTGCAAAAGAGACAAAAGTATTTTTGACCGATAATTTTATTAGCCGTAAACCGTAGTTAAGGCTTTAAAATTCATTAATTTTAAGTTCACGAGACCTTTTAGAATTTTTGCTTTAATTTACACAAAAAATTACTGTTATAAAAAAGATTTCGACCTCCAGATATATGGGGACTTACTATTAAATTCGACGTTAATTTTCGACGACTGTCTTTCCGCTTTCGGCTATAGTCAGCATAAACATAAAAGAGAAAAGAACTGTAACAATTTCATTTCATTTTTCTTCTTTTTTCGTTTGTTTACTATAGGAAAACGACAGCCGTCGAGTATTACCGTCGAAATCAATAGTAAGTTCCCTGGCTTGTGCCATCACGCCTGAGTGAGATAACACCGATGCAACTCCGTCAAGATAAATTTAAGAAAACAATTAATTTGTTAAGTTGCATAAAATTTCAAAAATGACATTGCAAAATATATGAGTCCTCGGGACCGCTAAACGCGACGAGAAAAGCGTACGAATTCTTTATCGACTCATATTTATAGAAAATTCAGCGTTTTACTTACGTTAGTTACTATGCGCGGTGTGCAACACATGCCTCCGTGCAATGACCATTTTTCGTGTCACGCCAGCCGGAACCATATCAGCTGGAACTAAACAACTATGGCACAAGTAGCACGATGCATTGTGCATCATTGAGCACTATTTGCTTTTTCAGCCGGAACCTTATAATTCCAGCAGTAACCTGATAAAGCCACACAGAACCATACAACAGCCAAACCAACTAAGGCACTAGTAGCACGATGTATTGTGCATCATTGTGCACTATATAATTTTCCAGCCGGAACCTTATAAATCCATAAATATAACATTTTTCGGAAAAAACTTTACAAATTCAGCTGAAACCATACCCTCTAGAGCCAAACTAACTATAGCAGAAGTAGCACAATGCATTGTGCATCATTGTGCGCTATATAATTTTTCAGCCGGAACCTTATAAATCCTGCAATATATAATTTTTCGGTGGAACCTTATAATTCCAGCCGGAAACGATTGTTTGGTTATATACAGTCAAACTAACTATATCACTAGTAGCACAATGAATCGTGTATCATTGTGTACTATATACTTTTTCATCCGGAACCTTATAGTTCCAGCCGTAGCCTAATAAAGCCAGCCAGAACCATACTGTAGCAAAACTAGTTATGGTACAAGTTGTACGATGCATTGTGCACTATATAAATTTCCAACCGGAACCTCATAAATCCAATAATATACGATTTGTCGTGAAAAAACCTTACAATTTCAGCCGGAACCATACCCTCTATAGCAAAACTAACTATAGCACAAGTAGCACGATGCATTGTGCATCATTGTGCACTATATAATTTTTCAGCCGGAACCTTATAATTCCTACCAGAACCTATTAAAGCCAGCCAAAACCGTACAACAGCCCAACTAATTATAGCAGAAGTAGCACGATGTATTGTGCATCATTGTGCACTATATAATTTTCCAGCCGGAACCTCATAAATCCAATAATATATGATTTGTCGTGAAAAAACCTTACAATTTCAGCCGGAACCATACCCTCTACAGCCAAAATAACTATAGCACAAGTAGGCCACTTTCATTGATTGCAAATCATCAATTGAAGGATTTTTCGCAGATCTATGCATTTTCAACGATGATGTTACTTTCAGTGTCAATATTGAAAGAATTTGTAATAAATTTGGAATTAAACTCGAAAGAAAGTTGCCATTGCTTTCAACAGACATTAATGATCTGGATTTGAGAAATGTGAGCAACTCAGTAAACATAAATATTCGAGAATCGTATTGTAGCTGTGGAAACCTACATAATGTAAATAAAGTATATAATAGTGTAGTAACATTAGAGGTCGAGCCGTTAGAACCATTAGAAAAACAGCAAAAGGTGGCTATAAGCCACATAACGAAATCGCTGAATTTAGGAAGTAAATTATTCAATTTGCGCGGTGTAATTGAGTACGACAGTGTAAATGAGCATTTCACGGCATATGCACTTAGAAACGGTGGCATATGGAAAACTTACGACGAGTTGCAAAAGGCCGAGACCAACACCAACACTTCACGAAAAATGCTTGCCTACATGTTATTCTATGTACACGAACCCAAATCAAACAAAGTTCTTCTCTAAACGATGAAATATAATATATTATTAATAAATTATTAGAAAATAAAATGTTCTTTCCGGGCTTTTTTTTAAATGTATTTTAAACTTTTTATTTAATTAACACTTTTAGCGGGTCGGGAATTATAATGTGTCCAAATAATTCCACTTGAAATTTTAGCTAGTTCACAATGACCATCAACCATGCTTACTCTTTATTGCTCCGAATGGTCCATACCGACTTCATATGGTTGCGGCTGGTTTTGCTGGTTCTGGTTGGGTTGGCATTGTTGTGCATAACGTTTTGATCGTTCCGAAAAAATCATATGTTGCACTATTTATGTAAACATTTTGTTTCGACTGGATTTTTATGGTTCTGGATGGCATTATATTTTGGCTGCAAAAACATATAGAAAACTACTATATAAAATTATATAGTGCACAATGATGAACAATGCATCGTGCTACTTGTGCCATAATTAGTTTGGCTGTGAGGGTATGGTTCTGACTGAATTTGTAAGGTTTTTTCACGAACAATAATATATTACTGGATGTATAAGGTTCCGGCTGAAAAATTATATAGTGCATAATGATGCATAATGCATCGTGCTACTTGTGATATAGTTAGTTTGGCTGTAGAAGGTATGGTTCCGGCTGAAATTGTAAGGTTTTTTCACGACAAATCGTATATTTCAAGATTTATAAGGATCCGGCTGCAAACTTATATAGTGCGCAATGCATCGTGCAACTTATGCCATAGCTAGTTTTGCTACAGTATGGTTCTGGCTGGCTTTATTAGGCTACGGCTGGAACTATAAGGTTCCGGATGAAAAAGTAAATAGTACACAATGATACACGATTCATTGTGCTACTAGTGATATAGTTAGTTTGACTGTATATAACCAAACCATCGTTTCCGGCTGGAATTATAAGGTTCCACCGAAAAATCATATATTGCAGGATTTATAAGATTCCGGCTGAAAAATTATATAGTGCACAATGATGCACAATGCATTGTGCTACTTGTGCTTTAGTTAGTTTGGCTGTAGAGGGTATGGTTCCTGCTGAATTTGTAAGGTTTTTTCCGAAAAATGTTCTATTTATGGATTTATAAGGTTCCGGATGGAAAATTATATAGTGCACAATGATGCACAATACATCGTGCTACTAATGCTTTAGTTGGTTTGGCTGTTGTATGGTTCTGTGGGCTTTATCAGGTTACTGCTGGAATTATAAGGTTCCGGCTGAAAAAAGCATATAGTGCTCAATAATGCACAATGCATCGTGCTACTTGTGCCATAGTTGTTTGGTTCCGGCTGATATGGTTCCGGCTGGCGTGACATACACCATTTTTCATAGTACAGACTCTTGTTTACAGTAAATCCATGTTAAAACTTTCTCAATTTTCGTTGGTTACTCTGTATTCTGCTTTGTGACCAATATTTTAAGAACAAAAGTAATCAGAATAGAAAAATTGTATCTCTTTAATGTGCTAAAAAGAAAACAATAAAACAGCAAAGTAATGAAGAAACAGTAATATTGACCGAGACATTTTTAATAAGGATGAGTGTGGTCTCCATTTCAAAGCAGTTCCAAATACACTGCTCGTCAAAAAATTCCGGACACTACATTTTTGCAGCAAATATTTGCGATTTTTTTTTTTAACTATTCGCATTATCCGTGTGATGGTTGTTGAAATAATATAATATGCGCCAAAAGGCTCAAACGGAACACGTTTTTGTTTAATGAAAGTATCCATAGGATCACAACAAATGAAACAACAAAATTACCGAAAAACGGATATTGATATATAGTCTATCTTCATCTATATTTAAATAAAAATCCACAATCAATCTAAGCGCTACTCTAACATCGAGTATTTCATCTAGAATTGTTTTGGCATACTGCGCACCAGGCTTGCATTGTACTGTTGAGGTATCATTTCTCATTCTTCCTGCAGATTTGATTGAAAATGAGCTGAGGTAAGTCTAAGTAAGATCAAGGCTGCGAGCGGGCCAAACAATTCGATCAATTCCCACCTCATCCAAATAATTGTTGACAACGTTTGAATCGTGGGGTCTGGCGTTAACATGCATTAATAATTCAAGTGACCGGAATTTTTTGACTAGCAGTATCGTTATGTGTTAAAATTGACCCGCATGTAAATGTGGCTGGAGGAGAACTTCAAATGGTCGTTATAGGTACCTAATACGGAACGACCTTTTGCATTCATAAATTTGAAAAATTTCCGATAATATAGATGTATATAAACTATATCTTTATAGTTTCGTAGGGCCTTATTAATCGGCACATAATACAGTACTAAGACATGTATACTAACATTTTATTAACTATAGATAATTGACACATCAACAAGTGGATAATTTGAAAATTTTATATATCCCCTAAAGTAAATGATTTTTTTCCGTTAAAGTGATCACCTCTAAACAGTGACCAGTTTTACTCAGTCACTTGCGTGGTTACTTTACAGAGGTTAGACTGTATTTGTACTACTTTGATAGAATGCACAATACTAAACTTTTATCGACATCAATAATAAAAGCTTCATTATCAATTAGATTCATTTTATTTAATAAAAACTACGATGTGATTAAATAATTACTTCGCAATCTCTATTCTAAGCTTCGCACAACTAAAAGCTCACATACAAAAATTTCGTTGACTGTATATATAATTTCGTTCGAAGATCGCATGTGTAGAAAAAGTTCTAAATATAAAAAGTTATTTTTTCCGTTTTTATTTGTGTTTATTAATTAAAATAATAATTATTGGCGATTATAAGAAAAGAACGATTCAATCAATTATTTTCGTCTGATCAATCAAGATGTATTTACAATTATTAAATTTTTGATTAAGAATGGTGTAATAATAATCGTTACAAAAATTATGAGAGTGAGTCTCATAAGTGAGTCGATATATGTTCGCGATTAACGATTACACGTAATATTATTTTGATGATTAATTTCTGCATGTTCATTCGTTTTTCACGTGCTTATCATTTGATCCATGCGAGCTTATCAGCCTAGATGAATTTTCTTAAAATGGTGTGACGTCTGCTTTGATGTTAATTTTTATAACTTTTGTTTTTAATCAAAACCACATTTTTTGATATACATACACAGTTTTCTGAGTAAAAATTGCGCATTGTAAAACATGTCATATATTAAAAGCTCGTTATCGCGGGAATATTATATGACTATCGATTTAAGTTCAGTATGCATTTTCAATAAAAACAGCTGATGGATAGTAAACAAACATTGTCTGCTTACGTCAGTATTTCAATAATTGTTATAGAACTGTTCTTGACTTCCTTATTATGGATTTAGCATTAGGTGCCCAATTTAGTAGGTCATATAATACAACAATAAACAGTATTAATAAATGTGCTGTCGGAAAATTGTTATTTATCATTCTTATTTTTATCCCTTGTTACCATTTTTATAGCATATTTGGCAATCGTGCGTTCTAAATGAATTTGAAATTGAATAAATCATTATCAACGTCGTTTCACCAATTTATTTTGGTTATTTATTAAATTAGTTAACTACACTTTAATCAAAAACGTAAACAAACTTGAGAATGAAATGTTTGTTGTTTTGGCAAAAAATAAGTCATGTATTTATGCTTTTACTCAACATTCAGGCGAAATAAATTTGTTCACAACGAAATAGTTGTGATTTGTATTAATAACTTTTGTATGTTTCAATTGCAAACGATATCATTGCGATAAACAACCCACAAATATGCAATATTTTATTAAGTAGGTAATAAACCTACTCACTTATTTAAACAAAAGACGATATGTATGTATTTAGAAAAAAAACGAGCATTGCGATTATAAATCACGATTCCACCCACAAATTCGTTAATTTAATCTTATGCTCCTCATTTAAATTTATCCATCTGTCTATTCAGCCATCGTATGCATCAAATCATTAAAATGGGGTTTCAATTAAAATCATATAGATTTTTGTATCTAAGACACGTTTTATGTATACATACAGAACATTGATTTGTATCGTCGTGACATTAATTGAGTATTTTTTTTATTGTATTGCATATCTGCATGACAAAGGGAATTGAACAATATTTGCATATTATGTTTACATAGAAATGTACAATGTAGTTTTTATGTATTTAGCACGTGCATGATTGCAAATTGTGTGTCATTTTTGTTGATCAGCGTGTTATCGAGATGCAAATCTTATTTACCGCGGCTCAACGAACTGAGCAACTTTTAGTCAAAAACGTTTCCGCCCAATAAGTAAAGTTTGTTGCGTGTTATCGATCCGAATCAAATCTGCATTTTTATCAGTATTTTCAAAAGTGGTTCAATTTGGGACATTTAATTTGGTGTTTTTTCATATCTGTTTGGTTGATTTCCATATAAATTTTTTGCTCAATTAAAATGATTTGATTCAGTAGTAAAATAAATGGATTATACATATTTGTATGACAATGAAGAGGTGTCACAAATTAATAGAAAAGAGCATAGAAAAGCGGTTTGAAATGGCTGTAAAGGTATATTGCAGTTGTCAAAGGCACACTAAGTAAAAAGTTTCCGAATTTATGATGACATTTCACCATCTTCTTTGTAATGTAAATTTCTTTCGGATTTATAAAAATGTTTAGGTTAAACAAGACAGCGTTTATGTACGTATTAGAAGAAGTTAAAACAAAGTTACCACAGGGGTGCAAATCGTCCTTATTAACGGCTACCAAAACAATGTTGGCCAGGATTGTTTCATATAGGTATGGCTCCCAAGGTATTAGACATTTTGGAAAGTGTTTTGTGTCTCAAATGGATATCTTTACAAATGAGTTAGGCCGTAAAAAATGAGGCTATAAGGTTATATTTTTATTCAAAAAGTAAAATTCCTGGTATAGGCATGTGCGACGGTATACACACATAAAAATTGCTAAGCCAGTTGATAATCCTTATCTATAATACAACCGTAACGGATACTATAGTCTACATGTCATGGTAGTTAGGTAATTGTTAAATGCAACATTTAAATTTTATTGTATTTAAAAATGTATTTATTATTAAGGTGCGACCATAAACTATGGATTCGGTTTGTGGATGCTACCTATTCGGGGGACAGCCATGATTCCTTCATTTGGGGAAACGGTGATTCCGCACAATATTTTTAAAATATCTACACTAACGGGGAAAGATAACCAACAGTGAGTGAACAGCTCAAACAGTTGGTTCAACAAAACCTACAGTTATGTCCGAAATATTGTAGAACTACAATAGGCGTGTGAAAAAATTGGTTTCGTTGCCTTCTTCGTTGCCTTCTTGGGATAGCCAGGCAACTTCATTATTCGCCTGAAAAATCAATAAAAATTATAAACGTCACATTTGCTCTTCATAATATTCGGCTACATTTTAAAGTTGACGATTGTAATGATAATCCAATGCTGCAAGAAGTTTATAGCTTTCGAAGAAAATGTCCATTACTATTATCACAAATTCGTCTAATGTACTTAAATAAATGTAAAAAAAATATTCAGTCTTATACATTTGTAAGAGAATGTTGTAATTTTTCTAATTCTATTTCTAGAATTGTTTAGTTTTACTCTGTCTAGAGCCAGCCAACTGCTCCATTCTTTGGTTGTGTCACTTATTTTCTTCTAATTGGGCTTTAAATATTTGATTGGTTTCTTTTTGCCTATCGCTCAATTTTTCAACGGCTCTTTATATAATCAAGGTGAGGTTACCAAGACTTTGGTAATTTGGTTTCGAACTAATGAAACATTGAATTTTTTTGTGTTAAAAAATTCGATCGTCTCATCAGACTGCAGTGACCAAACTACAAAAATTTTGAAAATACTTTGAACTAATCAAAATATAATCACAATGCCTTAGTGAACGGATACATGCGATTTCTATGGGTTAAGCTATAACCAGCGAGGCTGTAAGAAATTTAAGTAATAAAGCGACATCTGAAAAATGTATGTTTATTGACATTACTGACCAGCGAAACTCAAAGTACTTTTCGTCCAGTTTCGTTAAATTTGAATTGTCATTTAGCAATCTGTAACAAGAGCGAAAATTACCACCCAAACTGAAGGAAACGTCAAAATTGTATATTTGAAATGGCGGTATGTTGGTATGTTTACATTTTTATAATTAATGTGTACAAATATTTAAAATAAATAAATTATGTACATATACCTTTAAATACTCGTAGTTACATTTATTGTATTTAGTCATATGTAAATAGCTTGTAATATCCGAATCTGTCTCTTGTGCGACTTATTTTTCGTACCACACAAGACCGTTTTTTTTTTATTTTTGCCCCTTCGTCTTTTAAATATGGTAAGAAGCTGTTCAATTTTCTCAAATTTATTCATTTTTGACGAAAATCGTGGTGTGGTTAGTTTGTAATTTTGCAGATTGACATTTCAAAATTCATTTGACAATAATAATCGTGTTACAGATTCGCTGGTCAAACTGTCAAATATTCTGTAACAAACCGTTCTCGTTAAATTCTGTAAGGTTTTGTAAGGCTTTATTCTGGATAATAGCCAGATAGCGTTTTTAATACAAAAAATTCAATGTTTCATTAGTTCGAAACCAAACTTCCAAAGTCTTGGTAACCTCACCTTGAATAAAAACGCTATCTGGCTATTATCCAGAATAACCCAAAATTTCATATAGGCTCTATATATCTTTTTTTTTTGATTTAAATTAAAATCGTCCCATCCTTTAAGCCGAATTTATTTGACTCTAGCAAAATTTTCTGCAGAAAAATTTGCTGCAGAATAAAAATCGACGAGAGAGAGAGAGAGAGAACAACCAATCAAATTAGCTAAATTGGTTATATTTTTGTAAACAAATTTCCCCTACATTTCATTTTGTATTGCCTCTTGGGAATAAAAATTATTTATTCTGTAGTTAAATTTGCTGAGCGTAGTCACCTTAACAAAAATAAATTCCTAACTTCACTTCAAACTGCAACAAATTTTTCTGCAGAAAATTTTGCTACAGAGTCAAATAAATTCGGCTTTATGCTGGAAACAGACGTGCGAAAAAACGCTTGCGGAAACGCAGGAGGAAACGCAAGTCAAAATACTTGTGTGGATTTTTGACATAACGTTTTTATTTTTTTTAAGTCACCTATCGGCAATCTATTGAATTTTTTATCCTCTAAACACACATTTTTATAATTAATTTGCTTTTTATTAGAAAGAATTCATTTTCTTTCACAAATTCTATTTTTAATTCTTCCATCTTTTCAATTTTTGATTTGGTGACAACGAAATAACAGATAATACTCAAAATTATGCCGTCAAGTAGGCATAAATTAATTTATTTTTAATTTTTTGAGTGTTGTGAACACTGCTGCCGCGCGATTTTTGAGTTTTTTAGAATTAGAGACAACTTGCGGAAAAGCGCATCCTATGCGAAATACAGTTACGGCCAAAAAAATAGCAGTGCACTCTAAAAAGAAAAACATACTCATATTTCTTGTATACTGGTCCATTCAATCTGTTTTTGGTTTTCATTAAATATTTTTTATTACTCCTAATTTATGTATCGTATTTCATTTTATACTTTTTTTGGTTACCAGAGTAAATGGAAAAATACAAAGGAAAAATATCAATATTTAAGTCGGCCATATAATAATAGCAGTGAGCGAAAAATATTTATTTAAATTATTTAATTAGTGTTTTTGAAAAATATTTTTTGGTAAATCCAATTACACCTGCTTTTCATTAATTTTTGTTACTAATGCAAATAAAATTGTTATTGGCAAAATAGTGGGCCGTAGCTAGCATTGTACTACGGAGAAGCGCAAACTAATACTTAAGCTTCAAACAGAATGTATCCGTTCCGTTCCGTTTTACTGTTCTGTCAATTTGTATGAAAAACGGATAAATGACCACAAGCATAACCTTAAATGCTGTTTGACATTTCGATTTCGTGTAGAACATAGTAGGTAGTTTGTAATAAAAAAAATAAAATAATAAAATAAAATAGACGGATACGAGTATTTCGAAAACGTGAATACAAAAATGAATACAGAGGAAATTGAAATAATTTTAAAATCCCAACAGGCTGTATTGAACAGCATCGGCATTCAAAACTAAATTTTTGCTTAATTTTGAGTTATTAATTTTTATTTTATGTATTTTTTGAGAGATGTGATACAATGTAATTGAATTGAAATGTGATATAAAAGCTTGACTGAATTTCAAATTTTATTTAGATTTTATATTGAAACGGAACTGCTCCTTCATTACACAAATACTGTTTTAGCTCATCCCTCAAATTAAAGGCGAACCTCGTTGAATTAGTCGAGCGATCACTAATGGATGGAAGTGGTTGTGTGTTTCTACGCCAATCTCCACGATGTATGTTAAATTCTTGATCTTCCCAGTCAATGAAATTTTGGGACACATATTTTTGCGAGGTGTCATTTAGTTTTATGAAATTGTGTAATGCTACAGTTGCCAAAATCACCGTCTCTGTATTTTTAGGCAGCATATTGATTGGATTTCGAAGAACCCTCCACCTGTTCACCAAAATACCAAAAGCATTTTCAATTACCCTACGAGCTCTTGAAAGTCTGTAATTGAAAATGTCTTTCGATTCGTCCGAATTTCTCGATGAATACGGCCGCTGGAGTTTCTTACCGAATATTGATGATTTTAGAATGCCTAAAAATATATTACAATTCATAATGATAAATAATGTATAAAAATAATTCTAGACAAATGTATATTACCTCCATCACTTTGACTACCGCGAGCACCTACTGCAACGTGAGAAAAGGTGTAATTGGCATCACACGTTGCTAACAACACAATACTGAAGTTTTTTTTGTATTTGTAGAAGTCTGAACCTGTACGTGGAGGACATTGAATTATGATGTGCTTGCCATCAATAGCACCGATGCAATTAGGCATATTCCACTTTTCCCAAAATTGTTTTGCAATTTCTAAGAAGTCTACTGTGTTCGGGGTTGACACATATAAAGGCGAAAGAATTTTCCACAATATTGAACAAGTTTCAATGATGATTTCTCTGACTGTCGATTTTCCCATTTTCAATGACCATGCTAAAAACTTTATTGAAACACCATGTGATAAGTATCTAAAAAACCAAAAAAATTTATACATCGAATTATTACAAAATAGCTCGTGAATTTTACTTACGATAGGGTTAATGCCAAGCGGCATTCAGCATCGATTGGTCGTCGCAATGAGTGTTTAGTTAGATCATCCTCAACTAAGTTTAATAGCATGTCATAAAGATTTCGTGTCATTCTGGTATTATTAAAAAATTCTTCGGAATCTAGGCGTTTCATTTGTTGAAATGAATTGGCAAAATATCCACTGATATCCCTATCTAAATTTAGTGGTTCACCCACCATCTTCTCCGTTTCGATTTATGTATATATTTTTTATAAATTAAGTACAACACGTACAAATCTAACAACTCATCAAGAGCTGCAATTGCTTCTTGGTAGTCCATATTGATCACTCTTTTATGTAACAAATATAATAAGCTAAATATACCAATAAAAAGAAATTAACGAAATTATTTTACTCACAGATATTTTCTATTAAAGTTTGACAGTTTGACAAGCGAAGCGGCCACAATGGGTTTTACAAAACGGACGAGGCGGAGCGGATCAAAAATGGGGGGAACGGAACGGATACAGTCTGTTTGAAGCTTTAGACTGCTTGATCAAGGCAAAACATATACCGTTATTCAAAATATCATCGGGTGTTCTACGAAAATGATTTCGAATGCTAAAAGCGTTCAAAGAAAAGCCCGAAACTCGAGGCCAAAAACATGTATTATCCCCTAAATGGGAAGCCGAATAGTACGATACTGTAAAAGTGATCCTTTTGCAGCAGTAACGGTCATTAAAAAAGCTCTAAACGTATTTGCTAGTATTCGTACTATCAGAAGATATCTGAAAAACCATAATTTAAAAGCCCTTAGTCCCAGGAAAGTGCCATTTTTAAATAAAAGGCATGCATACGAACGTAAAAAATTCGCTTCTTAACACAAGGAATGGCCAATCGAAAAATTGTACAATATCTTGTGGTCGAATGCGAATAAAATTGTGTTATACGGTAATTCTGGATCAAGAAGATACATCAGACGACCACCTAATACTGAATTTCATCCCAGAAACACACGCAACCGTAAAACATGGTGGATGCAATATAATGATATGGGCCTGTTTCTCATACTACGGAGTAGGACCAATAATTTGGATTAAACAAAATATGGATGCAAACGCTTATGTCAGTATCCTACAAACTGGTTGCCTTATGCACAAGAAGAAATGCCACTGCGCTTCATGTTTCAACAGGACAATGATCCGAAACACACTAGCAAAGTGGCGAGAAAATGGTTCGATGAAAATAAAATTCGGGTTATGAGGTGGCCTGCGCAGTCTCCTGATCTCCATCGGATTGAGAATTTATGGGCTGATGTTAAAGCAGCTGTTTCGACAGCAAACCCTTTTTACAAAACTCAGCTTTGGGAGGTAGTTGAACAAGCATGATGTTCAATACCTATAGAGCGGTGCCAATCACTTGTGCGTTTTATGAGGAGCCGTTGTCAAGCAGTTATAAGTAACGGGATATGCCACAAAATACGAGGGTATATCAAAAAGTCTTACAATATCATATCAAAAAAAAGAGTGAGTGAGACAACAATATATTTTTCAAAACCATTTTTTGTCGCGATGAAACTTCTAGAAGAACATTTCGATGTAAATTTTACAGTTCGTTTGTTTTTGTCAATTTAGTAACACGTGTTTTGAATTTTTCTTAAAATGAATGAAATTGAATATCGCGCCCTTATTAAATTTTTCTGTAAAGATGGACGAAATGCAATTTATATGTTCAACTTATATCAAAAGTTTACGGCGAATCTGCACCATCATATGCCACAGTAACAAGGTAGGTAAAATTATTCAAAAGTGGTCGGGAGTCATTCGAAGACGACAACCGCTCGGGTCGGCCAGCAGATGGTATTAGCCATGAAAACGTAATTTTGGCCGAATCTATTGTATTTGAGGACCGGCGTATTTCTGTTCCGCGGTTCGCGTGGAGTGCTAGCGTGGATTTTTTCTTTCATACGGTACCACATATACTATATTACATGACCACCTTCACATGTCAAGCAAAAGAAATCTTTTTTTTTAGAGGGGTTAGGCAAGTTAATTGATCGATGTGACAAATGTATAAACCTTAAAGCAGATTATGTCGAAAAATAAAAATATTGCTGTCTCACTCTTTTTTTTCATATGATATTGTAAGACTTTTTGATTTGCCCTCGTATTAATTTAAAGATAAGACGATCAAGAATATTGAAATATAGATATTTGTAGTAAAATATGGTTTTGATGTTAATATTAGTTTGAAATATTGAAAATTGGTGATGCTGCTATTTTTCTGCCTCCTTCAAGTTATATATAAAGAGTTAGTAAATAAAATACTATGAAATGAATTAAATACATTTTGTTCTTTATTGTTAAGAAATAAGTAAAGAACATGGGAAAGTAATTGACTTTTTGTTATTTCAATTCATTTTCGAGATATTTGTAAACTTATCTGTAACTATATACTGGTAGTAACCTCACTGCTATTTTTTGGCCGCAGCTGTACATGCATTTCATTTCATTTAAAGTGGGTCCCATTTGAAACGCGATATTTTAAAACGCGAATTAACAAAACGCGATATTTCAAAATGCGATAATTCAAAACGCGATGTGGTACAAAACGCGTTATGGTACAAAACGCGATATTTTAAAATGCGATATTTCAAAACGCGATATGGTACAAAACGCGATATGGTACAAAACGGGAGTTTAGGATCGGGTTAAAATCATGCGGGTGAAGGGGAAATTTAATTTCAGTTTATAGGAATTTAAAAATCGATAGGAGCGATAGTATATATAATCGGTATCAGGCGTATCGCCGCTTCGCAACGCATATTCTGTACCACATCGTGTTTTGAAATATCGCGTTTTGAAATATCGCGTTTCAAGCGGATCCCATTTAAAGTAGTGTATTCTAATTTAAACGCAAGCATTTTTCCGCTCGTCTGTTTCCAGCATTATTTTGATTTTCACTCAATTTCGTAATATTGTTGTATAAATTTGCCTGTATTTCTATTTATTTCTCTAATAATTTGGTGCTTCTGGTGTTTAGTTTACTGTACTTCGGTGTTTCTTTCAATGGGTGGTATTTCAATTTCCAACTCATTTTCAACAATTGACGACGAAGGGATAAGAAGTTCATCAACGATAGGTAAATTTCGTGTTTCCACATTAACATTGGTGGCGTCATGGATTGCCCTGTTTCGTGGAACTCCGAACTTATTGGCATTTATCGCGCCTACAGCATCCCGTAGAGCTACTAGCTGTATTACCTCTTCGTTCGTCTAGTGTTGTGAATATTAGTTGTGTACCGCCCCCAGTGCTTTTAAGTTCACGTTTATTGTGATTCAATTTTTTTGAGGCGGATTTATAGTCGCTCCAAACCTAAAATTACAAAAAAGTACAATTAAATTTTTTTTTTAATTTGTTCACGCAAGTTCCTATAAACCAATAAACCTTTTTCCATTCCGCCGTCTCTTTTAATGGTGGTTTAAGTTTTTTGCTATATTTGGGTGTGCCTTCATCATTATCACCATCTTACCAAATTGTGCTCCGTTAGTCGTACGTTTTCTTTAAATAATCGAAAATTAATTATTTAAAAAAATTTATTTATTTTATTTAAAAAACATTTTTTTTTTAAATTCATACATTTTGTTATTCTCCATTAAGAAAAATTTAGTTCGCCGAAATATCCAACCTAAAATCACTTGATCGAATGAAATACGCATTAAATTTGATGTGGGTTTAGAATGATGTTTATTGCAAAGGGTGCGTTTCATTCGCGGATTCTATAAATCTATAATATGTATTTTTCTAACTGCATTACCGTCATCCGTTTCCTTTTGCTTCGGCGTTTTTAATAATAAGAAAAACGTGAAAATCGAATTAAACTCCTGCCGCGTCAATCCTGCAAGTTGTATAATCGACGCCAATATTTGGAATATAATATGATGCGATAAAATTCCCAGATTTATGTTCAAATGTATATTTCGCATCTAGTTTTCTATTCCACCACTAAATTGCACAAATTCGGAATTAAAACCATTGGGATGACCTGTTTTCGAGCGATCTACGGTTGTAAACGCTGTAGAATGTTTAAAAAAAACTGACGGGGCTTCGAACCATCCTCCAAATACGGTTAAATCCGGGTGATATCAAGGACCATTGATGCGAAAGATGGCGAACAGTACGGGATTGGGCAATTCTCATCCACCCCATCGTAAAGAGGGAGTTTGAACCTCGCAGTTGTAAAGTTGACCACGACCACTTTCTCAGTGACTGGATGAATACAAAACCGCTTAAAAATTTTGGATGAGGATTCATCTGTTGGCTAGTGTTCGATACAAGAATGTGGTCATCAGAAACTCGTTTTGGTCAACATCGCGCGGGTCGAATTTTGCACAAAAGACGAGAAGCGAGTGTTACTTCGATTTGCTATGTAAAATGTTAAAAGTTATGTAAAATGGTAAATCGATGTAATTTTGCCAATTAAAACGTATTTCCATAGATCAAATTAATAAATAATTGTTTAATACATATAACAAACTTTTATGCAGAGTGAGAAGTAAGGCGTTTTACTGTACATTATGCACTAAAAAGTATCTGCAATATTCCGGCTTATGCGCAATCTTTTCTTGTTACTAGACATAAGGAATTCGTTGTTTTTTTGTATAACCCTATAGTTTCCACTATAATTGGTGTATTATCAAAGCACAATTAATGCGCGGTCTTCCCAACAGTTCGTCAAACGGCGTATTCTGCTCCACTTCGTTGCGATTATTTCTACTTGACCGATGCTTTCCAGATAAACTCCTCGTGACAGGATTATTAGAAACATAAATGGCTTTAACCTTCATCCTTCCCTCAAAATAAATAACACTCAATTCACTCGGTTCTAAAATGACCCATTGTCATTTTAAAACGTATTTCGAAATTAAACATGGTTTTTATTTTTATTTTAAGATATATTTATTAATTTAAAAGAACAGAAATGTATTTATATGATTTTATTTAATAATTTTATTTCATTTAATAATTTTTAACATTTGATAGAAACGGTTTTTTTGATACATTGCTGACAAATGGTAGTAGCATGAGATTTACTTATAAATTTTTGACATATCTGGCATTTTAATGTATGCTTTTTATCTGATTTTTCGCGGAATGTACAGGGCGTCCATTTTTGATTAGCGGACGCCTCTTTTGATGTGCCTGCAGTTGAATATCTGTGGATGCTGATAAATTGGTTAATATGTGCCGAAAACCAAGTGCTCTAGGCATGTGAACTCGTTTTGCTATATATGAGGTTTCAAACTATCAAACCAAACTTTCTCCTACAGACTAGATAAAAAGTCATCTTCTATGTTTTTTTTATATTCCATGTTAGGTAGACATTTGTAAATAGAACGAACGCATTGATTACGGATATGTCGATTATGTTTGCGAATACAACAACTGGCCATCTATATTGGTTTTTCTTTTGCTTGTGTAAGCTGCAATTTTTTTGGCAATCGAGTTTACTTCTTTGGTTTTATTATATTCCAATATTATGATAGGTTTTTTTAGGTATCATTGGCCACTTCCTTGCTTTTGTGCAATGTGATCTGCAGTATAACACACCTATTTTTTTTTTTGGAACATACGAAACCAATGTTGTGTCCCGACTTCCCGAGTAAAAGCAAACGTTGAAGAGTAAACCGATCTTCGTTTTACATCTAGGAGTATTGGAAGAATTGATGTTTTATTATTGCGAATGATACCGATAATTGTCATATTTCTTTTTAACAGCATCTGTCCTAGTTGATGAGACGTAAAGAAGTTATAAAACGTCACATTTCTTCCATTTAGTTCAATTGAGGATAAATCTAGAATCACACGTAATTCCAGGTTTTGTTCAGGCGCCGCACCATGTTCCTTCCCTGCGTAAATCTGTATGTTCCACACATACGTATTTTCACTGTCACATAACGCCCAAAATTTACTGCCGTATCTAGCAGGCTTGTTTGGCATGTGAATTAACGAAATGCAACAGCTGTTCATCAACCGTTACATTTTCGCCAGGATTGTACAGGGTTGGTAATATTTCGACCCACTTATCCCATAAATTTCTGATTGGTGCCAGTGTATCTCGACATCTGCGAGCAGTCCGTGATTTTTGGTCGTCGAGTCGTATAACTCGAGAAATTACCGTAAATCTTTTCAGAGACATTGTTGCCCGAAAAATATGTCGACCATTTCATTAATGCCACAAATTAGTAACTGCTTCGTTATTAGATTTGCAGACTCCTTCCAATATAAGAAGCCCAATATATTTATCCAACTCAATTTCAGCCAAATCTTTCCACTTTTTCTTATATACTCGTTCCCCTTCCGAATTAGTGTTTACTATTACTATTTCCATAATATTTTTCGCCATTAGTAATTGGAACGATGATAATTCATCCAATATGCGAGCTTTGGCGAATCTTGTAATTTCTGGCGTTAGTTGTAATACATTCGATGTAGACGCTCTTCCACTCACAGGAAACGGTTCTTTGAAAAGAACGATTTGATTGGAATTTCAATATCCGTATCATCCTCACATCATACTCAACGGCAAACTCATAATAATCAAATGTTTCTGAACAAGAATCCAATGTAATCTGACATCTAAATCATAAAATAATACTCACTCATTATCTAACTAATAAACTCATATAAAATTGTACTTTCCTTTATTTCAAAATATGGATACAATTACTCAAAAACAACACAAAATACAATAAACTAGACAAACTAAATATGTATGAGAATATACATTCTCTGTTTCATAAAACATATAAAACAGAATATTTCGTGCATAAGATGCGTAAAATAACAAATTTAGTACTAAAATAAACTATGGGTCACTTTAGATCCAAGGACAATGAGTGTTACTATTTTTATAGTGGTCTAACGGTTAATTATAATTTTTCGAATTTTCGTTTTAAGGATTCATAGGGCGTATCACACAAAGTCGAAAAGCCACACATTTGTATTATTTATATTTGCCAAGATATTCGAAAAAACAAGTACGCTTGGGTCGAAAAAGACCCGAGGGAAGGATTTAATTGATGTCACATACCTCATTGTTTTGGCTTTTCTTACTGGTCCTTACTGGTAGCATGGCTTTCATGCTTTTGCTAACTCTTCCCGTCGTTATTACATAGAAAATAGTTGTAAAACTGGATGCCCCATTCTTACGTTTAATGATGGAAAATGTTTCAACTCGGTTTTCGGGTCAGACACACTATCATCAGACCGTCTTGCTTTATTTAAGCGTAAGAATGTCTGTATATTCCACTAAAGTTCGAAATTTATAGGTCTCCCTGGCATATTTTTTCCTGAGGTGGCATGGGCGGCGGGGTTTTAACGTTGAACTGAAAATTATCATTCCTTGAATTATATAAAATAACCAAAGTTTTAATTATATCGTTCAATTTAATTTAATTGTACCATTGCTTTGTATTCTTTGTAAATTTTGGTAAGGATTGTTGAATCATTTGAAAGCCATTTCCATAACAAGAATACACTTTTTGCCATTATATCGATTAATTCATAGGCATTGAGCTGGCTTTGTTCTTTTGGTGACCATAGGCATTTCTAAAACAAAACTTGTATTGCGTGATTAGAATGTTCTCGCACAATTCTCTGATAGTTTAGATGGTTCTCATTTACTCAAAATTGTTTAAACATTTTCTCTATGTCTACCGCTATGAAAAACTTAGGTCCTCTCCATCTTAAAATTAGTTCATCTATACGTGATCTTGTTTTTCGGGCCGTGACATGATAATATTAAGCTTACACCGTTTGTTGTTTTGGCTGATGTATCATATGTGACCCTCAACTTAGTAGTGTTGCATTCCCTGTTTATTACATATGGGATATGGGAGTTCTATATATCTTTCTTAAATGTATATACCTCCAGAAAAACTCTTTCTAATTGAGTTAATATAGCATTGCCGTTTTTCGTGGTTCTTGTGTTTAGTTTTAAAGCTGCAATTGTCCAGCTGTTGTTTCCAGCAGCGTTTTCGAAAAAGTGGGTCAATTATACCACTCAAAAATCCACAAAAACAGTCACTCTTGGTGGATTCATTTTCCCTATGTTGTGCCTGTTCCGAACCCAAATCCGGTAGTTCTGCTTGTTTACATAGCCCCCGACATGGACATGCGCTGTGTCTGATAAGATGATTTTTCGACCAAAATCGACGTCATGAAGCTGATTTATGGCCCACGCAGAGAACTGGTATCGAAGCGGATAGTCATTTGCTTTCAACTGCTGAATGATCTGGTAGGCAAATAACCTGAGGTCTTGGTGCAGCATTCTCCTCAGGTTGGTGCGACAAAAGATCGGCGTCGATTGTAGGTCGATGAATTCTGTCCTACACTATGGACCACAGTCACAATACTATCAAATGTGCGCACTGTCTGAGCTCGGGGACCTATTTTGTTATCCAATATCAAGCCTTTTTCACGAACTTTCTTCACCAATTTTGTTACGACTGTGTTGTCTTAACAAGACATTTTTGTAAATTTGTGTGCTTCTATTCTCCACGGTTTCTTGCGTCCGGGTTTTTTGTTGTCTAAACGTGGTTTCTTGCGTCCGGGTTTTCGCTGTCTAAACGTGGTTTCTTGGTGGATGGATTCTTGTGTGTTTTCTTCTGTTATGTTGGCAACGGAACGAAAATGGGAGAGAAAAAGAGAGCAATGCGCATCGAGTGTGTGCAAAGTAAAACGTTTTGAAAAAATGTTTTTTTCTTGTATGTCTCTCTTTTGTACCAACGAAAATTTGGTATAAAGGAGAGACAGAGAAGAGAGATGCATTTTCTTCTAAAACGTTTTACGAGCTGTGCGACGCTCGAATATTTTTTTTGGTTTGACATTCGAGTTTTGGTTTTTGAAAAAGTCGAGTCTTAATTTTTGATTTGGATTTTGTAAAAAAAAAAAAAAAAAAAATATTTTTCGTTGTGAAAAAGTTAAAAGGTTTTGATTGCTAAAAATCTAGTTTGTTTTTTTTAATATAAAACAAAAAAAAATATAGTTTATGTAATTTCGTACGGTAAAAAAGTAGTTTTAGGAAAAGAAAAATTTGTAGTTTTGGGTCTTCAACCCTTTTGTTTGATACAAAATAAAAATAAAACAAAAAATCCAAAATAAAATAAGAATTATTTTAGTGAATTAATAATTTAAGTTCAGTTTTATTGTTGTGAAACAAAAATATTTTTTACCGTGGATAAATAGAATGGCCTTGAAAATATATTATAAAATAAATGGAATTTTATTCGTGTTGATAAAAAATTTGATAAAAAGCAAACGATACTTGGTCTAGTGATTTCGTTGTAAATTTTCGCATCCTGAGTTCTTGTTGGTGCATAACGGGGGCCGGAAACGGTGCCTTCAAAATATAATTTTTTTTTCTGTATAAAACCAAACAATATTTGGGTTTCGTTTGATCCGTGTGGATACTAGATACAAGGGTGTGCTTATGGAAGTGGCACAGTTTTGGTGAAGACGTTTTATCAACGGGGGCCGCATGGTAATTTTCTACGGCTATCATAGTACTATCGGGTGGGTGAACAAAAAAAATACATGTAACGGTTAAGACGAAGGACGTCCAACCAAATATCTCCCTTCATTCTGCTAATAACGGTGTTTCGGCGAGCCAACGCCCAGCGTATTTTGGCGGCCAGGCGAGGCCAAAATAGTTATCGGCATCAAGCCGCAACGGTACGGGTGGCCAACCGGCCCCTCGTGTTTTCTGTTTTTGGTTATCGGGGAGAGGCCCCGCAACGATACGGTAGCCAACCGGCTATTGTTTATTTTTTTTGAGTTTTGTGGTATCGGGGAGAGGCCCCGCAACATTACGGTAGCCAACCGGCTATTGTATTTTTATCGGTGGTCTGCCGCAACGCAACGGCACCAAGGCCGCAACCCAATTTTTATCGGGGAGAGGCCCCGCAACAATAACGGTCGCGCAAGGCCGCAACAAGGTGTGTTTAGTTAAGGTACAATTTTTTTTATTTTTAATTTTTTATTATTTTCTTAAATTTTTTTTGTTAAATTTAAATTTGAAATTTTGTAATCGAGCGCCGCACAGCGGGTGCGCGCTCGGTGCGTATTGCTCTCTCTGTCTCTCGTTCTTTCTCCTTCTTCTTTCGTTTCGCGTGGGAAGTGGTGATTTTTTTTTATTTTGTCTAAATTAGGTAAATAAATAAAAAAATGAATTATTAAAATTTTTCGGTTTTGGTATGATGGGAGCGGAGACTCCCTCTGTGTCGGTTTAGTGTTTGCGGTCCCTTGGTGCCCGCATCCAATTCCGTAACCAGGGTTCGACCCCGTTTGAATTCGGATGGATGCGCGCACCAAGGCACCGTTCTCGGTTTATAATTTTGTTGTGTTCGTTCCTCAGGTTCCGGCCGACGAATTTCGGCGGAACTCGATTATTATTATTATTTGCGTTCCCCCTAACTTTCTGTAATCATCACGGTGTAAGCCAGGAGCCATGCATGCCTTAAACCCCACGACCCTTCGCACTTCTCCCTGAGAACGTAGCCGGCAAAAATCACCGTGGAGGCCTCTGCATGCGCTTAGTGGCTATCTGCAGGTTGGCAGTTGCCAGCCTGTAACAATTTCACTACAGCGGTTCCGTTTGGCGCTCTTTCACGCCCCATATTTCTTTTCAAATATCGCATGGTTTCGACTACACAGCACTGACTTTGAAAATAAGTTTTCGATATTTCAAAACGCTTCTCAAGCGAAAACAGAGTATCGTATAAAGTTTCTACCACATACTATCATTTACAGACGACAACAATGAGCCTTAAATAAAAATAATGACATTCCTAAGCTGGATGTTGTGAGATTTTTGAGTAGAACATATTCAGTACACTCATAGTATGGTTTACTTTTAACAGCCAATATCAAGGCATCACAGAGATTAACCAAAATACCACTAGCGATAGATTTTTTTGAGTAAATCTCGTTCATTGAATTGGGTGACTTTGAGTGGCCAATAACAAGACATTGAAGCCTTTTTACCAAAAGTTTATTGTATATAACTAGATGACACATATGGACTTAACACACTTAACTTATCCATATGAGTGGCATTCCAAAACTATGATTGGTAACGGAAGATTTTTTAGTAGAACTTATTCAGTATACTCATAGAGTTTGAGTGGTTTACTTAGTTAGTTAGAATTTGAGTGGTTTACTTTTAATAATGATTTTCATTTACTCAAAAATAGTGAACTTTTGGCACAGTCTCGTTGGTGTCTTGTTATTGGCTGTTAAAAGTAAACTGCTCACACGCTATGAGTGTATTGAATAAGTCCTACCCAAAAACGAGTATGTGCCCTCTAGGGGCATGTATGTCATCTGTATATAATTCTTTTGAATTGAATTATCAGTCTTTTTTCACAAATACATATTTAAAATGGTAATGCAGTATCAACAAAACGAGATAAAAAGACTGTGTGCTGCTTGTAATTATCTTAAGGGAAACAACAATTCATTAGTCTTTTATATTTCACTCAAAATTTTTATAAGAAACATTTTAATAGTGTACTTACTACTACATACATATGTATTTATTTTTGTTAATTGTTAGCAATGATTCTACCATTGTTCGAGGAAAGATCCAAAATACCATATAATCTCGGAGTACCGCAGGGTTATCACAAACATTTTATGGTGAAGGGGAAGGGGGGGGCATAGATTTAAACAACTACCGTGTCATCGTTTAATTTAAATATTTTGTGTTTTGGTTATCACAAAATATGATGGTGGCATCTATGATGCAATTACAATATTGCAAATCGGTGTGATAATAAAATTTGTTAATTTTGTAATGTGTACAAAATTGTTTTGTTGTATACACCGATTTTAGTTAAGAAGACTGTGGTATATTCTTTTAGAATATAATTATTTATACGGAGAATTATCCGTTAATAAACAATTCAGTCGACGGAGAATTGTCCGTTTGTAATTATGTATATTGCGCGGTGTTTCTTGTAATTGAAGAAACAGGCCTCTACAAACCAAAGATTATACTACAACGTTTTGGAGTTGACCTTTTGCCTTGAAAACGGAGATCTACCAAAATACTTAGATTTAATGTTAAGCTCTAATAGAGAAGTTCATAATTATAATACCAGAAACACTCATTATCGATTGCCAATGTACAGTAAATCTTTTTCGCGCATCATTAGGGTATAATGGAGTCAAATTGTATAATTCACTGAGCAATTTCTACTCGTTGGGAGAATTACGAGAGTTACAATACAATGACTTATGAGTTTTTGGGACTGTTGAGTGTAATTATTAAAGAAAGCATTAGTATTTAGCTAGTATTACGTATAATAATTATGTTCTATTTAATTAATTCAAGATAATAATAAGATTAAAAAATGCTATTATTATTGATAAATAAATAAATAAATGAAAGATTATGGTGTACTGTTGAAAAATATTGTTCATGAAATTCTTTAATTCCACAACCAAAGGAGGATGATAATTCAGGCAAAGATTACTTAAACAAAGCACCCTCCTCATCTTTATGATGAATGGAAGAAAAGTAGTCAACGAAAGCGTCCCAACTAACCAACTAACTTTACATAATGCAATAATTGTATTTTGAAATTGTTATGACACACTTTTAAGGATAAATACCGATATGTAGTTTGGTAAAAAGACAGTTCGCTCAAGTATAGGTGTTATCATCAGTTAGAACATTTAGCAGATCCTTATCCTGTAGTACTAGAGGCCCTCGCAGGTTTAAGATTCCTAGTCAGTTCAAACACCGAATCGTATCTTCAGGTTTCTTAACCATACCTTAATAGTTAGGTAATAATTGAATAGTTTTTTCAGCATGGAGGTAGGCATGTGTTAAAGTAATTCAGTTGCCGCCTTATGCTGAATACATACTTGCGGATACAACGATTGTCGCAATCGTTCCCGCAGTCTAAACCAATCAAATTGCGTGAAATGCTTTATGCTCCGCCTACTCTTCCCGCAAGCGAATTGAAATATTTTCTAATTTGAGCTATGGTTTTCTCAAGCTTACCAACCAAAAATTTCAAATGGGACTAAATTTTATGCTCATTGTAAGCCGCCATTTTTATTTTTGCTATAATTTGACAGAAAATATAGATGTATTTGACAGATATATTTTTGTGTTGTAAAACCAAAGATTTTAATAATATTATATAATACTAATATAATACTATTATATAAATTATACTAATAATATTAATAAATAATAGATTGTGAATCCTGTGCGACAACTATTCTGCCGTGCTAAGAAAAAAAGTCGTAGTTGCCTTTTTGTTATTTTGAGTAATTTCGATTTTACTGTTATGGTTTACCACGGCTTAATACTTAAATCTTATTTTATAAACGTAATTTTATGGCATTTTAAGGAGGATATGGAACTTTTCAGTTAAGCAGATAAATAGGTTTTCGTTCGCTGAATCCAAATATGTCTCTAACTAATTTTTCGACTTTTGGCGTTTATGACTTTCTTCTTTACGACGGCAATATTCGAAGCCAGTAACTGATGAGATACTAATGCAAGAATGGCAAAATGCGACCAGAAATATTCGATGTCCGTGCTGAACCCGATCAAAAGAAAAATCGAAAACTGCAACTGAGCGATTGCGTGATTCCTAACAACATTTCCTTCGTCATCTGCATACTCGTTCACTAACTTATAACGATGAACAATTCCATGCTTTGGAAAAAATAAAAATTGCTGAAACTGGAAAACGATTGAAATCATTATTGGTCGAAGATTAGCTGGTTTAGTTATCGATATGGTAGCAGAAAATGTTGCGGACTGGTATATAATGGGCCAAGCAAATTTCGTGCATGCTCAAATACTGGAGAAGCATGTAGTAGACAATATTTTAGACAATATTTGCTCTTCAAACGCAACTACAAGTAGTCTTAGGTTAAAATACAAAATTGATTGAAATACAATAATGTCATGATGTGCCCCTGGCCGAACTAGTGAACAAAACAGAGACAGGAAATTTGCAGAAGCATCGTAAAAGCGAAACGGAAATCACAATAATTCCGAATGGCAACACATGTTCGCTGACACCCTGACCACAGAATATAGAATACAAACAGAAGAGACATAACTCGATTTTTCTATGGAAAAATTTCGAGTGTTTTTTATCGTTGATTTGTACGGAAAAGGGTAGAATATAGTAGTGAAAAAAATTGTGCACTGAACATTTTACATTCAATAAGCGTAGAGTCAAATTTATTTTGGTCAATTTAGTAGCGTATATATATACTTTATAATATATGCCCCGACCATCAACTGGACTAGCCACCATCGGTTAATATACAAATTCAACCTACTCCATCGTCATCATTCGTCGAACACAGTATGCCTGAACGGAATTTTCTACAGGATTAGATGGCCATTATAAACCGATTACGGCAAGCATATTCGGCAAATACGCCACTATTTTGTATTGCTGCATGTGATTCGGGGTTACCATTAGTTGTGTCCGATAAAGATGGTACCCTAATGTTACGTAGTAATTACAATTCAATGAAGAGAAGGTCATCTAGATTCGCCATCGCACGCGGTATCACCGATAGCGATGAAGGGGCCAAAATATCTAGTTGATATGAAGTAACAAATACAAACTCAAAACTTTTTATTAAAAAATCAATTTTTTTATTAAATTTTAAGAGGATAAAAATTTCTTGGATTTAATCCATAACATAGTTGTAAAAAAATAAAGTAGGAAACAAAATGTCGGTCTACGCAATGGTGGTCCTGGTTATATCTATTGGTGCCTAAACCACCAACTAGACCATCGCACATATCACTCAAAATGTGACCATATAAAACAAATGTCATATGGCATAACAAGCACAACATATTTACGTGGATCCTGCACCATATTTAAGCACACATTACCAAATACTTCAAATTTCACTTCGGGCCATGTCACGACAGCAGCGCAAAAAAACACCATCAGACATTCGCATAATATTGACATACAGTCACTTTCGTGCGATTGTCTTTGGCATATTGAATTTTAGAATCTGAACCACACCATAAACAATTTCGTGCTCAATACCCGTGTATTCACCTTCTATGTTCTCACGAATTGTAACTACGCACTGGTCATTAAGCAGTTCCACTTTTTATGCTGTAAATTTGATTGACTTCGGCCTAAGGTGAAATACTTATATAGAAATAAATGAAAGTATAGAAATAAAGAATTCAGGGTATTTTATAGTAAAATTACCTGTAACAATATTCGCCATAATCACTTTTAACTTTTTCTCTCCATTACGACATGTATATCACCCAGTCGCTTGATGAGTCACTTTTACACCCCTTACTACGCTAGTCGTGTTGTTTGTCGTTTCAAGTGACTTATTTAATATGAAACCAAAGGCGGCTGCCTTGCCAAAATATTTAATATGTATCGTAGTCACTTCAAACGACAAACGACGTATTTTATGCCTTTTCTAGTCATTTCAAAATTTCACACGACTCAAAATTACAGTTTTAATTGTTTCTCTTGCCTCAAGTCACTTATTGGCATGGCAACTGGCTAACTTTTCATACAAATAGCAGATTTTTATTGTCACTTGAAACGACAAACGACTCGACTAGCGGAATACGGGTGTTAAATATCTCTCTCCATTCCAACAGGATTATCAACCAGTCGTCTGGATTATAATAAATAATAAAAAACTAAAGATGTTACACAGACAAAATTCTTCACTCCGAAAATTGAAACGTCATACCAATAAAAAATGTACGCCTACTGAGAAATATTTATATGGCGTGTTCACCGTCCAAGCAAAAATTACAAATGAAAAATTTGACAAGCAAAATGACGTACCAAATAGACTAATATTTTGAGCAATGACTAACTTCAACTCAAAACTGCAGAAGCTTCCCGCAATCGAATCCGCAGGTATGTTTGCTATATTTTTCAAAAATATTTGCAGTATATTATAGGCAGCCTAACAGATGCCGTGCGTTGTAAACATTTAATTTTATCTTATCTTGTCTTACGGTTAGTAAGATTGCAGCGCCTTTTGTTATGATAATACTTTGCGAACTCGGTTCGTTCAAGGCCGGCAAAGTTACTGGTTCTTGTTTGTTTCCATGCACTGTAATTAATGCCGCCCAAGTAGAGTTTAAAGCGCCTCTTCATTGTTTGAATATTAAGGTTTCCATTGCAAATGTAGCATTTTGCGCGTGTTTTCCAAGCAAATTCTACGAGTGTTAAAAGTTGGATAATCTGTTTTCGTTCGTGTACGACTAATGTCTTAAAATTTGCATATTGACTTGCTTTATGATTTCGGCCGTAGTAGGTAGTGTCGACAATTATTTTTAACAACGTCATCCTTATTGACGTATAGTTCCTAATACTTTTATGATGTGACGTGTTTGATAAGGTTTGTTATTTTGTATGCGTTTCAAGTGATAACAACACAAACACATGTAATTTATCGGATTTTCTTAATTTTTTGGAACAACGAAAAATGAAGAAAATCCGATAAATCACATTTTCATATTTCTGGGACCTTAAAATTGAATATCGTACAATTTACTGATTTCGGAATCAATTTTCTTAAGTATGGTATAATTTTTGAATTACTTCCAGGGGCACTATTCTGGTAATTCCCCGGGAATAGGGAATTGAGGAAAGAATTTATATGTAATTTTTATTTAAACATTTTGTTTCTGGCATACTGAGGTAAAAAGTTAGTGTTAACTTTTTTGGAAACAAAATTAAATGGGGAATAATTTTCCCTGCTTATTTAGTAGCGTCTTACTTTGGGAATTTTACGACCACAATTCCATATAAATTTCAATCCGGAATGAATAATTTCTTTCCACCTAATTGTAGGATTAGAATTATTCCATTCTTCGTGTAGTTCAAATGTTCACCGCCCGGTTAATTAATAAAATAATTTTATTTTTATGAGTTGTCACTCTGGGAGTAATGTAGTATTTTTATCACATAAAGGATACAGAAACAAATAACATAAATCAACGATACAAAAAATGAACTCCGATGCTAAATTAATCTAATTAATTCATAAATATATGTTATGACATAAAAGTAAATCGCATGCTTAGTTTGATTTTACTAAATTTTTATACCAACCGATAAAAGTATAAAAAAAATCGTTTAGCTGTTACTTTGGGCACAAATTTCATTCCTTTTCGAATAGGAATAATATTTCCCAAAGTAAGACAACATAGGCATGAAAAAACTATTCCCAATTTATAAATATTTACATCAAACTTTTCTCCTCAGTAGGCCGGAAAAAAAATATTTGAATAGAAATTACATAAAAATTCTTAACCCAGTTCCCGATTCCCGAGGAATTACCAGAATAGTGCCACAGGTAGATGTATCAAACCCTGATTACAAATCATTCGTTTGGAACTTCCTTTGTGGTATAGTAATGTTCAATTAGGTATACTCCTGATTCGTTCATCAACTTATAGGTAATCGTATGAAGATAGCTTATGAGCAACAGGCCTTTTATTTTCTTAGACTTGTAAGACTGCTTATGAGTAACTGGCCTTTTATTTTCGTACCTGTCACGTAGAAGCTGAGCTTTGCAGTAGTTATCTTCTGCTATCTTGTGGTTGCTTATTTGCTTTTCCACAAAAACACCAATACATGTTTTTAACTACAAAATTTTAATTGCGTTTGGTATTTGCTTATTTTCGTGAACAAGTGGTAAAATAAATCTTGAAAATTTTACCATTTTGTATGGTGAACTGAACTTTGATAACTCTAATTTTGGTAGTCTCCACAGCTTGAAATCGTGTGTTGATTTTGCTTGCATCTTTGGTGATAATTAAAACTTCTTGTATTCTCTCATCTTTACATAATATACTGCAAGAGTGACATGATCCAAAATTTTTAAATTGTCAGTAAAGCGATTTGAAAATATCACTCAAAATTATCTGTAACAACGACGTTTTTAAAAAGTAAATGAAAGTACATTTTGATTAGTAAAATAATTTTTTTTCTCTTCCTACATCCTCAATGGGATCTTAATTTTTATAATTCTGTAATATTTAGAAAATTTTTTTAATTGAAATTTTACCTAATTTGCTAGAGAGAGAATGTTTTGACACAAAATAATAAAAATATAATGAATTATTGGGAATCGTTTGATTCAAATATCTTAAAAATGAGTGAATTTTCAATTGTGTCACTGTTGCAGCAAATGAGCGATATGTAATAGAAGTAAAGTAGATTTTTCACTGTTCATTTTCGAATTTCTACTAGTTGCAGATCAATATTTTTATCTTCTTCAGCGACATTGTGTTGTTGTGACCTAGATAAGGATTGTTGATTAGTTTCCTTCTGAAATGGTATGTTTCGATTTTTTGCTGATAATGTAGGTGTGCCACCGCTGGATTCAAATTGAATTTCCTACAAAAATCAATGACGTATCGCATATAATTACACTGTGCTTGAATTGCAAACTTTTTTTTCGTGACAAGCTGGACACCCGAGGGGTAACTCTAATTCGAGTACGCTGAATTCAACGGTGCTAGTCCCATTTTTAAGTTAGTTCCCATTTTTGAGATATCGCTTTCAACATGTTTTGGCTCTGAGTCAAAATATACCCTCATTTTTACGTTGATAGCTCATTAAGATTTTCGTTATGCTTTCTTCAGCAAAGTTGTTGCGCAGATCAAGACCAACAACTTTGGTGAACATATCAAGACCAAAAAACCAGATCTAATTTTTTTTTTTGCTTTTCATTTCGACGAAAAACACCATTTTTATCATTTTTTATCATTTTGTTGAATTTAAATCTAGTAGAATCGATCGAATAAACATCGCATTGACAAATATAGATACAATAGAAACTATTTAAAAGAAAATTAAATCTATTCAGTTGATTTTATGGTGATTTTTCGTGTCCGTCACGCCAGCCGGAACCATATCAGCCGGAACCAAACAACGATGGTATAAATAGCACGATGCATTGTGCATCATTGTGCACTAAATGCTTTTTCAGCCGGAACCTGATAAAGCCATCCAGAACCCTACAACAGCAAAACTAACTATAGTACTAGTAGCACGATGCATTGTGCATCATTGTGCACTATATAATTTTTTAGCCGGAACCTTACAAATCCAGAAATATACGATTTTTCGGAAAAGAACCTTACAAATTCAGCCGGAACCATACCCTCTACAGCCAAACTAAGTATGGCAAAAGTAGCACGATGTATTGTGCATCATTGTGCACTATATAATTTTTCATCCGGAACCTTATAAATCCAGAAATATATGATTTTTCAGTGGAACCTTACAATTCCAGCCGGAAACGATGGTATGGTAATATACAGTCAAATTAACTACATCACTAGTAGCACAATTGATTGTGTATCATTGTGCATTAAATGCTTTTTCAGTCGGAACCTTATAATTCCAGCCGGAACTTGACAAAGCCAGTCAGAACCATACAACAGGCAATCAACTATGGCACTAGTAGCACGATGCATTGCGCATCATTGTGCACTATATATTTTTTCAGCCGGAACCTTACAAGTCCATAAATATAGGATTTTTGGTGAAAAATCCTTACAATTTCAGCCGGAACCACACCCTCTACAGCCAAAATAACTATAGCACTAGTAGCACGATGCATTGTGCATCATTGTGCACTAAATGCTTTTTCAGCCGGAACCTTATAATTCCAGCTGGAACCAGATAAAGCCAGCCAGAACCATACAACAGCCATACCAACTATAGCACACGAAGCACGATGCATTGTGCATCATTGTGCACTATTTTATTTTTCAGCCGGAACCTCATAAATCCAGAAATATACGATTTTCCGAGGGAAAAACCTTACAAATTCAGCCGAAACCATACCCTCTACAGCCAAACTAACTATGGCACAAGTAGCACGATGTATTGTGCATCATTGTGCATTATATAATTGTTCAGCCGGAACCTTATAATTCCTCCCAGAACCTGTTAATGCCAGCCAGAACCATATTACCGCCAAACCAACTATAGCATAAGAAGCACGATGTATTGTACATCATTGATCACTAGTTGTTTTCTCAGCCGGAACCTTATAAATCCATCCAGAATCTAGTAAAGCCAGCCGGAACCGTATCCTCTTCAGCCAAACTAACTATAGCACAAGTAGGACAATGGGTTGTATGCTATACGTTTGCCATCCAGAAACATAAAAATCCAGTCGAAACAAAATGTTTACATAAATAGTGCAACCTATGATTTTTCCGGAACGATCAAAACGTTATGCACTATAATGCCAACCCAACCAGAACCAGCAACACCAGCCGCAACCGTATGAAGTCGGTGAGAACCATTCGGAGTAATAAAGAGTAAGCATGGTTGACGGTCATTGTGAACTAGCCGGAACCTTGTAATTTCAAGTGGAATTATTTGGATACATTATAATTCCCGATTCGCTAAAAGTGTTAATTAAATAAAAAGTTTAAATAACATTTAAAAAAGTCCGGAAATAACAGTTTATTTTCTAATAATTTATTAATAATATTTTATAACATATTTCATCATTTAGAGAAGAACTTTGTTTGATTTGGGTTCTTGTACATAGAACAACATGTAGGCAAGCATTTTTCGTGAAGTGTTGGTGTTGGTCTCGGCCTTTTGCAAATCGTCGTATGTTTTCCATATGCCACCGTTTCTAAGTGCATGTGCAGTGAAATGCTCATTTACACTGTCATACTCAATGACACCGCGCAATTTGAACAAATTAACTCCTAAATTCAGCGATTTGGTTATGTGGCTTATAGCCACCTTTTGCTGTTTTTCTAGGGGTTCTAAAGGCTCGACCTCCAACGTTACTACGCTATTATATACTTTATTTAGATTATGTGAGTTTCCACAGCTACAGTACGATTCCCGAATATTTATATTTATTGAGTTGCTCACATTTCTCAAATCCAGTTTATTAATGTCTATTGAAAGCAATGGCGACTTTCTTTCAAGTTTAGTTCCACATTTATCACAAATTCTTTCAATATTTACACTGAAAGTAATATCATCGTTGAAAATGCATAGGTCTGCAAAAAATCCTCCAATTGATGATTTGCAATCAATGAAAGTGATCCGTTCGTTTGAGCTATAGTTGCCCGATTTTATAAAACGTTCTCGACAAAAAATTTCATTCAGCAATTTATTACGTTCGTTATAAATCTCCGCAGATAATTTACCAATGTTTGTCGAGGAATTGTAAACATTTTCTAAAAATCCGGCAAATTTGCTAGTCATAGTTTGACCGAACATTTCATCTCGAAGTTGCCTGTCATCGAAACATAATGCGGCAAAGATAGCAAAAATGCTATCAAACGGACACGTATTGATAGTGGTTATGCCACTTTTGTCACTACTTGTATGTCCATTTTTTAAAATTGGTATATTTACCCTGTAGCTTCTGTCTTGCGGTTGCAATATGGAAGTTTTGCTTCTACCTTTTTTCATTTCCAACACGCTTTGTGAGTTGCTGTTTTTATTTAGTCCCTTCCAATTTTCTTCCAAGCTATTTTCTTCCAAGCTGACTTCGATGACTGTATCTGCTTCGATTAGCGACACTTCTGACTCATTGATGTCCGCGCTTCCAAGCTTTCTTATTCGCATTATTTCTTCGGTTTTTTTTTTGGGAAGCAAGAGCCATTTTAAAAATGCCGTTTAACGTTTCCACATGGTTGACAAATACATCCACGCGTGTGTTTTTGCCCAAATCTAAACAAAAAATAATTAAAGAAATTATTTATCCAATTTTAATAAATATACAACGCTTTTAGGAATAGAATCTGAAAAAGATTCAGAATATGTTGGTGGGGGAGAAAAATTAAATAAAATGTATAGGTTTCAATAAAATATGTATGTAGAATAGGGTTCAAATTGAATTTTAAGAATGCTTACGTGATAAAGATTTTAAATTTTTAAAGGTGCTCTCAACTCCACTTGATGTTGGTGCGTAATTGGTTGACCCAAAAGCTTTCCTCATTAAATTACCCCATAAAGGTATTCGAGAGAGAATAAAACTTATTTTTTACTGCAATTCTGGCGCGTAATACAAATTTTCCACACAGGAGGTGTTATCGTCAATTTCAGCTTTGTCTGCAAGGCCCATAATCCACCTGAAAATACATTAATAGACAATATAAAGGGTACGAGTATGTAATCGTAGGTAGCGTTTATCGTCGAATCAGAAATCTCGATACCACTTGCTTTTTCATCAGGTTGATCATCACTCATACTGATAGTTTGTGTACTACTATTAGGGTTATGAGTTTTACAGATGTCTCGTAAATATTTTAATGAAACTAAACATATCTGATTAGCAAATTTAGATTTCATTATTGTAAAGAAATTAACAATGACGTTCTCACATGTCTTAAGATCATCACAAACAATTAAATAACCAAATACTGCTTTGAACAGCAATTTTTTGCGTGGATATTGCGTTTTAAATTCGGGTAGTCGATGCAATATCTAAAAAATTAAATTCGTGTAACCAAATTAGCAAAAATATTCGTAAGAAAACCGCAACGGCAGGCATCACGTACCTTGACAAAATGTGAACGATCAAGTCTTAAATAAGCTTGCGGAAGGAAGCTGCCTGTTAGAAGAGCATCCATACAAGCTTTGATGAACTTGTTCGTCGAGCTACATTGAGCAAATTCCTGCGCACAAGCACTAAGCAGTGCCGCCGAATCATCAAGTATTATTTCATCAGGTCGTTTCTGAGTTTTTGCCCAATCATGCAACCAATATCTAATAAAATTAGAATTGTGTTTTTGGGAAATCACTTGGTAGACTGGTAGATGCTTTTCTCTACCACTGACCACAATACAATAAAAATAAATAGCCTTGTGTTAAGTTTGGTCGCCGGTATTTGTAAAGCTACTCCAGAATGGCGCTCTCACACCTATTCCAGTTGCGTCGATTGCTGAAAGTAAATTTATCTCTCTTAATAAAGTTCGTTATAAACGTATATTATATAAATTATAAATTACCTATAATAACTCTTCCTTTTTGTGAATCTATTTGACACCATTTCTGCTGAAATGGCGTACAATAGGTTACGCTAAATGGGTTAAGTGCAATGTCGCCAATAACATTTTTTAAAATTCCTCTTTTTAATAATGCCAGGGAATAAGCTGGATCTACATGTGGCAAATCTTTTACTGATAATTTGTGCTTTATTTGGCGTAATGCTCCTTTCGACGGTAGATGTGCCGGCTCTGGATCATTTTCTTGCATTAAATCATTAGCTAGGTCGGCTTGCACCTTATAAGCTGATGTATATTTCAATTTTTTTGCATATTTTTTGCTTTCCTCCAATCCCATTCGTCTCTTATTTTTATAATGAATTACGTTTTCATCAAAGTTTTTAATTTGAATACGCATTAGTTTAAGTTCGTACGTTTGCGCTGTAAGCGTTGCTTGACACGAGCTGAATGTACAACGGCCATTTATAAAAATATCACCAGATATGACATCCGCCCGTTTAAATGTCCATGAGCATTCCTTTCGAAATACCCACCATATATCTGCATTTAGCTTATCAGCCCAACCAGCCTTTACTCGTGCGCGCAGTTTTTGGCCACTATTGACGTAATGTATTTCAAAATTTTTTTTCGAAGATATGTCAATTTCAAATAATGTTTCGTTTTTAATAATTGATTCCAATAATATACGATTTGTCGTGAAAAAACCTTACAATTTCAGCCGGAACCATACCCTCTACAGCCAAACTAACTATAGCACAAGTAGCACGATGCATTGTGCATCATTGTGCACTATATAATTTTTCAGCCGGAACCTTACACATCCAGTATTCTAAGATTTTCCGAGGAAAAAACCTTACAAATTAGGGTAACCTTGCAGTCAAAAAAACTATATCATAAGTTGCACGATACACTGTACATCTTTTTGCACTATATATTTTTTCAGCCGGAACCTTATAATTCCGACCAGAACCTAATAGAGCCAGCCAAAACCATACAACAGCCAAACTAACTATGGCACAAATAGCACGATGCATTGTGCATCATTTTGCACTATATAAATTTCCAGCCGGAACCTCATAAATCCAATAATATACGATTTGTCGTCAAAAAACCTTACAATTTCAGCCGGAACCATACCCTCTACAGCCAAACTAACTATAGAACAAGTAGCACGATGCATTGTGCGTCATTGTGCACTATATAATTTTTCAGCCGGAACCTTACACATCCAGTAATCTAAGATTTTCCGAGGAAAAAACCTTAAAAATTAAGGTAACCCTACAGTCAAAATAACTATATCACAAGTAGCACGATACATTGTGCATCATTGTGCACTATATAATTTTTCAGCCGGAACCTTATATATCCATTAATCTAAGATTTTTGGGAAAAAACCTTACAAATTCAGCCGGAACCATACCCTCTACAGCCAATCTAACTATAGCACAAGTAGCACGGTGTATTGTGCATCATTGTGCACTATATAATTTTTCAGCCGGAACCTTATATATCCATTAATCTAAGATTTTTGGGAAAAAACCTTACAAATTCAGCCGGAACCATACCCTCTACAGCCAATCATCATTGTGCACTATATAATTTTTCAGCCGGAACCTATATATCCATTAATCTAAAATTTTTTGGGAAAAAACCTTACAATTTCAGCCAGAACCATACCCTCTACAGCCAATCTAACTATAGCACAAGCAGCACGATGCATTGTGCATCATTGTGCACTATATAATTTTTCAGCCGGAACCTTATATATCCATTAATCTAAGATTTTTTGGGAAAAAACCTTACAAATTCAGCCGGAACCATACCCTGTACAGCCAATCTAACTATAGCACAAGTAGCACGATGTATTGTGCATCATTGTGCACTATATAATTTTTCAGCCGGAACCTTATATATCCATTAATCTAAGATTTTTTGGAAAAAACCTTACAATTTCAGCCAGAACCATACCCTCTACAGCCAATCTAACTATAGCACAAGCAGCACGATGCATTGTGCATCATTGTGCACTATATAATTTTTCAGCAGGAACCTTATATATCCATTAATCTAAGATTTTTTGGGAAAAAACCTTACAAATTCAGCCGGAACCATATCCTGTACAGCCAATCTAACTATAGCACAAGTAGCACGATGTATTGTGCATCATTGTGCACTATATAATTTTTCAGCCGGAACCTTCTATATCCATTAATCTAAGATTTTTTGGAAAAAACCCTTACAATTTCAGCCGGAACCATACCCTCTACAGCCAATCTAATTATAGCACAAGTAGCACGATGTATTGTGCATCATTGTGCACTATATAATTTTTCAGCCGGAACCTATATATCCATTAATCTAAGATTTTTTGGGAAAAAACCTTACAATTTCAGCCAGAACCATACCCTCTACAGCCAATCTAACTATAGCACAAGCAGCACGATGCATTGTGCATCATTGTGCACTATATAATTTTTCAGCCGGAACCTTATATATCCATTAATCTAAGATTTTTTGGGAAAAAACCTTACAAATTCAGCCGGAACCATACCCTGTATAGCCAATCTAACTTATAGCACAAGTAGCACGATGTATTGTGCATCATTGTGCACTATATAATTTTTCAGCCGGAACCTTATATATCCATTAATCTAAGATTTTTTGGAAAAACCCTTACAATTTCAGCCGAAACCATAACCTCTACAGCCAATCTAACTATAGCACAAGTAGCACGATGTATTGTGCATCATTGTGCACTATATAATTTTTCAGCCGGAACCTTATATATCCATTAATCTAAGATTGTTCGTGAAAAAACCTTATAATTTCAGCCGAAACCATACCCTCTACAGCCAAACTTACTATAGCACAAGTAGCACGATACGTTGTGCATCATTTTGCACTATGTATTTTTCCAGCCGGAACCTTATAATTCCTACCAGAGCCTATTAAATACAGCCAAAACCGTACAACAGCCAAACCAACTATAGCACAAGTAGCACGATGCATTGTGCATTATTGTGCACTATATAATTAAACCGTTCAACAGCCAAACTAACTATAGCACAAGTAGCACGATGTATTGTGCATCATTGTGCTCTATATAATTTTTCAGCCGGAACCTTATACATCCAGTAATATACAATTGTTTGTAAAAATCCTTACAAATTCAGCCAGAACCATACCCTTACAGCCAAACTAATTATGGCACAAGTAGTACGATGCATTATTCATCATTGTGCACTATATAATTTTATATAGTAGTTTTCTATATGTTTTTGCAGCCAAACTATAATGCCATCCAGAACCATCAAAATCCAGTCGAAACAAAATGTTTACATAAATAGTGCAACATATGATTTTTGTGCTATAGTTAGCTTGGCTGTTGTACGGTTTTGGCTGGCTTTATTAGGTTCTGGTCGGAATTATAAGGTTCCGGCTGTAAAATTATATAGTGCACAATGATGCAAAATGCATCGTGCTACTTGTGATATAGTTCTTTTGACTGTATGGTTACCTTAATTTTTAAGATTTTTTCCTCGGAAAATCTTAGATTACTGGATGTGTAAGGTTCCGGCTGAAAAATTATATAGTGCACAATGATGCACAATGCATCGTGCTAGTTGTTCTATAGTTGGTTTGGTTGTAGTACGGTTTCGATTAGCTTTATAAGGTAATGGTCGGAATTATAAGGTTCCGGATGAAAAGTTATATAGTGCACAATGATGCACGATGCATCGTGCTACTTGTGCTATATTTAGTTTGGCTGTAGAGGGTATGGTTCCCGCTGAAATTGTAGGGTTTTTTCACGACAAGTCGTATATTATTGGATTTATGAGGTTCCGGCTGGAAATGTATATAGTGCAAAATGATGCAAAATGCATCGTGCTACTTGTGTCATAGTTATTTTGGCTGTTGTACGGGTTTGGCTGGCTTTATTAGGTTCTGGTCGAAATTATAAGGTTCCGGCTGAAAAACAGTATAGTGCAAAAAGATGTACAATGTATCGTGCTACTTATGATATAGCTATTTTGACTGCAAGTTTACCCTAATTTGTAAGGTTTTTCCTTGGAAAATCTTCGATTACTGGATGTGTAAGGTTCCGGCTGAAAAATTATATAGCGCACAATGATGCACAATGCATCGTGCTACTTGTGCTTTTGTTGGTTTGGCTGTAGTACGGTTTCGATTGGCTTTATAAGGTTCTGTCGAAATTATAAGGTTCCGGCTGAAAAAAGGGCAAAATGAAGCACAATGCATCGTGCTACTTGTGCTATAGTTAGTTTGACTGTAGAGGGTATGGTTCCGGCTGAAATTGTAGGGTTTTTTCACGACAAATCGTATATTATTGGATTTATGAGGTTCCGGCTGAAAATGTATAAGTACACAATGATGCACAATACATCGTGCTACTTGTGATATAGTTAGTTTTGCATTAGTATGGTTCTGGCTGGTTTTATTACGTTACGGCTGGAATTATAAGGTTCGGGCTGAAAAACAATATAGTGCACAATGATACACGATTCATTGTGCTACTTGTGATATTGTTAGTTTGACTGTATTAAACCATCGTTCCCGGCTGGAATTATAAGGTTCCAACGAAAAATCATATATTTCTGGATTTATAAGGTTCCGGCTGAAAAATTATATAGTGCACAATGATGCACAATGCATTGTGCTACGTGTGCCATAGTTAGTTTGGCTGTAGAGGGTATGGTTCCGGCTGAATTTGTAAGGTTTCCTTCCGAAAAATGTTATATTTATGGATTTATAAGGTTCCGGCTGAAAAATTATAAAGTGCACAATGATGCACAATACATCGTGCTACTAGTGCCCTAGTTTGTTTGGCTGTTGTATGGTTCTGTGTGGCTTTATCAGGTTCCGGCTGGAATTATAAGGTTCCGGTTGAAAAAGCATATAGTGCTCAATGATGCACAATGCATCGTGCTACTTGTGCCATAGTTGTTTGGTTCCGGCTGATATAGTTCCGGCTGGCGTGACGGACACGATTTTTCCTAAAAAAAAGATTCCTAAAAAATTAATATTTTTCTTCTCTTTGACAAAACAATGGCATGCCGTTGCGATAGTGGATAAAAATCCTGGATTTTGCCATTCTATCGTTTTAACCAATTACATCACGTAAATTATACGGTATGATATCAAAGGGCCGAATTTCGAAGGGCCGAATGTCGAAGGGCCGAATTTCAAATGGCCGAATGTGTCGAAGGGCCGAATGTCGAAGGGCCGAATGTGTCGAAGGGCCGAATGTGTCAAAGGGCCGAATGGGTCGAAGAGCGGAATTTTTTTAAATTTTTTTTTGTTTTTAGAAATATTTTTTTTTTATTTTTTTATTTAATTTAATTATTATTTTTTATTTTTTGTACCATATACCTATTATCAGAAGATTGACAAATAGGGCCGAATGTCTCTGGTGGCGCATGACAAAATTTTCCTTCACCAAAATGTATCGCTGACCGGATACGTGGAATTTCATAAATATTCAAAGATGAAAAATATTAAAATACATAAATTCATAAGAAATTCATTTACGTTTAAAAAAAAAAAATTACAAAATATTCTATAAAAAAAATATGAAAAATAAAAAAAAAAAAATATTCTAATATTCTTAAAATATTTTATTTTGTTATACTCGTAAAACAACAAATTTAAAAAATTATATTTCTAAAAACAAAAAAAGAAATTCGGCCCTTCTACCCATTCGACCCTTCGACATTCGGCCCTTCGACACATTTGGCACTTCGACACATTCGGCTCTTCGACATTCGGCCCTTCGACATTCGGCCCTTCGACGCATTCGGCCCTTCGTCACATTTGGCTCTTCGACACATTCGGCTCTTCGACATTCGGCTCTTCGACATTCGGCCCTTCGACACATTCGGCCCTTCGACACATTCGGCCCTTCGACACATTCGGCCCTTCGACACATTCGGCCCTTCGACACATTCGGCCCTTCGACATTCGGCCCTTCGACACATTCGGCCCTTTGACACATTCGGCCCTTCGACACATTCAGCCCTTCGACATTCGGCCCTTCGACATTCGGCCTTGTGTACTTATTTCAATTATACAACAGACACGCCAATTTACATATAAAAAGGTTGAAAAAAATAATCTGGGACAGAAAAATCCGATATTTTTATCCGTCGTATGATTCTGTGATTGAATGGCGCAGTGACATTTGATGGTTGATATATTGATGCAGATGTTTCTTAATTTACGTGTATAATTTACGTGATGTAATGGGTTAAACGATGGGATGGAAAAATCCAGAGGCCCTATTCCTGAATACGATACGAAAACGAAAGTACTAGATTCCTATTCAAATTTAAACAAGAATCGTACGAATCTGATTCAATTCAAATATGAATCTTGTACATTCGTTTTCGTATCGTATTCAGGAATAGGGCCTTTCAAGATTTTTATCCACTATCGCAACGGCACGCCATTGTTTTGTGAAAGAGAAGAAGAAATGTTAATTTTTTAGGAATTTTTTTTTAGGAAAAATCACCATAACATCAACTGAATCGATTTAACTTTCTTTTAAATAGTTTCCATTGTCTCTATATTTGTCGATGCGATGTTTATTCGATCGATTCTGCTTTATTTAAATTCAACAAAATGATAAAAACAGTGTTTTTCGTCGAAATAAAAGGCAAAAAAAAAATTAGATGTGGTTTTTCAGTCCAGATATGTTCGGCAAAGTTGTTGGTCTTGAACTGCGCAACAACTTGCTGAAGAAAGCATAACGAAAATCTTAATGGTTCAAGAGCTATCAACGTGAAAATGAGGGTATATTTTGACTCAGAGCCAAAACATGTCGAATGCGATATCTCAAAAATGGGGACTAACTTTGAAATGGGACTAGCACCGTTGAATTCAGCATACTCGAATTAGGTTTACCCCCCGGGTGCCCAGCTTGTCACATTTTTCAACTAGCACAGTGTTTTTGGTAAAAATTTTCCTTAAAATCAGGTACAGAATAGATAGTCCAAATATAAACTACTCAAACAGGGGAAATCGATGCCATACAAATTAAATAAAAAATTATGAATTCGGAAGACCGCTGAGACCTGGTATATACAGTCGTTGGCCAAAAAACTTGCGCACCCATAGAAATCACATAAATATTTTTTTCAAAACTCGATTACACTGTATACATAAAAAAAAATATTTTCCGAAGAAATTTATTTCTAGGTAATATAGTTAGTTAACATAATTTATTTTATGTATGTAATTAAGAAAAATTATTAATATTTTGTGGCACCTCCTTTCGCTAATATTACTTGTTTGCTCGTTCTGGCATGCTTTTGTAGCAATTCTTTATTGTATTTTGTATTTCTAAATCATTTTTCCAAACGTCCTCGATGTTTTTTCTTAGTTCGATCATTGTATTGTTGGTACGCATACAAACTAGTCGCTTCATCATGGACTAGCAGTTCTTGATCGGGTTCAGATCTGGTGAATTGCTTGGCCAGGGAAGAATGTTTATTTTTTTACTGTTCAAGTAATTTTTAACGCTTAATGCATTGTGACATGGTGCGCCATCTTGAAGGAAACTGTACACCGATTGACGAAGGGACAGGGATTTCACATAGAGCATTAACACATCATTCAAAACCTTATTGTGTTGGTTTTGCCGCATCGTTCCTTGTACAAAAGATATTGGTGCAGGGTTTCCTTTGGTGATATACAGCTCCCAAACATGACGGCCGGTGGATGTTTGACTCGTGTTTCTACGCAATCCTCATTATAGCGTTCGCTTGGTCGCGAACGACCACCTGCGCACGAAACTGAAATTCCGTGACCGCCTCTAAGCGACACTCGTCGCTAAACATAACCTATGAAATGGAAAAATAAAGTTGGTTAGTATTTTTCATGTTTGAACACAGCTAACAAAATTGGTGTTTTTGAGTTTGGAACTTACCCTGTTCCAATCAAATTCTGAGAAATTCTGATGCTGCCGGACCCAAACGAGTCGCTGTTGTCTCATGCGTGGAGTGAGACGAGGAGTAACGTTTTACTTTTCTTCCCGTCATTTTCGCTCCAGGCTCGATTATCGCATTGATGGTTTTACGAATTGGTGCATGGTGGTTTTCCAATGCAACACGGACTATTTTCCAATCCACTCGATTTGACGTTTTCCGTTTTCTACCGCAATTTTCACGCTTACTCACGAAAATATCCTCTTAGCCCTCTATTTTTTGGGCAATTCACTGAACCTTGTCTCGTCTTTAGCTCAGTTTTCTGGCTATAACAGTGTATGAATGTTGCTTAGTTTGAGAGCAGTGGGAGCAGATTTTTGCTGGTCCCTGATGTTCTTTTAACCCATTTTTTTTTGAAAAACTATGAATTTGATAATGTGACACATAAATTCACTTTAAAACAATACCGTATATAAAACAAAAGTTGTTTGCAACTTCAAAAATATGGCGTCACGTACACAAAACACAAAAGTAAAAAAAATATGTTTGTAGGGTGAACACTTTCTTAGGAATCGATCTATAAAACACTTTCACATAACAACTAATTAACAAATATCAACTATATTCTTTTCACTGGAAAAAATACATAAGCGAGTCATAATCAAGAGCACGAAAGGGACTCAGAAAAAATAGTAGGAGAGAACTTAAAGAAGAACAGAAAAACTAGTTTTATTATGTAAAAACGTTGAAATGATGTAACCGCTCAAGTTTTTTGGCCAACGACTGTAAATAGGGTATTACTTAGTACATAGAGCTATTGTAAACTGTTGATGGCGTAAAAACTACTCAAACAGGTAAAATGGTATACCATACAAATCAAATAAAAAATGAAAATTGGGGAGACCGCTAGGACATGGAATATCGGCAGTTTATTACATAGTAAAACAGCTCTTGTACCCTCCCGATGACGTCTTAGAAGAATCCGTGCCATCCTCCCCTGTGAAATTGTGCTTATTATCTCTTCGTGATTTTATATATCTGTTTCATTAAAAAACAATATATTTTTACAGTGTAATTCTAATACACGTAGAATTCTCTTTGTTTTTAGATTTTATTTCATTATATTAATAATAAATCTTGATTTTTTCTTAGTCCAAATGAAAAATTATAAACAATTATTAACTAAAATAAAACGATCGCGATAAGTGATTATGATCTGTTGCGTCCCGATTAATCATTTCGACTTCGAGACTAATCCATTTTAATTTTTAAGAAAAATCAGTTTAATTATTTTCGTATGAATTTATTTATTCGTGTAAATGATAAAAAGGATGTTGGTAATGATTGATTATCCCAAGTGGAGTCGAATACATATATATATATTATTTATATGTTTTCTCAGGAGATGTCACTTAAACAACTGGTTTTAAATGGTAAAAATTTGTCTGTAGTGGAACATAATTTAGGATTAATCATAATAAGAGCTTGACGTTGTCTTGTTGCAAGAGTTTATGTATGCAACATTCTGGCCAATTTCGTACAACAGGGGAATAAATAAAGATAAAATATCTTGAAAATATAGAGTGACAGCACCACGAACATTTAATATGCTCGTTTATATTTTCCACTATAAATCTTGTACCATGTACGTATAACGAAATAGTTGACGAGCAAATTATAAATAAAGCAAATCATCCCACTCCCATATCTCGACTATATCATATCTAAATCTAAAACAAATTATGTTTTAAGCTTAAAATGTCACTAAAAATTATTATCGTCGAATAGATTTTAAAATTAGAAATGGTTTTTTATGTCTCTATATTGAATACGAAAAATTTTGAAATCTTTATTTATAAATTTTTCATTTTTCCGGAAGCATTTTCATTTATGTATCTTAATATGCAGCTCCATCTTGTATGTAGGTACATTTGTATTTTTGTATAGCAAACATATTTTTATGTCAGTCACCTGCTGGTTCATTTTGATTTGTGGCTGCTGCACTCAAATTTAATTTTATAGTTCATCTTGTTATTTATCTTATGTACCACTATAAATTCCCGTAATTTGTCTAAATCAATTTGTGTGTTGTGTAATTCATTCATTCTTGGTACGGGAAAGTTACTATCATAAAATCTGTTCAGATAGTGATATCTGCCACCCATTGCTGTTTATTGCATAATTGTGTATGCCGATACTTATTTCGGGATGACACTTATTTTAATTTATTTATTGATATAAAAGCGTAAGAATTTATAACGAAAATAAAATGAATTCTTCAGAAGTGCACCACACATAATTGGAAATTCTTTCACAAAACATCGCGTTACTTGCATTATTGTATAGAGATACAATGCGACATCCAGATATACAAAAAACATACATAACACATGAAGAAAATACCGAATGGTATTATTATTATAAAATGCAAGACAAAACAATATAAATGTAATAAAATTAAATAATAATAACGACGACAAATCTTATCAGAACCAAAAATAAATAATAAGAAAATCCAAAGAAGAATAAAAACAGTTGTCTTTTTTATATCCCAATTTGGTTATCACAGGTTATCCATCAGCCAAACTCACCGTTTAGTCATTCTTTTATACTTTACGACGACGTTTATTGTTATTTCTTCTGGTTGTCATTTTTATGAAGAAATGCGCGCTGATAGTATTCACAAAAGACATTTACTTGGTATAAACCACAAAATTGTTTATTGTAAATATTATGAGGGTATGGAATATATGTTATGTAATATAATTGTGTTGTATGTAAACAAATTTCAACATTTTTTGGTTGTTGTATGATGCAGGTCTGATCAATTTCAGTTAAGAATTCTAAGATAATCAATATATCAAAAAGACAATGAACGATAGTTTTACATGACAGTTATTTATGCATACAAATTCGCTTGGCAATTTGGTTAAATTAACAGTCGATTTTGTTGCTTTACACAAGTTGCACTTGCAATTTTCAACAATTTTTCCTAACGTCAAAAGAAGTTAAGATGATTTGAATATTTCATTGACAACCTTCGTTGGTAATTGGATAAATTTTTATGAAGGTTAAATACTCACTCTTTCTCTTATTCAGTGACCATACAACTCACCCCCTATTTTACTTGTCGTGTTGAAAATGAAACATGAAAGTTCATTTTTAATCTATAAAAATAAAATTATTAAAATTGAATTTATTGTAATTTTCGTTAGGCAGTACTACGAAGCCGACACGATATTTTCAATATCCTGGATTTTATAGATATTCATTCACACACGGGTTTCGGGAATGGAGATTTGGCAATTTTTCTCATTAAGCGTTATTTCATAATCAAATTTCATATAGATTTTCGAAGAAGCGGCTATCAGAAATATGTAAGATGTATATATTCCGCCCTCAGAAAACTGCACAGTCAAAACACCAAAGATTTTCGCATTCTAGCCATAGAGCAGAAATCACTTGATCATTAAGAAGAATTCTTACACCCTCTCAGGACGAGAATAAATTCACTCAATTTCATTGTCACGAACACAGAAATCTTATTCGAATCATTACTACTATTGTGGCTAATAGTGAAAATATTGTGAACACTATTCAAAAGTTAAATCAGAAAAGCACTGAGCTAGTCAAACGCTCTTAAGATTAATTTTGGCTGGGTGATTAACGATCCAATACAAATCGGTAACCACGTATCGGATTTTCATAGTGGGGACGAAGAAAGCTCATAAAATGCACAAATTCTAGAAATTAGAAGAAGACATAAAAGAAGAAAAATCAGATCGACGGACACCCGAAAACATCGCGTGTTAATTACTCATCTTAATATAGACCACGAGGGGGACACCAAAATTGATGACCTGCCTTCCCCGGTTTTTAGCTTGAACAAATTAATTTATTGCCATTTTTTTAGTACAGTTGGGCCTGGTTTATCGCGATCAGCATTCTCGGTTCGTTTTAATTAGTGTACAGCTCCGAGATGACGATGGAGAACTGTATTCAAGCTTTGTTCATACGACGGATAAAAATCTCGGATTTTTCTATCCCATTGTTTTAACCAATTACATTACGTAAATTATACAACAGACACGCCTATTTTCATGAAAAAAATTGAAAAAAATCTCGGATGGAAAAATCCGAGATTTTTATCCGTCGTATAAACAAAGCTTCAAGTCGAATTCATACGACGGATAGAAATCTCGGATTTTTCCATCCGAGATTTTTTTTCAATTTTTTTCAACTCTTTTGTATGAAAATAGGCGTGTCTATTGTATAATTTACGTGATGTAATTGGTTAAAACAATGGGATAGAAAAATCCGGGATTTTTATCCGTCGTATGAATACTACTTCAATGAATCTTTACAAGCCAACGAATTTTTACATATTTGGCAGTTATTTGTTTCTGGTCGGCGATTGAACGTCGTAGAGGAAAGACGTGTTTTTGTCTCTTCTCTAAATAAATAAATAATTTATAATTGACTGTGTTTTAATTAACTAACCATAAATAAATAAATAATAAATGTGTCCATAAATAAATAAATAATAATATTAATAATATTTTGTGTAATTATTAATTTTAGTGAAAAGTTGTACGTATTGTACAGTTATATTAATTTGTGTATGGTGCGCTTGTAATGGTGTAGAATTTGTACATAATAATTTTCGTTTATATGTTCTTACTTTGATACCGTTGCTTGAATGTATCTTATGCATTTTATGTAACTCTTCATTACGTAGGACTTTCTTGATTCCAAAGATGCATACAAGATAAGTGTTTTTTGATTTTTTTGATTGTTCTAACACATTTTAATTATTAATACATACTTTTTCTAAATAAATTTTAAGTATATTAACATTTTAACTGTATTTTATAACTAATAAAGGTGTAAAGTTATTAGTATTACCATCTAGTGGGTCATTCGGGTATTGTTTGCGCGAGAAAGGGGTTTTTTAATTCCGTTGTTCTTTTTTGTTGTTGTTTTCGTCGATCATTTTTCGTTTTTTTTTGCTCGTAATTTTGAATTCTACCTATTGTTTAGTATATTTTTACTCGTACATTATATTTTGCATGGAAATTAATATTGGAGGTGTATTATAGCGGGATAGATATTTCAATACTACCGGAAATGTGGTTTTGCGATGTATATAGCTTTTTATGTGCTTTTAGCTGTGTTTATATTGGCGGTTGGGTATGTATGTATTTGTTACGAAGAAACAATTTACAAGATCAGGGTAGTTTTTGTTTTCGTTTTATTTTATTTATGTCATTACATAATTATTATATATTTGTTATATACATAGCTATATACTTTTTGTGCTTGTGTTGCAAGACACAAACAACAAACGATCAAACCATAGATTTTTGTTGTTGTTTTCCTTGTATTATTTTTCGCCTTTTCATTGATCTCATTTGTGTGATCAATTTACAGGCGGCGTGGATATGGTGGAACTGTATTTCAATAAATTTTCTTTGATATTTGTGGTAGAGTGCTTTGAATGGGTTTCGTTCATGTTGAGTGGTTGGTCGGTGTCTGCGTTTTGTGATTGTTTTTCATTGAACATTGTGTTTTCAACTTACGGAGGGTTGTATTCATATAATATGCTCTGTCGGTACCTGTATTTTGGGCTATTTTAAATTGTTTTGTTTGGAAGTTGATGTGGTTATAAATTGTTGGTATAAGAAGACAAATTTGCAGTTTTACTTGGATTTGTGTGTCCAGGTTGGTCTCTTTGCTAAATATTATAGAGGTTTTTGTTGAAGTTTGCCGTCAGTTTCACGGGTGTTGAGTCATTTTTGAAAGTTTAAGATGATCGGTCATACGCTGTGGTTTTTTAGGTGTAGGATTGTCACGATACTTTTATAATCTGTCATGTATTCGTCACGGCTTTGTGAAGCATGGGTGTTGCTGATCAGTGATGTTTGTTGGACATCACTTGGTGAATGGTAGAGGTTTCACGGAGAGAGGATTCGATCGGTCTATTGGGATTGTTTGGGAAATATGTTTGTGTGTTGCAGTGTGTTTGGTTTTTTGTTCTAGAGGGGATGGATATCGAGTACTCCCCCAACTAGCCACAAAAGAAAATTGTATGTAACTATAATATATGCACACCTTGTCACTGTAAGTATAGTCATGTGTGCAGACATTTCAGGTTAAAATCGCTTGATGTACGCGATTTGGGGAATGATTGTTTGCAAAATCTGTATGCACAATGTATGCAATTTTTGTAACCTTATGCAATCATTGTTACTAATATCCAACTGTAGTTAAACCCCTCATTTTAGTTATTTTAGATATACATTTGGTTATAATCATCTACGCTGTATGCATACACAACACCAATTATCAACCATTGACGATTTGCAAACCTATATATCGACTGTCACCTAATTATTTATATAATAATATTATATATATTAATTTAATAAATAATATGAATGTTAACAATCAAAGTTATATTTTTTTATAATTAGAATATTTATATAATATAAATTTAGCTTATTTGAAATACATGAAACACATGCGATTTCGGATTTATGGTGAAAGTAAACGTTACACCTCTAAAAAAATGAAGCGATTGAAAATTGGAAATTATTTAAAAATAATAAAAAAAAATGTTAGTCAAATTTTCTTTTTTATGCTCTCGATGACTCGTGCAAATATGAAAAAATGGCTTAAGCAACACAATAAAATGGCGATAACGCATCATTTTTTTATGCACGCATTTTGCAGGCGAACTTTCAAAAACGTACAAAATGAGACCGTGTTATGAGCTTAACGTGGCAATTTTTGATAAAAAAGCGTATTTCGATTTCTAGCTAAGAACATGAAATGATACTTTAATGTGTACTTAAGGAGACAATTTTGCATAAAGAGATTTTTTCTCTATTATGCATATATTTCGGTGACCAATTTTCAAAACGTATATAAAATGATACTGTATTGTGAGCATAAGGTGACAATTTTGTAATAAGAAATTATTTTCTTTTTTTACTACGTTGTGCACACATTTCGGTGATAAATTTCCAAAAATAATACAAAATGATACTGTTATGTGTGCTTATGGTGACAATTTTACGTAATGATCTTTTTACTACCATATGCACACATTTCAGTTGCAAATTATCATAATTAATACTAAATAATACTGTATTGTGTGCATAGGGCAAAACTGCATAGTGCATAGTGGCAAAATTTACCACTACCCATTGACATAATTTGAATTAGTGTTTTCAACAAACTGCGGCTATCCCGTGGCAACCATGAAAACCTCAATATTTCTAACAAATCGTTTAATGCAATGTGAGTTATGCGATACGCGACAGCCCACTTTCTCAGTTCTTCCGCAATTGAAAAAATTTTACCTTCTTCAAAGAGATCCGATCGTTGACTAAATTCAAATTGATGATTTTTTGCATTTATATCGAGAAATAAATCGTTCGCGGCATTGCCATTGTTTAGTGCATCTTCGAAGCTAGCATTTTATACTATTTGCGTTCTTTGTGGAAAAGTGCGATTCATACCATGAACTGAGTTTTCTTTTATGGATATACAACAATTATCATTCTGTTTCATTCGCTTTAAATACATTTCTCTTTGAATACTCAATTGCTGTTTTATTTTTCTGTAGTATTTGATCGTAAACTTAAATCGTTTCACTGCTTTTACCATTTTAAATTTTTTGATAACAGTTTTTCGCAGTTTTTTTAACTAGTCTTGCATAAGTTGACAGCTGTAATGATATGATCACATTTTGGTAAGAAAGTGTGTAATGTGCGTGCATAACTCTTTATTTGATATATAATTTCCATAAGCGATTATTTTCTGCGAAGTCCCAACCAAATTGTAATCTTATGGTTCTATTTTAGTATAACTTTTTGATAGGTTATCAAAAGTACGCTTCTTGGTGACGATGTAACCGTACATTTTGGTTGCGATGCGTCAATATATACGTGCTGTTTTAGCAATACTAAATGTGTGCGCCTTGCGACTTAACACACCTTTATGCATTTGCAAGATAACATTTTGTTACCACAAAGTCACCGAGTGTGCTTATTGAAAGCAAAATATTACTATGCCCGTATAATTTTGTGTGCAAATGTACGGGTTTGGCTAGTTGGGCCTGGATAAACATTACTTATTTTTTTTGGTACATTTTACTATGACTATTTATAAAAATGATTCTTTTCACAATGAGATTTCAGAGATTAACTAATTTTACTAACATTTCTTCATCCAATTATTCAGCGTTTGAGTATTAAATTATTATAGTTTATTTTGATAAGCAATTTAGAGTTATCGAGGTTTATCAGGTGTTTATTACTAATACTATTATTCAATGCAGTTCTCGATTAAGCTAATTTATTTAGTTCTAATAAAGATTTTTGATTACAGAAGATCTTTGAAGTCGCAGTTCTAATTAAAGCGTCTTTCTAATTAAAAATAAAATTTTAATTACAAAGTCAGAAGCAGACAAGGTAGGAATCATAATGGCTATCGGGTTTCTAATAAATTTAATATTTCAGCGGATATTTACTTTTTGAAATTGCAGATATCTTGGCAGCTACAATAAATATGAAATGCAGTTAAATATTGCTAATTATTTTCTAGGTTGTTTTGGAGACTGTAAATTGGTTAAGGTTTTGATTAGCTGCTTTTTCTAGGTTTGATAAATATCGCTTGTTGTTCTTTTTATGATTTATGATTTATTTATTACGATTGGGTTATTTGGTTATCAAGGATCCTACAGTTGTGCTAGCTACTTATTATTAATTCTGTCATTAATTCTGATTTAATTTGTTTAGGTATTGGGGTTCTAAAACTTTCAAACATCCATTATTGATATATTACTTTACATATTTCAGGTTATTTGTTTTTGAAACCAGATTACATTTTTATAAATAAATATATTTGTATTAGATTACGGATGGCAAGCACAAGCGACCTTCACATTATATAATTTTTTTATTTAGCTATTTTTTATAAATAAATCCATTAAATCAACAGATTTACAAAGAATCTATCCGTTGAAGATAAAAAGGTCGTGCGTCCCTGTCCTGCTTTGATACGAGCACTACAATATTTTGCGATTTCTGGATTCGATTTATTTTAATTTATTTTGATTTAATTTGTTTTAAGATGCAGTTTAAATTTTTACGTTTAAATAGGATGAAATATCTCTTTTAGGTTGTCTCTGGTTGAACTAAGCGTCTTTTCCACCTTGTATTCCGTTAATTGCTTTTCATACTTGTTTTCAACAGGGAGAAAGAGAGCCGCTCGTGTACAAACGATCATAAAGGAATGCAATAAATTATTTATTTTAGTGCTTTTACAATTAGCCTTTGTATTAACACGAGCAGCGAACAACTTACGACATACCCGGGTATGTCGTTAATTTTTCTATACATTTAGTATGGAAAGTATCAGATTAATGGTAATTTTGAGCTAAACATAGATGCTAAATGATAAATGGCGAAATAAAATTCAGGTTAGCAAATGTAGTATTATTGTTTACAGCTAATTTCAGTTTATTTTATTTTAATTCGAAACAAATAATTCAAGAAAAACTATAATTAATTAATATTTAAATCTGTGAAACTTATTAATATTACAATACATATCGCTCATTTGCTGGAACAGTGACACAACTCAAATTTCACTCATTTCTAAGATATTCGAATCAAACGATACCTAATAATTCATATTTTTATTATGTTGTAATCATACTCACTTGTGTAGTTATTTGTAGCAAATAAGGTAAACTTCTATATAAAAAATCACTCAATTCGCAAAAGAAATTAACATTTTAAGATACTGATACTTTTCAGTAAGAAAATTTGCAAAATATTAAAGAATTATAAAAATTAAGATCCGATTGAGGATGTAGGAATAGAAAAAAACTTTATTTTACTAATCAGAATGTATTTTTATTTACTTTTGAAAAAACGCCGTTTTTACAAACAATTTTGAGCGATATTTTCAAATTGCTCTACTGAAAAATTAAAAATTTTGAGTTGTGTCACTGTTCCAGCAAATGAGCGATATATGCTTACTCCATATTATTTAACAAAGAAACAGCGTATTAAGCAATTTATGGGCAATTCTGACATTTAATAAACTCATGACAATGTTCCGCTCATACTGGTTTAAGAAAAGAGTGACATGCCTCTGATGGCGGGTCATTGTTTCGAGTCTCCGGCATATAAAGCAATAACTTTTCTGTTTCAGGCAACCTGTTTTATCTCTATCTTCTGATGGTAATTGCTGACTAGAAGCAGAAGATGGGGATAGAAATGCTTGAGATATCTCTCCTATTTTCCGCAACAACATTGCTTCCGATCCTTTTTTCAATTGATGGCATTGCAAGCGCGTTGCCTTACTCCAGCAAAGGTTTTCTCCTTGAAAAACTCGATTTTGACAACTCACGGTTGTTGATTGAATAAATTATATGCGTAGCTAATGCATAGCGACATCCATCGTGTTGTAAAAAAGCGCGACTGGCCATCTCTTAGTGCGGCGTTTCATGATATATTCGCCCAACATTTTATCCATCGTATCCACTGCTCCTTTCGTTGCATTATAATAATTTATAATATCAGGCTTATTTTTTACACCACTTACATTTTTGTCATAATGAATCACAACTTTGTTTTTAGTAGCTTTACATAGTTAGTACATCATGTTGTCTTGAGGTCTGAAACTCGGTTGGAATGTATGGGTTTTATTTTGATGAGTCAGATGTTCTACTGTGTTATAGGTCTTCCTATATATTTTACGTGTTCTTTAAATATTGTAATAAACTCCGACCAGTTTGGTCGCTGTAGAACGCCTCGCAATCGTTACATTTTAGTTTGTATATGCTGTATTCATTATATTTCTTTCCTTTTTATTATTTAGATGGTTTTCCATTTTATTTGTTGCCTTATTTGATGACGAAATAAATAGAAAGCAGTACCAAAAAGCAATGCCTTCTAAACTACTGGCCACTTACACCAGCTGATGACGACACGCTAAGTCGACGGTTCAACTAGATGGCAGATAAATTTTAAAATGGAAAATTACATCACAAAATATATTTAGTTGCAATTATTACATCGAAGTAGAAGGTTATTCATTTTTTATTTCCGTTTTCCAGTTTTTTCTAGTTTTTGGCTCCGCCTCGTTCTCATAAAACCAAAATAAATTTCGTCATACAAAATTACAAAACAATAAAAATATTATTTCTCTCTCCAGTTGTTTTGTAATTTTGTTTTGTTTAGTTTCGAACAAACTGTTGAAGCCGAAGGATATTCGTTTTTTAATTTTTCTAGTAATGCATGTATATTTTTATTTTAGATTTTGGCATTTTTTTGTCATTTTTATCCAACATAAGTCGATTTGTAATATCATCTAATTCAAAATTGTTGTAATTGGTACGTAGATTCAATAAAAATAGGAAAAGAAGTACGGATATCATGTAAAATACAGAAAAAATGCATCGTACCATACGGCTTCGACTAATTATGTGACACTAAATGAAAATGACAATAAAATACAAAAATGAAATGACAAAATAGAAACAAAAGTAGTGTTGCTTTCGCTAATCCGCTTAGCTTAGCTAAGAAATGTGAAAGCAACAACTTTTGGATTTAATTTTTTAATGCGTTTTAATTTTTCTGTGTTGGTTCATTTTCTTAATATTTATTTTATTATTTTTATTTTAAGAAATATAATAAATTTAATTCGGTATTTTGCTATCAAAAACAAATGCTAAATTATTCTACAAGATAAATTTTTCGAGAAAAATAGAAAAAATAACGCCTTGCGGTAAACACCATAACCATAAAATGATTTTATTTCCCCTAATCCTAAAAATTTTTTTCTTAACATTCTAAAACAATCTGCTTGAATACAATGCAATTGTTGTTGTAATATTTTGAAAGCAACACAGCTAAAATGATCACATAATATTCTCTGCTCTCACGGTTTTATTTATATTTATGTAGTGGAAATAATCAATGCCTCCTAAACTACAGGCCTCTTACTACTCTCATTTTTTGCACATGACGTCAATTTATGTCTAAACTGAGACTGCGCATTAATAATATTTAGATATTTATTTACACTAACAAAGCAACTAGAGAAAGCAACAACAATGTAGACATAGCGTGTCGTCATCATTTGGTGTATGCGGCCTGTAGTTTAGAAGTTATTGAAATAATACACTAGAATTTTGTATTACGTTATCTAAATAGGCGCATTTCTTTAAATTCTCATTAACTTCTTGAATGTGGATCGAAAAAATTCAATTTATGAATTAAGAAAATCAATTACACTAAAATTGTTCATAATTTATTAATTTATTGTATAATAATTAAGATTTTTATTTGTTAAGTTTGTGAAATTTATTGCCGTCGTAATAAGGAGGCAAAGTGTATTATTTTTACTTAATTATGCTGACATCTGGTTGTCGACTTACGTTGTCGTCATCAGCAAAAAATGAATGTTGTCACAGGCCAGTACTATAGAAGGCACTGCAAAAAGCAAGATTAAGATCAAAAAGTGACACTGGAAAAACCAATAAATATCAGTGTTCTACACTACCCTTCAGTTGCTTATTATTCATTTTCCGTTCATTTTTAAATGAATCGTGTTTTACGCTAATTTCTCTTCGCTCTTGAATAGTAAAACGAAATTTAAAAAATATTATTGGCTCATGCCACACGAGCATTTTTTGTATTTTGGCATTTTTTTTCTACCAATGTTTTGTTCTGCTCTCTCTTAAATAAAATTTTAACTAAAATGAGTCAAAAATGTCCTTGAAATATTTTTTATTTCATTTATGTGTGAGTTGTGTGGTAGAACAGAAAATTTGTTTAAGTCGCAATTAAAACTTGTATCATAGGTAAACGGGGAAAGAAACGAAGAAAAATGCGGCATTTTTTTTACGTGTGGCATGAGCCTATGGCCCATACCACACGTAAAAAAAAATGCCGCATTTTTCTTCTTTTAACAATTAGTGTTGTATTTTGTGTCCTGTGAAAAAGTAATAAATAATATATAATATAATAATATAAAATAACAGGTAAACAAAAAATAATTTTGTAAAATGAAGTTAGCTTTACTTTGACTTTTCCCTATTCATAAGGAAAAAGTTAAACAAAAAAGTTAAAGGAAAAATTATTTTGCATTGGGGATGCGCTGTTACTCCGATTAGGATTCATCGATATAAAATAAACAAAGCGCTATCGCGCCGCTTTTTTGGGCATAAAATAAAACAAGCGCTATCGCGCTGTTTGGGTTTTTTCGTACTCATTTAGAGAAAACGCGGTCACGTTGTTTGGTATTCTTCGACAGTGTTTTTCCAATACCCTCTGGGACTCAAACGGTTGAAGTATTAAGTTAAGAGGTATTCAAGCGAACTTCTTAACGAACCAGTACATGTAGCATCGCAAAATAGTCTTAAGTAAGAGAAATCTCTTAATTATGAGAAATATCGTAGTTAAGACCTTTGTGACTGTACTTCAAAATAGTGTACTACTAAAATTTTGACTATACATACTTGCCCCTTTTCTGATTTACCCCTTTATTCAATAAAATACTGCATATTAAAACATTAGCACGTTATAATAGTCTAAACGATTATTTATATGATGAGCAATCGTGACAGAATCCACTGCGTTAACTGTTCTATTAAGACAACATAAATATTTATGTCAATTAAATCGAGACTTCATTTATTAATTACCTCGCAAATAAATTAAAAATAATTAAATCTGTAACAATTGATCGTTCTTGTTGTAATTCAAAGAAGTATAGCAATTTCCTCTTCTGTATTGCGTTTTCTTTTATTGCACTTTTTATTTTCTTTGGATGAACAGTGTATGTAGCAGAGAAAGAAATTGAAATTGAAAAAATCGTCTGCGTACTCGCATTATCGAGTGCACACAATTATTTGTTATTTTTTTATAGATTTCATGCTGTGCCCTATGGAGGATTTAATGGAAAAATTTTCTTAACAAATGTGCAAGAATAATATTTTTCTTTTATTGTTATTTGTACAGTAGCTGGTCGTGATTATTGTGGTTTTAAATTGTTTTTATATTTGTTCAATTATACCTAGTATTTTGGTTCGTTTACTTGTATCCTGTGTCGATTTGGCATAATCCAGATCTCGCATTTGTATATCAGCATTATAGTGCGCGTAATAAACATTCCAGCTGATTTTTTGTAGGACAGTGATGCAAATCGCAATGGATGGGGTACTGTTTTCCAACGTATAACAAATTTACGATTTTTAATAAACAATTTGACATTAATTCCGATAAACAAACAATAAAAAATTATACTTTATGTATATCAATTACAATGCAATATTTTAAATTTAAACAAAAAAAAAATTATTGCATTTTATGGGAGAAAAATGTCAAGTAGTTTTTCTTTTGTGTAAAGTCGTTTTTCATTATTATGGGAATAAACGAGATAAGTACGAGAAGAAGAAGAAAATTAAAGATAAGCGAACAGAAAATGATAAAATAATTAGACAGAAGAAAAATGTGCGTTTTGTCTTACATAAGGTCAGAAATAATAATGTTTAGTCGTTCGTCAAGTGTTGTCTATGCCTACCTATGAAACGTATAGCTCGCCGAAGACGTGATCTCTGTATAATATCTTCTATATAGGTACTAAAATAGACTTAACTCTTATTTATATATCGATAACTATATATAAATGCACGTCTTACAACTCAATAGTGTTGTTTATTAACATTTTTTTATAATGTTATTGTTGTCATTTCGTTTTACCAAAGTGATTTTTTTATTTTTGGTGGGTAGTAGTTGTAGATATCACATAGTTTCTTTATATTTATGTATAATTCTTGTCTTATTTCAGTTTCTCGTATGATAATTACATATCATTATAATTTTTATTTATTTAAATTAAATGGAAAATAATAATAATAAAAAAGAAAAATATTTAATAAAATAATATTTAATGTAGATAGTTATTAACACATTGAATAACGAATAAAATGTTTATAGAGAGTTTGGGCGGTATCACATCACAATACCAAGTGATATGTATATGTACTAAGTATATAGATAGAGTATATTGTGTAGTAAAATTGATAATTTTATTTATTAAAATAGTTCAAGAATTCAATAGAAAATATTTTTAAATTAAACGTGGGTCGAAGGAATTTTTTGATTTTTAATATTTTTTAATATTGCACGCTAATTGAAACTGTCGTAAACTTCTGATAGCCAAACAGACGTTTAATTATATACAATAAAAGTGCAAATGTACTTTACGTTAGTATTTCTTAGAAGTTTTGGTAAATATCATTTGCTCATTTGCTGCAATAGTAAAACCACTCAAAATTCATTCATTTTTCTCTCATTTATTCACTCATCAAACGATTCCCAATAATAATTCATATTTTTATTATTTTATATCAAAAAATACTCTCTTATGTAGTATTTCTAGCAAATTAGGTAAAATTCGGAGGATGTAGGAATACAAAAAAAAATTATTTTATTAATCAAAATGTACTTTCATTTATTTTTGAAAAACGCCGTTTTTACAAACAATTTTGAGTGATATTTTCAAATCGCTTTACTGAAAAATTAAAATTTTTGGATTATCTCACTCTTGCAGCAAATGGGCGATATATTATGTGTTTTGGGTTGCCAACCTTTTCTGAGGGAGTTTATGAATTTATTGACCTATGACTTTAACCTGTTTTTCTTTCTCCTTAAATTCAACTTATTTTTTGTTTTTTAATATTCGGAATTTTTGAATTAGTAAAATATAAGGTTCTAATTGAATATATATCAATATAAAATCTCCCTATTCAAGAAACACGCAAAATAATTTTTGTTTTTTTTTGTCACTGTCCTTTTGAATAGGGGTGCACGCTGATTTTAAGTTCTCTGTTGCAGCGAAATTACGAAAATATGAAAAATTGAGAAAGAATGAAAATGGGTTTAATAAGGTTAAGGTGAAATAAGGTTGAAGTAAATTAAGTTTTCCACATGCTTATGTCGTTGAGACATTTGGTGTCGTCTCCAACATTGCAGATCTCTAGCCCATTTCCGGCCGGAACCAGAATTCGTTAGAAGTTTTAAATGCCGTTTCAAAGAGGGATTACTAGGACCACACTTTTAATAAATAATAAAAAAAAAAATTCATGCTCCATTCCCAAGAAAAACAGTGGTCGAAAAACCAACCATTGGTCGAATTTATTAGAGAATTCATTTTTTATTGAAAAAATTAATAAAGAATTCAATATTTATTTATCATGGTATTTCATGAAGCACTTGGTATGCAATTGTACGTTCTATTTCAAACAAAAGAAAACAGTATGTTTATAACACTCTCTATAGCGTCGGGCTCTGGCTTCCTGCTCTTTGGTAATAACGTGTTCTCATGAATGCACAATCTGCAAATGAGATTTTGATTACTGATAATTTTTCTAATTCCGGCTTGATGCAGATCAGTAACGTCAAGAATAATCTTAACAGGCAACTTGACTTAGTATTATCTTCCGACACAAATGATTGCAGCGTCTTAGAAACAAATCTGGTTCTCAGTACAATTGACTTGTATCATCCGCTTCTTTTAATTTCATTTTCCAGCGAACTATGTAGAGCTAACTTTAATTACGAAACTTTACCCAGTTTTAATTTCCGTAAGGCCAATTTTAAGAAGCTTAATGAATTATTAGCTAACGTCGATTTTAACTTCATTCTTGATAATAATTACAACCTGGAAGCCCAAACTCTCAATTTTTATGCCGCGATGGTTGAATGCTTTCAACAGACCATTCCCTATACTGTACGAAGACACAAACTAGTAGTTCCATCCTGGTACAACAGAGAATTGCGATCACTGCGCAATCAAAAAAACAAAAACTGGAAAAAATTCACAAAGACTGGATTGGACTCGGATTACTCAAATTATGTGAACGTTTACAATGCATTTTCGATTATGTCTTATGAACTCTATGATGATTACATCACTAGTATGCAGCCAGAAATAATTGCTGACCCAAAGCGCTTTTGGCAATTCATTAAGAACAAATCAGATGGATATCCTTCCACGATGAAGTTGGACGATCATTGTTCTGGTGACCCCAAGACCATTGCTGGCTTTTTCGCAAATTTTTTTAATAGCACCCACTCCAATAATAATGATATTGAGCCTGATGCGGCCTACTTCAGTTACATGAATAACAGCGCTCTAGCCTCTCCGGTCTCCATTCTAATTGATCTTGAAACTGTGGTAAGGAGCATTAACAAGCTAAAAGATGATTTTTCCGCTGGCCCCGATGGATTGCTTTCTATTATTTTAAAAAATTGTGTTGGTAACTTAGCGCAGCCACTTACAATGCTGTTCCAAAAGTCGATCTCCTACAGAATATTTCCATCAATATGGAAAGACTCTTTTATAACTCCAACCCATAAGAAGGGATGTAAATCTGACGTCTCTATAGGTCAATTGCGAAATTATCCTGTATCCCCAAGTTATTCGAGAGTATTGTGTACGATTCCCTTTACTTTCAATGTAAAACATTGTTTTCAATGAATCAGCTCGGCTTCCTCAGAGGACGATCTACTACAACCAATCTAACCGAATTTGTTTCTGATACTTTGAACATTATGGAATGTGGAAAAGAAGTTGATCTTATTACCACGGATTACAGCAAGGCGTTTGACAGAGTTTCCCATAAAATAATTTTGTTTAAACTCCGGGCACTTGTTTTTGGATCTCAATTCTTACTATGGGTGGACTCTTATCTTAGGGACCGTAGGTATCAGGTGATCTTCAGGTCATCCATATCTGCTCCTTTTATAGCTACTTCCAGGGTACCACAAGGCAGTCATCTTGGGCCTATTTTTTTGATCTTGTCCATCAATGATGTCGATTTCATGATTAAAAAGTCGTCAATTTCTATTTATGCAGACGATATGAAAATTTATAGACAAATCTCATGTTCCACCGATGTTAACCTATTGCAGAATGACCTCAATAACTTTATAACTTGGTGTACTAAAAATAATTTTGATCTGAATGTGAATAAATGCCAATGCATAACATACTCAAGAAAACGCACAAATTCCATTATTCGTGAGTATACCATCAATAGCGCTGTTGTCGTAAAAGTTTTAACCATACGGGACCTAGGGGTAATTTGTGATTGCGAACTTCACTTTAGAGATCACATTGATTCTATTGTCAACAGAGCAAACTCTTCGCTTGGATTTGTGAAACGCTGGTCTAAAGAATTTTTGAACCCTTATGTTACCAGGGCTCTCTATATGACATTTGGATGTTTACAATTTGCCTCCTTATCTAGACCGCTTGGAGCTTGTTAACTTAAATCCACTAAGCAAACGACGATCTGTTGCAGACATCGTCTTCATTCATCAAGTTTTATCTGGCGGTGTTGATTCTGCAGCTCTACTCGAAAAGGTAAATCTTAACGTAAATGCTCGTGGTTTGAGAACGATACCAGCTTACAGAATTGCTCCTCACAGAACGACCTATGGCCAGAACGAGCCTGTTACAAGAATGCTACGTGAGACTAATAAATATTTCGAGCAATTCGACTTCCACATTAGCAAATTCGCCATTAAGAAGTTATTGGGGTAGATACTCGATCGGCTAGCAAGCAATCAATTTGCTAGCCAAATTCCTGGCTACTCAATCAATTTTACCAAGAAAATTTGAATTTAAAATTATATTTTTTATAAATTTTTTGTTTATTTTTTCAATTGCACAGTAATACAACACATAAATTTGCTGTTCATTTCTTGAAACTGCAAAACTTACTGTGCAATCGCAAAACATAACAAAAAATTTTTGAAAAACATAATTTGAAAATCAAATTTCCTTGGTAAAATTGATCGAGTAGCCAGGATTTTGGCTAGCAAATTGCTTGCTTGCTAGCCAATCGAGTATCTGCCCCATTATTTGCTACCAGTTGACAAACCAATAAACTTAATTTTTATTTTATTTTTATATTAACCTTTTTCTTATCGATTTGACTTAAATACTCTATCGAGTATTTATAATTTTACCATTTTTTTTCTCCCCATTTGCGCTTCATTTAATTTTTCTTAACTTATCGTTAGTTTTTATTATTTATTTTCTCTTTCTTTTTATTTTGATTTTTTTTTCTGTCATTTGTAGATTCAATTCTGCTTGCTTTAAGTAAACCAACGAGCGTTCTCTCCTTTTTGCGGTGGGGTATCATTCTCCTAAATTTAGTACATATAGCTTCACTCTCTTCATTTTGATAATCATAGCTCTTTAATACATGTTTTATTCGATTAACATTAATTTTATTTTTGCCATTTTCTTCTTATTTCGGCTAGTTTAAATAATTACAACGTTGCTGGTTGAAAAATCGACTAGCGGCCGAAAATTGGCTAAACTATTTTAATGCTTTATAGGATTGACGACACGAACTCCTTCAGATCTTGGATCAATGCGCGATGATCTTGTCGCGTAACCACCAATTGAGCGATGACTAGGTGATTGATTCTCAACCGCTTCGGTCGTTGCTGTAGGCGGGAAAGGTATTCCGTATAAGAAATTTTCCAGAACTGGTTTTACATTAATGTAATGTTGGTTCATGTGTCGTGATTGTCCATTTCGATTAATAAGTACCTTTAAGAGTGGATTATGAATTCATCAGGGTTGTTCACATGGAGCACAATGGTCGCGTGTTTAAGCACTATTTGATGTTGAATATCAATGTCGTCAATTCTTCGAATATCAGTAAAGTTTCGCCCACGATGAGAAGTAAATAGTGCTTAATCTATTTTATCCCTGCTTTTGACAAGCAATTGAAATGCAGCAAAGCAGGAGAAATGAGTTTCCAGTTCAGTGCCCTAATTCTCTAAGCAGTAAGATAAGTTGTAAACGTGTAAAAGATAATTTATCTTGCCGTTTTACAATATTTGCATTCTGTAATTGCACTCCAAGATAAAATTTAATACGGTTACGATAAATAAATGTCAAAACTTAACACACTCGTATGATGTATGAAGGTTCATATTTAGACTTTGAGGGCCTATAACTAGGTTCCCATTTAAATTTCAATATTATTCTTATGGATAAAAGTTACTCTAAATAGTATCTGTTCACAATCTATAGTTTAAGTTGTTACGGGTTGTGGTATGGCTAATTTTACAGGTGAAAATTTTATACAATATATTATCTTGGCATTTTTAAATCGCATTCTCTAAACAGTTTTTTTACCCAAGATAAACCTATTGACAGCAAGCGAGCAAGATAACATTAAACGTCAAAACGAAATTTTAATTATTTTATATCGTTAATAACTCAAAAAATATAATCTCTAGAAACGTAAATTGTTGCAAATACATCAAAGCCATCTAGAATCACACATAGCCCCCAAAATCATATTGAAAAATATTCGGAGTCGGGAATCATTTGAAATTCAAATCAAGATACGGTTAGATAGACTTATAAAACAAACCAAATGTTTCACGAGAACATTACAACAGTCAAAAAATTCTTTACTTCGTATGGTAAAGACTTGTACAATATAAGTCGTGTTTACAATTGATCGATCCGTTGAATTTTGGTTGATGTTGTGTATTCTAATCTATGTTTAAAGGTTATTCTTTATACTAAGTACAAAATCGCATTATTATGTAATTATTATTTGCGATATGTGTTTGAAATCCAATCGAACCTGTCTTAAGCAGATCATAATTTCAGTGTATTTTGTTGTTGAAGACCCATTTAGCTCTTTCCGATGCCCTATTTAGCTCTTTCTGCACATGCGGATCTCGAAAAGTTCGGAATTGTCTTATTAGAATTTTAGAATTTCGAGTAAACTACAAAAAGCTATGCGTTTTAAGCAACGAAGCTCATTTAAAGTTCAAATTTAGTTAGCCACTGCCACTTTTCCGAACTCCACGAGTTGCTCATCCTATATTTTTTTATGTGCCTTCCCAATAGCACCGAAAATTTGTTATGATGAGTTAATTTTTAATCTTTGTAAAATGTTTGGGTTAATCTTAAGGATCGGTAACGAGTAGGAGGTGAGACTTTGATCAATTACCTGCACTTTAGAAATCGATTTTATGCAATATACATCTTGTTTGACCTTAGTGCTCGTTAAAAGCTAAAGTATTTAAAGCATATCGACCGCTTCGTGACAATAACTCCTATCTGACAAAACTGAATTGTTCAGGAAATTCAAAAACCTCGTAATCATTCTATATGTTTTGTCTGTTTTTGATGATTTAGATTCGATTTAATTTTGTTTTTCTTGTTTAACAAACTTATTTTAATTATTTGTAAGCTTGCGTCTAATAGTGCGTCAGAATTTCGTATCAAAATCTCATTTTCACAAAATTGTCAGATAGGAGGTATTGTCACGAAGCGGGCGATATAATATAATTAAATTTTGTACTCATTCATTATTATTCGAAATTTGTCCTAATTAGTAAATTCTCAAAACATAAGATTAATAAATAGTTTAGAATTAAAGCATTGTAAGATCTTATATATAGACTGTTGAGAGCTCCTAGGCACTAGGAGCTTTAAAATGAAATATTAAACAACAACAAACTGAAATTTGTTAACTAATTTAGATTTTCTATAGGCCATCATATTTATTGTGCTCGTCAGTTTTCTTAATTGTGCATGTGTAATGATTAAGTAAAATATTGCAAGTGCCACAAATTAGCAGAAAACTAACGGGATAACCATTAAATGAAGGAAATGGCTGTATTTGGAATTTTAATAAATTGCACATTTGACAACAAATGAGCTTGAAAGCTCAACGTTTTACGTGTACGGTTTTATTCTAAATTGTAATGTTAATAAATAAATAAATAAATAAATAAGTGCACACCAAGTTGAAAGCTTTGCATGCTATGTGGAGAGTGGGTCTATTTTAGATGTCGTCAAATCAGACACTTGAAACACTTGACATTTATATTTGAAAATTGACCAACTAAAATTGCTTTTTCTGTAATCCACAGACCATCTCGTTCTAGGATATTCTACCCTTTAAGTCTTTTTCTTCTAATATTAATAGGTACATTATTTATTCCCTATTTTAAACATAAAATTATAAATAATAAATTTATTTGTTTTATTGTTTTTGTGGAAATACTGGAGCTAACCTAAGCAAAAGTATAGGTAAAGTGAAGACGATCGATTAAAATATTCAAATGTTTGATTTACTGAAAGAATATTTTAATTCCATCGATAACAGTCCACTTTTACATTCTAAATGGAAAGAATTTTATAACTTTTTTATGTAAAGTATCGCAGTTATTTAAATTGTTAGAACTTGGCTTGTTTAATTCTAAAATAAAACTATAAACTAAAATATGAAAAATTGCAATTAATTATTAATAATATCCAAACGAAAGCGTTTTACACATTCAAGCAAAGTTATTCCGCGATAAATTACTTGTGTTACTTTTTGACATAAACTTATCTTGCCACTTTACATTTTATCTTGAAAAAAATTTAGAGAATGCGAGTTTACTAAAACATCACGATATCCAATATAAATCTAGACTTCTACGATAATTTTTTTCGTGTGTAAAAGTTATCACTTTTACATTTTACAATTTATCTTGGTTTTTAGAGAATTAGGGCACAGAGCAGTATAAGTAGTATAAGTGGTTGAGAAACGACACGGTTTCTGTATGCGCTGCGACCACTGACTTTATCGTTCGTAAATATTAATGCGGGCCTAGGGATCTTCTCGTAGCGCAGCAGGACCTGACTGCCTGTATAGTGATGAGGACTCGACCCACGAGGTGCGCAATTAATGGGATTGTGCTTGGTGTCAAGATAATTATAATTAGTGAGATGAATTTGCGAAACCCGATTGACCAGAAATGCCTTCCAGCGATTAGGCGTGCTTCGTAACTAACCAAGTATTACTTGCGAGTCGGTTCATGCGTATATTTGAACTTTTAGCACGTTGAGTGATTGAACTATGTTGTGTATGAGCCTGGCGAGCAGCACACCTACATAAAGCTGCAGTCATGGGCTGGTCGTTTTCAGTGCGCGACCTTGGTTTTGGATGTCAGTATTGTGTTTTTGACTGATTCATCTGCCCACGTTGTAGGAGCATACACCACCACGGCGTAGGCTTTCTCAGATGCGTTGCTGAATCTGTGAATTTGAAGGTCGCTCGAGAGCCTATATGGATCTCAAACTCTCTCCGGTTAAATGGGGCATCTTGCAAACACCAGTTACCTATTCCCGGGGAATTATCAGAATAGGGCCACTGAACGGTTTTTGAGAAAAAAAAACAATAACAAAATTGTAGCGTTTTTAATTTGGCACTGTGTATTTACAACTTTCAACGATGAGACACTAGTTCCGTGATTAACAAAACTTTATTATCAGAACACTGTTTTATATGTTTTTCTTTTATTGGGTTATGCGGAAAGTAGTTAGTTTTTTGGGTGAAAATGAAAGATTTTTGTGTGGTATTTAAAGATTATATTGAATTAAATATTTTATATGTTCCTGGCAGTACCATAATTCCTCGCTCATACAACTTTTAATTTTTGCTGGCAAACAACTTTTTTGAAGAAAAAATTTGACCATCTAAAAGTTTTGTAGTAACAATTAATAATATGACAGTGTCAGATCTGGAGGATAGGGTCGGTGTGGTAGTACATCGCATCCAAGCTGCAATAGCGTTTGGTGTGTTATCAAACTTGTATGAGATTTCGCATTAGCTTGGTGGAACACTATACCTTTTCTATTGATCTATTCTGGCCTATTGTGTTTCAGTGAATCATTCAATTTGTCCTGTTGTCCGACAGAAACTATAAAACGATTTCCTTGAAATTCTACCAAACAGACAGTATCACCTTTTTTGATAAATATCGGCTTTCAAAGTGCTTTGCGCCGTTTTATATTTTTACTCCATGATCTCTTGCGTTTAACATTGTTATAGACAATGCATTTCTCGTCAGTAATACTTGCTTCGAAAATGGATCATTTTCGTGACGTTTGGGAAGCAAATCACAGACGTTACATGTGGAACCCATATGTCGAGTTTCGAAACTATAATTCGCTTGACAGCTTGCGTAAGTGACAATCGTGAAATTTATGCTCTGAAAAAATTTGTTCAATAAATAATTATAAATTATTGTATAATTTTATTTGTAAACAAATTTGGCGCTTTAAGTGCTGATGATAATATAAATTAATAAATTAAGTGAAAATGCCATATTTTGAGAAAGCTGAATCAAATAAAAAATTTCGGATCATCTAAATTGTGCTAAATGTCAAGTTGTGGTTGGGCCAAAAAACGCAATTTTCGAATGCTACGTCTGTAAAAAATATTACCATCCGTCATGCAAAATGATATTTGGTGCGCATATCAAAAGATTAGCAGAAAACCAAAGATGGGTTTGCTCAACAGAATGTGAGGTGTTACTAAATCAAAGAAATCGTGATATATTTAATGAAGTTCAACAACCAATCAATAGTGACAATAAATTGGATCAGCTACTTCAGAAAATGAATCAGATGTCTGCTGAAGTTTTAGAAGTTAAAGGATTGTTAGCAGAAGTAAAGGATTCTCAGGATTTTTTCATTCTGATAAATTTGATAAATTAAATGAGGATTACTTAAGGATAGTTGAACAAAATGAACATCTGAATCGAGAAGTAAACCTTTTAAAATCCAACTACCAGCAACTTCAACTCAAGTTCAATCATTTAGAAGCTGCGGCAGATAGTTCATGCCAGTTAGAGCAACAAAACAATATTATTATTGCTGGATTACCAAATAATTCAAGCAACCCAGGCGCAGTTGTAAAGCAGTTTGTAATTCGTTAGATGCAAATGTAACGGATGATCATATTTTGTCTGCGGAATACTTACCACAAAAAATCTACCTCCAAAAATCGCAGAACACTTCGATTAAAACTGAATTTAAAGTTTTGGTAAAACTGAAATCCCCGGAAGCCTAACACAACATACTGCAAAAGAAAAGCAGAAAGAAATATCTTGCAGGTGGTGAAATTGGATTTACAGCCGAAGGCGTAGGCGATTGTCAAATATATTTGAGAGATCATCTTACTGCATACCAAATGATATATACTATGAAGCAGTTATAAACGACAGTTAAAAAGAGCTCTAAAATTTCAATATTTGTGGGTCAAAAATGGAACAAGACTTTTTCGCAAACAACAAAACTCGAAGGTATATAAAATCACTTCTTGGAATGATATCGCTGAATTGGAGGAGAAATTTGGGATTAAAAATAATTCGCAATAAACGATTAGTTTTGTTTAATTCAGGTATATATTTAACATTTAAATATGATTTTGTAACGTACATAGAAAATAGTCTGATTGCTTACTCATATAATCGTTTAAACTTAATCAATTCCAATTATAATTTTGTTAATGTATGTTCTGCTATTGATAGTTTAGTTTTAAAAATTTACAACATTTGTGTAATTAATCAGTGCTCATCGCTTTCATTGTCAGCTGTTATAACCATAATTATCTGCGTTTTTATATCCACCCTGTGTTTGATTATAAAGGTACTAAAAAATTTGTTTTATATTAATTATAAATTAATCTTACATATAACAGATAACATAACTTATACAAACGGTATATTACAATGCACTACAATATATTTTATTATTTCAGCTGTTGTGGTTACTTTAATTATAACTTTTTTTAAATGTTATGATGACACAATATTACAATAACGTTTACAGTTATTCTGTCGATAACGAAGATTTTATAATCGGTTACATAAATGCACAAAGTGTTCGAAATAAATTTTATGACATTGAAATTATAAAAATATTTTGAAATATGATAAAATTCAAAAGCATGAGAAATGGCCAAAAATACTTACCTCAAATAACATCCAAGATTTTAGTTGTACTTTAAAGGAAATTGTTTTAGATTGCACAGAAACAAAAGTATGTCAGAAAAAGTCCCGTAATGAGTGGATGACATCAGAAATTCTGAAATTAATAAATAAAAGGGACAAAATATTTCTATTAAAAAAGAGACATCCGACGAATAATTATTTTATTCTGAAACATAGAGAAATTTCGAAAGTTGTTGCATCTAAGATTAAAAATATTAAAAAATCGTATTATGGAAGCAAAATAGAGAAGTATGCGTATAACCCTAAAAATCTCTGGATTCAATTCAAACAAATAATCATTAATCAAGAGGCTTCCAAGAAAAATGAAATTTACTTGTACGATAACCAACGTAATATATTGAATCAAGATGATGTGACAAATGAATTTAACACCTCGAGTATTGCTGAAGATATAACTAAGCATATCCCGAGGTCAAGTGCGTTAGACTTTGATAATATTCAGTATGATATCAAATTTTCATTAGACACCAATGCTGTTCATGAAAAGGAAATAAAAACCATAATCAAATCGTTAAACTCATCAGCATCAACCGGAATAGACCATATATCTACGAAAGTATTGAAACATTTAATTGAGGATATATCACCGGTGCTCGCCAAACTTATTACTGAATATTTAGAAACAGGCATATTTCCAGATATATTAAAAATAGCCAAGCTAGTTCCTCTTTTTAAGTCCGGCAACCAATTGGAAATCAATAATTATCGGCCGATAGCAGTTTTAAATTCTTTGTCGAAAGTATTCGAAAAGGTTATTTTAAGTCGATTATTAAAGTTTTTCGCAGATCATCAAATTATATATGATAATCAATTTGGTTTCACTACTAAGTCTAGTACTACGGCAGCTTGTTTAAAATTAACAGACTACCTAAGTAGAGAAATGGATAGAAAACACCTGTGTGGATGTTTGTTTTTAGATATTAAAAAAGCTTTCGATTCGGTTGATCATGATGTTTTGCTATATAAAATTGAAAAACTCTGTCTTACTCTACCACAAAAGCGTCTAATTGCATCCTATATGGCGAATAGATAGCATTTAGTTTCAGTTAATGGAATAAATAGTCGCCTAGAAAAAATGAGAAAAGGAGTACCACAAGGGTCCATTTTAGGTCCTCTTTTATTTCTATTTTTTATTAATGATTTGTTCCAGTTAAGGCGTAATGGAGAGTTGCAATTATATGCTGATGATGGTCTACTAATATATTCCTCAAAGAGTATAGACGATATGTTTCGGCAAATGCAAAGTGACTTAAATCTTTTAAAGTTATGGTTTGATAAGAACCATTTAATTTTAAACGCCGAAAAAACTAAATTCATGCTATTTGGAAATTCAAATATTAAATATAATAATGAAGTACTTCAGTATGATTTGAAAAATATCGAGAAAGTTAATGTGTATAATTATCTTGGTCTTAATCTAGACCAAAATTTGAACTGGTTTGATCACATTGAAATAGTTAAAAAGTCAATAATACCGTATATATTTGTGATTAAACGTATAAGGCATATTATTCCAAAAACACATTTAATGCTAATATATTACGCGTATGTACAATCCCGAATGATTTATTTAAACCCCATTTGGAGTGGGGCAGCAAATTACAAACTTCGTGAGCTAGAAATTTTACAAAAGAGAGCTCTTAAATATATTTTGAACGTATCTGTGTATTATCCGACCGCGAGCCTTTTTAAAGAATTCCACTCTTTATCGTTTATTATTAAAAGAAAGCTTATCTTGCTCATTTTTAAAATTGTTAATAATCTTATTAAGCATAGATTTCAATTAGTCACAATCGTCGAAAGACATCAATACGATACTCGACGTGTAAGTGAATTTCAAATAGATGTTTTCTTTAAAGTAACCACGAGTAATAATAATGTTTTGTATCGAGGGATTCGATTATATAATGAACTTCCATCTGAAATCAGACTTCTGACAAATGTAAATATATTTAAAACTAAACTATTGAAATATTTGGAAAGAACTAGTTAAAATTGAATGAAAATGTATAAAATATTTTGTTTTTTTTAATATAAATTAGATTGTAATAACTCTTAAATGTAATTAGTTTACAAAATTAATTAATTTCATAATATTATATAAAGTTAAGTATTATTATAATATTATAAATGTAAGAATGTATATTTTTAGCAATTGCTTTACAACCCCTTGTGGTTCGTGCAATTGAAACACATTAGTTAGTGTAAGTATACCTATAAAAGAAAATTAAATTGTAAATTAATAAGTATAGTTATACAAATAAATGAAGTAAAAAAAAAAAAAAAAAAAAAAACTAAACCATGGCGTTTGTTGATCACGTACATAAACGGTCGAATTCGATAAAACTAATCTGTCAGCGATCTCACGAGTTGTTATGGTGCATCTTCAACATCAAAGTTGTCAGAACGAAATTTTGAAAACCAGTTTTGACACTGACGTTCTGTCAATGCATCTTCTCCACTTCACACAACTTTTTTCTTGCTTGATCAGCATTTTTGCGTCTTCGACAATAAAATAGTAACGTTTTCCCTATAATCCTGCTTTTGATTTTCCATATTTAATATGTCACTAAACACATAATTATTAGACAGAATTGAACAAATTTTTGCACTAATAAGCTCTGCTATATCAGCTGTCAAAATAATTTATATAGTAACAATGCGGCTTTAGTTTGAAGTTGGCTATGAAACAATACATTTTAGGCCTAAGTACGGAAAAACGAAATTACTTTCCGAACAACCCAATACATTTAACTTATTTTCTGATATCCTGGAACACCAACAACTGGAAGTTCATGAGTTTTTTAAGCCCGGTAGAACTTGAAATTGTAAAAAATAACACAAACAATTAAATTGGCAAACATTGCATTTTTATTTGAAAATGATTTCGGGCATATGGGCTGTTCTTGACGAAACGCATTCTGGACGTTCAATTTTGGCCCATTTTTTCGAACACTGTAGGCGTCAATTGCTGCTGGTTTATTAGCTAAATCAGTGACTTCACGTGGCCGAGAAGCGTCAAAACGACCTTGGACGCCAATTGACCGGTACATTTCTCCAAATCAACTTATCGCCAAATTTTGATTTTAATAAGTCGATGGGTGCGGTCGTCGAATGGCACGTAGCGCCATCCCGTTGAAACCACATCTCGACCGGATCAATGTCATCCATTATTTGTGCGCCATATTATATGCGTTATAAAAATGACGAAGTCGTCTATACAGAGTATACTGAGATGTGCCAGAGTATATTTTTCATAAAAATTTAATTTTTTGTTTTATTTTTTACAATTTCAAGTACTATCAGGCTTAAAAAACGCCCTTTCTTTACACCGATAATCGTGAAACATTGAACCAGTTTACGGGAAATAATCAACCAGAATACAAATATTGTTCGAAAACTGATACTTGAAGGCTTTCACGGTTGCATTCGTTCCGACAATTTGTCGTGACAAATATATTTTAAACCAATCCATAATCGTCAAAATGACGTTATTTTTTGTTCGGAGTTTTTTCTATCAAGTTAAATTAATTTTATCTTTTTGTCCGAATGAACAATATGAGAAAGCGACGGCACAATATCAGTTAAAAAGAGCTAGTAGTAATCGTTCAAGAAATTGTTTTTTTCTATTTGTTTGAAATTTGAAAAATGATACAAAATTTTCATATTTCATTGTGCATACGGGCCAGAAATTTGTATTTGAATTAATATAAAATAAAATATAATATTATTATAATATTAATTAATAAAATAGTTTATTTTAATAAATATGTCGTCAGTTTCAGGTATGCTATAATATACGTAACATCAGTTTAATTTAGTCCCATTTGAAACGCGATATTTTAAATCGCGAATTATCAAAACGCGATATTTTAAAATGCGATATTTCAAAAACGATATGGTACAAAACGGGAATTTAGGATCGGGTTATATCAGTCGGGTGAAGGGGAAATTTAATTTCAGTTTATAGGAATTTAAAAATCGATAGGAGCGAGAGTATGTATATAGGATCGGTATAAATTCGCTTCGCAATGCACATTCTGTACCATAATGCGTTTTGAAATATCGCGTTTTGAAATATCGCGTTTTGCACCATATCGCGTTTTGTACGATATCGCTTTTTGTACGATATCGCGTTTTGAAATATCGCGTTGTGTACCATATTGCGTTTTGTACCATATCTCGTTTTGTCATATCTCGTTTCGAAATATCGCGTTTTGAAATATCGCGTTTCGATCGGATCCGGTATAATTATATATGCACGACAATAACGTGGTATTATCATTACTAGAATGTAGATATAAATACAACTCTTTTTTCCTCTTTTAGAATTTTTTATGGACCGCAAATTAATACAATTTATTAATCAGGAGCCGGTATTGTACGATTTAAGCCATAGGCTTTACAAAAATAATAGTGCGAAAAAGATGGCATGGGTCCGTGTAGCAGAAGAACTTTCTAAATTTGGGAAAACGTCAAGTAAGTATTTGAATTTATAAAATATTTGATAATATAATGTATTACATAATTTCTTGTATGTTAATCTCCAAGGTAAAGATTGTCAAACAAATTGGCGTAAACTAAAATTACGATACAGTACAGCAGTGGGACAAATGAAAACTAAAAGTGGAGGGTCCTAAAAAAAAAATTTTATTATTTGTAATGGGTAAGGATTGTTTACATCCAATTTTAATGTATAGTTTAATTAATTAAAGAAATATATATTTAAGGCCCATCATCACAGTGAATCTAGGAACAATGCCATTTTTCAAGTACTTTTAGACGAAACCACTCAATCAATTGAATATTATGATGAAACCTTATGCATTACTTTGCTACCATCACCAGATCCATACAGATCCACAACATCTAGTATAAAATCAATAAAAAAAAGCGGAGTCGCCAGTAGTTACTGATTTTGATGACAGTAGCCTTAACTCCACTATGCAGATATCATTGTCATCAATATCCTCAGGGCCACAAAAACGTTTTTCACTAACAAAAAATATTGATCCAGTTGTTCCCCCAGTAATTGATCAATTACTGGAAACAATAAAGGGTAATCAAGAGTTATTCGCACAAAGGTTCCAAAAACCCCCTTGTTATTGCCAGAATATGGACCCATATTTCCTATACGTAGCAAATGAGGACGAAACTTTAACGGAGGAATACAAAATGGAGCTAAGAATCACAATTTTGAACTTGCTAAAACATTACAAAAACAGTAAAAAAAATTATTTTAAACCAAATAAAACATAATGAATTGCTTTTATTAAAACTACTTTTTTATTTTATCATTCATGCAGTTGGGCATTTTGCCAAGGCAAAATGTCGTGTGTTGTGAAATAATTAGAAAAGTCTTCCTAATTAAAACGGCATCTTTCCGTGCATTATTAGATCCCATTCGTCCAATATTCTGCTTCTATATCTGATCGCCATTCCCCCAAAATTAATTCACAATTTTCACTGTAGTGGTCCACTAATTCTTTGCCGAAATAATTGAAGGAACCGTCTGAATTCGTTCTTAACCAGTTATGCAAGCAAACTGTGGCTTTTATTATATTTACAACAGTATAGGTCTTGCAATAATCGGCCTTCGGAAAATGCGCCACTTAGAACTTAAAATGCCGAACGCATTCTCGACGATTCTCCTGGCTGTGGATAATCTATAATTAAATTCGTTTTTTTCGTGCGGCAAAACATTAGACCTTCTGCCAGGGTAGGGACGCATTAGATTTGGTAACAACGGAAAGGCTTCATCGCCAACGAAACAATATGGCACTATCATTGTACTACCAGGTAATATAGATGGTTGTGTAATTTTTAAGGAGGCACATTGAGCAATAATCCTTTCACCGATTTCAGAACGTTTAAAAATTCCGCTATCATTATTGCGCCCCGAAGCATCGATATCCACAGCAATAAATTTATAATCAGCATCAGTTATAGCCATCAATACTGTGAGAATTTTTATAATTATAACACGTGCTATTTGAATTTACAAATGCCTGAAAATTTTAGGATGTGCATATAGTATTATGTGAAACAGTTTTTAATAAAATATTGGGTTTACCTGAACAATAACATGCTTACCGTCAATAGCTCCCAAACAATTAGGAAAATTACACTTTAAATTAAATTTAGAAGCAATATTTTCCCATACCGGTATTGAAAAATTTGGAAATACCATTGGTTTTAGAGCATCCCATATAGCTGTTGTTGTTTCCTTAATAATCATAGACGTTGTTGACACGCCTATGCGGTAGCCATATGGACCAATCGATATCATACTCTCTCTACTTGCCAGGTACCTAAAGCAAAATATAACAATCTAACTATATATTTATTATTCTTTTCAATATTTTATGTAATCGATTACCTTAATGTTAAAGAGAGTCTTTCTCCGGCAGTTATTTGATTCCTTGTAAAACCCTTGAATTTACTAATTTGTGGTCCTGTTAATCGGAGCAACTCGTCAAATAGTGTCAGCGTTATGCGATTAAAATTTTTAAAAGCTTCAACATCGCTCAACCTCATCTCAGCTATTAAATTATTGTAATAACCTTGTGTGGGACGTTGTTTGAGCATTTCTCTGACGCCAAATCGTCTGTTTTGCCTTAGATTTGAAGCTTTTAATTGGTTGTGGTAGGCAGTATACCAAATTAAAATTCCACTAGCTACCATCGTGTCGGACGTAAGCAGGACAACATCAATATCTTTCATTATTGAATTTTATTATAATTATAGAAGGTTTTTTAAACATACAATAATTCGCAACTGTTAAATAATTCAATAATTACGGACGAGATGGTAACAAAATCGTTATACGACAATTTGTCGTCAACTATGAAATCATAGAGACAAAATTGATTAAACGCGGAATGATCTTGTCACGACAAATTGTCGGAACGAATACAACTGTGAAAGCGCCTTGAGAGTTGGGAGTTTCGCTGTTGTTTCACTAACCTGCTAGATGTCAAAAATAATTATTATTATGATTGGTGTAAATAATAAATAAATTTTATTGTTCCGCCAAGTAGGCTGATGAAAGAACAGAAAACTCCCAACTCTCAAATCGCGGTTTAAAAAATACAAAACAATACAAAATTAGCATACAGGTCAGTGAACTCTGTCCAAGTACTCTTATTGGTATAATAATCAAACAAAACTAAATATCTCTTTCGGCGGTACGGGAGTCTTGATCGGCAGCGAAACATAAATAAAATTCTTAAATATTGAGTCTCTTATTTGATACTTCTCAAACCATTATCGCCTCCTTTCCAGCATTCCAATGCTAGCTAGAAGTATAGTTCTGTTTCTCATTTTATAAGAAATCTGTGATCTGCTGAATTATGATATAGAATTTAACCTTTGACTTCAAAGTGAATGCTTTGGTAATCTCAAAATTCTTGTGCTGTACCATGCATGTTACATTCCTCAAAGTTTATCCTTAACTTTTTATAATATATTCAAGCTCCAAGCTTGTTGATCAACAAGATCTTAGCATTGAAATATTTTATATTTCTGTTACAAAATAATTATTAAAATAAAAACAATTTAGATTCGTAACTCGCTCCGATCGTATTATTTATTATTCATCTTTGTAAGTTTTTGAATAATTTTCTTCAGCAATTTATCATAATTTATTAATCTTAAAAATATTTTTTATTTACATTGTTATTACATGCGTTCGTGTTTTCATCCCATTTTTCTTAAGTTTTATAAACATGATGACAAGTTAATGTTAACGAAAATAATACTAATCGTTTAATTAGAACACGGGGTGTGTAGTAATAACTATTATGCATCATAAAACTATACATATATCGCACGCATAGGTAACAAATCCATCATCAATCAAAAACGCAACTCAAGATTATTCAATGCGCGTTCGACGACGAACTTTTATGATATCTCTCGTCTCGTTAAATTGTTTATTTTCATTGTGTACATTTTGAATTGGAATTGTGAAATGTGAATATAATTTGCTTATTTGTTACAATTATTCGTTCATATATAACTCAATTAAATACATTTTATTAAACAACATTCGTCCAACAACAGTTTGTTGTTAGTTGAGTTCTTTCATAATCTTCATCAAAAATGTACAAACGTATAAGAAAGGTAAACATACGAGTATAAAGTCTTAATGTAAATTTTTTTATTTTTAAATTATTATTGTTATTATTTTATCGTCTTAAGACAAGGTAATAGCTTGGAAAAGGTCGGTTTTTTTATTTTAATTATTATGTTTCGTAATTTTAATTTGGATACCGATCAAGAAACTGAACAAAATTATATTGAGGGATTGTTTGTTTAACTGATAATTGAGTCATAAAACGATTATTGAAACCTGGGAAATATTCAATATACTTACAAACGAATATTAATAATAATAATTATATACTATTATATTTAAGTCAATATAAGCATGGGTTGTTCGCGAGTCTTAGCGGTTAATTAACTTGATAATTGGTCGTAATGAACTGCACTTAACTTTGTTGCACAATTTTATAGTTTTTGTGTGTTAGCCGGCACTATTTATCCCGTAAATATTTATTTAATATGAAAGCGTAAACTCCCGCAATTGTTTATCACAAGTAATCTTAAACTGCATATCGAATGCTAACTGTGGCTTTCATCTTTCAAAATTTGTACATTATTTTTTTCGTATGTAATATACTTTGATACTTTCTTTATTTATTGAACAAATTCCTTACCCTAACTATTATGTGATCCAAATTTGCGTGAAATCGATTCACATATCGCACATGATATGGAAAACTGGCCTAACTAAAAAATGAACTTTTTGAGTTAATTCACTAAAAAGATGCGCAATGTTAGATTTCATATTCTGCAATAAAATTATTTTTTGTTTTTCCTCCGTTTTATGATTTTGATACTAATTAGTATATTTTGGTTTTAGCTCTCCTGAAAAATTTAAATATTTGAGTTGTGTCAGTTTTCCATATCATGGCGATATATTTTGTAACAATAGATCTTTGTTGAATTGGTGCTATTGAGTTCTGAGTTAAAAAATCTCAAATATATAACATCAAGGAATAAAGAAACAAAATGTTTGTACTGGATCGGAAATCCGGTGATTCGGGAATAATAAAGTGGAAAGTACTAATTCGCCCGTTTATAGATAAAGAATGCAAGATATCTTACATAAATTTACGGTTCTTTAAGACGAAAGCAACTGGAGAATTTGTGGTTAAAGCTTCTTCACTTGGATCGAGATGTGTTGAATTCGTGTTGTATCAGAAAATGTAAAAATAGAGTTTCTCATCTGAATACAGATCGGTGATTTAATAAACAGAACTATGAGATGCAAATTATGACGAAATGAATACCGTTTCCACCGAAAACACAGATCAAAAGTGTAAATGGAACACTTAGTTTTTAGGTTGCCATTACCTCGCATTTGGTTTGATTTTTTTTTTGATTTTTTAAAAGATACTTCGATTGCACATACATTATCAAAAAAAATCAGGGATAACACGGTAGTAACGGTTATTCTATTATTAGTACTATGGGCAAAAAAACGTAACACTTTGTTCATAATTTTAAAATTCTTTATTTATTTCTCCAAATCTATTTTGTCCCCCTCAAAGTATTCCCCCAACCCTTAATACACTTGTGCCAACGTTTTTTCCAATCCTCAAAACAGTTGTTAAAGTCAATTTCCAGAATAGCCTCAAATGCGCGTAGCGATTGACGTTTAATGTTTTCAATTGACTCAAAACGGTTTCCCCGGTGCGATCGTTCGAGTTTGCTGAACAGCCAGAAGTCACACAGAGCTAAATCAGGCGAATACGGTGGTTGCGGAACGATATGGGCGGAATTTTTATCGAAAAAATCACGTGAAACCAATGCAGTATGAGAAGGTGCATTATCGTGGTGCAAAAACCAAGGGTTTTCACTGATCCTTCCGATATTTCAACGATGCCAGTAATGTCTCTGACTGTTAATCGTCGATTCTTGAGCACAAATTCCTTAATTTTATTAATGTGTTGATCATCAGTGTTGATGTTGATGGCCGTCCTAGATGTGGTTCGTCGTCAACACGTTCCCGACCCTCTTTGAACAATTTGTACCAATCAAAAACATTTGCTCGCGACATACAATTATCACCGAAGGCCTTTTGCAATATTCTGAACGTTTCGGCACCACAAAATTGATTCCGCCCACAAAATTTAAAAGAACTTCTTTGTTGAATAATTGCACACATTACGTAAAAATTTCGGAATGCACTTTTTGTACATCAGAAATACAAGCGTATACTAAACACTAATCTGAGCTCATCTAAGCTGAGTCGAAGTTCTTAGTTATGGGTGATTTCAATCTACCAATGATACCTTGGAGCCCTGACTTCTGGGATGTTTTACCAACGACTGGTTATGGTCGATCTGCTAATTATCTTTTGGAAACCTTATTACTCACTGATTTAAAACAATTCAACCATGTAAAAAATTTTAATGGCAGAATCCTTGACCTAATGTTCGTAAACCCGAATTGTACTACAATTACTGTTTTTCTTAGTAATTCTCCGTTGTCTAAAATAGATAGTCATCATCCGCCATTTATCATTAGAGTTGAAAATTGTTTCACCAAATTTCAAGTTAATTAACTACGCAGTAGCTCAAAGAAGGCTCGAGTCACTCAATTGGAATCATATCTTTATGAATTGTAATATTGACCAAGCTGTTGATAAATTTTATGAAATTTTGAATAGTCTTGCAATTTTTTCTAACCGAACCAAGGTGCGTTCATGATTTCCTAGATGGTACTCTGCTCGACTTGTTAAACTCATTACTTTAAAAAATAAACATCATAAGCGACACCGTAAATTTAAGGATCCTAATGAGTATATGATATACTCCAATTTGCGTAATCAAGTACAATATGAGATCCATAATTGCTTCTCTAAATATGTAAAGTATGTTGAAACTCACTTAAAGAAAAATCCTAAGCTATTCTGGAATTATTCTAAGACGCTCACAGCTAAATCCGGATACCCGTCGTGTATGAAACTAAATAATGTTATTGGAACTCAATCTGATGTTATAAGCAACTTATTTGCTGATCACTTCGAGTCAGTATGTATCTAATGATGATAATTGTAGTGTTAATGGCAACCTGACTAATTACATCGAACGTGATTATAATAATTAATAACTGAGGATAAAGTTTTGAAAATCATTTCTACTCTTGATATTAATAAGGATGCGGGTCCTGACAACATATCCAGTTATTTTATTTCTCAATTCAAAGTTCAGTTAGCCAAACCTCTAACAATTTTGTTTAACTTATCATTAAACTCTGGTGTTTTTCCATTTCAATTTTAAATATTTTTAGTAAAATTTTTGAGAAACTTGTGCACGAGTTTGTTTTCAATGATGTTAGGCATCTAATTAATAATTCGCAACATGGATTTTTTCCTAAAAGATCGACCACAACAAACCTATTTGATTTCACCAATTATGTTTTTAATAAAGTCGATCTTGGTGGACAAGTGGATTGTGTTTACACTGATTTTGAAAAGGCATTCGATACAGTCTCACATAAAATTTTACTCAGGAAATGTGCTATCATTGGTCTATCTGACAGATTTTTGAATTGTTTAAGATCTTACCTTTCAGAGCGTATACAACAAGTTAAATTTAACAGTTTCCTATAAAAGAGCATTATGGCTAAATCTGGGGTGCCGCAGGGGTCCACGCTTGGTCCTCTTTTGTTTTTGATTTTTATCAATAATATTCCACCCATTTTATCATGTCAATACTTATTGTATGCAGATGATCTAAAAATCTTTACATCGATTGCTAATTATAATGATTGCTTAGACCTTCAATTAAATTTAAACAAACTTCAAGTATGATCAAGTTTAAATAAATTAAAACTTAATATTAGAAAATGTGTGGTGATCTCATATACGCGGAAAGTTAATTCAATACAATTTCCCTACAATATTGATGGTATCCTGTTGGAAAAAGTTTCTCAGATAATTGACCTAGGTGTCATATTTGATTCTAAACTTAGATTTGATTTTCAAATAACTGCAGTTTGTGCTAAAGCTCATAAACTTCTTGGATTTACTTTTCGTCGTGGTAAAGAATTTCGTGATACATCTGTTTTCATTGTTCTTTATCAAAGTATAGTTCGCAGCTGTTTAGAATATTGTAACCAAATATGGAATCCAAACTATGAAGTTTATAAAACTCAAATTGAACAGGTCCTTTCAGTAGCCGTATTAGCTATTGTACTAGAATTAAAATATTCAAATTTCAATCGCTTGAAAACAGAAGGCTCATTCTTGATGAGTTGTTTCTTTATAAGATAGTTAACAGCCTATGTTACTACGATATCTCGTCATTGAGTAATATTAATTTGTATGCTCCTGTGGTCGGTATTAGAAACTCTATGTTGTTCCTGCCATCTTTTTCTAGGACTAATCTTGGGTTTTCAAATCCATTAACAAGGTTACAACGTTCGCATAGTGAATTTTTTAATATACATGATCTCTTTGTATTTTCTCCGGAGCAGTTCAGATCAACAATCGTAAAAGCCTTGAATTAGTTAAGTTTCCGAATTTATTGATGGTCTGATATTGTATTAATTGTTAGTTCATCTTTAATTTTGTACTTCAATACTATAACAGATCACTATGATTGTAATTTACTTATATTAGCGATTTCTATGACTATTTTTGTTTATCATTATTGTTATTATTATTATTAAATATTGTTATTGTTATTATTATTATTTTTTGTTACTTTCGTTTTTTTTTTTGTATGTACTTATAATTGTAATTTATCGACAGCGTGTTATTGGATGTATGTCTGTTCGCTGTCTAATTTTGGAATGAATAAAAATAAAAAAAATAAAAAATAAAAAAAAATAATCATTATGTTGATGTGACATTTGGCACAGATGTCACTGATAGTCGTACCAACATAGAAAAAAAAATATTTCGACGAATGGTTTTCCGCGCGAATTTTAAATTAAAAAGTTTTACTATTTTTTGCCCACAGTAGTACGTATAATGGAAGAAAAACACAAATTTACGAATTTTGACCAATCCAGATTTTTTTGGTTACTTTTAATTCATTTAATTAGTACAGTTATGCTTGTTAAGTGGTGTTAACCCCTCTGGCATTTATGGCAGATTGGCATCTTCTGAACATGGAGCTAATCAACGTATCGAAGCTGTCTTGTGGAATTTGTCGTCAGTGAACTTGAAGGAGATTGCATAGTTGCAATCGCGTTGTTATTGATGCTAAATGTGGTAGAATGCTTCATTGAAGTTGATCCCATGCATTTTCAATCGGATTTAAAACCGTGGTTTGTGCTGGCCATGGTAATACCATGGTGTTTCCAACCAGTATGTTGTGATTATTGCTGTGTGTAGCCTGGCATTGTGTTTTACCACTCATAATTCCACCCCATACCATAACAGTGCATCCACTGTATATCTGTGTACTTCTTGCACAACTTTTAGTCTTTAGGCGTTACCATGTGTCCCCATATTCTTGTTCTCTTAGTATCTGGGCGATATCCGAATATTGACTCATCAGTGAATAAAAATTTGGAACATTGCCCTTCTGTCCAATTTCTATGATTTTCACACCAATTATTTCTAAGCTATCGATTTCCTTGTCGAATCGTTTGACATATTGTTTTTGTGTAGTTATTCCTGATGGTTTGGCCACTATCATATATGTTTTCTGTTGTCCACAAGCGTGAATGTATTTGTCGAGTAGTTAAAAGTGTCTCTCGGCGGAATTGCAGTTGAATATAACGACCCTGTGCTAAATTTGTTAATCTTACTCGACCTGGGTGATGTACGTACGGACTCCCAGTCATAAATTCCAGTGGCCATAACCGGCATATAACGCATGGGACACATTAAAATGACGAATAACATATGCTTGGCTTGTTTAACTTCGAAGCAATCCTACTGCTTTGTTCATTTCATTATGAGTTAGATTACGATGTGTATTGCTGTACTCCTATCCTTCTACACTAAATTTTAAATTTCGCAATTTTAAAATCACTCTTTTATCAGCTAAAACTGAATTAAGTCATTAAGTCTGAAGCAACAAATCAACACAAATAAAACAGTCTTTTCAATAATACAATAAACGTTTTTACCGTTATCCCTGAAATTTTTTTGATATTGTATGTGCAATCGATGTATCTTCTATTTAGTAACAAAAAAAAAAAAAAAATCAAACCAAATTCAAGGCAATAGCAACCTAAAAACCAAGTGTTCCACTCTTTAGTCACCCCCCCCCTCCCTCCCTCCTCACACTCGTCCTTTGGTCACCCGCTCTCATTTTTGAATGATATTTGTGTTGCTTTTCACTTTTATGCCGTAATATACATGAATGTTTTTTTTTTGTCTACACATTTTTTAATTTTTGAATTCGATTAAATTTTTTATGGATGATAATGGGCCAAGTTAACATGGGTTTAACATCTTGCACTATTTTGACGTGTAATGTATGTCGGTAGTAATTTTTTTCTATACAGCGTAGGTCTACGAGCGAATTTGACTTTATTATTTTACATTTCCAAAAGAGAGAATTTAAATTTTAACTTTTTTCTTTCCTTTCTCACCGAATAGAAATAAAAATGAAATATCGTGAATTCTTAAAGAAACTAGGAAAATAGTAAACGATTTTTTTTTTTCAAAAAGAAAGGAAAATAAAATCCATATAAAATATAAACAATTTTAGAGTCGAAAAAATATAAATAAACGAAATAATAAATTTTAAATTTGAACACACGTACAGACGAATTATATATATAAAGATTAAGGGGGTGGTGGGTGTGGTGAAATTTCGGGGTTATATGTTTCGATAAATAAAAAAAAAATTTCGTCAAAACCAAAAAAACAAATTTACTAGAACCCGATTGCAGTCCCACCTCCCGAGTGCATTTGTAAATCTAAACCATCCAGGAACCCACTTAAAAACAGACACAAAATTTTATTAAAATCGGTCCAGTTATTTAGGACGAGTTCATTTGGAATTTCTTTGAGTGGATAGGCACATATTCCTTCAAAATAATTGATAGCGCAAGAGATTAGCGGTCGAATGGTAGGAACGTCAACTCAGGTAACGATCCGCTTTTATTGTTTAAAACTGTCGACTAGCTTATTTTGATATACCAGGTAAGAAGACCAAAAGGCAAAAAAGTGTTAGATAAATTAAGATAAATTTTAATTTAAATGATAATATTTAATAAAATACAGCGCATCTACAAATCGTGCATTTTTAAAATTGTGTGTGCAGCGCAATGTTATACCTAGGTAGAGTATTTTTTCTTGTAGTCGAAGGAACTATTTTGGCCTACTACATGGTTAAAAGCAACGATATCACAATACAAAAATGAAGGCGGGCAATGTGAGCACTGAGTATTATTTTTAAATTTTATTTTTTTTAACGGAAATATACAACCGGAAGAAAACGAACTTCAAAAATCTTCTAACCAACTGATCTCAAACGAAAATCGAAATTGCATTTATTCATCACTCCACTAAAGACAATTTTAATTGTTTTAATTAAGTAAGCTTGGGAATACATAAACATTTACAAATTCAAATTATTCCAATATTATTTCTCCAAAATTGTGTACCACTATATTTGGTACCACTGAGTAGAACATAAGAGAGATAATTTGTATGGACGAAAAATGATAACCGTTTCTCTTTACATTTCTTCGTGAATTCTTTAATGAATAACAATAGCTGTGTTGCTTGCAAAATATTACAACAACAATTGCATTGTATTCAAGCCGATTGTTTTAGAATGTTAAGAAAACAATTTTTAGGTTTAAGGGAAATAAAATCATTTTATGGTTATGATGTTTACCGCAAGGCGTTATTTTTTCTATTTTTCTCGAAAAATTTATCTTGTAGAATAATTTAGCATTTGTTATTTGATAGCAAAATACCGAATTTAATTTGTTCTATTTCATAAAATAAAAAAAAATAAAATAAATATTAAGAAAATGAATCAACACAGAAACATTAAAACGCATTAAAAAATTAAAGCCAACAGTTGTTGCTTTCACATTTCTTAGCTAAGCTAAGCGGATTAGCGAAAGCAACACTAGTAGTGTTATATGTTTTGTATGTCTCTTTTTAACGAAAAGTGTAAAATAATAAAAAATAAATAAAACAATAAAACGTGCGTAGCGAATAGCCCGTTCCATACACGGCTTCAGCTTCTGGCTTCAAACTAATGCCTCAACCAGTCACGACTTAAGAGCTTAAGTTACACGCTCATTGCACCACTTAGGAGAGCGGTACGACCACCAAAATTTTAGAGGTCACTTATTTATTTGTGACGAGAAGCCTATACAATTTTGGTGATTGTAGCACTAACCGAAGTGGTGCAATAGGCGTGTAACTTAAGCTCTTAAGTCGTGACTGGTTGAGGCATAAGTCGTAATAGTTTTTTTATTGCTAATTTAAACCCTTATTTTATATTAAAACACCAAAGTTTTTTATATTGTTTTATTCTCTCGAAAAAAAAAAATTTAAACAAAAATCTACATCTCAAAAAGGCCTTAAATTTTTTTATTTTAATTTCTATTTGTGTTAGTTCAGCTTCATCGAAAAATTTTATGTCGCAATTAGCATCGATTTTATAGGTAAAAGGGGAAAGAGACGAAGGTGAAGCCGTTTTTTGAAGTCGTGTATGGAACGGGCCAATGATATCGTCGAATTATCTTTGTATTGCTTGATCCTCCGTAAAGCAATATTGTTAATTCGCTTAATGTTGTGTTGGTTAGTGCATTGCGTGTTTTTTTATTTTATTTTATTAAAATAATTATTCAATTGGAAAGCACTAATTGATTTTTATTGTTTGTTGTTTTGAAATTTAGAAAAATATAACATACATAAACGATTTTTTTTATGAAGATTTAATATAATGTTCTATTTCTTTATATTTGGATTTTAATAAATATATGAAACCTTATGACGAAGAGAGAAATCCAATAACCTAAAATCAATTCGTGTATTCTCTATATTACTCGTATACGATCTAATAAACGTACATCTACTACCTATACATAGTCATATAAATATAATTTTAAATATACACTAGCAAGAAAAAGTATGCGTTCACCGGCCATTCCAAAATGTTCTCACAAAAATAAACAAACAACGTAACTTTGTCAAAGAAATGTATTTTGTTTTATATTCATTGAACTATTCTTTTTCAAAATTATATCAATATAATAAAAAACAAGCACACAAAAAAACTAACTAATCAAAAGTAAGTAACAAAAATTAGGCGGAAAAAGTGTGCGTACGTACACCAAATCAAGGTATAAATAGTTTATTTATTTAACATCTACAAAAAGTAAATTATTAACTGGTAGGATAGCCTTTTCTCTGAAGAACTTCTTTTAATGTTTTACTCATCGAACGGACCAGATTTGAGGTTTCCGCCTCATTGATTTTGGGCCACTCTTGATGTAGTACATCCCTCAACATATTTTTGGCCGTTATGCTATGTTGGCGAATTCTACGTTCTAATAAATCCCATAGATGTTCTATGGGAGAATTTAAATCGGTTGATTGGATAGGTGTGTGCAGTTGTTTTGGTACGTTATATAACAACCACAACTTTACAATCCAAGCGGTGTGCTTTGGGTCATTGTCATGTTGAAATATGTATTTGTCATAAAAGCCCAACTTTTCAGCACCTCGTTTTAAATTTTGTTTTAGAATATTTAAAAAGCCCTCTTTAGTCATAGTAGATTCAATAAATTGTAAATATCCCACACCTCTACCCGTCATACACCCTCAAACCATTACTCCGCTACCTCCATATTTTACAGTTGGTATTAAACTTTCTTTATTTGTTGCTGTACCTGTTTTTCTCCTTATAATATTCAGTCCTTTTATATAGAAAATGCAAAATTTGCTTTAATCTGATTAAATGATTTTCTCCCAGAACTGGTTTGGCTTATTAATATACTCATTTGCAAATTTAATTCTTTCTAACTGATTTATTTCTGATATAAATGGTTTTTTTTTCGTGAAACACGGCTACGATACCCCTCCTTTTTACGAATTTTTTCAACGGTTCCAGGTCAAATTTTTTCATTGAACTTTATTTCAATATTCTTTGCAATTTAGAAAGTTGTTGTCCGTGGATTTTTCTTAATCCTTCTTTTTATATCACATGTTTCGTGTCATGATAATTTCGATGGATGGCCACACCATGGTTTAGATGTAAGAACTCCTGTTTTCTTTGATTATTCATTATTTTCTGATTAGATGAATGGGTTCTTTTCACTAATTTTCCAATTTCCCGAAAACTTTTGTCTTCTTTCCATAAATCTGTAATTATTTTAAGTTCACTTACGGCAATTTCCTTTCCTTTTGGCTCCATAATGAAAAACTTTCACTGGAAATAACTAACTTGCTTCCGTCAGCCTTCAAATCGATACTTAAAGCATATTTAATAACAAAAGAGAATAAAACAACATCTTACGAGGCAAACTGTGATGAAAATTTCCTAATTATATAGAGAACTGTTTGTAGATCTGACGGCAAAAAAGTTAACCTGATTGGGTCTATTTTTGTATGTTAATTTTCATTTTCATAGAGTATGCCGTGCTAAAATTTCATGTAAAAAAAGACCCAATCAGCTTATTTTTAATGCGCTAGATGTCACTACCCCGGACATTTATAGTTCTCAATAATCGAACGCAAACTTTTTCCGCCCCAATTTAGTAGTTTTTTTCTATTTTATTGATTTTTTTGTTGTTGATATTTTTGTTTTTATTTTTGTTCAACTGCGTATTTTAAAAGATTATAGAACAATAAATGAACGCAAAATAAATTTAAGAAAATATTTTTATGTTTTAGATGTTTCTTTATAAAAGATATAAACGGTGGAAAGTGTACTCAGACTTTTTTTTTGCGAGTGTATGTTGTGTATAGCTGTTATTTTTCAAGGAAAAATTGTAGCAACTCAACAAAACCAAAAAAATCGGTAATACCATTCTCACAAATAGAAATGGTTTATTTCCATCTCTTTTTAATTTTGTACAAAATCTTGTAATTTTGATTGGAATAGGGCTTAATGTTTCTGTGTACAACGTGTTTCATGTGATTTATATTTTTCAATGCCAAATAGTCTGCTGCTTGTTTAATACGTAGCGAATACTTAGAAAAACTTGAGAAAAAGATAATTTTTAGTTTTTTTTTCTATAGTAGTAATTTTAATATTTTAATAGTGCCGTTGTTTATAGATCTTTAAAATAAAAATTAATATTTAAGTGACTTACTGTACATAATATCGACAAAAATTAATAAGAAAATAAATGAACAAAATACAATGAAAATGTTAAGCTCGTCTTCAAATATTTAGCATGTATTATTTTTTGTTTTAGTTTTTGATTATTTAGTCTCCATAATACGAAACTAAGTAAAATAGCAGAGGTCATAAACAACAGAAAGAAACAAATGTATACACACCTTTCATAATTGCGCATTAAAATCTCAAAACAAATCCAAAATTTTAATGCACATGGTTTTAACACGGCTTCTCGGAGACCTGCTATTTGAATACTATTGCAATCTACTTTCTCGTTCTATCAAAATTTGCCAAGATGGAGTCTGGTGTGGTAAACTTGCTATAATTTGACGTTTTGAAATCATTCTTTTGTCGATAGTCTAGACTACTAGTCATTTGAATAAATACTTAAAATGTCAGTAGACGCCATATTGAAACAGAAGAAACGTCAAAATATGCCTGCTATATACATGCTATCAAGTTCTGCCGACATAGCATGTATTCATAGCATACAGATAGCATATACATATTATTGCGAGTCTCCACTTGCCATTTGATCGAAATTTTCTAGCATAACTAGATAGCAATAGCAGGTGGAGAGTTCATGTAACGAAGACATTCTCTCTCTATTTCAAGTCCTACTCAGTAATGATGGTTATTACCATAAAACTATCAAAAAAATAAAAGTTTGAAATTTTTTTCAGTTTGGTATTTATAAAAAATAATTTCTTTGATATTTTTTATTTATAATTATAGCAACCAACTCAACATCCAAAAATTTCAGAAAAAAAATTGCTGATATACGAGTAAGTACGACACACGCAGAGAATCTATATTTTTATCCTGTTCTAGTTTTCTGCAAAATAAAACGCAAAATAAATGTGATCTTGATGATTATTTTTATACCGCCGTTTCACACTTTGATTCTTTCAATGTGATTTTATCCTCGGTTCCTTCCCCTTCACCAACCAACTGTTCTTGAATAATTCTGGATTTTTGATAGTTGCCGTCCTTCTACCACGCTTAATAACTGATTCCTAACAATCTCGGGTTGGAACACTGAATAATCAAGTTTCTGGGGCCAACTTCAAAACTAGTTCGTCGATTGGGCTCTAGAGCAGTTGACAAAAGACCCGTTGTTTTATCGTCAAATTAACGGGTTTGTTGAACAAAATTGCAGCATAAGGAGTGAGACCAATCCACAAGAGACCATACAGACTTCATTACATCCAGAAAAATGTACCGTTTGGTGCGGTTTACACACTGGTGGCATCATCGGACCTTATTTCTCCAAAAATTGCCCAAAATTGGACGTCCAGAATGCGTTTCGTTAAGTGCAGCCGCGTTGCCCATATGCCCGAAATCATTTTCAAATATTAATGCCATATGTATTGATCTTTCGAATAAAAAAAAAATTATTAAATTTTTTGTGTTATTTTTTACAATTTTAAGTTCTATAAGGCTTAAAAAACATCCCTTACTTGTTGACCGACATTACTTCGATTTTTTATTTCTCAGGTTTTCTGACTAGAATGATTTTGGTCAGTATTCTTGGAACCGACGAAAATACAAAAGTCCAGTTAGAGAGGCTATATTGCAGGCTCTCATCCAAAATGCATATTATAACCCCAATCACTGTCATGAATACACTGAATTTGGTGAATTTAGCCACCGGTTAATAAGTAATTGAATTCAATTATCAAATTCCAAATTTTTTTCTTAAATTCGGGTTGAATCTAATCTAGCTCAAAAGTTGCCAGATTTCCCTTTTTGGACACGTACAAGTCAACGTTTTCATTGAAATCAGCTTTCAGTACTGGGATTTTGCACACGGCGAGTCGCCTTTTTTGAGCTAGTTTTGTCAAAAAGCGAGAAAAAGCGATTTTGCACAGGGCGAGCAGCCAGTTGTTCTCGCTTTTTTTTCGACCATGTATAGTACGTGGTGAGAAAAAAAGCGAGTCGTTTTGTGAGGTTATGTTACGCTAAACGTTAAAAATAAATTGTTTTATTTGAATTTTTGTGCAAAAAATGCAAAATATATTGAAGGCACTTGAGAAAAACAATATATGATTAGAGAAAATTGAGAAGGGGATCAATAAATGAGTTGTAAAATTTTATGATTGTGTATTATTTTATTTTTAAAATTATTACTAATTAGGACAAATTCTATCCATTAGCCAGTTTCGGCTACGGACCCCCTTTTGGCGAATTGTTCATGTCATCGTCAATCTGGTTTTGCCGCGCTAAGTTGATAATATGAGGGATTTCCTCTTCTTCAGCCTCAGTTGGTCGTATTAAAACCATTTGGTTGTGAAGAATACAGCACGAGTTGATGATATGCCTTACAATCGTTGGATCATATCGCCCCCTTTCTGCTAATAAACATCTGAAATTACAAAATAATAGGTTTATTTTTAATGTACAAATATTGTAAAAATTTTACAATACCTAAATCGGACTTTTAATAAGCCAATGCAGCGCTCAACAGCATTCCGTACACTTGCGTGCTTCTTATTGAAGTTAGTTTCCCTCATGTTATTAGACTGAAGGAACGGAGTAATGAGCCACGGCTGTAAAGCATATCCCGAATCACCTAAAACGATGAAGATGTAAATATTTAATACGATAAACAACAAACATAGTTTAATGTTTATAAATTACCAATTAACCACGTAAATTTGTCGTCGTTGGCAATAAAATTTTGCCGCAAATGGTACAGCAAATTTTCCATTTTATAAATTTTATTATAATAATATATTTTATTTAAATTTAAATTCAATTAAAATAAAATCAAAATCTTGTTTTTCCGAAATCGCTTCACTATACACTTTTAATTTTTGACAGATAATAGATAGTTGCTCAGTTTTCTCGCCTTTTACTTTTGTCGATTTGTGCAAAATCGCAAAAAAACTGTCGGACAAAACTAAAAGGCGAGATATAGAGAAAAAACTCGCTTCTCGCTTTTTGTGCAAAAACCCAGTACAGCGGGTCAATTCGCGTTCCGTGGAATAATGAAAATGAAAAGTTTTTTTCATTAGCAATCGAGTAGGTTTGCATTCCCATAAGAAATTTTGATTTCACACAGTAAAATTTAAAATTACGTGCGAATAATTCAAACTACTAGATTGCCAATGAAAAAAACTTTTCATTTTCAATATTTTACGGAACGCGAATTGACCCGCAGTACTACAAAATATTTTTTGTTGTTGTGGAAACCGGCAAACATTATTTGTTTATGTGGTACAACAAATAGAGACAATTTTCTTGAAACCCGCCGATGGTTTTAAAGTAAGCTCGTATTTTCTTCTCTCTGACAAGGTATATTTCGAGGTCGCTATAAACTATCTCTTATTGAGTTTTATTTGCATATATGATTTACACAAGTTCCGAGACCTCTATCTCTCTGTCCTTGACGACAGTAACTAAACACGTAGAATGAATAAATAAAATAGTCAATGGATTCAATCGGGAAATGCAGGTTTCCTAACACTGATTTTTGAAAATACATGTAGTTGCATAAAATCATGTATATATAAACATAAAAAAAAATTTAATCAAGAAATATACATATATTATTTCAACATTTTACCGGATTTATGATATTACAACTGTATCATGTATATTGGAACATATATCAACGATAAAAAATTTAATAAGTTATTAGAATAGATTTACAGGGAAATCATAAAATTACATAACTTTTTATAAAATTGTGCGATTTTGATGTGTTGATAATATTTTAACGATCTTACAAAATTTATTAGAATCATAATTTCTTCAAAATTAGGTGAAAATTTGTTAAAATTACTTTATTATGACATTGGTTTGTCGTATAGCTGTCAAAAAATTATAAATTTATATAATACTTAAATAACAAAACAACAATAAATAAATTTGAAATATCTGGGATATTTGAATCCGCGCGTGCTGCAATATTGATTGATGGATTATAAACTATTTTCTGACAGTCTTTGAATTAAAAATGATTTTGTATTTTGGGAAATAAAGAAACGTGTATGTGATTCTTGTGTTAGATGATCACAATTGACGATAGTAATGCAGGTTACACTATAAAGCACTTTGAATGTTTTGTTTGAAGTGTGAGATAAAAGGCATTTATATTATTTGGTTCGTTTACTCTTTTTTTATCGTGATTATAGGCTAATTAGATAATCTAACGCAAAATTTTCGATATTTTTATATTCGCATAGTAGGTTTTGATTTGCATCAATAATTCTCGTATTCGTATTACATTGCGAATAACTAGCCTTAATAAACGTTATTTAACGCAGTCGTATTTCTTACTGGATTGATAAAGAATATACTGTAACATACCGGCTACGTTTACTCTTGCTTTTCTCACGAACCAAGTGAAAGTAAAGAGGGTTATCTCAAAAGTTTTCAGCATTAACTACTTACAAAATTCACAACAAAACAAATCATATCGCTCATTTACTGCAACAGTGTCACAACTCAAATTTCACTCATTTCTAAGACATTCGAATCGAACGATACGCAATAATTCATATTTTTATTATTTTATTGTTAAAAATCATTCAATTTGAGAAGTAATTAACAGTTTATGATATTGGACACTATCCTAAAAAACTTTGCAAAATATTAAAAAATTTTAAAAATTAAGATCCGATGAGGATGTAGGAATAGAAAAAAAAATATTTTACCAATCAGAATATATTTTTATTTACTTTTGAAAAACGTCGTTTTTACAAACAATTTTGAGTGATATTTTCGCTCTACTGAAAAATTTAAAATTTTGAGTTGTGCAGCAAATGAGCGATATTATAATATTTGATTTTAATTTAATACCCTTTAAATTGCTCTATTTTTAGATTTTCGCATATTTGGATCTGTTAAGGAAAAATAAGGTAATTTTTTATTTTAACATATTTTTTTCAAATTCCTCATGAGCAACTTCGTAAATATTTATTTATTTTATTTATTATGCAACAGTTTTAATTCAGAAATTCCGAATTTTCTGTCAATCTAAAATATTCCTTAAATGAACTACGGGGGTTGAAAAAAACAATCATCGCGCATCGATTACAATAAAAGTTTTAGGCCAATTTATATTTCGAAAATATGATTTAAAAATATATACTCCAATTTTAAAATTTATGTTTCATTTCAAACGAGAGTTTTGGAACCGTTTCTGAAAATCGATTCCACGGAGTTCCTATATCGCTTTTGGTTTCAAATGTATTTGGCGGTTTGGTTCTGCTTCTCGGTTCTCGTTCGGTTTTACATATAGAAATTATTAAAATTAAATTACAGTAAACCCTTGATTTAACGGGCGCTCGATTTAACGGACAATTTTTTTATTTTCCATTATTCGGTTATCGATTATGATGGGATTGGGTATGTTGGGTGGAAATGGTTTTTAAATGATTTTTGGAAGAAATTCTGGAATATGGCCATCTGGGATGGAACTCGACCAATTTTTAGCAGATTATGATGGGATTGGGTGTGTTGGATGGAAATGGGATTATTAAACGATTTTTGGCCACATTCCAGAACTTTTTCCAAAAATCATTTAATAATCCCATTTGGATGGAACATACCCAATCATAATCAGCTAGAAATTGGTCGAGTTCCAGATGGCCATATTCCAGAACTTCTTCCAAAAATAATTTAAGAATCCCATGATCGAGTTCCGTGTGGACCCATGTGGTCATATTCCCCATGTGATGACCCACTCATGTGGTCATATTCCAGAAATTCATTCAATAATAATCTAAGAATCCCATTTCCATCCAATACACCCAATCCCAACATAATCAGCTTAGAAATGCCTGAGTTCCTTCCCAGATGGCCATATTCCAGAACTTCTTCCGTAAATTGTTTATGAATTTCATTTCCATTCAACAAACAAAATCCCTTCATAATCGATTAAGAGATAAATGAGTTCTGTCCTAGGTGGCCATATTCCAGAACAAGTGCAAAATCCACATTAAAATAAATTTAAAAACATTCGGATATAACGGACATTCGGATTTAACGGACTCCCTAATTAGTCCGTTAAATCGAGGTTTTACTGTATTTAAATCAGAATCTCATTTAAAACCCCGTTATATATATATATACCATTTCGTAATTACGAAATATGTAAGAGTGGATTGTATTATTTGGAGTTAGTTGATTTAAAATGTTCGTTTTTTTAAATCCGATAGTTAAGGTTCATAACTAATTGTGAATCTCGAGATCAGAAATGATCTGGATAACATCGATATAATTGGAACAATTTAATCATAAACGCTAAGCGCTTGAATGGCTTGGACTCTGCGTTCTCAAAATCATACCATGAAACAAGCCCTGGAGTCGGCATGGCATCACTGAAGATAGGACCTAGCGAGAGGCCGCCTATACTGATTTAAAGGACGATGTGGACCAAGACTTTGAACTCTTGGTTATTGTGTCTTTTGCATGCTGTATAAGATAGCAGAAAATTTCCAGCAGAAAAAATGTGTTTTGCTATTCACCGCTAGAGGCATCACTATCACAAAAATGAAATTTTTTCTGCTGATATTTTTTTACAGCAGCAGAAAATTTTTGATATTTTTATGCAAATTAAAGTTCTCAGCAGAAAGTTTTATGAAAAATCAGAGAATTTATGAAAAAGAAGAGGAAATGTATGTTTAAACGTTTTTAAGCGATGAAAGTTAATTTTCTTTAAAAAACGATTTCCGAATGTATAGTGTAAACACTCTCAAAACATAATAAAATTATCATAATCATCATTATGCAAACACAGGGCAACATTAAAAAAATGGCCATTGTAGAAAGCACTCCATACATTTTTGAAGTCAGTTTAATGTGAAATGTTTTCAAGTTTTGAACCAGAGTGTTAGAAAAACTCCCCTGTAACTACCCTGGGTGTATGTTTTTATGGTAGCTGAGATCATGATCTATATACATGAACAACATAAGATTCACACCTGGCGTCAGTAGCCTTCCATACATTTTTGAAGTCATTTTGAAATCTTATGTTGCTCATGTATATAGAATATGATCTCAGCTACCATAAAAACATACACCCAGGGTTATTACAGGGGGGTTTTTCTAACACTTTTGTTAAAAAACTGAAAACATTTCACATTAAAATGACTTCAAAAATGTATGGAGTGCTTTCTACAATGGCCATTTTTTTATGTTGCCCTGTGTTTGCATAATAATTATTATGATAATTTAATTATGTTTTGAGAGTGCTTACACTATACATTCGGAAATCGTTTTTTAAAGAAAATTAACTTTCATCGCTTCAAAACGTTTAAACATACATTTCCTCGTCTTTATCATAAATTCTCTGATTTTTCATAAAACTTTCTGCTGAGAATTTTTAATTTTCATAAAAATATCAAAAATTTTCTGCTGGCGTAAAAAAATATCAGCAGAAAAAATTTCATTTTTGTGATAGTGATGCCTCTAGCGGTGAATAGCAAAACACATTTTTTCTGCTATCTTATACAGCATGTCTTTTGCTCTTTTCTTGTGGCAAAGTTATTTGAAATACCATTGTCATCAACGAAGAAAATTGCCCAGGAATTTGGCGTTTGCAACTAAAAACGAAAAATATTACATCAGAAAAGGATTGTATACTTTAACAAGATAAGCATGCCCGAAGCGCCTTAATTTAGTACTATTCGATACTTATCTAACCTGCAGATTAACCTTGGTTAGACAAGGTAAGGTTAGACAAGCTTTATGATACTCTCTTGAACCTCTTAACGTCAAATGAAAACTGAGTTTATTAGCGATCATATATACAACAAAATGTAACTTATTTGAATTTTATCTTTATAATCGGTAAAATGAAGGCGTAATTCTGAAAATATATCAAATTTTTTGCTTTTGGAGATAGAAGAAATAATTCAACTTTTAGCTACATTCCCGGCAATTTTCCCGGTTAATTGTAAAAATGCTCTTTAATATTATTTTTATATTGAGTTATTGTAAAATTGAATAACTCATGCAAAAACCTGATAATACATTCTTCAAAATTGTAGGATATTACATGATGATAATTCATTAAGTTTTTATCGATGTTTAATGACTGCTTTAAATTATTCTAAAATTACAATCTTAGAATATTGGTCAGAAGGTTAAGATATGCGTATTATCAGCCTTCGACCTTTGGTAGGGCCAATATAATACATATATAGCTCATCCCATTCAGCATAAATCCAAGAAAATGCATCAGGAGCAACATTTGTAATGCCTTTTCGATATTTAATATTAAATTTAAAGCCTTAACTTCAAACTTACCGGACAAGTGGTGCAGTGGTTAAAGCTTCGGCACTTGGACCGGGAGGTACTGGGTTCGAATCCCATCAGAGGCTAGATGCAAATCGAATTTTCATCATCGATTACAATCGGTGATGTTAATAAACACAACTAAGACCCCCTGATGGAGTGCAGAATTCAGTGCCGACCCACCGTCCATGTCAATGTACAGGTTGACATGGAGCTTGCAATGTGCAGGTGGTACACGGTAGTGGTATGAGTAGGTGAATAGGTGAATGGGTTAATGAGTGGCGTGAATGCGTGGTATCAAAATGGGCCAAAAAATGGCCAAAGTGTCAACCACTGAAACCTAAAACCTAACTTCAAACTTTGTCGTGCCAATCGGCCGGATAAAATCTGATGTGACATTAACCAGTGTAAACTTGCATGATCTGTAATTACGTACACTTCATTAAACCTCGCTGTATCAGAAATTTTCCGATCGGCTGAATGCGATCACAGCGTTCTTTCATGTCGATGTTATTCTTGATAGAAGAAATTATAAAATATTTCGATTTCGATTTTTTTTCGATATAGAGAAAATTTGCGAAATTTAACACGTTGCCGCACACTTTCAAATGTGTGTTTTGATAACTTTTGTAATTGCAATGATATTTCGTTGCGGAAAGGAATGTGTTGTTGAGAATTGAAAATATGTCGGTATTCCTTAAAAAATGAAAAAATTGTATGACTGCTATAGCCGTTATTTGCGCTAATGAGTTAAAAAACGAAAAAGTTGTATGACGGCTATAGCCGTCATTTGTGCGAATGCGTTAAATAAAAATCGATGCAAATTTTTTCGAAAGCACATGTTATCGAGAAAATTCACCGTATTACGAAACTTAAAGAAAACATTGAAGAGATTTGTTTCCGAATGCACTATTATCACAAGGGTTTGAATCTGTGCGAAACGTTGTCTTATGTGCAGCGGCATCACAACATCTTCAGAGTCTTCATCAACTGAATGGGCAAAAAATTGATACTATCCATATTCAATCTTTAATGACTTATTGAAATGTTTTACACAAAAGAAAGAAATATTTTTTTATTTTAACTCTTTGAGGCACACAATTTTAAAGAAAATAAAAACCCTAGTTGCACAGAATTTTGTTTATTATAAAAAAATGGAAATAAATATTCATTACGATTATTAAAGAAAAATTATTACAATACTAGTTATGGGTTTTGCGTAAGTGTTTTTAAATTCGCAATCGTGGATTTTAAATAAATAGACCAATAACAAATTTATTTTTATTGAAGTGTTCTTTGTTGTGTTTATTCACTAAGATTGATTATAACAATGCTAAGGTTTGAAAATTATATTTGGTTTAAATACTAGTAGCATTCCCTGTGTAAACAGTGGAATGCGAAATTGTTTATTAAGCAAAATATTATGGAAAACAAAATCTTTATCTTCAAATTTACATTATAAGAAATATGAAACAGAAAGAGATTAAATTTATTAATTTATAAAAAGAATATATTTAAAGAAAAAGGTTATATTGATTTCATGACAATCGTTCTTATATTTCCTGCCCTATTAATTTAATATACGGATGTTTATTTTAAGCTCTGGTTACATGAGCCCTTAAGTTTGGAAACAATGATGACGTGCCGCTCATCTAATGTAGCTCCTCCCCCTTTGGTTTTTTGTTGTCCTCAACAAAATCTTGTTTTTGTGCTGCTTTTATCTTCTTATACCATTGACATGGTGTACATGATGGGCAATATCTTAGTATACACAGGTAGAGTATTATCGTCATTATAACAGTTGTAGTTAATGACCAGGATGCGTAGTGATGATGTGTTGGTATGTTTATTTCTCGAAATTGTTGCATCTCTTTCATATTATTAATCGTTAAATTTGACATTTCAATGAGTTTGATTGGTTTGTACGTATCTTGAACTTTAATATCATGAAATGGTATGGTATGAAACATGTGATTATATGATAACTCTTGGTTATTGTAAGTGATTCCTTCTATTGTGATGGAGCAATTGTAAAATTTTATTAGTGATTGAGCCGGGAATTCTTTGGTGGTCTGTCCTTCACAGGTTGTTGAATATTCCTTACTGCTTATAGTGTTGATTATAATATATTGTTTATACATTATTTGTATCTTGTCTTGAATTGGTTCTTCAATTAGTTTGCATGTTGCTTGGGTGTTTTTGAGAATGTTGTTTATGCAGTTTTCGTTTATATCCTTTAACTCCGAAACTCCGATTGTTCGCAATAATAACTATCTTGTATATTCTTACATGGTTTGTGCAGAAATTTAATTTTTTCTTGGGAAAGGATTGCAAAGGATTCAGGTATGGATAAATGGGATGTTTTGTTAATTGTGATTGGAATTATTTGAAATTGTCTGAAATTTTCTTCTGAAAAATTTGTTATTGAAAATGAAAATATTATAAATGGATTTTTGAATAATATGTTAACTGATAAAAATTGAAATAATTCGTATTCTGTCTCGATTGTTATCCCCTGTTTTTCTAACATCTGAGTTACTAAATGTATTTCGTCATTTGATAAAAGGGAATGTGATATGTGGTTTTGTTTGGCTAAAGTTATCGCGTCAAGTATGTTGTTCAGATGGTTTTGTAATGCATATATGGTATATTCTATTTGATGGAGGCTTTGTTCGCAAATGAGTTTGAAATTGATATCATGTTGGTCTTGTGCAATTTTATTTATTCCCTCTGTTATGGCTTTATTTTCACCTGTTATTTTATCCTTTATTTCCCTAAATCTATTGATCATTTGATTGTTAATTTGTACTTGTTCATTTAGTTTACTAACTAGCATATTTTCATTGGTATGTACTTGTCTCATGGCTGATTGTATTTCGGAAAGGTGCGCTTGTTGAATATCTCCAAAAATTATATGGATTCCCCTTTTCGGTCTATTGCTTTGTCTAGGTTTCATGTATTCGTATGTTTGTTTTAGCGTTTCTAAATTTTTGTTGATTACGCGTATTCGTGTGGCAAATAATTTTTTTCTTTGGGTATTGTTGTTCATAATTTCCTGGTGTTTTGCTAAATTTTGAGAGGTGTGGTTTATTATTGGGGGATATGAAGATGTATTTATTGCATGGAGGAAATATTTATTGTTAATTATTATTTTTGCTTGCCCCATATCAATCGGGATTATTCCTTTGTTCTCTGTATAGTCAATAATTTCCATATGTTGTCCGTACATGTCTTGTAGCCTGTAATATATGAATATTATTATTGTTTTATTTTCGCTTTATGAACATTTCGTTTATTTGTGGTAACGTTAATTTTGTTGTCTTTTACTATAGTATGTTTGATATATTTAGGGGCTAGTTTGTCTCTCGTCGTAGTTTTTTCAAAGATAATGTCGCCAGTCTCAAATAATTTTGGTTCCTGTCTCCCTTTGTTTAATTTTTCTATTGTTTTTTCTTTTCGTTTTTCATTTTGTTTAGAAATTATTTGTTTTAAATCACTGTATTTTCGTCTAGAATTTTCTAAGTATTCGTCCAAGTTTTCGGTCGTCGTTTCTGGCATGCTATTTAATGTAATGTGTCCCCTGTGAAGTTCGAAAGGTGTGCAATTTGTCGTGGAATGAATAGAATTATTGTATGCTAGGATAGCTTCGTCCATTAGATCAGTAATTGAAATGGTTTTATTAGTTGAGTAAATTATTCGAGTTAATTCTGTTATTGTGGAATGTAAACGTTCAATAGGACTATTTCCTGTAGATGATTTTGCGGTAGTTATGTGAATTTTGATGTCAAACATTTCTGCAAATTTTTTGAATAGTTCTGAAGTAAATTCTGTTGCATTGTCTATCACTATTTGCTTTGGGATACCTTCTGTTGCAAAAAAATTTTTGCATTTTGTTATTATGGTTGTTGTTTTTCTGTCTGGGATTTCAAAAATTGCTGCAAATTTTGAGAATTTGTCGATGATTGTAAGAAATAATTTACTACGGAGTGCAAATGTATCACAATGAATTATTTCCATTGGGCCTTTTGGAGTTGGGGAAATTTGAAAATTTATTTTCACTGGAGTTCGCTCATATTTTGAGGTGTTACAGGTTTGGCATTCTTTTACATAGTTCGTTATTATTTCTTTCATATTGGGAAAGTAATAAGTTCTCTTTATTTTTGCTAAATTTTCTGCTATTCCTCTATGGTTTAGGTTGTGTGTTTTTATGATTAATTCTGCTTGTTTTATTGAATCGCTAACGTCTTCTCGTATAGTTTTAGTTCGAATAATTTTTAACCCCGAGTCTTGGAAATTTTCTTGAAATACATTTTGGATTTGTTGAAAAATATCATCTTTAGCGTAAAGTGCCGTTATAGCTTTCTTCCTTAAATATTTTAGAAGTAGCTCTTTGATTTCTTCATCCGTGTAGGATTTCTTTCGTATTATGTGCCGTTTGTTTACACTGTGTTTTATCATGAGAGTTTCCTTAATGGTGTCATGGTTGGTATCAATTATGATTACGAGTTGATTTCTAAATTCGTTTAATGGTGTGCTACTTTCATGAATTTTGTTTCCTGCGGATCCCAATGGTTGGTTGATAATATTTGTTATGTCTGTGATAGTATTTATTTCTGTTGTTTTTTCATGTTTGCTGTTTTCAGTTTCAATTCTAGAAAGTGCATCTACATTACAATTCGCTGTGCCTTTTTTATAATGGGTTGTATAATCAAATTCGGATAGCTTTAAACGCCATCTTACTAATTTTGAATTTGGTTCTTTTACATTCATCAGCCATTCTAATGGTTTATGGTCTGTGAAAATATCGAATTTTGCACCGTAAAGGTATGGACGAAAGTGTTTTGCCGCCCAAACGATTGCTAACAGTTCTTTATGTGTAGCATCATAATTTTGTTCTGCCTTGTTTAAAGTTCGGCTAGCGTATGCTATTGGGAGATTTTTATCACTTTGTGATAATATTGCACCAAGTGCTACATTTGAAGCATCTGTGGTTAAAATGAACTTTTCATTAAAGTTAGGATATTGCAGAATTGGTTTGTTGATTAATGCATTTTTGCATTTATTGAAACTCGCTTGATAGTCTGGATCATTAATGTTTATTTTTGTATTTTTCTTTAGACATTTGGTTAAAGGTTTTGTATGGTGGGCAAAATCTATTATAACTTTTCTATAGTAGCCTACTAGGCCCAAAAACTTTTTTATTTGTTTAGGTGTTTTCGGAATTGGGTATTGATTTTTTCGGGATTTGGTTGAATACCTTCGTGAAAGAATTCACATTTGTCCAATTGCACTTTCAAATTGGCTTGTTCCAATTTTTGGAAAACTAATTCAATATTACTTAGATGTTCGTCTGCCGATTTGCTATAGATGATTATATCATCCATGTAGCAAAGACAACATGTTTCTAACAGTTCATTTAATGTCCTGTTCATGAGTCTTAGGAATGTTGATGGGGCATTTTTCAGTCCGAATGGCATTCTTATGAATTCATAATGCTTTCCTTCTACTGAAAATGCGGTTTTTTCCCTATCGTCAGGATTCATCATTACTTGATGAAAACCACTTTTAAGGTCTAGTATAGTGAAGTATTTACAACCATTTAATTGATCTAAAATTTCTTCGATGTTTGGTACTGGGAACCTATCGTCAATGGTTTTATTGTTTAGTTCTCTATAATCTATTACCATTCTAAATTTTTGGTTTCCTGATGCATCTGGTTTTTTACTTACTATGATAATTGGACTATTCCAGGGGCTTTTTGATTCTTGTATAATTTGGTTATTTAACAGCTCTGAAATTTGTTTTTTTATTTCTGGTTTTTGAGCATTAGGGTATCTATACTGTTTTTTATGGATGGGTGTTGTATTTGTCAGTTCAATATGGTGGGTTATGTTGCTTGTCGCAGATAGTTGGGAATCTTCAGTTTGAAAGATGCCAGAATATTTTTCACATAATTCTCGTAATTTGTCTTGGTTTATTTGGTTTAAGTGTTGTATTCGCAATGAAGAATGAATTTCATTAAATTGGCTTGAAAAATTGATTGTTTTATTATTTACAAAGTTAAATTTGAACTCTATCGTATGGTTGGGAAAAAATAGCTTTTTATGGTATATGTCAATCCCTATTTTAAGTTCGGTCAGTATATTAATACCTATGAGTCCATCGAATTTTTCGTGGAAATTATATAAGTGAAATTTTAATTTTTGATTTGTTTGGAATTCTTTAAAACCGTTGAGGTATATAATTTTGTTGACAAGTGTTGATCCTGTAACTGTTTTGATCTTGGCATTTGGGATAGTTATGGCCTTGTCAGGTTTGATTAAGTTCGGATTTATATAGGATTGGTCTGAACCAGTGTCTATTAAAAAATGTAAATTTTTATTTTTTATTTGTATTGTGATATATGGTAGTTTGCCGTCAACTTTATGAGTGTTTATATTTATTATTCCGAGGCTTCTTGGAGAAAAAATTCTTCATTATTGCAATAATATTCGTGTTGGATATTTTCTTCATTGTCTTGGGGTGCTTCATAAATTTCTTCGTCCGGTTTCATTTCTAAATCGGATTCATTTGAAATTTCTGTAATTTCTGTATTGTATAGTTTTGTGTCTTTTTCTTGTTTTATTTGCCTATTTGCATAATTATGTGGCGCAAACTTTTCATTTTTTATATTGGAGTCGGTTATGACTGGTGGATTATAAGTAAGCTGCTTAAAATTTTGTGAGATGGGTTGTCTTGTGAAATTTTGTGGTGGCAATTGGTAATTTTGTGGATGAAATTGGTAATTTTGTGGTGGAAGTTGGTACCTTTGTGCATTCTTTGTGGTATATAGTGCCAATTGTTTGACGTTGGATTGACGTTATTTTGAAAGGGAGGTCTAACTTGATAATTTTGTCTGAATTGATAGTTTGTTTGCCTAATTTGTGGAATATTTAAATTATTCGGCCAATTATATTGTTTTCTGACGGATAGTCTATTTTTCTGATAATACATATTTTCTTCTATTGTACAAAATTCAAAAGCTTCTGGTAGGGTTTTTGGATCTCTAAATCTTATTATTGATCCTAATGGTTCTCGTAGGTTGGCCAAGAATTGTGATAAGCACATTTCCTTGTACAGTTTCCTTTTTACCTTTACATCATTTTCTTTCAACCTGACTTGATTTATTAAAGCAGTTTGAACTTTTAGTACATTTGTATAATATACTTCTATCGAATTTATTCCTTGTAGAGTAGAATGTAAGTCTCTGATTAGTGACACTTCACTTCTTTTGTCACTGTAATGGGTTATTAAATCTACTTTTAATTTATACCATGTTGTAAATGTCCCATAATTAAATATGTCTTTATTTGCTTGTCCCTTAATTTTATTTCTAATTGCCCTTAAAAAGGCGGTTGGAATTTCTTGGTCTTCTGTCAATAATTCCTTGCAAAGATCTATTATTTCATCTACATTTGAAATGAACTCATGAAGAGTATCTTTGTCGCCGTGAAACTCCGGTAAATCTTTGATTACATCAGGAATTTTGAGAGCAGTGAATAATTTATTCATTTGTTTTAATTGTATTTCTAATTGTTCTTCGATTTGGTGGGTGATATCTACACTATCTAACAATGAATAGTTTGAAACTTGAAATAGCGAAAGGTTAAATGTGTCGTCTGATATTTTATCTGTCGTATTGTTTAATGAATCGTCTATATTGGTCATTAACTTATTATTTCAATTTATTAAATCTTAATTTTTTTTTTCAAGTATGCAATTTAAGTGCAATTCAATTATTTATTTATTAATATTTTCACTTCACTTTCCTTTGAATTTATTTATATATTTTTTTTTTAACTTCAAACAACTTAAAATTAATTTTAGCTAATGTGAGCAATGTTTAGTAGTGAGAAGGGATTTAAATTAAATTTTCTGCACTTACCATGTGATTATAATTAGTGTCGTTACTATCGCGATCTTCATTGCAGTTTTTATATCTTCGTTCGAAAAATCTGGATTTCCTTGTAGAAGTATCTATTCCTGGATCAATCACTTGGTATTCACTAACACTTAAAGTTTTTATTTCACAATTATTTTTGAGTATCACTCACTTTGTTGTTACTTTTAACTTATTTAATCACAATAATCAACTTAATTTTTTTTTTTACACTTTTCTGTACTAATATACAGTAACTACTTCGGCTGCGCCAGTTATGGGTTTTGCGTAAGTGTTTTTAAATTCGCAATCGTGGATTTTAAATAAATAGACCAATAACAAATTTATTTTTATTGAAGTGTTCTTTTTGTGTTTATTCACTAAGATTGATTATAACAATGCTAAGGTTTGAAAATTATATTTGGTTTAAATACTAGTAGCATTCCCTGTGTAAACAGTGGAATGCGAAATTGTTTATTAAGCAAAATATTATGGAAAACAAAATCTTTATCTTCAAATTTACATTATAAGAAATATGAAACAGAAAGAGATTAAATTTATTAATTTATAAAAAGAATATATTTAAAGAAAAAGGTTATATTGATTTCATGACAATCGTTCTTATATTTCCTGCCCTATAATTTAACATACGGATGTTTATTTTAAGCTCTGGTTACATGAGCCCTTAAGTTTGGAAACAATGATGACGTGCCGCTCATGGAATGTAGCTTACTAAAAATAAGGAAAAAAAAATACATTTCAATAAGTACTTTTTTACAAGGTGGGACATATATAATCCTACCGGGTCCCATCTGAAAACGCGATATTTTAAAATGCGATATTTCAAAACGTGATACGGTACAAAACGCGATATGGTACAAAACGGGAATTTAGGATCGGGTTATATCAGTCGGGTGAAGAGGAAATTTAATTTCAGTTTATAGGAATTTAAAAATCGATAGGAGCGATAGTATATAGGATCGGTGTAAATCGGGTCGCTATGCTCCCGTCGCTTCGCAATGCACATTCTGTACCATAACGCGTTTTGAAATATCACGTTTTGTACCATATCTCGTTTCGAATCAGTTTTGTCATATCTCGTTTCGAAATATCGCATTTTAAAATATCGCGTTTCGAGCGGATCCGAATCCCACCATGCAACTAATGCTTTAAATAATATTCGTTGATGTTTCGACTCTTTCCCTCGTATTTCCCATGAAATATTTGGTTTCTATTTTTTTTTATCTTGAGTGAAAGTCCAGATGTTGATTGTGCAATTTTATCAATTAAAGTCTAGGCAACAAACCCTTCAGCACACTGCCTCTTAAAATGTTTCAACTCCATGTTTTCACCCAATTGTTTATATACAATATATGAATTTAACAACAGCTGTATCCAAAAAATAGAACAATACTATATGCGATGCCACCATTTTTTACTACTTCGATCAAGTTGATAACTAGCCAAAAGCTGATTAATTTTATCCACTGCATTCATGTTCATATAATCAATTATTAACGAGAGACAAGCGACTGAAATATTATCTCCATTTTTATCCTTTCTCTGTACTGTTCCCACCTGATTTGGAGCATGATAATTGGATAAAAGATCCTTCGCTATTATCAACCCATTTTGGGGCATTTATTCCTGTGTTACTAATTAGACGTATGCCAGAACGATACACGATAGCCAGAACATATGGTCAAAATTTGGCGTCATTTGGTCCTTTATTCCAGAGAAATGTTGTGTTTTTCATATCTCGACTACAGCGCCACCTACCGGATTCAAAATTTACAGAAACTCGTTTACAGCCAGGACCAACATATGTATGTTCAAAATCTGGAGACAATAGGGCTTGTAGTTTATGAGATTAGCGGTATCGAACATATGCACCAAAGTTTTTATATATTAAGATAATTACGTTAAATAAGCAGCCATATAATTGTCAAAAATTTTAACCAATTGAAACAGATAAAAAGTAAAAAGTTAAAAAGTACCACGAATAATTTTTTTTACTTTTTATGCGGCATTTAAACCGATTTAACCACATATTAACTTCAACTTTTCAAGGTGGGTTAAAATATGTCCCACCATGCATGAAAATCTAAGCAAAAAGTGGGGCAGTTTTTAACCCACCTAACCGTTAAAAGTTAATTACCATTTTTAATTTATTTTAATCACACACTAATTCAAAATCGAAAAATTTCATAATAGGGCAAATCCACGTGGAATCGAATTTTTTCGATATCGAAAAAAAATCGAAATGGAATAATTTCATAATAGCCTCCTTGAACTGATTTTTTCCGAATGCAATATACGATGACCATTTCGTTGAAGAATTTTGTATTTATCTAATACCACCAACGCCAATCAATTTGATGTTCTAGCCTATTTCATGGAAAAAAATCAGGGGTTCGCGAAAAATTATTTAAATGGTCGCCACCACCTCTAACAAATTGTGAGGAGAAGTTGCAAGAGAGTTAATCGACGAAGGCTCCCCAACAAAAAGAAAGGTTTAAAAACAATTTGTTTATCGTATATATTTGTTTATTCGTAGTAAAAATGAAATAACAAAATCGCTGTCAAAACTATTTTCTATTTTTCCCGACATATCGAATTTTCTCGATATCGAAAAAATTCGAAATCGAAAATTTCATAATAGGGCAAACCCACGTCGAACCGAATTTTTTTGAAATCGAAAAAATTCGACATCGAAAAATTTCATATTAGAGCCCCAGTATATGGGTCAAAGAAATCGAGTCGTGTTTGGAGTTAGACACTGTATTGAAGAATTTTGATATGAAGATCTCAAATTACGACTCATGTAATTACAATCTCATTGATTGTGGTGAGATGTTAATTGTCGCAGTATACGTTGACGTTGACGACTTGCTCATTGTTTCCAACGATAAGACGTTGACAGCCGATTTGAATTTAAAATGAAGGACATTAGCGAGGCCAAATTTGTGTTGGGTGGCAGATTGCAGATTATGCGGGACCGCAAGTCGAGAACGGTTTCGATAAATCATAGCCAGTGTTTCATCGTTTTCAAATGGCAATAGTGTGAGTGTACCAGCGGATGCATATCAGAGCTTACTTCCGAAATATCGCCGAAATACCAATTAGATTGTGAATCAATGAAAAATGTGGCTTTTCAAGAAGCAATTGGGAGCGTGTTATTCGCTGCCACCAGATTATCAGTTCCTACCGCGAACTGAACATATTCAATAAATTGACTTATTAAAAAAATGGAAATGGAAGTCGTGCAAGGTTATTGCGAATCAGATTGGGCAAGCGATTCAGTAGATCGACGTTCGACAACAGGATATATTTCCAAACTATATATGTAGCAATTTCATGGGCGGCAGCAACCGACAATTGCTTTGTTGCTTTGTCTATAATAGAGTTTGAATATATTTCTCTGTCTTCGATACCGCAACAGGCAATCTGGTGCCGACAACAAAGGAACAATCCATTTATCGGATCCATTTACTGTGCGAGGATGGTATAGCGAGAAAGGTATAGTTTAATTCGTTTAAGTTCGCAATTCGATAACAAACGAAATATTCCGTCTTTCGTCTTACCACACCGGTCACAGGAAAGGAAGATTCTATTGGAGGTGCTGAACATTGAAAATGGAAGAGCCTTAATTTAAATTTTTAGTTCGCCGCATGTGGCGCTATTCTTTGAATACTTGTTGTTTTGCTTTTTAATGTATAAAGACGCTGTCTCAAGTCTCTCGTTTTTCTGTTTTTATTTAAACCATTTTACATCAAATAATCACACCACGACCCATTACTTAAAGATACCTCAATCTAATGGATTTCGATTAAATTTGAATCGGTTGATTCAAAAGAAATATAAAAATAAAATTTCAACCTAGGATAGTATATCATATTTAAACATATGTGGATCGCAAGATGTGAACATAAAATGACGAACTGTTTTATTTCCGCCATTAATTGCTGCAAATGTAATATGAAAATATCTCAAATAACTGCCACACATGAATTTCCAATCGAAATTACCATACAATAAAGACGCGCGCGATCACATCTTATAAATAATTCTTCGTGTTTATGATTAATTGTCAATTTATTGTTTAAGCAGATTATATAGAAAAGACATAAACCAATCAGCTGAATAACAGTTAGCATGTAAGAAAATAATTGTTTGTTCTTAATATGACAATTTTTTTCTCTTTCAAATTGAGTTTCGTTTTGTTAAGCATTAATTAATCATTAATCACTTGATTACTGATAATTTAATAAATCGAAGAAGAAAAAAATTATTTTCCAAGTCACGCAATTTGTATCGTATAGTTTTTGTAAGCCGGTAACCCACTCGCGTGTCGATTCTCATATATCGAGTCTCCGCCGGTCGACAGATTAACCTGTTTTTCCTCTATAATGTGTAATTCATTATTTCCGAGGTGAGTTGTTGTTGTATTTAATGTAAAAATAATAAGCATACCAACACACAAGCAATATGTTCAATTACCCGTATGCACTAAGGTTAGAGATAATTTACCGATGTGCTGCTTTGTAATGCTAATCAGTATGTGGTGATGATCGCTTAGCCATAATGATTGATGCTAAGACTTAATAATGCTCATAATTGTACATTACCATCATTACAGCAAATTAACATTTAATCGTATTGTTCTAAGGCACGAACATAAAGCAAAGCATAATAAAATATTCATGATTATGATATGATGATGCGGTATTGAATGTGACCATGGCATTAAGAAAATGGTCTAAATCAATCAAAAAGTGTTTTAATTGGTGTGGTAAGAATATGCAGACGGTTTATCTTAATATACAAATTCCGTTGTACGCTTATAGAGCAGCATCGTAAGAAAAGTTTCGAGTAAAAGTATGGATATCAAGGTACTCCGCGTACAAAATTTTTTGTGTGTGGGTGGATAAAGCATCCAATCTATTGCAGCTTATATGACTGGCGCCTTCTTTCTTTTTTATTCATTTTCTTCCAATTTCTCGTTTCTCTCGTTATTTTTATGTCGTTTTAAGATATTAATAAATAATTTAAAACTTACAAAAAAATATTTAAACGGTACATAAAAACTATGTATAAATAATGCCGTGTATATGTTCATCATGAGATATGCTTGTTATAATTATTTGTGAAATGAGAGCGTGGACGCGGGGAATACGCTGACGATTAGGTAAATCTTAATATATTATGCGCTTCATTGCAAATAGATTAGGTGCATTAGATTCTTTTTCTGCATACATCTCTTTGCCAATAATAAACAATGTTTTAGTGCATGGAGGTGGAGAAATATATTTCTTACAACCAAAAGCAGATAAAAAGCCAAAAGGTCTTTTATTTTATGTTGCGTTGTTTTTTTTTTTTTTATTTGTTGCTTTTATAGAAAAAATGTATAACTAGAAGATGAGTAAATAAGAAACTAATAAATTTCTTGCATGTTTGCAACATGCTGGCTAAATATTTAAGAGTTGTATAATTGGAATTTCAACACGAACATGAAAACAACAAAATCTTAATTAATAACGATGATATGATAGATGCATGTGCGGTATTTTTGCTAAATTTACATATCGAAAACTATGCGACAATTAAATCAGCATATGGTAGTAAAAGTGAAGGGTTTGGTATTTGTTAATTTAAGAATTTTAACACAGGTTAGGTTAACAATTCACGTAATTCATAAATGATAAAATGGAAGAATATCGACTTCCCCAGAATCTTACTAAATACTAACGTATATTTTTATTTATATTAGGCTTCAATTGTAGATTCTTTAGCAAAATAGGACTGACACATATAATTTGTTCCATGTAGTGCCGACCCACCGTTCATGTCAATGTATTGGTTGACATGGAGCTTGCAATGTGTAGGTTGTATACTGTAAAAGGTGTGAATGGATGTGTGGTGGGTGCGTGAATGAAAAGGGGGGTATTAACTGACCTTCAAGGGACATTAAATCCGCTAGACAATTAATACTTTCTTAAAAAAAAAAAAAAAAAAAACTCAGATTACAATCAACAATAATTCCAAGGGTACTTGAAACTCTCAACAGCTTCAATGGAAATGCACGACCTGGAGCAATTAACTGCATTACAAAAACTGGAATGGTATACGTTAACGGTGAATGTAAAATACTGCTACCCGAACTAAAATGCATAAGCTTGGTTTTGTCACTTAAAATTATGAAATGGTGGTCAAACCAATTCCTTTGAAAGGTCAGCTGAAATTTTATCGCAAACATCAGTTTGTGAAGACCCGCGGTTACATAAGCTTATATCGTCTGCAAAGGCAACCATAGTGCCTGCCAAATTTGTACTAAAAATTGAATTAATGTATATCAAAAATAACCACCCCAAAATGTGCCGCCGCAAGACGGAACCTTGAGGAACACCAATGTTTAAAACATAAGGTTTGTTCCTATAGTTCCATTCACCTAAACAACATGATTATGATTTGCAAGATACGATTTAAACTAATTATTAATGTTTCCTCTGTAACCGATTTTAGAAACCTTATGCAATAGCAGATTATATAGTCAACCATGTCAAAAGCTTTGTTAATGTCAAATAAAAGCACAGCGCGAGAGTCAGAATTATTTAGCGATGCGTGCACGTCATTTAAAAATTCAATTAAAGCAGACTCCGTGGAAAACCCATTGTGAAAACCGTGCTGGCAACAACAAAACTAGTTGTAGAGCGATGGGCCGGTAATTATTTAAGTCGCATGTGGAACCAACAATTAAAAATATGATATAAAGGAGGACATATAAGTCTAACGGACATTTTAAATAAGTAATTGCTACAACCGAATATATCGTAAGAGTTGCTTGATTTGAAAGTTGCAATGGTTTTAGCAACTTCAAGATCGTCGATTGGATAGAAGAAATAGATTGCTCAACGTTATTGCCGCCATGCTCCATAGAATTCCATTTATTAAATGGAAGACTAGACTTCAAATTTGAGGCAACACTTCCAAAATAATTGCTGCACTCATTGGCAATATCAGAGGTATCAGATAAAAGAACATTGAAGATGAATTAATATAATTATTTAGCTTATCCTTTGACGAATTTTTACTTAATATATCATCGATAGTACTTTTGTCAGAGTGTGGCGACAGATGTGGCGTAGTCCTTTGATAAGGTGTGGCCCAGAGGGTTACTCTTCAAACTACATAAAGATTTACCAAAACATACATAGAGAATCACCGTTAAATATGAAGAAGAATATTCCGAGGTAAAAAAGATTTCGGTAGGAGTCCCGCAGGGTAGTGTTTTGGGACCTATTCTTTACCTGCTCTACACCAGAGATTTACCTCAATTAAACGATGTCACCGTTGCATCATTTGTTGATGATACTGCAGTTCTCGCAGTAGGAGACACTAACGAGGAATCGACACCGCAACTTTAAGAAGCATGTGACAAAATCATAAAATGGACAAAAATGTAGCGTATCGGGCTCAATGAATGGAAATCCACCATGTGCATTTTACTAAACTACAAGTCAGCTACAAACCTGTATTCTTAAGGCTAAAGATCAAGGGATGTTCTAAGGTACCAGGCTCAGATGAAAAGAGCACGTTTAAAAGAAAAAAGATGAACTTAAAATCAAATATCGAAAAATGTTTTGGGTGGTCGGGAAAACATTCGGAATTGTAAGAACGGAAATAAATTGCTATTATATCAACAAGTGCTAAACCCTGTATACACTTACGAAATACAGCTGCACAAAAAAAACCAACACAAAAATAATACAAACTTTTCAAAACAAAGTGCTACGTAGTATAGTTAACGCTCCATGGAACATTAGGAATGATGGCCTTCATAGGGACCTAAATATCCCCGCGGTTCAAGAAGAAATAAAAAAACTTGCAGTAATTCATGGACAACGTATCTACATATCTACACGTAAATGAGGAGCTTCGTGGTATGTTGGACTCTTCACATACAGTAAGACGATTGCAGAGAACGAAATCAATTGATTTAATGGATTAAGGAGACCAGTGTAAAGACTACTTCAATTCAATTCAATTCAATTATTAGTCGTAGTCAACATTCCCGTAAAATTTACATTAATTCTTATACCTAGGTATAACCTTAAACTAAGAATTTTTAAATATATATCAGGTCACAAGCATCATTTTGCAATATTGGCATTGTTAATAAATTAGCAAGTTCGCTGATAATAGTGCTAGATACAGTTTAACCGTTACAATTCAAAAATTGTAGCGTTCCCATCCCTAGGCGCTTGGAGACATGTACCGTCTGGGTAACCGGTCTACTCTAGCGTACTGTTACGTTCTGTTAAGACGTTGTTCAGTTCGGTACAATATTCCCGAAACTGTGGGAGTATTTCGGCACTCAGTAATTTTGGCAGTGGTAATTCATGTATGTTTGAGTAACCAAGCCACTTTCGTTTTAATGACTTGACCGTCGTGACCTCGTGACATTCGAAAAGTATAGGTGGTTTACATCTTCTACTTCCGAGCCGCATAGACATCGACAATGGTTTAGTATTTTAAATCTCTGGAGGTAGGCCTTGAACTTACCATGCCTAGAGATGACTTGACTAATCGAGCTTGTTAGTTGCAGTTTAATTTTTAGACGATTTTTTACGTCTGGAATGAATTACTATAGAGGGATGTCAATCGCGTTCGAGATAAATCGAGATAAAACTTAATTGCCACTAGATGGCATTATAAACTTACATGTTACGTATTAATTGAACGCACTCTATAATAAGTATGAGTTACATCAATATTGCATTGGTGGTAGTACAATCTACCCAAATGTCAATATATCATAACAAACTGGTAAGAAATAGTTACATAATAAATTTACATTTATCTTAACTTAATATTGTTATTTTAGGTATATAATTACATTTGTTGTGTTTTATAGGTAAGTATCTACGTGTTAATAAATATTAGGTGAAATTATAAGTTAATAATTGTGTTACAATATGCGTGACATAATTTGTCTTGTTTACCAAATTGAAGATCAAGTTCAAGGACAAATTATGTTATGTATATTGTTTACATATGATTTGGTTTGATTGAAATAATAATTTAAACTAATTTCTAGGTAATCAAAGATGAAATTATACAATGACAAGGTAAGTATTAATTAATTGCTAATTTCTATTTGTTTTATGTTTATGTGATGTATTCCAGATAAATGTGTTTCAGGAAGAGAATTTCGTACAGGTGAGTATGACTGGACTGAACCGAAGTTTGACTGTTGAAGTTTGACTGAAGACAAATTTATACAAATGCAACAATCTTATTTGATAGATTATGAATTTGTTGAAGATCGTCATTCTTTGTATTTTTCGCCAATTGTTTAATTATGACGTCATGCGATTTGAGCATTTCGGTGATGGAACTTAACATTTGTTTTGTATCTTCATCCATCTTGTCTTGTAATATACAAAAAATGTGCTTGGATTTGATACGTCAATTTATTTATTTATTCTTATTGTTTTGCGTAATCCTCGTCGCCAATTGTTGTGTTCTGTTAATTAATCCCATCTTCGTCGCCAATTGTCTTGTTTGTTAATTAATGGTTTAATAAACACACTTATTTATTTTCTTAATAATTATTACTTTATTTATAAGGATATTGCTAATGCATGACCTCACTCAAGAACGAAGTGCCCTGACATGGTGACCATGACACCTCATGTGCGATAACTATATACTAGGTTGCACCATGATCTTGATAGTTGGTTTATTCAGGGTTGCAACACCTTCTTTGAAAAGCATATATTTTTATCTTATCTGTATGGCATATTTCAATAGGATTTGTTGATAATTTTGCAAGTTCCCAAATAAGCGACGAACCTGTGGTTTTATTAAAATAATACAATTTTGATTTAGTTTTTTGTAATAAAAAATTACCCATATTTTGACCAATCACGAAAATTATTATTATTATTATTATTATTCTCTTTATTTAGAAAAACAGGTTACATACATTAATACAAATCATAAACTATTTCTAATAAAGTTAGAGCTCCTAATAGGTTTTTAGAACCTGTGGGGGAGCATGAAAGAAAAAAATCATGAAATTTAGGTTGCCAAAAGTGTACAAATAAAAATAATAAATTAAAAACTATCATAAAAGAATAAATAAATAATACATACAATAAAATTAAAATTCCAGCTCATATTTAGTGAATACAATACAAAAAAAAAAATTAGAAGTAGGTTTCAATGTTGTCTATATTAATCAGCCAATGTCGAATCATTTTATCAAAATAGTGTTTGCGGCCAATCGGAATGAATTTCAACTCTATTGGTAATTTGTGAAACCAATACAATCCCATATAAAAGTAAGACCTTCTGAACCTTTCATTATTACAACGTAAACCGGCAAAGTTGTTCGGATTCCTTAAAGTATACGTGTGATGAATACGACTATGGAAACTGGAACTCCGAACAAAAAACATCTTTAATACCTTATAAACATAGAGATATCTTAAAGGTAATAATTTCAAATCTCGAAATAAGGGAATTGTTGGAGTTGTTAAAGGCCGACAATAAATCAATTTAATAATCCGTTTTTGTGAAATGTATAGGTCCTCTATATTGAAAAAATAAATCCCACCCCAGCTTGATATACCACACATAATAATAGATTCAACTAGTGCATGATATAGAACTCGCAGTGTTGACGGTGGGCATAATTGCTTCAGATGGTAGAATTTATAAGCCGCAGTAATAACATTTTTTCTGACAATGGTGAGATGAGAATTCCATTTCAACTGCGAATCGATGGTAACTCCTAAGTACTTAAACTCATTTAAGAGGGAAATTTCAAAGCACTGCGATGAACATGAGTGTCCAGAGCAAAACGGAACATGATACAAAACCTTAGAATTGGGAGATGCGGCCTGACCAAAAAACATTACTCTGGATTTATTACTAAGAGCCAGGCGATGGTAGTAAAACCAATTACCAAGATTCACTAAGTCTGTGCAAACTAGGTTCTGTAATTCCGAATGGTTTGCTGAAGTGTAACTTAATGCTAAATCGTCCGCAAATGCAGTGGTGTGCCCCAGAAGATCGATGTCGAATATAGAATTTATGTAGATTAAGAATAGAATAGGTCCTAATACTGATCCCTGCGGAACGCCGCAATTTAAGTAACCAGGTTCACTAAATTTATCATTTATTTTAACAATTTGGCTTCGATTGTTGAAATAACTAACAAACCAGTCAAAAACTTTACCTCTGATACCTATATTTAATAATTTGTTTGCAAGAACCTCGTGATCCACCGTGTCAAACGCTTTTGCAATGTCTAAAAATAACGAAGCGGATTTTTGCGAATTGTTAAAAGCCGAGTAAACATAATGAGGTGATGTAGTAGTGCTTCTTCAGAGGATCTTCCTGCTAAGAAACCAAATTGACTACGGCTAAAAAAATTGATTTTCTCCAGATAACCGAGCAATCTACGTTTTATTATTTTCTCAAATAGTTTGGAGAAGGAACTTAGCAACGAAATAGGTCGATAATTATTTAGTAATAGTACATCACCTTTCTTATGAATTGGAATTACAAGGGCTGATTTGAAAACATCTGGAAATACACCACTTTCTAGGCTGAAATTGAAGAGGTAAGCTAAAACATCTACTAGATACCACACGCAATTTTTTAAGATTAGGTTGTCGATTCCGTCAATTCCACAAGAGTGTTTATTTTTCAAACTACTAATCTCTTTTATAATCTCTCTGGCGCTAATCGAATCAAACACAGTGATTCGGTTTTTGTCTTTATTTGTTCCCACAACTTCATCAATAGCCTTCCATGTGGGTTTAGAACTATTTTTAACATACTCAAATTTCTTCTTGTAAAATGAATTTTTGACAATTTTAATTCTAGCATTTACTTCCTTGGAGAGTTTCTTGACAAATTTTTCTAAACGTGCATTAGTGGGATTATGGCGTAATTTTCTAGAGAATTTTTTTAATTTATGAACCTTCAAAAGGAGATAAGAATTCATCCACGGTTTCAGTTTTTTTAATGTAGGGGCAGAAGATTCGACCTTAGATTCACGAATGTGCGATTTCAGAATAAATAAGAACCTATCAAAAGCGATATTGCAGTTATTCTCACCATAAACAGTCGCCCAACTTTCAGATTGTAGTCGAGCATTCAGACGGCTATAGTCAACTCTCGAAAAATTAGCAGCTACACTATTTTGAAGCACAGGGATCTGAGATGCAAAAATGTTTAGCTTTATTAAGTTGTGGTCAGATAGATGAATCGGTGTGTTTTCCACAGTAAAAATAAACGAATTTGTTGATTTGATGAACACATGATCAAGACAAGATGAATGTCTAGTAGCTTCATTTAAAAGACTTAGAAATCCGTGGGAGGCTAACATGGTAAGATAACTATAGCATTCATTGATATTAAGTAAATTAATGTTGATGTCTCCCAGAATAACTATGTTATTATTATTAATTGATAGAAGTAACTCCTCAATATCGACACAAAACGCGTTTACCGGTTTATTACAAAATCTATAAATGCAGATAAAGGTCCAATCATGACGCCCCAAGGTAACATTTAAAATTAAAGCATCAGCTGTGGTCCAGTTGTAACAATGAAAAGAAGATACAGTTAAATTTTGATTGATAAACACGCCAACATCACCAGATCTATAATCATCATTACAGCAAGCAATGAAATTATAATTTGGCAGTCTGTAATATGAAGATTCGTGTGAGTAAATCCAGATTTCCGAAACAAATATTAATAGTGGTTGCACTTTTAAACTAGATAAATAAGCACTGAAAATGTCGAAGTTTGCTCTCAAACTTTGAATGTTTTGGTGAATTACACTACTCATAATATAAGACTAACAATTCAATATGCATACAACAAATACCGAAAAACAAATTTTGAAGAGTGAGAGCAAAGTACAACATTTTCAATACAGCCAGATAAATCACAACAACGAGTAATCTATTCCAAGTAAATTTCAAAATATTCCGACTAATTATAAATAAATTTGAAAATGTTAAAAAAATAAGTTTTAAGTTTTTTGAGTAAATCACTAAAAAATAACTCAAACAGTGTTTAAACATCATCCAAATCATAACAAACACTACCACCATAAAAAAAATAATTACCGGAATCAAAACAGCTGACTGATTAATATAAACAAATATTATAAAGAGTTAAGCTGGAATATGGAAAAAATATATAAAAAACAAATATGAGCTAATAAAGGTAAGATAAAAAAACTACTTAACGTTACATTATTTAATTCTAGATACCGAAGCAGCAACCGCTTTATCCAATTGCTAGTGTATGATGTTCTGGATACGAAAAATATCGTTCATGGAGTGAATACGATAGACGTCAGAATCAGCCGATTTCTTTAGGTAAATTTGTCCGGTTTTGCACCATAAATATTTAAAGTTTGATGACAGTTTTATGTTTTTAGCCTCATGATACAGCTGTGATTGGAATTTTGAAAGGCGGTGCATTATATGGATTTGATGCTCCCGGTGGTTTTGCGGCAAGATGATATCCAGATCTTTAGTGTAAAGTGTTTTAATTTTGCGCATTTGCGTTAAAACTCTTTGTTGTAGATCGATGGATTTTAGTTTTACAATAAAGAAGTTGTGACGAGTTACATAATTGTTGGTTTTATAGTGTGTGTGGTTTTGCTAACGTTTCTACGAATGGGTTCGATCGATAAAATGTCATCCGGTTGAATGGAATTTTCGACTTTACTAATAGTGTTGAAAATCATTCCACTAATGTCAACATGTTCCATCGGCAAGCCACTGATTGTAATGCTTGAAGCGTTTAGCATTTGAGCTGGTTTGTCATAATCAGCCTCCTTTTGATGTAATTTTGCAGAGTGGATACTAAACTGGTCTTCTAGATGTTTAAGTTTCGAAGTGAGAGCATCGTTCGCAGCTTGGAGAGTATGTACTGCGTCTTTAACTTTGTCCAGAGCAGATAGTTTCTTTTTCATTCGTTTTAATTGAATCATAATATCGGCTAGACTCACGTTCACATCACATTCAGAGTCCGACATTTCGTTGTCAATCACAGATTGACTGGATTGTAGACGACAGCTTTCACATAACCAATTGACAGTTCGATTATTAATATCACTTAACAATTCCTGTGAGATACAAGCGCACTTAACATGGTAGAAATTTTCACAAGGACCGCTACATTTAATACCAGGAAGTCGTCCTTTTTTTGTGAAATTGGCACCACACGAGCGGCAGGTTACGGTCATTGTTTTACAAAGGCGCGAAATTGATTGACAATAAAATGGTTGACGATGTTGTACTTTGCTATGAAGATGTGAATCACGCACGAATAAATTAACAAATCCCTTATATTTTTGGTGAACCATATTTTAAATATGACTTAATGATTTTATTAATATAAAAATTAAAGCAAAAATTAGGTAAATTTAATTATTTTATTTATTTTTATTATTTTATTATTTTAGACGTATTTTAGATGTTTACACTTTGACAACTGTTTGCTTTATGAAAATGTGAGCAATCCTCAGCTAACGAAATTTGATGAAACACTATGGTGATGATGGAATGATTTTCTTCCAATGTGACACCCGGGAATTTTTTCCTTCAAATTTTCATTAATTATTTATTGTTTAATCGTGAAAACTAGTGAAATTCCTGAAAAACGATTCCATTCATCTTTTTATCAATATAGGTATTTAGATGGGGTGCTACTATTACTGGCAAACGAACCTCTTAATTTTAGTAAACTAGCTTGCATAAGAAACAATTAACATATATTTTGAGACTTCAATAATTATCTGATTGATAGCAATAATTCGTTTTTATTTTCAAGCCATTATGAATTGGGCGGCAAAGCAGAGCGCTCACAAAACTATCACTGTACAATTTATTGTCACGTTTTTTTTGTTAAATTATATCAATAAAAAGTGTATTCCCGAAATGTTATAAGAACCAAAAAATTGTTTGATCTTTTTCTTCTTTTAACTGTATCGAGATTTTAATGCAACATAAATATTAACATATGTCTTTTTGGTTTCTTATTTTATTCTTGTGTTTTATATTTTCGGTTAAACATACAACAACAAAATAACAAACCGTACATGAAAATTACAAATATAAGAATTTCACGTGTGGGTGTTATTTATTTGATAAATATGTTATAATAAACTTCTTATCCTTTTCTTATGTGCGTATCTATACAGAAAGGTACCTACAACATTTAATTTTCACATACAATCGAAATGCATTTATGCAACTAAAAATTATTATTTTTTATTTTTATTAATGAAAATCAATAATTTACCAATATTGGAAAACAATAATAAAAATGTTATCTACTTTTGCTGAGAATGAATTGGTGAAATTAAATTGGAAATGCACCCACGCCTCAATATATAGAGATCTTTATACTGTTGCGCGGTTTGAAATTGTTTTTGATTCTGATTTTGGAAGCGAAACAAACGACGAGGTGTACCGTATATAAGTGATATGGCTTGTATGTACTTTATCAGTATTCTTTATGGGGGTATATGTCGTTATATGCAGATTGTATTCATTAATCAATATCGTTCGATATTTTACAAGTTATCCACTTCACATATATAGAGACAATATACTTATCAAAACATCAGCCATACAAAACCCATTACTGCATACCGATCGATTGACTTTATATTATGTATAGTAATGTTATACATCCTCCTTCACATTCTTTGCATTTAAATGTAAAGACAAGCACAAATAAATCAGCATCCGTGCGCGGCTGTACTACACACAATTAGAGGTGATATTTCAACATAAAACCTATTAATGCTAATAAATATCACCGGGAACACAGAAACTACTCGTATTTGTAATGTACACATATCCAAAATGCATGTGACACTTGAAAAGGATTAACATTAAATATAAAACCATAAATGGCTCCTTAAGTCAAACGATTTTATATTATTCTGTTATTTATCTTTGACTCACATTCAAGATGCAACACAATAGGGTAGTTAAATATAAATCTCGGACAAATCTTAGTGTATCCAATGCTCGACCATGCATTACAACACCCAGTCAACTTCTTAAAAGTGACGATTTATAAATTTATTTGTCTTGTGTTGTAAATGCAGCGTTTTTTTGTTCTGTATTCAGAACGACAAATAAATGACACAAACACACACAAATTGAAATGACAGTGCATAAATTGTATTCACAATGTATAGTGAAATATAAACGAGTACATAATAGTGAGAAAATGTTGTTTTATTTAATCTGTCAGTCGCGCGCAGCCAAGATATCAAACATCATCTTAGAATCATTTATCAAAATTGATAAAAATTGACTTCTTGAAATAAAATCGTGACCAAACGTTGTTTCTATATACACTCGTAATATACGAGTTATATATGAGTTGACAATATATATTAATTTTTTGTGGGAGATTGGTGCCGGCCCACGCGCACAATTTTATTGCTTTATAATTTAAAAATTTTTGGATGTCATATTTTCGAACTATCATATAATTCGTATGCAAATTAAATTGTGGTGAAATATAGCTGATCGACTCATAAGTTAGATATTTCATTTTGATAAGTGATATCTGTATGGAGTGTATATTGTATTTACAAAGAAGCAGATGATAAAAATTCAAATCTTGAAATTGATACGGATGAAATTTACGGCGGCAATTTTAGGCATCATTACATTGACGAAAATGGTAAAATTATTACCAATAACATGTCTAGTCAACTTGGATTGCGACTTGAGTTACCTTGATATAAGAAAATCAATTAATGTTTTAAGACAGTCCAGTACATTGTCACACCCTATTTAGGAAGGTCTGACTAACTATTATTTTAGGTTTGACATGTTAGGATCTCCTTAAATAGTAGATGTTTCGGGAACGGCTAAGCGTCAAAATTAAAGTACTCTTGGAAAAAAAATAGTGAATAGTGGAGAGTAGATAGTTTTAAATTGGTGGTAGGTGGTTGTGATTAGGTGGGTGGATGCTGGGTAAGTGGGTGGTAGGTTACTGATAAGTAAGTGTAAAGTCGTAAAATCATAAATCATTCGCACCAATTTAAAATTTGCAGACGAAAAGTGAAAATGCGAAAATAGAAAACGCTCAGCAAGCATAGTACACAGCAAGACAATGAATGTAGCTGGGTTTGAAATAATTTGTCAAATATCCAAAAAGTTAAATAACTACTATTCGACTAAATTTAACATCAAGTTTTATTGCTTACATTTTTACATTTCGTAGACTTCGCGGAAAACGATGTTTCGAGTGAAATGACGTTCATCTCGCTCGTTCAACGTACAGCTGTCCATGCGAAAAAACTGCTGTCTGTAGATCAATTCCGACATGATCGCAAGTTTGACCTTGCGATTTGTTGATTGGAAAGTGACGTCGCACAATATCTCCACGATTGCATTCTGATAAAATTTCAGCTGTTATATAAAGTTTCGGTGCAGCTTCTTAACAATCATTTGAGTGCCATTGCACATTCATTTTTTTGGGTTTAAATTTCTCAGCATCATTATAATTACTCCAGGCGTCAGAAGTAAAACGGTATATACTTTTGTACATCATTTGTATCCTCTGAGATCACCGAATCAGCATTGTAATACATTTCAGCTTGTCCTGGCATCTTGTCGATAATCTTACGATTCATCCTAAGAGTCTGTTGATTGGTCGGTGCAACAATGACGCGTTTTGCCAACTCATGCACAGATATTTTAGAAATTTGTGTGCCAAAATACTTTTAACCAGATTTCCAGTTTCATATTTGCTGAGGAATTTGAACTGTGTAGTCATTGTTGATACCTTTGATAAGAGGATGATGTGACAATTGAAGAAAGTTTTTCCACAGATTGCTCGATTTTATATAGCAGTCGATGATGTCAGCTTGCATTCCGCTCACAACAACTGGAAGTGTCTGTTGAAAGTCTCCACCAACAACAAAAACCTTTCCGCTCAAAGGCATTTCGCAACCCATTATTTCACGCAAAAGCTTTTCAATGCAGCGGAGTCCGTGCTTTGTCAGCATTGAAATCTCATTGACAATAGTAAGTAAGTAATTCCTCGCAAAATGTTTGCTTCGGGTGATTTCAATCGCATCGCAGAGAAAGCAGTGTCAATCTGCGGTACTGATAATTTAAATCCGCTGTGAACTATTCGACCACCCTTCAACAAAGTAGCTGCAATTCCCGTTGTTGCAAATGGAGCAACAATTTTTCCTTTTCCCCGCGATGAAGGCCATCAGTGTTTCGTATAGGAACGTTTTGTCAGATCCTACTGGTTCATCAAGATAGAAACTTCGGCTGGAAACATTTTCAATATCCACTGCAGCAGTTATTTTATGAAATGCATCCAACTGTTTTTCGTTTAGCAGTTGAATTTGTAATTCAGCTTCTTCGATGCTGTATAAGAATTTTGTTGATATCGTGGAGAGCCAATTTTTTTGCTACATATTTTCAATATAGTGTCGGCTGTAATCGAGAGTCATGTCATCTGCATAGTTCATCCAGAGATCAAGAGGTTTAGAAGGTTGACAAAAGCAACAAATATAAGCGAAGGTCTCTCGAAGCTGTCTTGGCATGTGAAAGACTGCTGCTTCTATTAATCAGTAATCCCATTCATCATCGTTTACCAGGAGGCCCCGTGCAGCTCCAGCTTCTTTGAAGGTTTTGTAAATAACAACATGTGTGAATGTTCGTACAAAATCAAAGCTGGTGGCACCTCGAATATGTAGCAAAAGCAGCGGCAGGAAGAAACGCTCCTCATCTCTTAAGCTTACTGTATAAATTCGTGTAATAACCTTCTCTCCACCTCTTTGACGAAGTTGCCATTTACCGCGTACGTAAACGTAATGGTGAGGAATGTCAGTATATAGGAAATGACGTGCGTTTTGATCATTGAAGTTGAGCTGAAACCATGACTCGAGCTTCGTTCGGCCAGTTTGTACTGCAAGCAACGCTTCATTTTCATCACCTGCTTCGAATGTGATTATTTGGTGATACCTTTGGTGCACAAAAAAACGCATCACGGCATAAGATCGATCATGCATTTTCGACTCGATAAAGAATAATTTGATAAATAAAAAACTCAGGGACTTAATAAAGCAAACTTATGGCCAACTCACATAGCGTTACGCAGGCAGGCAGTCAGGTTGGGCTAATATACGAGGGTATATCAAAAAGTCTTGCAATATCATATGAAAAAAAAGAGTGAGTGAGACAACAATATATTTTTCAAAACCATTTTTTGTCGCGATGAAACTTCTAGAAGAACATTTCGATGTAATTTTTACAGTTCGTTTGTTTTTGTCAATTTAGTAAAACGTGTTTTGAATTTTTCTTAAAATGAATGAAATTGAATATCGCGCCGTTATTAAATTTTTCTGTAAAGATGGACGAAATGCAATTTATATATTCAACTACATATCAAAAGTTTACGGCGAATCTGCACCATCATATGCCACAGTAACAAGGTGGGTAAAATTATTCAAAAGTGGTCGGGAGTCATTAGAAGACGACAACCGCTCGGGTCGGCCAGCAGATGCTATTAGCCATGAAAACGTAATTTTGGCCGAATCTGTTGTATTGGAGGACTGGCGTATTTCTGTTCCGCGGTTAGCGTGGAGACTTTCTCTTTCATACGGTACCACATATACTATATTACATGACCACCTTCACATGTCGAAAGTAAGTGCGCGATGGGTTCCCCGTTTGTTGAATGCAGAACAAAAAAAAATGCGTGTTCAAACTTCAAAGGCGATTTTAGATATGTACCAAGAAGATCCAGAAAATTTCTTGGATAACATAATAACAGGCGATGAAACATGGCTTCATCACTGGGATCCGGAATCTAAACAAGAATCGATGCAATGGATTAAACGTAGTGAACCACCACCAAAGAAATTCAAAACTCAACCGTCTGCTGGTAAGGTTTTGGCAACAATTTTTTGGGATGCTGAAGGAATTTTGATAATCGATTATATGCCACCGAAAACCACAATCACAGGCATATATTACGCAGAGGTTTTGCGAAAATTGAAAAAAGCGATCCGGGAAAAACGGCCAAGGAAAGTTAGGAAAAAAATCTTGCTTCTTCACGACAATGCACCAGTGCACAAGGCTAATATTGCTCAAGCTGCATTAAAAGTCTGCGGCTTCGTGGAAATTCCGCATCCACCGTACAGTCCAGACTTGGCACCCAGTGACTACTTTCTGTTTCCCAATTTGAAAAAAACACTAAGGGGCCGGAAATTTTCCAGTGACCATGAAGTACAGTCTGTTGTAAATGAATATTTCATGGAGCAAAAGAAATCTTTTTTTTTAGAGGGTTTAGGCAAGTTAATTGATCGATGTGACAAATGTATAAACCTTAAAGGAGATTATGTCGAAAAATAAAAATATTGCTGTCTCGCTCACTCTTTTTTTTCATATGATATTGCAAGACTTTTTGATTTGCCCTCGTATATATATATATATATATAAAATAATAAAAATTGTACCAAAACGTGCTGCCAATATACGACTCAACAATATTGGAGTGAAATAATGTAAGTACTTTCGAACACAAGATCTTCTATTCAAAATTTTTTGACGAAAACCCGTTAGACAAAAACCCGTTAAAAAAAGACTTTTAGGTTACAAAACGGTTCGACAACCTTTAAGTTGGTTAACGATTATATTAACGGTATAAGTCTGATAATGTTTTTCGGAATTTGGACAATTTCGCTGTCAATAAGATAAATTAAATAAATAAATTGAATTCGAATAAAATAAAAGTGCCGTGCTTTTTTATTAGCGCCCGACAGATTTATCCGGACCACCAATTTTCTATGTCAAAACGTATATTTAGCCCGCTATTTTTGCATATAATTAATTAATTTAACTTCTTTTTTCATTCAACTGTTTAGTTAAAAATTGATACAAAAACATTTTGCTCGTGCTATTTATCGGGCGCTGCTATCGGGAGCCGCTATTCATTTCGAAGGGAAATTTGAAGAGGCCTTTGTTTAGTAGAACCCTTAATGCACGATTTACATGTTCCAATTTTTTTTCCCAGTAAAAAATGAAGGGTTAAGTATATTACGATTTTCGTTTGCGAGAGGAGCACGAAACAAATTCCAGTAAAATAAAATTGGACTTTTTTCTTTTCAATTTGAGCAAATGTTGTTTACATATGGTTGACTCTTTTTAACTAGTAGCTTTTTGTTATTTGCGTGCAGCTCTATTTTTCAGTAAAAAATTTGCTGGGAAAAAAAATTGGAACATGTAAATCGTGCATAAACCAATAAGCAAACATCATTCTCATTTACAAATTTTGGCGTAATGTCAGTTTCGAGAAAACTTTATACGAAATTGTTCAGTTTTTTAGTAAAGAGTGGTTTTTGTTCAAAAAATTGAAGGAAACCACGAAAAAATAAACAAGTAACAAACAACAATAAACACAAATGTAGGTCTGTCATTCGACTGCATGAAGTTAAGTACAATTTTTTTTATTGGTAGCGACACCAGTTAATAATAGCTGCACTTTCAGTAGAAATTTCCCATTCGGTGCCGGATAGTGCTCGAATAATAAAACACGGCTTTTGTTATAACTTGAAAGTTGGAAGGGACAATTTATATTTAAAAACTATGCAATGTGTCCTTCCTTATACATTAAAACATGTGGCAAAAAGCGTCGAATTATATATTTATGCAGCTGAGACAATAGCCGTGTTTTATCATTGGAGCACTATCCGAAGTCGAAGGGAAATTTTTTACTGAAACTGCAGTTACGCAGGTGTCGCTATATTAATCAAAAATCTAAAATTAAATTGTACTTAACTTGATGCAGTCGAATGACAGTTCTACTTTTGTGTTTATGTTGCTTGAAAAAAAATTCTCAAACATTTTAACCCTTTGAAAACCGAACCCAAACCTTTATAAGAATTAAATAAATTATGTTGGTACTTCACTAATTGAAGGGCGCTGAAGTCAAATCCGTTGACCAAATTGACCTCCGGTGAACGGTTCCGGCGCCAGCTTCTGTCAACATATGTTGACAATCTGACTCATCGGTTGTAATAATCAAACAAGTTTGAATGTATTTACTCCATATGTTTTTTGAATTATTTAAATATATTTTATAAATTCACTAATGTATAAGTGTTTTATAGTAATTTATAAGTATATCTAACCATAGCTAGGTTATAATTTATTTACTTCATTTCAATATTTGATAGATTTAATCAGTGCCTATGTATGTGTATACGGCCGTCTTTCATTATATACGGTTTGTATGTATGCAGGCCCAAATATCGTAAACACGAAAAAACACTTTCATACGAATGCTATGAAAATTTTCTGTTCAATTTTTTATTTTTGACTTTATTTATCTATATCTCGTAATTGCAGCAGAAAATTAAATTTTCATTCCCCTGAGCACGAACTTTGATTATTTATCATTGATTTTGGTAAATTACTTTTTAATTTTAAGGTAGATTTCATTTAGAATTTTACGATTTTCCGGTATGATACCTTTTATTTGTTGAACGTCGTATAACAGACGATTCAAAGTTTGTGTGTATGCAAGAAGAGTATTCATCAATCAACAAATTATAGAAAAAAATTGAATGTCAGTGTAGTGTATTTCATTTATATAGTAACAAGTGAAAATCGTCGTATTTGTTAAAAAATATGTAGATATTTAGTTGTAATTACTTAATTGTAATTTATTAATAAATATTTTCGTTATTTTCATAATTATATTTTCATTTACACGTCACAATCACAAGGTAAGATATCATATACTGTTAAAGTTAGCCGAAAGTTTCCAGCCGAAAGATAATGCAGATAGTGTCTTGAATACAGCAAAAATCAGTCATAAACTAGAATTTAGGATGAATTTAGGATCGGGTTATATCCTTTGGGTGAAGGAGAAATTATTTCTGTTTATAGGAATTTAAAAATCGATAGGAGCGAGAGTATACAGAGAGTTTAATTTTCTGTTGAAACAGTCAAGACACTATCTGCATTATCTTTCGGCTGGCAACTTTCGGCTAACTTTAACAAGGTGATATCATATCGTAATTAATATTAAAATAAACCATTTAAGGTTATTATTCATAAATTTTATATGGACATTGTATTTTTTGCTCATGTATTTTTTTTTGTTTTCTTTAGGCAAGATCCAACGCGAAAAGTTCTTGAATTGTTATGCGGTATTACATATGCCCTCCCGTAAGGTGAGCTATAATAAAAGTGATAGAATTATAAATAAAATTTGTGATGCAGGATTTTAGTGTAAATATTTTTTTAATTTTTTTCTTATTTCCAGTTGGAATCGATGAGTGATGTCGTAGTGCATTTTGGCGATCCTCCGCGTCTAGTTTTGGCTATTTTAAGTGGTGCTAAAGTTACCGACAAATTTCAGCCCATCGATGATAATCTTTTGCATACGGTTAATGAGATGATTTTCAGGGAGGAATGAAATTTACATGCCTTGTAATTTTAAATAACATGGAAATTGGTGATTCACTATTTGATACTGAAGGTTCAAAAATTGGGCAACAACTTGGTAGATAAGGCAAAAAATAATGTTCAGTTACAGTTGTCGGTTGATTTCGTCACTTGCAATAAATAGTACTAATAATAATTACTAACCAGTAGCCCAGAAGTTAAATCATTTAGGACAAGTTTAGGTAAACTTGACGATGTTTATGTGATGGATTTGGTAATGCACATCGGGCTCACAGTTCAATGATGGGGGAAGGAATTGAAACATACATTGCCGTTCTTTTTTTGAGCAAAGAATCGAAATATCTCTCACGCACTTTGGTGAGCCTCCGCGTCTTTTTTTGGCTATTTTAAGTAGTGCTAAAGTTGCCATCAAATTTCAGCCCATCGATAATCTTTTGGACAAGATTAATGAGAAGACTTTTGAGGGAGGAATGATATTCACATGCCTTAAAGTTTTAAATGAATTGGAAATTGGTGATTCACTGTTTGATGCCGAAGGTTCAAAAATGTGCAACAACTCGGTAGATAAGGCAAAAAATAATGTTCAGTTACAGTTGTCGGTCAATTTCGTCACTTGCAACAAATTTGCCGCAGACTCAGAAGCAGGAAGTGCTACCGTCGAAGGTGGTATTCCATTAGGCTCATTAGGTCTTGATATTGAACCAAAAGAAGCTTTCGCCGCACCAATTGCACGCTCTAAAATTATTGCTTAGAATGGAGCCCCCAGGCTTTTTCGAGCTTGGAAGTTTCTTAAAAGGTACAAAATCATTTATGGATAGCGAGTGCTATTTCCATTGGAGGAGGGGACACAGCTTCATGTTGTGCCAAGTGGGGCGTTGAACCGAAAGTATAATGTAATGTTTTAGAACGCACATCACCATTAAATAAAGCGTTAAAATTTACACATTTTTAATTATTTTAGATTTCTTAGTTCCAGCATAGAACTTTTATTATTGTACTCGAAAAATAAATGATAAAGCAAAAAAATTTGAAATTTTAAGTATTTTATTTAAAGCAAAAATATATTAATCATGGTGTTTTGTTTCGATAGGTTTCTTGTTTCCATGTCAATGTACTATCTAGATTCTAAATTGATGTTATTTAGGTTAACCGAAAGACAGGTTTGTCACGGAGGATGACATGAAATATTTACTGATTTCTGCTCATTTGCCCCAATTTTTCATTGGGAAAATTGCTTAGCTATTTCTACTTGACGTTTTTAAGGATTTTCAAGGGTAGGTAATAATGGTGTATCAACTGAAAATGTTAGGTGGGTCTACTGTATAAATTAAATATAACACTGGACCCAGTCTGCGCCTCATGGAAATTAAAATTTTGTATTTTCCAATTTGAAATGCCAATTAGAATAATATTTTCTTGTTAAAAAATATTTGAATTCTTATTAAGTGACAGCTCTTGGCGGGATAACGTTGTTGGTAAGTCTTTCTGCAATATTCGCCCCAATTACCATAGTCGCATCACATCATATTTTGTGACTATAGTCACATCGCTTACTTTTTCTATTCTTATAGTCGCAACTTACGCCTATTGTCGTTTTATTATTTTTAATTTATGTGATAAAGTGTGATATAATTAAATATATTTACAGAAATATATAAATAAATATAATTGTTAATAAAATAAATTATTCGAATTCAAAATTGATAGGTTATTTCCATATAATTTCATTGTAATTGAAATCCGGTTTTTCTTGCTTATAAATATAAGTACAAACATATATTTAAAATTATATTTCTCTAAATATATTTTAAGGGTTTGATAATTGTGTGATATTTTGTAACTGTCAAAATGCCTAACCATTGTTGTGTACCCGAGTGCAAGTCCAATTATTCTACCAGCTTTAAAGAAGAGGGATTTGTTTCTACTTTTAAATTTCCTATTTCCGAACCCCGAAGACAGGCTTGGTTAAACGCGATACCTCGTGTAGATTATGTTCCCAATAAAATTCTTTCGTATGTATTAAGCATTTTAACGTAAATGAAATTTCTTTAGGAAAACCGAACTGACCTGAACTTTAACAGATTTTTTGTAATCTATTAAAATTATTTTAGAAATCATTGAACTTTTTAGTGTTCGACGTTACTGCTACAATAAATTAAATTTACTATTATTACAGTTGGGTGGAACTCTAAAAGGGCGGCACTATAGTTTCATAGTACAAATCGAGGAGATATCCCAATTCGCAGTTCCACACTGTTGATCCGGCAAACTGCATGAACTTGAACCAGACAGCAAGAACAACTGACAAACATTCAAAGATCTATATTTTACTCTTCCCGTTTCCAATGTTAAAAGGAATGAAAAAGGATCTCTGTATAGCATTAATTTCACTAGGCATCTAAAATTGTTGTTGTGTTTAATGAATTTCAGTAAAAGATGAGACATGTTAATAAAATACAGTTAATAAAATAAAAGTTTACTATTTTTTTGCCTGTACATTTTTTTAAATAAAAGCAAATATATTTATTAATGTTTACAGATCGTTTAATTAATATTTGGAATTATGTATGAAAAACAATAAATGTCAAATGTCCGCCTCTACTGGCCTTACACATGCGGGCTCGTTTGATTAGATTTTTCATCTCTTTTTCACACATTTTACTCTGTATCATGTTAATTTCTGCTCTAATGTTCAGTTTAAGTTGTTCAATATTTTCTGGTTTATTTGCATAAACCTTACTTTTAAGATAATTAAAAGTATTCGGGAGTCCAATTCACATCACCAACTCTCGAAATTAACTGTTGTGGAAACACTTCTCGTAACTATTCCATGCTTTTTCTGGCAGTTCAATGACTCCTCCAACCCAAATTGCACACCATACCGTCACTTTCAAAGGATGTAATGGTGATTGATGAATTATTTGTGGATTATCTACTATGGCCAGAACAAGCTGTTTCGAAAATGAGCTTCGTCACTCATAAATAATTTATCACAAAATTGGCTTGTCATTTTCAAGCAACAGCATCTAATTTGCATAAGTACGGCACCACAAAAAATCTCCTGGTAGCAGCTTTTAATTGAATTTTATCCGGTAATAAATCCAAGTCTTTATGCAAAAATAGTTAGCGTTGATCTTTGAATTACAAGTTCTTGCGCACGGTGTTCGATTGATGTCGTTGGATTATCTCGTACAGTGTCACGTACAGCATCAATATTTTCTGGCGTCTGACAATACGTTGTTGCACAAACTTTGGCTTATTTGCCACAGTCCCTCTTTTTTTTAAATTCTTAGATTCGGTAAATTGTAGGCTTTGAAAGGCACCATATTTCTTCCGTAACTTTCACATATTTTTCTTAATGTTAATGTGATGAATTGTGTAAAAGATTTCCACTTTTATAAATTTTTTACGTGTGTACTTCACGACTGTCAAGTATGAAGTGTCAATATTAATATATATTCGAATATTCGCCTAATTGACAGCTAAAACACAATTTTAAACCTTTTTGATGGACACCTTGTACTATGCAAAGTAGTAAAAACTGTAGTAGCGGCACTAAGTTTAATATATAATTCATTTTAATTTTGAGCTGAATTTTGCTATTCGATTGTAGACACCTAATGATGTGCGGCACAGTACAAAACAATTCTAAACTACTACCAAAAAGGATAAAGGTGCGATGGATGTTGAATGTCGAATTTTGCTTTATTTTACGTATAGTAAAATAAAGTATGGTACTCTTGAAAACTTTTGCCGCGCGATTTTTTGCAGATTTACCATTCGCCATATCTCTCTCTCTCTAGCTTTCATATCCCCGAAGTAAAAGAAAAAAGTTATTTTTAAAAAGTCCCTGTGTGTCCCACTCCCTCTGACTGCCCCCCATGCTGTATAAGATAGCGGAATTTTGACAGCGGAAAATAAGAGATTGCGCTAATCGCCGCAAGTGGCAGCACTATCACTAAAGAGAAATAATTTTGTTATGTAATTACCAGCGGAAATTTTTCATTCATTATGTACCACTTTTTTCACTAAATAAAATATCCCAGCGGAATAAAATATTAAAAGTGAACCTTAAAATGGCAAATTAATTGATCTCCGAAGTAAAGAAACTCGGTATATGAAATCTTGAAATTTAACAACAATTCGTCTATCCGCCATTTCTTCCACTAGTAACCAATACTTTCGGTTGTTTTTCGAGTAGCCTAGGTCATACTGAGACTATATGGAAAATTTGGGGAAAATTCAGAGACTAGAATTTTCACTAGAATTTTTTGAATTTCTGCGGCCAAATAATAGATTTTCAGTTTTTGACCAATATCTCAAAAAACTTCCACTAGTAACCAATACTTTTGGTTGTTTTTCTTGTAGCCTAGGTCATACTGAGACTATATGGAAAATTTGGGGAAAATTCATAGACCAGAATTTTCACATGCTGTATAAGATAGCAGAAAATTTCCAGCAGAAAAAATGCGTTTTGCTATTCACCGCTAGAGGCATCACTATCACAAAAATGAAATTTTTTCTGCTGAAATTTTTTTACACCAGCAGAAAATTTTTGATATTTTTATGCAAATTAAAAATTCTCAGCAGAAAATTTTATGAAAAATCAGAGAATTTATGAAAAAGAAGAGAAAATGTATGTTTAAACATTTTGAAGCGAAAGATAATTTTTTTTAAAAAACGATTTGCGTATGTATAGTGTAAGCATACTCAAAACAAACTAAAATTATCATAATCATCATTATGCAAACACAGGGCAACATCAAAATATGGCCATCGTTGAAAGCACTCCATACATTTCTGAAGTCATTTTAATGTGACATATTTTCAGTTTTATAACAAAAGTGTTAACAAAACTCCCCTGTAACTACCCTGGGTGTATGTTTTTATGGTAGCTGAGATCATAATCTATATACATGAGCAACATAAGATTCACACCTAGCGTCAGTAGCCTTCCATACATTTTTGAAGTCATTTTAATGTGAAATGTTTTCAGTTTTTTAACAAAAGTGTTAGAAAAACCCCCCTGTAACTACCCTGGGTGTATGTTTTTATGGTAGCTGAGATCATAATCTATATACATGACCAACGTAAGATTCACACCTAGCGTCAGTAGCCTGCCATACATTTTTGAATTCATTTTAATGTGAAATGTTTTTAGTTTTTAACAAAAGTGTTAGAAAAACCCCCCTGTAACTACCCTGGGTGTATGTTTTTATAGTAGCTGAGATCATAATCTATATACATGAGCAACGTAAGATTCACACCTAGCGTCAGTAGCCTTCCATACATTTTTGAATTCATTTTAATGTGACATGTGTTTAGTTTTTTAACAAAAGTGTTAGAAAAACCCCCCTGTAACTACCCTGGGTGTATGTTTTTATGGTAGCTGAGATCATAGTCTATATACATGAGCAACGTAAGATTCACACCTAGCGTCAGTAGCCTTCCATACATTTTTGAAGTCATTTTAATGTGAAATGTTTTTAGTTTTTTAACAAAAGTGTTAGAAAAACCCCCCTGTAACTACCCTGGGTGTATGTTTTTATGGTAGCTGAGATCATAATCTATATACATGAGCAACGTAAGATTCACACCTAGCGTCAGTAGCCTTCCATACATTTTTGAATTCATTTTAATGTGACATGTTTTTAGTTTTTTAACAAAAGTGTTAGAAAAACCCCCCTGTAACTACCCTGGGTGTATGTTTTTATGGTAGCTGAGATCATAATCCATATACATGAGCAACGTAAGATTCACACCTAGCGTCAGTAGCCTTCCATACATTTTTGAATTCATTTTAATGTGACATGTTTTTAGTTTTTTAACAAAAGTGTTAAAAAAACCCCCCTGTAACTACCCTGGGTGTATGTTTTTATGGTAGCTGAGATCATAATCTATATACATGAGCAACGTAAGATTCACACCTAGCGTCAGTAGCCTGCCATACATTTTTGAATTCATTTTAATGTGAAATGTTTTTAGTTTTTAACAAAAGTGTTAGAAAAACCCCCCTGTAACTACCCTGGGTGTATGTTTTTATAGTAGCTGAGATCATAATCTATATACATGAGCAACGTAAGATTCACACCTAGCGTCAGAAGCCTTCCATACATTTTTGAATTCATTTTAATGTGACATGTTTTTAGTTTTTTAACAAAAGTGTTAGAAAAACCCCCCTGTAACTACCCTGGGTGTATGTTTTTATGGTAGCTGAGATCATAGTCTATATACATGAGCAACGTAAGATTCACACCTAGCGTCAGTAGCCTTCCATACATTTTTGAAGTCATTTTAATGTGAAATGTTTTTAGTTTTTTAACAAAAGTGTTAGAAAAACCCCCCTGTAACTACCCTGGGTGTATGTTTTTATGGTAGCTGAGATCATAATCTATATACATGAGCAACATAAGATTCACACCTAGCGTCAGTAGCCTTCCATACATTTTTGAATTCATTTTAATGTGACATGTTTTTAGTTTTTTAACAAAAGTGTTAGAAAAACCCCCCTGTAACTACCCTGGGTGTATGTTTTTATGGTAGCTGAGATCATAATCCATATACATGAGCAACGTAAGATTCACACCTAGCGTCAGTAGCCTTCCATACATTTTTGAATTCATTTTAATGTGACATGTTTTTAGTTTTTTAACAAAAGTGTTAGAAAAACCCCCCTGTAACTACCCTGGGTGTATGTTTTTATGGTAGCTGAGATCATAATGTATATACATGAGCAACGTAAGATTCACACCTAGCGTCAGTAACCTTCCATACATTTTTGAATTCATTTTAATGTGACATGTTTTTAGTTTTTTAACAAAAATGTTAGAAAAACCCCCCTGTAACTACCCTGGGTGTATGTTTTTATGGTAGCTGAGATCATAATCTTTATACATGAGCAACGTAAGATTCACACCTAGCGTCAGTAGCCTTCCATACATTTTTAAATTCATTTTAATGTGACATGTTTTCAGTTTTTTAACAAAAGTGTTAGAAAAACCCCCCTGTAGCTACCCTGGGTGTATGTTTTTATGGTAGCTGAGATCATAATCTATCTGCGTGAGCAACGTAAGATTCACACCTAGCGTCAGTAGCCTTCCATACATTTTTGAATTCATTTTAATGTGACATGTTTTTAGTTTTTTAACAAAAGGATTAGAAAAACCCCCCTGTAACTACCCTGGGTGTATGTTTTTATGGTAGCTGAGATCATAATCTATATACATGAGCAACGTAAGATTCACACCTAGCGTCAGTAGCCTTCCATACATTTTTGAAGTCATTTTAATGTGAAATGTTTTCAGTTTTTTAACAAAAATGTTAGAAAAACCCCCCTGTAACTACCCTGGGTGTATGTTTTTATGGTAGCTGAGATCATAATCTATATACACGAGCAACGTAAGATTCACACCTAGCGTCAGTAGCCTTCCATACATTTTTGAAGTCATTTTAATGTGAAATGTTTTCAGTTTTTTAACAAAAGTGTTAGAAAAACCCCCCTGTAACTACCCTGGGTGTATGTTTTTATGGTAGCTGAGATCATAATCTATATACACGAGCAACGTAAGATTCACACCTAGCGTCAGTAGCCTTCCATACATTTTTGAATTCATTTTAATGTGAAATGTTTTCAGTTTTTTAACAAAAGTGTTAGAAAAACCCCCCTGTAACTACCCTGGGTGTATGTTTTTATGGTAGCTGAGATCATAATCTATATACATGAGCAACGTAAGATTCACACCTAGCGTCAGTAGCTTTCCATACATTTTTGAATTCATTTTAATGTGACATGTTTTTAGTTTTTTAACAAAAGTGTTAGAAAAACCCCCCTGTAACTACCCTGGGTGTATGTTTTTATGGTAGCTGAGATCATAGTCTATATACGTGAGCAACGTAAGATTCACACCTAGCGTCAGTAGCCTTCCATACATTTTTGAAGTCATTTTAATGTGAAATGTTTTTAGTTTTTTAACAAAAGTGTTAGAAAAACCCCCCTGTAACTACCCTGGGTGTATGTTTTTATGGTAGCTGAGATCATAATCTATATACATGAGCAACGTAAGATTCACACCTAGCGTCAGTAGCCTTCCATACATTTTTGAAGTCATTTTAATGTGAAATGTTTTCAGTTTTTTAACAAAAATGTTAGAAAAACCCCCCTGTAACTACCCTGGGTGTATGTTTTTATGGTAGCTGAGATCATAATCTATATACACGAGCAACGTAAGATTCACACCTAGCGTCAGTAGCCTTCCATACATTTTTGAAGTCATTTTAATGTGAAATGTTTTCAGTTTTTTAACAAAAGTGTTAGAAAAACCCCCCTGTAACTACCCTGGGTGTATGTTTTTATGGTAGCTGAGATCATAATCTATATACACGAGCAACGTAAGATTCACACCTAGCGTCAGTAGCCTTCCATACATTTTTGAATTCATTTTAATGTGAAATGTTTTCAGTTTTTTAACAAAAGTGTTAGAAAAACCCCCCTGTAACTACCCTGGGTGTATGTTTTTATGGTAGCTGAGATCATAATCTATATACATGAGCAACGTAAGATTCACACCTAGCGTCAGTAGCTTTCCATACATTTTTGAATTCATTTTAATGTGACATGTTTTTAGTTTTTTAACAAAAGTGTTAGAAAAACCCCCCTGTAACTACCCTGGGTGTATGTTTTTATGGTAGCTGAGATCATAATCTATATACATGAGCAACGTAAGATTCACACCTAGCGTCAGTAGCCTTCCATACATTTTTGAAGTCATTTTAATGTGAAATGTTTTCAGTTTTTTAACAAAAATGTTAGAAAAACCCCCCTGTAACTACCCTGGGTGTATGTTTTTATGGTAGCTGAGATCATAATCTATATACACGAGCAACGTAAGATTCACACCTAGCGTCAGTAGCCTTCCATACATTTTTGAAGTCATTTTAATGTGAAATGTTTTCAGTTTTTTAACAAAAGTGTTAGAAAAACCCCCCTGTAACTACCCTGGGTGTATGTTTTTATGGTAGCTGAGATCATAATCTATATACACGAGCAACGTAAGATTCACACCTAGCGTCAGTAGCCTTCCATACATTTTTGAATTCATTTTAATGTGAAATGTTTTCAGTTTTTTAACAAAAGTGTTAGAAAAACCCCCCTGTAACTACCCTGGGTGTATGTTTTTATGGTAGCTGAGATCATAATCTATATACATGAGCAACGTAAGATTCACACCTAGCGTCAGTAGCTTTCCATACATTTTTGAATTCATTTTAATGTGACATGTTTTTAGTTTTTTAACAAAAGTGTTAGAAAAACCCCCCTGTAACTACCCTGGGTGTATGTTTTTATGGTAGCTGAGATCATAGTCTATATACGTGAGCAACGTAAGATTCACACCTAGCGTCAGTAGCCTTCCATACATTTTTGAAGTCATTTTAATGTGAAATGTTTTTAGTTTTTTAACAAAAGTGTTAGAAAAACCCCCCTGTAACTACCCTGGGTGTATGTTTTTATGGTAGCTGAGATCATAATCTATATACATGAGCAACGTAAGATTCACACCTAGCGTCAGTAGCCTTCCATACATTTTTGAATTCATTTTAATGTGACATGTTTTTAGTTTTTTAACAAAAGTGTTAGAAAAACCCCCCTGTAACTACCCTGGGTGTATGTTTTTATGGTAGCTGAGATCATAATCCATATACATGAGCAACGTAAGATTCACACCTAGCGTCAGTAGCCTTCCATACATTTTTGAATTCATTTTAATGTGACATGTTTTTAGTTTTTTAACAAAAGTGTTAGAAAAACCCCCCTGTAACTACCCTGGGTGTATGTTTTTATGGTAGCTGAGATCATAATCTATATACATGAGCAACGTAAGATTCACACCTAGCGTCAGTAGCCTGCCATACATTTTTGAATTCATTTTAATGTGAAATGTTTTTAGTTTTTAACAAAAGTGTTAGAAAAACCCCCCTGTAACTACCCTGGGTGTATGTTTTTATAGTAGCTGAGATCATAATCTATATACATGAGCAACGTAAGATTCACACCTAGCGTCAGTAGCCTTCCATACATTTTTGAATTCATTTTAATGTGACATGTTTTTAGTTTTTTAACAAAAGTGTTAGAAAAACCCCCCTGTAACTACCCTGGGTGTATGTTTTTATGGTAGCTGAGATCATAGTCTATATACATGAGCAACGTAAGATTCACACCTAGCGTCAGTAGCCTTCCATACATTTTTGAAGTCATTTTAATGTGAAATGTTTTTAGTTTTTTAACAAAAGTGTTAGAAAAACCCCCCTGTAACTACCCTGGGTGTATGTTTTTATGGTAGCTGAGATCATAATCTATATACATGAGCAACATAAGATTCACACCTAGCGTCAGTAGCCTTCCATACATTTTTGAATTCATTTTAATGTGACATGTTTTTAGTTTTTTAACAAAAGTGTTAGAAAAACCCCCCTGTAACTACCCTGGGTGTATGTTTTTATGGTAGCTGAGATCATAATCCATATACATGAGCAACGTAAGATTCACACCTAGCGTCAGTAGCCTTCCATACATTTTTGAATTCATTTTAATGTGACATGTTTTTAGTTTTTTAACAAAAGTGTTAGAAAAACCCCCCTGTAACTACCCTGGGTGTATGTTTTTATGGTAGCTGAGATCATAATCTATATACATGAGCAACGTAAGATTCACACCTAGCGTCAGTAACCTTCCATACATTTTTGAATTCATTTTAATGTGACATGTTTTTAGTTTTTTAACAAAAATGTTAGAAAAACCCCCCTGTAACTACCCTGGGTGTATGTTTTTATGGTAGCTGAGATCATAATCTATATACATGAGCAACGTAAGATTCACACCTAGCGTCAGTAGCCTTCCATACATTTTTAAATTCATTTTAATGTGACATGTTTTCAGTTTTTTAACAAAAGTGTTAGAAAAACCCCCCTGTAACTACCCTGGGTGTATGTTTTTATGGTAGCTGAGATCATAATCTATCTACGTGAGCAACGTAAGATTCACACCTAGCGTCAGTAGCCTTCCATACATTTTTGAATTCATTTTAATGTGACATGTTTTTAGTTTTTTAACAAAAGGATTAGAAAAACCCCCCTGTAACTACCCTGGGTGTATGTTTTTATGGTAGCTGAGATCATAATCTATCTACGTGAGCAACGTAAGATTCACACCTAGCGTCAGTAGCCTTCCATACATTTTTGAAGTCATTTTAATGTGAAATGTTTTCAGTTTTTTAACAAAAATGTTAGAAAAACCCCCCTGTAACTACCCTGGGTGTATGTTTTTATGGTAGCTGAGATCATAATCTATATACACGAGCAACGTAAGATTCACACCTAGCGTCAGTAGCCTTCCATACATTTTTGAAGTCATTTTAATGTGAAATGTTTTCAGTTTTTTAACAAAAGTGTTAGAAAAACCCCCCTGTAACTACCCTGGGTGTATGTTTTTATGGTAGCTGAGATCATAATCTATATACACGAGCAACGTAAGATTCACACCTAGCGTCAGTAGCCTTCCATACATTTTTGAATTCATTTTAATGTGAAATGTTTTCAGTTTTTTAACAAAAGTGTTAGAAAAACCCCCCTGTAACTACCCTGGGTGTATGTTTTTATGGTAGCTGAGATCATAATCTATATACATGAGCAACGTAAGATTCACACCTAGCGTCAGTAGCTTTCCATACATTTTTGAATTCATTTTAATGTGACATGTTTTTAGTTTTTTAACAAAAGTGTTAGAAAAACCCCCCTGTAACTACCCTGGGTGTATGTTTTTATGGTAGCTGAGATCATAGTCTATATACATGAGCAACGTAAGATTCACACCTAGCGTCAGTAGCCTTCCATACATTTTTGAAGTCATTTTAATGTGAAATGTTTTCAGTTTTTTAACAAAAGTGTTAGAAAAACCCCCCTGTAACTACCCTGGGTGTATGTTTTTATGGTAGCTGAGATCATAATCTATATACATGAGCAACGTAAGATTCACACCTAGCGTCAGTAGCCTTCCATACATTTTTGAATTCATTTTAATGTGACATGTTTTTAGTTTTTTAACAAAAGTGTTAGAAAAACCCCCCTGTAACTACCCTGGGTGTATGTTTTTATGGTAGCTGAGATCATAGTCTATATACATGAGCAACGTAAGATTCACACCTAGCGTCAGTAGCCTTCCATACATTTTTGAATTCATTTTAATGTGACATGTTTTTAGTTTTTTAACAAAAGTGTTAGAAAAACCCCCCTGTAACTACCCTGGGTGTATGTTTTTATGGTAGCTGAGATCATAATCTATATACATGAGCAACGTAAGATTCACACCTAGCGTCAGTAGCCTTCCATACATTTTTGAATTCATTTTAATTTGACATGTTTTTAGTTTTTTAACAAAAATGTTAGAAAAACCCCCCTGTAACTACCCTGGGTGTATGTTTTTATGGTAGCTGAGATCATAGTCTATATACATGAGCAACGTAAGATTCACACCTAGCGTCAGTAGCCTTCCATACATTTTTGAATTCATTTTAATGTGATACGTTTTCAGTTTTTTAACAAAAGTGTTAGAAAAACCCCCCTGTAACTACCCTGGGTGTATGTTTTTATGGTAGCTGAGATCATAATCTATATACATGAGCAACGTAAGATTCACACCTAGCGTCAGTAGCCTTCCATACATTTTTGAATTCATTTTAATGTGACATGTTTTTAGTTTTTTAACAAAAGTGTTAGAAAAACCCCCCTGTAACTACCCTGGGTGTTTGTTTTTATGGTAGCTGAGATCATAATCTATATACATGAGCAACGAAAGATTCACACCTAGCGTCAGTAGCCTTCCATACATTTTTGAATTCATTTTAATGTGATACGTTTTCAGTTTTTTAACAAAAGTGTTAGAATAAACCCCCCTGTAACTACCCTGGGTGTATATTTTTATGGTAGCTGAGATCATAATCTATATACATGAGCAACGTAAGATTCACACCTAGCGTCAGTAGCCTTCCATACATTTTTGATTTCGTTTTAATGTGACATGTTTTCAGTTTTTTAACAAAAGTGTTAGAAAAACCCCCCTGTAACTACCCTGGGTGTATGTTTTTATGGTAGCTGAGATCATAATCTATATACATGAGCAACGAAAGATTCACACCTAGCGTCAGTAGCCTTCCATACATTTTTGAATTCATTTTAATGTGATACGTTTTCAGTTTTTTAACAAAAGTGTTAGAAAAACCCCCCTGTAACTACCCTGGGTGTATGTTTTTATGGTAGCTGAGATCATAATCTATATACATGAGCAACGTAAGATTCACACCTAGCGTCAGTAGCCTTCCATACATTTTTGAATTCATTTTAATGTGACATGTTTTTAGATTTTTAACAAAAGTGTTAGAAAAACCCCCCTGTAACTACCCTGGGTGTTTGTTTTTATGGTAGCTGAGATCATAATCTATATACATGAGCAACGAAAGATTCACACCTAGCGTCAGTAGCCTTCCATACATTTTTGAATTCATTTTAATGTGATACGTTTTCAGTTTTTTAACAAAAGTGTTAGAATAAACCCCCCTGTAACTACCCTGGGTGTATGTTTTTATGGTAGCTGAGATCATAATCTATATACATGAGCAACGTAAGATTCACACCTAGCGTCAGTAGCCTTCCATACATTTTTGATTTCGTTTTAATGTGACATGTTTTCAGTTTTTTAACAAAAGTGTTAGAAAAACCCCCCTGTAACTACCCTGGGTGTATGTTTTTATGGTAGCTGAGATCATAATCTATATACATGAGCAACGTAAGATTCACACCTAGCGTCAGTAGCCTTCCATACATTTTTGAATTCATTTTAATGTGACATGTTTTTAGTTTTTTAACAAAAGTGTTAGAAAAACCCCCCTGTAACTACCCTGGGTGTATGTTTTTATGGTAGCTGAGATCATAATCTATATACATAAGCAACGTAAGATTCACACCTAGCGTCAGTAGCCTTCCATACATTTTTAAATTCATTTTAATGTGACATGTTTTCAGTTTTTTAACAAAAGTGTTGGGAAAACCCCCCTCTAACTACCCTGGGTGTATGTTTTTATGGTAGCTGAGATCATAATCTATCTACATGAGCAACATAAGATTCACACCTAGCGTCAGTAGCCTTCCATACATTTTTGAATTCATTTTAATGTGACACGTTTCCAGTTTTTTAACAAAAGTGTTAGAAAAACCCCCCTGTAACTACCCTGGGTGTATGTTTTTATGGTAGCTGAGATCATAATCTATATACATGAGCAACGTAAGATTCACACCTAGCGTCAGTAGCCTTCCATACATTTTTGATTTCGTTTTAATGTGACATGTTTTCAGTTTTTTAACAAAAGTGTTAGAAAAACCCCCCTGTAACTACCCTGGGTGTATGTTTTTATGGTAGCTGAGATCATAATCTATATACATGAGCAACGTAAGATTCACACCTAGCGTCAGTAGCCTTCCATACATTTTTGATTTCGTTTTAATGTGACATGTTTTTAGTTTTTTAACAAAAGTGTTAGAAAAACCCCCCTGTAACTACCCTGGGTGTATGTTTTTATGGTAGCTGAGATCATAGTCTATATACATGAGCAACGTAAGATTCACACCTAGCGTCAGTAGCCTTCCATACATTTTTAAATTCATTTTAATGTGACATGTTTTCAGTTTTTTAACAAAAGTGTTAGGAAACACCCCTGTAACTACCCTGGGTGTATGTTTTTATGGTAGCTGAGATCATAATCTATCTACATGAGCAACATAAGATTCACACCTAGCGTCAGTAGCCTTCCATACATTTTTGAATTCATTTTAATGTGACATGTTTTTAGTTTTTTAACAAAAGTGTTAGAAAAACCCCCCCTGTAACTACCCTGGGTGTATGTTTTTATGGTAGCTGAGATCATAATCCATATACATGAGCACTGTCAGATTCACACCTAGCGTCAGTAGCCTTCCATACATTTTTGAAGTCATTTTAATGTGACATGTTTTCAGTTTTTTAACAAAAATGTTAGAAAAACCCCCCTGTAACTACCCTGGGTGTATGTTTTTATGGTAGCTGAGATCATAATCTATATACGTGAGCAACGTAAGATTCACACCTAGCGTCAGTAGCCTTCCATACATTTTTGAAGTCATTTTAATATGAAATGTTTTCAGTTTTATAACAAAAGTGTTAGAAAACCCCCCCTGTAACTACCCTGGGTGTATGTTTTTATGGTAGCTGAGATCATATTCTATATTATAGTATAATGTTTTTACATCACATTATTAATTGTGTAATGATTTATGGTATTTTAAACGTACTGGTACGATGAATTTTTGTGGTATACATAATAAAATTATACAATATGTTTACTTCTGGATGGAATTTTTGAAATTTAAAAAATAATAATTTACGCCTAAATGTTCGTATTTTGTGTATAATCACAAAAAAACATGTACTTTTTAACAAAGGAATTTTTAGAATTATTTGACGTCAGTATCGACTACCATGAAAACATAAACCCAGGGTAGTTACAGGGGGGTTTTTCTAACACTTTTGTTAAAAAACTAAAAACATTTCACATTAAAATGACTTCAAAAATGTATGGAAGGCTACTGACGCTAGGTGTGAATCTTACGTTGCTCATGTATATAGATTATGATCTCAGCTACCATAAAAACATACGCCCAGGGTAGTTACAGGGGGGTTTTTCTAACACTTTTGTTAAAAAACTGAAAACATTTCACATTAAAATGACTTCAAAAATGTATGGAAGGCTACTGACGCTAGGTGTGAATCTTACGTTGCTCGTGTATATAGATTATGATCTCAGCTACCATAAAAACATACACCCAGGGTAGTTACAGGGGGGTTTTTCTAACACTTTTGTTAAAAAACTGAAAACATGTCACATTAAAATGAATTCAAAAATGTATGGAAGGCTACTGACGCTAGGTGTGAATCTTACGTTGCTCATGTATATAGATTATGATCTCAGCTACCATAAAAACATACACCCAGGGTAGTTACAGGGGGGTTTTTCTAACACTTTTGTTAAAAAACTGAAAACGTGTCACATTAAAATGAATTCAAAAATGTATGGAAGGCTACTGACGCTAGGTGTGATACGTTGCTCATGTATATAGATTATGATCTCAGCTACCATAAAAACATACACCCAGGGTAGTTACAGGGGGGTTTTTCTAACACTTTTGTTAAAAAACTGAAAACATTTCACATTAAAATGAATTCAAAAATGTATGGAAGGCTACTGACGCTAGGTGTGAATCTTACGTTGCTCACGTAGATAGATTATGATCTCAGCTACCATAAAAACATACACCCAGGGTAGTTACAGGGGGTTTTTCTAACACTTTTGTTAAAAAACTGAAAACATGTCACATTAAAATGAATTTAAAAATGTATGGAAGGCTACTGACGCTAGGTTTGAATCTAACGTTGCTCATGTATATAGATTATGATCTCAGCTACCATAAAAACATACACCCAGGGTAGTTACAGGGGGGTTTTTCTAACACTTTTGTTAAAAAACTAAAAACATTTTACATTAAAATGAATTCAAAAATGTATGGGAGGCTACTGACGCTAGGTATGAGTCTTACGTTGCTCATGTATATAGATTATGATCTCAGCTACCATAAAAACATACACCCAGGGTAGTTACAGGAGGGTTTTTCTAACACTTTTGTTAAAAAACTGAAAACATGTCACATTAAAATGAATTTAAAATTGTATGGAAGGCTACTGACGCTAGGTGTGAATCTTACGTTGCTCATGTATATAGATTATGATCTCAGCTACTATAAAAACATACACCCAGGGTAGTTACAGGGGGGTTTTTCTAACACTTTTGTTAAAAACTAAAAACATTTCACATTAAAATGAATTCAAAAATGTATGGCAGGCTACTGACGCTAGGTGTGAATCTTACGTTGCTCATGTATATAGATTATGATCTCAGCTACCATAAAAACATACACCCAGGGTAGTTACAGGGGGGTTTTTCTAACACTTTTGTTAAAAAACTGAAAACATTTCACATTAAAATGAATTCAAAAATGTATGGAAGGCTACTGACGCTAGGTGTGAATCTTACGTTGCTCATGTATATAGATTATGATCTCAGCTACCATAAAAACATACACCCAGGGTGGTTACAAAGGGGTTTTTCTAACACTTTTGTTAAAAAACTGAAAATGTGTCACATTAAAATGACTTCAGAAATGTATGGAGTGCTTTCAACGATGGCCATATTTTGATGTTGCCCTGTGTTTGCATAATGATGATTATGATTATTTTAGTATGTTTTGAGTATGCTTACACTATACATACGCAAATCGTTTTTTAAAAAAAATTATCTTTTATCGCTTCAAAATGTTTAAACATACATTTTCTCTTCTTTTTCATAAATTCTCTGATTTTTCATAAAATTTTCTGCTGAGAATTTTTAATTTGCATAAAAATATCAAAAATTTTCTGCTGGTGTAAAAAAATTTCAGCAGAAAAAATTTCATTTTTGTGATAGTGATGCCTCTAGCGGTGAATAGCAAAACGCATTTTTTCTGCTGGAAATTTTCTGCTATCTTATACAGCATAATTTTCACTAGAATTTTTTGATTTTAAATGGCCATATGTTATTTTCAGTTTTTGACCAATATCTCAAAAACTTCCACTAGTAACCAATACTTTCGGTTGTTTTTCTAGTAACTTAGGTCATACTGAGACTATATGGAAAATTTGGGGAAAATTCATAGACCAGAACTTTCAGTATAATTTTTTGATTTTCTGCGGCCAAATAAGAGATTTTCAGTTTTTGACCAATATCTCAAAAAATTTCCACTAGTAACCAATACTTTCGGTTGTTTTTCTAGTAGCCTAGGTCATACTGAGACTATATGGAAAATTTGGAGAAAATTCATAGACCAGAATTTTCAGTAGAATTTTTGATTTTCTGTGGCCATATGTGATTTTCAGTTTTTGACGAATATCTCAAAAACTTCCACTAGTAACCAATACTTTCGGTTGTTTTTCTAGTAGCCTAGGTCATACTGAGACTAAAAAGAAAATTTGGGGAAAATTCATAGACCAGAATTTTCGCTAGAATTTTTTGATTTTCTGCGGCCATATGTTATTTTCAGTTTTTGACCAATATCTCAAAAACTTCCACTAGTAACCAATACTTTCGGTTGTTTTTCTAGTAGCTTAGGTCATACTGAGACTATATAGGAAATTTGATGAAAATTCATAGACCAGAATTTTCACTAGAATTTTTTGATTTTCTGCGGCCAAATAAGAGATTTTCAGTTTTCGACCAATATCTCAAAAAACTTCCACTAGTAACCAATACTTTCGGTTGTTTTTCTAGTAGCTTAGGTCATACTGAGACTATATGGAAAATTTGGGGAAAATTCATATACCAGAATTTTCAGTAGAATTTTTTGATTTTCTGCGGCCATATGTGATTTTCAGTTTTTGACCAATATCTCAAAAACTTCCACTAGTAACCAATAATTTCAGTTGTTTTTCTAGTGGCTTAGTCCACTTTCCAAATGACTCGTCAAGGTTACCGGCAATATTAATACACTTGAGATGAAAGTATTTTTTACGTGAGCCGATGCATTGTACGCCTCGAAACCTTGTACCAGTAATTTTTTTGGAGCAATGAAAAATCACAGGTAATTGGTATTTTAATAGCACTATAATGTTAATTTAATAATCACAAATTTTTACTTTATAAGATTGAAATTGAATTTAATAAAAACTATTTAATAACTAGTCAATATTAATTAATCAATTAAACTTTATGTATTTTGATGAATATTTATTTTAATCTAATTTAATTTTTCCACTGATATAGGACATTAACAATAAAAAAAATAAAAACATTTTCCCAGACGAAAAAAAAATAGGAACCAAATAGCAACGCGGGCAAAGCGGGACTTTCGTGTAATTATTACAATAACATTTCATGGTTTATATAAAACATCACATATAATGCAGATTCATGATAGTATTTACTTTATTTAGCTTTTACATTTAACTGAACACAAATGGTGCTTTGCGAATAATAATTCAGTAACTACATCGAATTTTATGGAAAATTTAAGACCTAGTCCTGCCATTTTATAATTAAGATAACAAGGCCGATGCATATGCATTAGTTTTAAGTGGACATTATCTTAGTCCATGGCTCTTAAATGTTACAAAAGAGATATAGAGCTGTGATATTCAATTTGCAGAAAATCAAAAATTCTAGTGCATGAATTTTCTCCAAATTTTCCATATAGTCTCAGTATGACCTAGGCTACTAGAAAAACAACCGAAAGTATTGGTTACTAGTGGAAGTTTTTTGAGATATTGGTCAAAAACTGAAAATCTCTTATTTAGCCGCAGAATATCAAAAAATTTTACTAAAAATTCTGGTCTATGAATTTTCCCCAAATTTTCCATTTAGTCTCAGTATGACCTAGGCTACTGGAAAAACAACCAAAAGTATTGGTTACTAGTGGAAGTTTTTGAGATATTGGTCAAAAACTGAAAATCACATATGGCCGAAGAAAATCAAAAAATTCTCGTGAAAATTCTAGTCTATGAATTTTCCCCAAATTTTCCATATAGTCTCAGTATGACCTAGGCTACTAGAAAAACAACCAAAAGTATTGGTTACTAGTGGAAGTTTTTGAGATATTGGTCAAAAACTGAAAATCACATTTGGCCGCAGAAAATCAAAAAATTCTACTGAAAATTCTGGTATATGAATTTTCCCCAAATTTTCCATATAGTCTCAGTATGACCTAAGCTACTAGAAAAACAACCGAAAGTATTGGTTACTAGTGGAAGTTTTTTGAGATATTGGTCAAAAACTGAAAATCTCTTATTTAGCCGCAGAATATCAAAAAATTTTACTAAAAATTCTGGTCTATGAATTTTCCCCAAATTTTCCATTTAGTCTCAGTATGACCTAGGCTACTGGAAAAACAACCAAAAGTATTGGTTACTAGTGGAAGTTTTTGAGATATTGGTCAAAAACTGAAAATCACATATGGCCGAAGAAAATCAAAAAATTCTCGTGAAAATTCTAGTCTATGAATTTTCCCCAAATTTTCCATATAGTCTCAGTATGACCTAGGCTACTAGGAAAACAACCAAAAGTATTGGTTACTAGTGGAAGTTTTTTGAGATATTGGTCAAAAACTGAAAATCTCTTATTTGGCCGAAGAATATCAAAAAATTTTACTGAAAATTCTGGTCTATGAATTTTCCCCAAATTTTCCTTATAGTCTCAGTATGACCTAAGCTACTAGAAAAACAACCGAAAGTATTGGTTACTAGTGGAAGTTTTTGAGATATTGGTCAAAAACTGAAAATCACATATGGCCGCAGAAAATCAAAAAATTCTCGTGAAAATTCTAGTCTATGAATTTTCCTCAAATTTTCCAAATAGTCTCAGTATGACCTAAGCTACTAGAAAAACAACCAAAAGTATTGGTTACTAGTAGAAGTTTTTGAGATATTGGTCAAAAACTGAAAATCACTTATTTGGCCGCAGAAAATCTAAAAATTCTAGTGAAAATTCTGGTCTATGAATTTTCCCCAAATTTTCCATATAGTCTCAGTATGACCTAGGCTACTAGAAAAACAACCGAAAGTATTGGTTACTAGTGGAAATTTTTTGAGATATTGGTCAAAAACTGAAAATCACATATGGCCGCAGAAAATCAAAAAATTCTAGTGAGAATTCTGGTCAATGAATTTTCCCCAAATTTTCCAAACAGGCTCAGTATGACCTAAGCTACTAGAAAAATTACCGAAAGTATTAATTACTAGTGGAAGTTTTTGAGATATTGGTCAAAAACTTAAAATCACTTATGGCCGCAGAAAATCAAAAAATTCTACTGAAAATTCTGGTCTATGAATTTTCCCCAAATTTTCCATATAGTCTCAGTATGACCTAAGCTACTAGAAAAACAACCGAAAGTATTGGTTACTAGTGGAAGTTTTTGAGATATTGGTCAAAAACTGAAAATCACATATGGCCGCAGAAAATCAAAAAATTCTCGTGAAAATTCTAGTCTATGAATTTTCCTCAAATTTTCCAAACAGTCTCAGTATGACCTAAGCTACTAGAAAAACAACCGAAAGTATTGGTTACTAGTAGAAGTTTTTGAGATATTGGTCAAAAACTGAAAATCACTTGTTTGGCCGCAGAAAATCTAAAAATTCTAGTGAAAATTCTGGTCTATGAATTTTCCCCAAATTTTCCATATAGTCTCAGTATGACCTAGGCTACTAGAAAAACAACCGAAAGGATTGGTTACTAGTGAAAGTTTTTGAGATATTGGTCAAAAACTGAAAATCACTTATTTGGCCACAGAAAATCAAAAAATTCTAGTGAGAATTCTTGTCTATGAATTTTCCCCAAATTTTCCAAACAGTCTCAATATGACCTAAGCTACTAGAAAAATCACCGAAAGTATTGGTTACTAGTGGAAGTTTTTGAGATATTGGTCAAAAACTGAAAATCACTTATTTGGCCACAGAAAATCAAAAAATTCTAATGAAAATTCTGGTCTATGAATTTTCCCCAAATTTTCCATATAGTCTCAGTATGACCTAGGCTACTAGAAAAACAACCGAAAGTATTAATTACTAGTGGAAGTTTTTGAGATATTGGTCAAAAACTGAAAATCACTTATAGCCGCAGAAAATCAAAAAATTCTAGTGAAAATTCTGGTCTATGAATTTTCCCCAAATTTTCCATACAGTCTCAATATGACCTAAGCTACTAGAAAAACAACCGAAAGTATTGGTTACTAGTGGAAGTTTTTTGAGATATTGGTCAAAAACTGAAAATCACTTATTTGGCCGCAGAAAATCAAAAAATTCTAGTGAAAATTCTGGTCTATGAATTTTCCCCAAATTTTCCATACAGTCTCAATATGACCTAAGCTACTAGAAAAACAACCGAAAGTATTGGTTACTAGTGGAAGTTTTTTGAGATATTGGTCAAAAACTGAAAATCACTTATTTGGCCGCAGAAAATCAAAAAATTCTAGTGAAAATTCTGGTCTATGAATTTTCCCCAAATTTTCCATATAGTCTCAGTATGACCTAGGCTACTAGAAAAACAACCGAAAGTATTGGTTACTAGTGGAAGTTTTTGAGATATTGGTCAAAAACTGAAAATCACTTATTTGGCCGCAGAAAATCAAAAAATTCTAGTGAAAATTCTGGTCTATGAATTTTCCCCAAATTTTCCATATAGTCTCAGTATGACCTAGGCTACTAGAAAAACAACCGAAAGTATTGGTTACTAGTGGAAGTTTTTGAGATATTGGTCAAAAACTGAAAATCACATATGGCCGCAGAAAATCAAAAAATTCTCGTGAAAGTTCTAGTCTATGAATTTTCCATATAGTCTCAGTATGACCTAAGCTACTAGAAAAACAACCAAAAGTATTGGTTACTAGTGGAAGTTTTTGAGATATTGGTCAAAAACTGAAAATCACTTATTTGGCCGCAGAAAATCTAAAAATTCTAGTGAAAATTCTGGTCTATGAATTTTCGCCAAATTTTCCATATAGGCTACTAGAAAAACAAACGAAAGTATTGGTTACTAGTGGAAGTTTTTGAGATATTGGTCAAAAACTGAAAATCACATATGGCCGCAGAAAATCAAAAAATTTTACTGAAAATTCTAGTCTATGAATTTTCCAAATAGTCTCAGTATGACCTAAGCTACTAGAAATTAATTTGCCATTTTAAGGTTCACTTTTAATATTTTATTCCGCTGGAATATTTTATTTAGTGAAAAAAGTGGTACATAATGAATGAAAAATTTCCGCTGGTAATTACATAACAAAATTATTTCTCTTTAGTGATAGTGCTGCCACTTGCGGCGAGTAGCGCAATCTCTTATTTTCCGCTGTCAAAATTCCGCTATCTTATACAGCATTGCCCCCCCCCCCTTTATGCTACTGGGATTTGGTCCCTGGTAGCATTTTGCTACTGCCGAAGCAATACCCGCCCCCGCGGCAAGGACGCGGCTTCCTTGGTGTTACCTAGGTGTACACGGAGACAGCCGAAGCCCTCTGAATACCCTAGGCTGAGGGGCCGCTATAAGATTGAAACGTTTTTTAAACGTAAATAATAGTTACGTAACAATGCTATTAATAAGCTTCACCACCAGCTAATTCACCATTATTGGTTAAAAATTAACTGAGTTGTATCCAGAACTTCTTTCGAAATTCAGATTTCAGAACTTCATAGAAATCAAATTTCATAACGATTTGTTATTAAATGGCAGGGTTCAAAATTAGTTCAAAGTTCACTTTGTAATCCTTGTCCATATTACTAACCATCATAACTCATTAAGAAATTGGAAGTTCCATCTAACACATCTTATCCCTTATACCTAGTTTTTAAGACAGTGCATTTTAAGACTTTATTCTGCTGGAATGTTCTAAAATAAAATGGCCTTTGCTGGCGAGTAACTAGAAAAACCGACAATCCCTATTGCATTTTTCATATAAATTTGAATGCTACAAATCCCTGTTTGACCCTATTTTTTATTGTGAACATTTCTTTTTCAGTACTGTCAATTACTGTCAATACGTTCAACTTTTCGGAATTATTTTCGTTTCATTTAATTGATTAGTATGTGCAGTGTGTATACGAATATAACGATGGTTTCATCAGCCAACGTTCCATTGTCAACTGCACGCACATACGTATAAATAACAAGCCCTTAAGTAGCATTTCTCGTTGTTGTTGTGAATCGAATTCTCTTTCGCCAAAAACCAGATTGATTTATCAATAAGAAATAATCTTCATACTTATAACTAAGATAAAACGGTGGCTTCTAGAAATTTTTATATTCAATAAATTTTCTTAAATCGCATATTTAAAAAATACCGATCTTCATCCCTCTAGCAATTTATCATCATTTGTAATCATAATGATCATGATCATGTACCACCGCTACATGCGCTATATACAAAAAGAGTTTTCAGTGATTTGTTATTCTTTATACATTTTCAAAAAGAAAACAATGTAATGAGTACCTCTTTCGCATTGCGTTTCGTTCGATCAATTCTTGAGATTTTCTTTTTTGAAGTCTTGCAAACACCAGAAGGTATTAATTTGAAATGAATACCATTTTGTATATGATGCGGACAGTAAAAGTCCAACCCAGCGATCATCCTTGATCTTTTTTATTTTATGTGTGCGATCTTGAAAAACCGTCATTGTTAAATCGGGTTTCGGCGTTGACTCATTGATAATATCAAAGTTTAATGGATCTTTAATTGCGCGGATTGCGTAATCCACCGAAAAGTTGTGGTCTTTTATACAGGTGAAATTGGTTTTATGTAAATGATCCATTCTTTTCGATTATATGCGATAATATAAAACAATAATCCATAACAGTATTGTTGTTTCTTGGATATTATTGAAATTCCCATAATTTGCCATATAATTCTAAAACTATACACAAAATTTGAGGAGGTGGACATTGTAAATATAGTGTACACAAGAAAATGTTATATAAATTCTTCATGCTTCTAAGAACAAATATAATGTAGAAAAGATTATAGGTTCATTGTTGTTGTTGTTGTCAGTTTGTTGTTATTTTTTCTGTGGGTCTGCCTACGCGGTATAACCTATAAAACATAAATAAATAAAAATGTTAAAACAATTCAATCAATATAATGATTAAAAAAATTTTAAAATTTATTATTTATTTATAATAAAATGATGTTTTTAGAGTTTAAAATCACTGAATCGTGTTTACATATACAGCATGTGAAACTAAGCGCGCTATTAAATGCGTTGTTGCATCAACAGTACGGATGGAGGTTTTATTTTTATAGCAAACCTTGCTTACAATAATAATACCGGACAAGTGGTGCAGTGGTTAAAGCTTCGGCACTTGGACCGGGAGGTACTGGGTTCAAATCCCATCAGCGGCTAGATGTGTAAATCGAATTTTCATTATCGATGGAGTGCAGAATTCAGCGCTGACCCACCGTCCATGACAATCAATGTACAGGTTGACATGGAGCTTGCAATGTGCAGGTGGTATACTGTAGTTGTATCAGTAGATAAATAGGTGAATAGGTTAATGATGTGGCGTGAATGTGTGGTATCAGATTGGGCCAAAAAATAACCTAAGTGCCAACCACTGAAACCTAACCTACGCGGCACCCGTTGCCACTGTTGAAAATATATTAGACACCGTAACTAATGCCGTGTTTGTTGGTACAACGGGAACATATTTATAGGCTTAGATTATATATTTTTAAAATAATTCAAAAAGTATATGCATGCGTATTAGGGTGGCCCACATTCCTATGTGATTATTTTTCCATATTTTTTGTTGCTCCCCACAAGCATTATTTTGTTCTATAGACCAAACGGAGTGAATATATGATATGGTCGCTATGATATGAAACTTTTTACAATTAAGTGTATTTAACCAGATCAGTTGATTTGTTTTTGTATAATTTTTCCATAATGTATTTCTGGCAAGCAAAAAATGCTGTATAACGCTGAATAAAAGTATATAAAATGGGAAATCCCCTTAATTTCTTATAGGATATATATTTCAACGAGAAATTTATCATTTGTGTCTTTTGTTTCAATGAGTAAAGTTGTTTGCAGAACAAGTAAAATATACTTTTTTAAATCATTATATTTTTTTTTTTTAATTTGAGTGTGCAGTGTAATTTGTAATTAAAATAATCATTTACTGTGATTAGTTAAAATATAATTGAAGTTTAAAGGATTGAAAATGGCGTCCACTAACACGTCGAAATCTAGAAGAACCTCAGCTGGAGTTTGGCTATTTGGGATGTCAACAGAAAGTCTATCCCATGCAAAGCTTCCATCAAAGGGGGATGTTCTTAAAAGATTCCATTATCACCATTTAGAACAAAAAATGACTGTTAAGCAAAATATTCAGAATGCGGTAGTTGGAGTTATGGAAATTTGGGAAAAAGCCAGAATTCCTTCCCAAAGGATTGACTCAGTTGAAAGAAAATTAAACAAACTTGTTGGTGAATATTTGCTTGTAAAAAAGAATCGGAAAACCAATCTCGAAAGTTGTCGAATGAAAGAAAACATATTCAAAGCAGATTTGATTGAAATATTTGACATAGCAGTTAAAGACGCATTAACTTTAATCAAAAATAAAGAGGACACATCATGCAAAGAGAAGACAACATCATGCAAAGAGAAGACAACATGAGCTGCAGCATGGCCGAAATAGACAATTATTTAAAAAATAAAGAGAACCGAAAACGAAAGAGAGATGCGGAAGCTGAAACCAGGCGACTACTAAATATCCAAAAACAAAAATCAAACCAAGAAGTTGTTGATACTTTTTCTGAGATTATGGATTTTGACGATTTCGGTGAAAACAGCTACAATACATCATCATGTGATGAGTACCAGGCTCCTTCGAACTCGACCTGCAAGGAAAAGGCGAAACCTTCCTTGCAAAAATCTGTTTTTACCAAGGATGTTATTGCATCTATTGACCGAGTGAACCTTACTGATCAAAATGCAGTGTTTGCTTTTGGATCTGTAGCTCAGGCATTGGGTACACCAATAGCAGATATCTCATTATCACGAAGCACAATACGTCGAAAAAGAAACCAAATTCGTAAAAATGTAGTAGAATCGGATCAAGCTTCATTTATTTCACAATGTCCACTTATCTTACACTGGGATGGCAAATTATTAAGCAATATTATTGGTGGAGTACAAAAGGTGGATAGAGTTGCGATTATCATCAGTGGAGGTGGATTAGAAAAACTAATAGGAGTTCCGGAGATCAAAAAAGGTATGGGTGAACAACAAGCCAACGCATGCTTGCAACTTCTTGACGATTGGTGTCTCAAGGGTCAAATTCGCGCACTATGCTTCAATACCACAGCGTCTAACAGTGAGTTAAACTTAGGTGCATGCACTTTAATTGAAAAAGCCCTTGATAAGGAGCTCATATGGATTGCTTGCCGTCATCACATTTTTGAAGTAATGCTTTCTAATGTTTTTAAAGAAGATTTTGGATCATGCGGAGGACCAGATGTACAATTATTTAAACGTTTTCAGAAACAGTGGCGAAAATAGATAAAAAAAATTTATATTGGGAGATGGATCGTTGTTTAGTACCAATAATTTGATAGAACTTCTTCAAGAAATGCAAAATTACTATGCCGAAGTTATAAAAAGTCAACAGCCTAGGGATGATTACCTCGATTACCTCGAAGATTAAAAAACTTAGGTTAAGTTCCGTGAACCCGGTGCCTTACATCAAGCTCGTTGGATGGCAAAAGCAATTTATTGTCTAAAACTATACTTGTTTCAGAACCAGTTCGTCCTTACTGCAGCAGAGAAAAAAGGAGTCACTGATATAAGTGTATTTGTTAGTCTAATATATGGCCGTTATTGGAATGAAGCCCCCATATCCGAGAAAGCCCCTTTAAATGACGCCAATCTACTGCAACTTATTGACAGCTATCCTAATAAAAATATTCGTACAGCGGCATCGGAAGCATTTCGTCTAGCATCATTTCGGAAGCATTGGACTAGCTTTTTTCGATTCTCGAGTAACAGTTGAGTCTAAAATAGAAATGGTTAAAAATCCCATATTACCACCAAAAGCTAAAGCGTTAAAAAGACTCGACGGTAAAACTTTCAATCATCAGAGCCCAATTGAGTCCTTTGTTACCCAACGCACAACCATTTTCTTTGACTTGTTAGTCAATGAAGGACGAGAAAAGGCTGCGTCATTTCTTACAAAGGACCCCACGGAATAGAAGGACGATGCAATTTTTATTGAAATGGGGGAAAAAGTACGCCAGTTAAAAGTGGTAAACGGCAGTGCAGAGCGAGGTATTGCATTAATTCAAAAATTTAACAATAGCATTACCAAAAATGAACAGCAAAAACCATATTTGCTTCGGTTAGTCGATCTACATAGAAATAAATTTCCCACCGCTTCGAAGGCCAACGTCACGAAGATGAATCTGAGCGAGTAACACTTTCAATTTATGAGTATTTTAATTTAATTCAATAATTGTGAATTTTTTTGTATTTTGTTAATAAATAACGTTTGTAAAAACTTGAATTGTGTATCATTTAAACATTTACCCTAAATATGATCAATTATAGCGACCTCTAAATATTGTCCTAGTTAGCTGAAATTTTGCAAAGTCGTTAGTTAGCATGTTTGGAATAAAATCAACCTTGTGGAAAACCTAATTTTAATATTTCAGATAAATGGACCACCCTAATACGTATATTAATCATGAATCCAAACTCCAGGGGAATTGTTCTTTTAAAAAATCTTTCTGAAATATTCATGTTTTAAGCTGGACTTCAACTTCAACTGTTGTTTATGTGATTTGCTCAATTTTCATTGCAGTGCAGATTTTTATTCTGTTAATAATCGCATACCCTAGCGAATTTGATAAGAATTCGATTCATATAATAAAACATAACATATGGATTACCATGCATTGAGAAGTAATTCCACTTTTGTTTAAGTTGTGTAATCCGGTCGATAAGCATCATACTACTAATGCTACGAGAATATAGAATTGTGTCTACTCACGGTCGTCGGATCGAAAATCCTTGTTCCTTATCATTACGCCCGGTCAAGTTCAGTTTGTATCGTTTTCATTGCATACACTGTTATGACCGGTAGCCGTCCCAAGCTTAGTTTTCATTCGAACTTTTATTATTCAGAAATGTAAAGTCAAGTTATTTAAAACAACCTAATACTCAACTGAATGTATAGTATCCTGATACTCTCATGACGATTATGATTGTAAATGTATAATGTATCCTACAACAAACTGGTTAATTTTTTGGTTTTAATTGTAAACGAATATTTTATCATACTTGGATTGAAGATTAAACATTTTAAAACGGCAGTCAATCAAATTCTTTGAAGCGTTTGACAGTCAGTCTTGTAAAGTATGTAACATCAAGTACAAATTCTATTTTTTTATGTATAACAAAATCTCTCGGACGACTGATAAAGTTAAATTGCTTTGAACTCTTAAAACTAATAAATAAATAACTAAATATTAAATAAGTACAACTAAATAAGTTATAAAGTTAGAATTCATCTTAAATATTATATAACATAAAACGTGGTGTATAGTACTGTGCAACGGGTTGTGAAAATAAAAACATCAGGACTTTAAGAACTTTCAAAGTGATTAAATTAATAAGAAGGTGGAAAATAATATTACTAAAAATTTGTTTACGAACCAATCCAACAAGATATCGAAAATGTGTGCATCTCAATCACAAGAGACTTGAGCTGAACGAAATCAACAACGACAATTGGAACGGACACAAGCGTGGCGGTTCGTAGTTAACACACGCAAATGACCGACAACGCCAACAAGTACATCGAGCATTTACATCCGCTTCGTTCCTTCGTCTCGCATTCGAGTATACGAGCCAGGTATTGCTCATCCGACAGTTCTGCTTAGTGTTATGGACAAAGAATGTCCCCATTGTCATGCGCACAAATTCAAACATGAGTCAGCCGGAATGTGTTTCGCATCAGGAAAAGTGCAACTACCAGAAATTGAGACACCATCAGAACCATTGAACGGCTTGCTCATCGGCACGGATCCAGATTCAAACCTGTTCCTGAAGTCCATTCGCACATTCAATTCATGCTTCAAAACAGCTTCGTTCGGAGCAACAGAAATAGTTCACAATACTGCGGCAAATGGTTAACAATTCAATTCAACATTCAAAACCAAATTCAAATGAGCACAATGAATTATTTAAATTCTTCAAATCACACATGCATGAATTGCAAACAATCACGCTATTGTCATCAATCCTGATAAAACACTAGCTGGAGAGCACGTCCGAAGATTCAATGTGCCTGTTGTTGACGACGTTGCTGGAATCATGGTTGACGACCGCAGATCGACGCGAGAAATTGTCATTCGAAGAAGAAACAATAATCTGGAGTTCATCGTCGACACACACCGTTCATACGACGGTACATGATACGACGCGAAATGCTACATGATCTATCCGCTGACACATTCTCGAACAAATTGTTAGATATCGGTGATGGAAAAGTTGATATCTATGAAAATACTGGATGCATAAAATTTCCCATTAATTTTTGTACAATCGTTGATTCGCAAAATGCTCTCATTGATCGAATATTTCTCAATGTACGTACACAATACATAAATCATGCGTGGCTGGCAAAAAGAGCCATTTTGGCAGGAAAAATTTGAACGTCGACGATATAAACTTGAAGATAAAGCAGTCGTTGCCGGCGACTTGGTATAATAAAAATCGATCGATACAGTTTGCAATGCCAACGAAGCGGTAAATTATCAAACAGAGTTTTTGAACTCACGGAGGCATGCCTGACAAATGCCACCACACCTTCTATGACTGAAAGCTGGATCTTCGGTTATTTTATTTCGGAATTTGAACCCACCACGGCTGTGCAATTGGTCATTCTTTGGTCATCGAAGCCACCATTTTGAATGGCAAATTCCAAGCCAAAAATTTTTTGCTGCTACGAATTCCAATGATTCTCACAGACGTGGCAATTGAATTCAAACGCGTTCAATTTCCTATTACATTGGCATTCGCAATGACAAGCAATAAGTTGCAAGGTCAAACGATGTCTGTGTGCGGCTTAGATTTGGACACACCATGTTTTTCACACGGACAATTAGACGTGGCAAGTTCTCGTGTGGGCAAACCATTGAGCTTTTTTGTGTTGGCTAAAAACGGACTGAAAAAAAATATCGTACACTCAATTGCTCATCGAAATTAATATTGACTTTCTTTATTTCATTTTCCTACTTTAGGATAAAAAATATATTACTTTTTTCACTTTACATTTAATTTTTAAGAGATGAATCAATGAATACCGTTACGTTAATGAAATACATTGAATTGAGAAAATGAATGGTTGGTGTTTCTTTGATTTTTTTGGCGATCATCGTCTACAGCGCTCCATTCCTCTTTCTGTCATAGATTCCATACCCACACACTTACAATACAATCGTAATTTTTTATTTAACAATCAAAATATTCACTAGAAATAAATTATATGATAGAACAACGTTTGCCGGATCAGGTATAGTATATTTTATTATATGTATAAAATACTAGCTGAATTAATTAAAATTACTTTAATTACGGATATTTTGCAGGCAATTTCTCGACGTCACTATAGTTGCAATCGTATATGACAGGAATTCATAAGGTACTGAATTCAGTATAGGAAGTGTTCATGCCCACGGTGATTTCAATCTGAAACATATATACGAGTACTTACCGTAAAAGTCTCAACCTGGAACACATTATACCTACCGACATCACAGGGTTATTTATTCGGAGCAATTCATTATTTGCAATTCATCATTGTTATTATCATTATACTTACCATTATAATTATGTTATGATGCTGCATATAGATGCAATTATCTTAATTTATATGTAAATATTCCTAGAATTAAGCAAAAATCATTAACTTAGAATCAAATTAATTATTGTTAATATTTAGCAAACTTACCAATGTAAAATTGTAAACATTCCGACATTTTTGTAATACGTCACATTCGTTCACAACTACACCAAAACGTAATGAAAGTTGGGTTGCGTGCAGTTAAATTACATTCCACACTGTGGAACGACAATGAGTACCACAACCTTTTAGAACAAATATGACATTCCAAAAACGACGGAAAATTTATTTCATTTTGTGTGCGGCTTGCTATTCAGTCTTAAAATTACTAAACCAATTAAAATTATAAAACTCAATAAACTGTAACATATCAAAATAAATTATTTTAAGTTTCATTAATTATCATACAAGTTTATTGTACATTTAAATCACAGTTTTTTGGTGAAACTATTTCTGGCCGCCGCACACACACTTCTACAAACAAGGGAACGAATCGCAAGGCTACTATATTTAGACCGTTCCTTGGAAAGTGGATTGCCCTAACATAATTTGGTCCTTCGAGCCGGATCGCCGGATTGCCGGAAACGGAATTTACCAATTAATTTATCCAGCCTGGAGACAAACCGAACGTTATCAAGTTGCAAGGAATTTACAACCTACCAGTAAATTCTTGCTTTAGCCAGCGGATTTGTAATTTATAACCGGCAAATTTGCGATCGATCACCACAACCAGTGAATTTACAACGTACCAGTCTCACTTTAGCCAGTGGATTTATTATTTATAACCGGCAAATTTTCAATCGACCTCCACAACCAGTGAGTTTACAACGTACCAAATGGAACTCCAACCAGTGGATTTATAATGTGTAACCAGCAAATTTACAAACCAACCGATACAACCAGTGAGTTATCAATCTACCTCACTCCACCCAGTGGATTATAACGGGAAATCATAACGGGAGATTAGAAACCACACCAATTTAACCACGAGGTTTTACAACGGGATCAATTATTCATCAGAAACCATCAATCAACACCATACAAACCTTAAGTATCATTTTATTTAATTTATTTAAATATTTCATTTAATTTTCATTTGTTTAACACGATTAATATTGTTAAAATCAATCGGTTTAAAGTAAGATTAATACCAATATTCATAGTGCTGTTATCATAATCAAACCGTTGTTCGCTTGGTCAATTTAAATTGTTTTACAAGTGTGAAATTTTCAAGGTGAATCACAACCACGCGTTAGTATTAAGTAAACCAGTGTGCACAATAATAACGGTATGGAGGCTCTTAAAAGACAGCGTGCTTCCCTCAAGGGGCGAATGACTAAAATACTTACGTTTGCCCAAACCCTTGAAGCTACGACCGACATCGAGGACATAAAAGTACGGGTAGATAAAGCTAACCTACTATGTACCGAGTTTACAAAAATTGAGGAGAACATGTTTATGTTAGACCAAGAGGTGGAATCCCAAGCTGAGGCATTTGACGATACGTATTACCATTCTGTCGCTTTGCTCAATCGACGCATACGGAGTTTCAATTTAAATCAGGGAACCGCCACCAGTAACGGTGAAGTCTCCTTCCACCAAAGCATGACGGAAACCAAATTGCCGAAACTGCACATACCAGTATTCCAAGGAGATTGTCAAGAGTGGCAAAGCTTCTTCGATCTATTCAATAGTTCCGTTCATGACAAGATTTCGCTTTCCGCGGCTCAAAAGTTACAATACTTAAAGGGATTGTTGAAAGGGGAACCACTGAGCCTAATTAAACATTTAAGCGTAACGGAAGCCAACTATATTGAGGCTTACCAGATACTCATCAAGAGATACGACCGGAAAAAGGCTACAATCAACAGCTACATTGACACATTTTTCCACATGCCAGCGATTTCCCGGGTTAATTCGTCGAATATACGAAAATTGGCCAGCACAACAGAAGAGATTACAAGGGGACTCAAGGCTATCGGAACACAAGGTGAAGCTAGAGACCCTTGGCTCATCTATATTATAACAAACAAATTAGATGATGAAAGCCGTCAATTTTGGCAACACCACGCAGCCAAGATTGATCACCCTACGTTACAAGAGTTAATCGACTGTCTTTTAATGCGAGCGGATACTCTAGAGGGCATTCGTGATATCGTGTGTAAACCAAGTCCTCAAGCAAGCTCAAGTATCAGGCGATCACACACAGCAATACCAACGTCTGCTGTACTCTGTCCAATATGTAATGTAGAACATTTATTATACCAGTGTCCGAAATTCAAGGAGATGGACGTGTCAGAAAGGCGATCGTATATCCAGAAGACCTCACGCTGTTATAATTGTTTGAGCGAAACTCACTCAGTTCAATCGTGTCGATCGAAAAGATCTTGTTACATTTGCAGAAAACGCCATAACAGTCTTCTGCACTTACCAAGTACGTCTGCTCACGCAGTCAATACCAGTGATTTAAGTCAATCTAAAGCACTTCTTACCACGTTACCACCAGGCGAACATAGGTCTTCATTCAACACAGTAAATTCTTCAGTCAACACACCACATGATTCGTCACTCAACAGGTCATCACCCATCGTAACAACACCATCTAACAACATACTACCGAATCCACCTACTGAAATAACGAACGTAGCGTCAACCACTCAAATTGAACCAGTACTTCAGAACAAATTACATGCTTACAATAATAGTGATAAAATAGTGAGACCAATCGTTGCAAGTACGCAGAACTTTCAAGCACTTTTGCCTACCGCTCTTGTACATGTCAAGAGTGCATACGGAGAAATGCACACGTGTCGAGTGTTACTGGACTCTGGGTCCCAAGCCTCCTTTGTAACCGAAGCATGCGTTAAACGGTTATCGCTACCCACACGAAAAGCGAACGTTAAAATCACCGGAGTTGGTTCATCCACCGCAGGCACTGCCAAACGAGCTACCAGCCTAGAGGTATACAGTCGCGTCCAGGCAAATCAACATGTAATAGTTCAAGCGTTGATATTATCGCAAATTGCAATGCCACTACCGTCAGCAAATTTTTGTCCACAAGATTGGGATCACTTAAAGTCGCTGGACTTGGCTGACCCAAATTATTACGAAACCAGCGCTATAGACCTATTAATCGGCTCAGACCATTTCTTCGACATTATCACAGACGGAAAGAGGACTGGGATCGCTGGGACTCCTATTGCGCAGAATAGCATATTTGGCTGGGTCATAGTCGGCAATATCAACGAACACAATCAAAACTGTTGCGCAACTGTTACCGTCCTATCGGAAGTGGATATCAATGCGTCGTTACAAAAATTTTGGGAAACCGAAGAAATCCCGACAAAAAAACACTTGACCGCCGAAGAACAATTATGCGAAAATCATTTTGAGCAAACACATGGACGTTCACCTGAAGGAAGATTCGTGGTTAGCCTGCCATTTAAACCTAACAGAGACAAACTCGGAAATTCATTGAATACAGCTAAACGACGCTTCTTTGCGCTTGAAACCAAATTGCAAAGGAACCCTCATATCAAGGAACCTTACATATCATTCATGCGAGAGTATATTTCAATGGGCCACATGAAACTCATACCACCAGACGAAATTGATGTAGAAGACGACAAATCGTACTATTTACCACACCACGCAGTGCAAAAGGAATCAAGTACCACAACGAAATTACGGGTGGTATTTGACGCGTCTTCTAAAACCTCAAACCACATTTCTCTTAACGATACGTTGATGGTGGGACCAACTGTACAGAACACATTGTATTCCATTTTGCTGAGATTCAGAAAGCATTTGATTGTATTCGCAGCGGACATAGTCAAAATGTACCGCCAGATTTCTGTCAATATACAAGACACTGACTACCAGCGAATTTGTTGGCGTGAAGATCCACTATCCCAATTGCAACAGTATCGATTACTAACCGTAACTTACGGGACTGCATCTGCTCCCTATCTGGCAACGAAAACTTTAATTAAATTAGCTGATGAGTACCAGAATCAATATCCTGCCGCCTCAAAGGTTATTAGGGAGGATTTATATGTTGACGACTTAATGTCCGGATCAAATTCAGAGGAAGAAGCTCATACGCTGAGAGACGAGATTATTAAAATTCTAGCTGCCGCTCGATTACCCCTACGAAAATGGACCTCAAATTGCCCGTCACTACTAAACTCGATTCCAATAGACGATCAAGAATTATCACCAGTACAAATTCACGAAGGGAAAGAATCAGTAAAACTTCTTGGCTTGGAATGGAACCCCAAAACGGATAATTTTCACTTCAAAGTTTTAATTGAGCCAAATCCAGCAACAACTAAAAGGGAAATGTTATCCGAAGCATCGAGGAATTTTGACCCAATTGGTTGGCTGTCCCCATCCACCATTATGGTAAAATGTTTGTTTCAATCATTATGGTTGCTAAATTTACAATGGGATGATCCCTTGCCAGTTACTATCATGAAACGATGGGCAGCACTAAGAGCGGAATTTAAACACTTGGAGAGAATCGTCCTACCCCGATGGCTGCATACCGGAACATTAGAATTTCAGCTGCATGGCTTTTGCGATGCCTCGGAACTAGCATACTCGGCAGTTATCTACACACGATGCATGGATGCAAACGGGACAGTAAAAACAAATCTTGTCACAGCAAAAACAAAAGTGGCTCCCATCAAAACCGTATCAATACCTCGTTTAGAACTGTGCGCCGCTCTTCTTCTCACAAGATTAATGACAACTGTTGTACAAGCACTCCAATGCCCAACGGCTGATATATATTTGTGGAGCGATTCCGCAAACGTGTTATGGTGGCTCTCGTCCCATCCTCGCTCTTGGAAGACGTACATAGCGAATCGCACAGCTGAAATTTTAGCAAGCACAACCAGATCGAACTGGTATTATATACCAACACATCAAAACCCAGCTGATTGCGCCAGTCGCGGCATCCTGCATTCCGTGTTAATCGAATTTGAACTTTGGTGGAGAGGACCGCCGTGGCTTATCCAGCCTGAGGAACAGTGGCCCGATCAAAACAAATTACAACACACTCATAGCAACCACGAGAAAAAACGATCAAATGTAAATGAATATATTACGACCATCAAAAGCGACTTCTTGGTTGAGTTGTCCGAAAAATATTCTAAGTTTTCGAAATTAATTCGAATTGTCGCCCGTCTACTACAATTTATCACTAACGTAAGAATGGCAATAAATAAAGAAGAAAGGACTTTTATCCTATCTCCTACCAATTTCAAAACTGCGACTCAGCTCATCATTAAATGGGTACAAAACGAATCATTCGCTGCCGAAATAAACCTATTAAGTGACAAGAAACATTTACCAAAATCAAGTAAGATTATTTCTCTAAATCCATTTCTTGATACTGATGCAATTTTGAGGGTTGGAAGTCGAATTCGCCATGCAAATATCCAGTATGACACAAGGTTTCCAATGATAATCCCAGCAGATCACATTATTACTCAAATACTGATAGATGAAACACACACCAGATATCTTCATGCTTCCCAGTCATTATTAACATCAATAATCAGGCAGAAATACTGGATCATTAATGGTAAAAATGCTATCCACCAACGAATCCGGAAATGTATCTCTTGTACCAGACAACGAGCAGATACAATGAGTCAACTCATGGGAGATCTTCCTCCAGAGCACGTTAATTTCAAATATGCCTTTCTACAAACCGGAGTTGATTACGCGGGTCCTATTTGGTTAAAATCCATGACCGGACGAAAAAGCACCCCACATAAAGGATACATTGCAATCTTCGTATGTTTAAGTACTAAAGCGGTACATATCGAATTGGTTAGTGAACTAACCACTGAAGCATTTATTGCCGCGCTTAAACGTTTTATGTCCCGGAGAGGAGTATGTGCTGATATGTTCAGCGATAATGGTACCAATTTTGTCGGTGCTTCCAATATATTTGCTGAAATTCGTAAATTAAATAAATCAAATTCTCATAATAACTCAATTTCAAATTTCTTATTAGATTTTAATACGAAGTGGCACTTTATTCCTCCATCTGCACCCAACTTTGGCGGCCTGTGGGAAGCAGCGGTTAAATCGACAAAGTACCACATCCGACGGGTACTTGGTAACACCATATTAAATTTTGAAGAGATGACAACTTTCTTGAGCCAAGTTGAATCCATATTAAATTCGTGACCTTTATGTTTATTGTCGCCAGATGAAGAGGACGCTCTAACACCAGGACATTTCCTCACTGGGCACCCGTTAACCATGTTGCCAGACCCAGACTTCAAACCAATTCAACAAAACCGATTGTCTCGTTGGCAACTTGTTCAACAAATGATGCAGCATTTTTGGGCTCGCTGGCACAGCGAATATTTAACATCGTTACACAATCGGTCCAAGTGGCAACACCAACATAAAAACCTGATGATCAACGACATTGTGTTGATAAGAGACGAAAATGTAAAACCAGCAAGTTGGCCACTTGGACGAATAATAGAATTACATCCAGGCAAGGACGGACTTGTCCGAGTCGTTACCATTCGAACACAATTCGGTATATTCAAACGACCAGTAACCAAACTCGTAATGTTGCCAATATATTGAACCAAATGGTTCAACGTCGGCGGTATGTTCATGCCCACGGTGATTTCAATCTGAAACATATATACGAGTACTTACCGTAAAAGTCTCAACCTGGAACACATTATACCTACCGACATCCCAGGGTTATTTATTCGGAGCAATTCATTATTTGCAATTCATCATTGTTATTATCATTATACTTACCATTATAATTATGTTATGATGCTGCATATAGATGCAATTATCTTAATTTATATGTAAATATTCCTAGAATTAAGCAAAAATCATTAACTTAGAATCAAATTAATTATTGTTAATATTTAGCAAACTTACCAATGTAAAATTGTAAACATTCCGACATTTTTGTAATACGTCACATTCGTTCACAACTACACCAAAACTACATTCCACACTGTGGAACGACAATTAGTACCACAACCTTTTAGAACAAATATGACATTCCAAAAACGACGGAAAATTTATTTCATTTTGTGTGCGGCTTGCTATTCAGTCTTAAAATTACTAAACCAATTAAAATTATAAAACTCAATAAACTGTAACATATCAAAATAAATTATTTTAAGTTTCATTAATTATCATACAAGTTTATTGTACATTTAAATCACAGTTTTTTGGTGAAACTATTTCTGGCCGCCGCACACACACTTCTACAAACAAGGGAACGAATCGCAAGGCTACTATATTTAGACCGTTCCTTGGAAAGTGGATTGCCCTAACAGGAAGCATCACCGGAAGCATCAATAATTGTAATTTTAGAATAACATTTTACCCATGTCCCTAGACCCAGGGCCCCAGCCCTAAATTTACCAACTCAGAAACCTTTGCGAGCATGCGCGCAACCCATAATTAACGTTTCATCGCAATCAGATGAATTGTACAGAAACGCAAAAGAATCGCGGGCGTGCACACATAGAATATTTTTCTGCAAATTTTGTTATAAATGATTTTGATTTAGGATTACCAAAGAGCAAGTGAAATTAAAGCGCATTTCATTTGCCAGATTATGTTATTTACTTTATTGTTTTTTTAAATCAATAACTGTAATTTATCCGCAAAGCGTTTATTGTTGCTGGTTTATCAGCATAATCCGGTGACTTTAAATAACCCTTCTGAAAGGAATCGAGAGTTGTAAAATCTCACGACCTCGGCAAGTGTTCCAAGTGAAATATCTCGGCATCTCCAAGTAAAGCACTGTTCTTGCAAATGGATCACTTGCGCATGTTGCGAAGAAGCTTGTTAGCATTGTCGCGGGTGGTCGATGGTATGTGTGGATTGCAGTGCATATGATTGAGAATGGAAAGATACTCATAGTCGTCTCGTTGCTGCTGACATATCTTTCCATTTGATATTGCGAAACCTCATCGTTGGTATCAGGAGCTGAAGTAGCAAATACTGCCATGTCACTTCCTTTTGTGACAAACTCACAAACATATATGGGCTTGACAGAATTGAAGTACTCAGAATTTCAATTTCGACCCCCATAGAGTACATCCAACATCGCATATCTCCGAAGACCTGATACTTCACAATGAAGTCCATGAGAGTCTTGAGTTTCTGCTGGAATAATTGTGCTGTAATGTCGTGGCGATCGGTGGATGATTGACCGGGTAGTAACAGCTGCGTGATTTCGATCCATTTTAGGTTGCGAGTGAAAGTGATGAATAAGTTTGGTCGACCGTGTACGTAGGTCATTGCATCTTACGCGTATTCGTGCATGTGCCTCGGGCTTCCTACATACGTCGCTAGCAAAATGATAAGTTGGCCTAAATTTTTTACATTTCCATCTATACATCCAAAATCAAAATCTCGTGCTTCGATAATATTCGCCCTAAATGATGTCATTTGGAAGGAACCGTTTTACTTTCGTATATTATGAAAGAAACGCTTTGACCGAGGTTCTTGGCCAGAAAGCAATGATGCCAATGGCTCTAGTGGCGGTGTCAATTGTGAAAGTTTTACCTTTCCGCTCGCACAACATCATTCTGGCGGTTTGTGTCGAAATCTCAAAATATTGCAATGTTGACAAACCATATGAGCACGGTTGTTCCGAAGTCAACCGATATATTCGCGGCATAATCGACTGTTGTATCATATCTGAACGCCAAAAGTTCATTTCGAATAATCACGTTTAGCCGTCTGTTTTTTCGATGGTTCAAATAGTTTTGTGCATAAGCTTGAAATGAGCGAGTCGAAGTCGACTGTATCCGTTGTTCCGGAGTCATAATGAACCGCGCTTGAAAAATTCTACAGAAATCAATTCAATGTTTCCAAATTACAGCACACCAAATTACAACAAACTTAAATAAATCCAAATTGTGAATGAACCAAAGATTCGACCACCACCGATAACACACTGAACTATCGCCTTAAATTTCATTATTTTCCACAAAATATCAATCTTCAATGCGGAATTTGTTGTACTATAACTACTACTTTGTGTAACTATACAAATTTTTCCGGTGGATTTTCCCAAAATTTTCTTTCAAACAAACCTTGTCCTGATAATTACGAACATAACAAAAAAAATCAGCCAAATCGGTCGAGCTGTTCTCAAGTGATAATCAGTCATACATGCGGCAATTGATTTTTATTAATATAGATTTTCTTCGGGGTTTTCCGGAAACTTCCGAGTTTTCCACTCAGATTTTCCAATTTTTCTCTTCTAGAAGACGGATACGTACGAAATCCCGTACAAAAACATCATTTTTGATTTTCCGAGTTTTCCGACTTTTACGGTGGATTTTCCTAAAATTTTCTTTCGTAAGAACCATCTCCTGACAATTACGAACACAACAAAAAAAAGACGGGAAAGGTTCGGAACCGATCTCTATAAGCATTTTTGTTGCCTATAAAGATGTGATGTGTGATTTGCGTAATTCAAATAACACAAACAACCACCACCCACACCCGCCAAGGCCATCTACACCCACCCCAACCGACCTCAATCCATCATAACTCAACCGGCCCCAATCAACCGCAAACCACCACATCTAAAAATTATTACCACCCCCACCCACTATCCATTTCAAACCCCTAAAACCCATCTCACCCGCACCACCATATACCGCTCTACCCATATCAACACCACATCCATACCCACTCCCACACACACGCCACCCACACAAGTCCTCATCCACCAAATCCCAAATTCCCACACCAAACCCATAACACCTCATTCCACCTCCACTACCTCCCATACCTTCACTCCCACCACCCCCATAACCACACCACCCACACAAACCTACATCCACACGAGATATAATTTTATTCCACATTCACATGCTATGAAACCAAAATAGAATAAAAAAATAAAAAAAATTCTATCAATTTTAAAGAGGGGGTCAACAAAACCATACGTATCTCCGAACACCCTGAACACAGAAATGTTCAAATCAAGAGGGAACTTTTCCATGAATTGCTTGAACTTTTAGTGAAAAAATTAAGTTGATATCTCTATCCGTTCTCAAGTTATCGTAGACACAGAGGGACAGACGGCAACCGAAACCATATAGCATTTTTTTAACAAAAATGCTTAAAAATCATGACCCTAATGCTGAACCAGCACTTATAGCACAATCCAATGAAAATGGTACTGGAATTTTTTACAAACTAATTACAACATATCGACATAGTTCAACCCCCAAAAAACTACCCCTAAAGGGTGCAATACTTCAAAACCCATATTTTAGGTTAAATTGTGTTTTTGGCTTTTCAGTTAATATTTCCTATATCGTACTGGGGGCGGTATTGTAGTTTTTTTTACAAATTAACTACAACATATTGGCAAAGTTTCAAGTTCATGAACACACAACATCCCATGAAGGGATTTTGCCGCCCGCACTATGGTCCTCCAGCCGTCTCGGTCCATCGCTCTCGTCCTCCAATTTCGACATCCTAGTGCATGTAGATCTTGTTCGACGTCGTCACGCCAGCGCAGTCGGGGTCTTCTTCTACGACGCACACCGGCTGGTTGTTGATGGAACACTTTATTGGTCATCCGCTGTTGTGGGGACCTTGTAACGTGGCCGAGCCATCTAACTCGATTGGATTTGATGAATCCGATAATATCGCAACCTCCAAGAATTTGCTTTATTTCGTGGTTCATGCGATTCCGATATTCATTGTTCGCGACTTTAATTGGACCAAAGATTGAACGAATGATCTTCCTTTCAAAAGTTTATAACAATCTACAATCGTTAGAGGTCATGGTCCAGCTCTCGCTTTCGAAAGCCAGCACAGGTCCTATGAGTGCTTTATAAAGTGCGAGCTTGCACGACTGCGATTGATGTCTAGATCGCAATAATTTTGATTGGGCGTAGAAAACTCGATGTGCGGCAGCGATTCGAGTTTTTATATCTGCCTGCATGTCATTTGATGATGTTACAACTGATCCGAGGTATTTGAAGTTTTCAACGCGATCAAAGTTATGGTCGCCAATTCCGAGATTTATCATGGAGATGTTCCTGGGTGTTGATTACAATTTTGATTTGCTACTGTTCACCTTCAAACCAAGTCTTCTTGTGCCGTGATCGAGCGGCACGAAACTGTCTTTGATATCTCTTGGTCTTCAGCCAAGAAGCACGATATCATCTGCATATCCAAGAATTTGGCCTGATTTATTAAATATACAGCGCGAAGTTTCGATGTTGCTTTTCCTCATTACGTACTCAAGCGCCAAATTGAACAGCACAGGCGCGAGTGCATCTCCCTGTCGAACACCAGATGTTATTTCAAAAGAGTCTGACACAGTTCCTTCGATTACAATTCTACATACAGACCCAGACGTTGTTATTTTGCACAGAGAAACGAGTTTCTCTGGAATTCCTAGGCATATGAGCGCGGTCCAAAGGTTATTGCGGTTTATACTGTCATATGCCTGAGGACAGTCTATATATAATTGATGTATGGTTATGTTGTACTCCCAACATTTTTCCAAGATCATCCTCATGGTGAAACACTGGTCAGTGGTCGATCGGTTGGGACGAAAACCACACTGACAGTCGCCAATGATGTTTTCGGCGGAAGGGATGAGTCTGGCAAGTACAACATTAGCCAACACTTTGTAAGCAGTGTTCAATAGAGCTATACCACGATAGTTTGCACATTTAAGACGGTCGCATTTTTATGCAACGGACATATGAGTGTGGTCTTCCATGCCACGTTTGTTCTCAATTCTCCATTCCCGTCTTTGATGGCTGTATTTCTTGGGTGGAAGTCTTTAGTGAGATTCCTGGCAATAGCAAAACAGTACCTTGAATTTCTTACTTCCGCTTGGAAGCTGATGTTTTCAATGCATGACCTCATATGATCGCGTTTCTTTTGACGAAGGTATTTAGTCGTGGCTTTCCTGGCGCGGAGATATTCTGCATGTGTGCTTCTGGTGTTGCGAGCCAACCATTTTTCACGAAGCTTTCGTTTATTTTCGACGCTCAGGCGACATTGATCATCCAACCAATGATTGCGGGGTCTCGGGGGTCTTCTTCCGATAATGTTTTGTGCCGCAGTGGTAATGGCTGACTTTATTGTGTGTCAAGCATAGAACTTCATTCCTATGCAAGAAATAGGAAGGAAGTTCGTTACATTTTGATCAATTTTTGTGGGTGTGGGCTGTTGTAATAAATTCATTAGTATACCTATTTCTTGCATAGGAAGGTAATTCGATGCATTTTGATCGATTATTGGGGTGTGGGCTGTTGTAATAAATTCATGGCTTCCTATTTCTTGCATAGGAATGAAGTTCGATATTTTTTGATCGATCTTTGTGAGGGGGTTACCTATACAGAGAATTATTGTTTTAAAGAGCTGCACTTTTTAGGGACAGTTTTTTGGCAATTGAGCTATTCTAATATATTGTAATTTATTTAGTAAAATCTTTTTGTATCAACCAGTACGATTCAATGATTTTAAACGGTTGCTCCCATTTGGGGTAGTTTTCTTTAAGTTAAATTATGCCATTTTATTGTAAAAATATTGTAATACTACCCCAGCGCTATTACAATAAAAATTCACCGAAACGCAAAAGGCGTGGTGGAGACGAAAAATATGGTTTTTAAAAGTTACCACTACGGGGTAATGGAAGCTTTTGGGGGAGGGGTGAAGCTATGCCAATATGCTGTAGTTAATTTGTAGAAAATTACAATACCGCCTCCAGTACGATATAAGAAATATTAACTGAAATGCCAAAAACACAGTTTAACCTAAAATATGGGTTTTGAAGTATTGCACCCTTTAGGGGTAGTTTTTTGGGGGTTGAAATATGTCGATATGTTGTAATAAATTTGTAAAAAAATTCCAGTACCACCCCCACTACGATACAATAAATATTAACAAAAATACGAAAAGTGTGGTGTAGCTTTGTCTAACGCCATGTCACACACGAATTGCAGGGTAACGGGACCTGTAAAAAATTTTCTGACTGTGTAACAAATTTGTAATTAATTTGTAAAAAATTCCAGTACCATTTTCATTGGATTGTGCTACAAGTGCTGGTTCAGCATTAGGGTCATAAAAAAATCAGCCAAATCGGTACAACCGTTCTCTAGTGATGATCAGTCATACATCCGCCAACTGATTTTTATAATTATGTTGTATTTTTATAATTATGTTGTATTTATAGGCGTAGCATAGGTTTAGGTGTAAGGTCAATTTAGAATATCATCAAATTTATCTACTAGATTTAGGGGTATATCCTCTATCCGGTCGCAAGTTAAATATTTGCGATCAGAAACATGGCTACTAGATTTATTTTGCTATGCCAATTGACACATTTTTTTTAAATTTAAATTTTTTTTGCGATTGTTAAGTAGAAATACATAAAAATACTGCGACCTCTGAAAAGGCGTAGCAGTCTTTTCGTAGATTTCCACTCTACAATTGCAAAATAAATTTAAATTTAAAAAAAATGTGCCAATTGGCATGGCAAAATAAATCTAGTAGCCATGTTTCTGATCGCAAATATTTAACTTGCGACCGGATGGAGGATATACCCCTTACTAATTCAATTCGATTTAATTTGCCTAAAATTTTAATGAAACTTAAATAGAAAGATTATACCGTCTTTGAGTATGAAAAAAAGAATTTGTACTGTTTTCGTTTTTGCACTATAGTTTGTTTCGATTACAAGTTAATTAATTTACTATGGAGTGAATAACGCAAAATGAGGTGAGAGTGAGATATCCAGGTAGGTAGAACAACGTGAATTGAATGAATTTGGCTGGTTAATTTCTTAAAATATTTTTGTTATACGGTCATTCGAGGTATCTTTATGTTTCGCAAAGCCCACCCTAAGCTCCTGAGTATTAGCCAACGCAATCGACCGTTGACCGAAACTTCTGACGGTACAGATTTCTGCTAGCGGGTCATTTTCAAAAGTGGCCCCATTACAAATTCATTTATCTTTTTTTACGACATTTACCTTTAACTTTGAACGAGTAAAAAATGGTGTTTTAAGCACATCTCTAAATTCCTCCAAACCTTGGCAATAGGTTTTAAACACATTGAAAAATGTTGAGCCACACATTATTAAAAACTTTGTTAAGCTCAACTTTTTAAATACGTCATGTATATCGCAAAAGCTTACAAAGTGTAATTAGAATCATTCAGTTTGCCGGATGAAGTCCCGCTATATTTCCAATTGATGGATCATTCTGCTGATATAAGTTTGCAAAGGAATCTAATTTTATAATCTAAATTGTTTAAGCATAATGCGAATCGTTTAAATTAAATGAAATAAAGATTTTGAACCGGGATACCTATTTAAATGATGCGATACAGTATGTTACATAAAATTATTATTATTGCTTTAAATTTTATCAAATCTCTTATTTTCAGAAACTGAGTGACATTTATTCCTGTTAAGCGGCATACTAGAGCAAAATATTATACGGGGTTAAGCATTTATTTTAAGTTTCGACAAAAGTAAACATGAAGTAAGGCCATGTTTTGACACATTTGATAAATAGTTGCACAAATCAGGTTGCATTTAGGAGAATCAATATTTTGAGCTTCGACTCTGAGGATATTATTTTTATCATTAACAAATTCTCAATTAATTATTTTTTGACCTCCAATGAGATTTTTATAAGTATTTATTTAATCTATTATATTATTATTATTGTATAAAGTTTTATACGTTTAAATGATGAGATGCCAATTTTTGCCGCCAAATAAAGATAATGGTTTCTGGGAAGGTCTTGATGACTGCTTAATATCGAGAGAGCTAAGTGATCGATCTCAGGGGTCGGTCATATAAATAACAAGCGATATTTTAAAGAAGCACTAAGCTTCAACGAAAATTTGTTCTAAAAAAATCAAAAGACACCTTTGTAAACAGTGGTTTTATAATTAGCTGAAACACAATGTAGTAAAATCGACGATATTCGAAAATAAAGGAGTGTACAATGAGATAATAAACGATTGCTATACAGCTCTTGGATTTGACGCGTACTTTACACACGAAAACGGTACGAGTTTCCGATAGAAAATCGAAGAAGGTCAATGTTTGGTTCTTTCAGTGAAAGAATGGCTTGTGAAAGTTTACGGCTTACCACAGATATGTGGTGACAAATACGCATAGATGTAACGTTCATTATCAACTCAAGCCGTTTGGTAGTAATCCATCGCTCGTCGAAGAGCCGCTATCGAAATGGCTACTATCTGCGTTTCTTCTTCATTTATCACCGCTGAAAATGACAAAAAATTATTTTGGTAAATGTCTAAGAAAACCTTTTTAATTTGAAATTACTTGCAAGTATTATGCCTTTTCGGTGGCCGATATAGTGTTCGAACGATGTTACAGAATCAAGTACATGTATGTATTGTGTAAAATCCTTAGATTTTATTACTCGCTCAATTTGTACCGATATAAACAAAAAAACGTTGTTCTATAATTTTTTAATCACGTATTTATATATACTGTGATTCAATAACATAGATCCCCGCGTGCTTACCCCACCACATTTAGGTGGTGACTGTCTGCACTGTATATTGTTATTTATGCTGGAAAAATGTGCAGAATTATGCATGCAGTTATAAATTAGAATATACTAGTTTGTATAAAATGAATTATACTTATTGTGCACATCATGCAGAATTATGCATATTATCTCTAATTCTAATTTCGATGAGTTTGTTTTTTGATGGAATAACAAGACAGATCGAAAACGCGCGGATTTCACCAGAAGATTTTGTAAAGCTACAAATGGTCATCCTGAAAGTGGTGAATGTTCATTTATTCAAGAAAACATAATTTTTTATTTTTAATAAATATTATTTAGTTTAATTTACAATCTTTAAAAATTGTTTTAAATTATTGCGAAATGAAAATGCCTCTCTACTTGAATTAAACCTCGTGAACATCCTGTATTGAGGCAAAGGGTTAACTTCTTGTCCCCAATTATCTTGAACCATTTCTTTTTCCTCATTTAAATGGTCAACGAAGTTATTTGACACATAATTTAAGGGATCGTGTAGTTTTAGAAAATTATGCAGGACCAAAGTGGCTTTGCCAATTTTAGCTGCATTTTCTGGCAACATATTTAATGAGTTAGTCAGCACTCTAAATTTAGCAGTCAAAATAACAAAAGTATTTTCTATTTTGACGCGAGCCCCTGATAATTTTTGTTTGAATAGCTCCTTGTCTTTTGGGAGTAGACGTCCGGGATATATGGCCTCATCAAATTTGTTCGCAAGGAAAATGCAGAATCACCAATGAAAAAACAGGGGGATTCCTCATTTGTTTGTGGTAGTTTTTTTCCTTTTTGGTATATTGGTACTCCCGTTTAGTATACGCTGCCCAAAACCACTCTGTTTTAATATTCCACCATCGCTCACTGTGTCGCTCACGTGTTTAGGCACTGTCAAAAACAGCATAAAACATATTGAAACTCAGTAAAAAATGTGAAAATATTTATTGTTTAGGTACATACACACATATATTTATGGCAATATACTAAATAAATGTCCAAATTAAAACGCTTGATTTAAATTTTACTTTACTTCTATGTGATTGCACAATCGCAGCGCACAGTCGAGGCATTCTCGCAATAAGTTTTGCCGGAGTTTCTGGCGTTTTTGAGTTTTCAAATTGATTGAAGTCTGTTCCACATAACAGTAGCTGATGCTGTACTTCCTGGTTCAGTTATTTTCACAGTTAAACGGTTCAAATCAGGGCTCTGGGGAGGCCATCTCGTAATTTTAGTCGTTCTTGCCTCCTCTAAATAGCGAAGATAGCCTTTATATCATTTAGATGAATATTTTGATTTATTATCTTGTTGAAAGATAAAATTTCGTCCCAAAAGTCGAATTGCTGAAGGTATTGCGTGGTTCCCTAACATTTGTTGGTATCCTTCTGTCCTTAGTATTCCGTAAATGTCCACATCATTGCCTACATTAGTACCAGTAAAACAGCCCCAAATCATCACTGAACCACCTCCATTCTTTACGATAGCGGCAATACACTCTTTTCTGGCACGTTCACCTGCAGATCTGTTCACGAATATTCGCCTTCGAGTACCGAACACCTTCAATTTGGACTCATTCGTCTATAAAACCTTATTCCAATATGCTATCGTCCAATGTTGGTGTTGACGGGCCCATTTAAGTCGATTTTGCTTATTTTGTTTACTTAGTAATGGTTTTTTCATAGCAATACGGTCATAGAGTCTGGCCTTCTGTAGGCAACGTTTACCCGTAGAAACATTAATTGGATTTGGGCGACCAACACTTAATTCCGCAGTTATTTCCGGGGCTGTTTTGTATGTAATCTCCTTCCTAGTAATCACTATTCTATGATCATCTACAGATGTTGTCGCTCTTGCTCTTCCACTACTTCTTTTATTAAGAAAACTACAACATCCCGATAATTTTTATCGTTATGATCGACCGTAGCGTGGTTTAATTTAATTTTTTTGGCAATCTGTCGATTACATATGCCAGCTGTATGGTAAGCTATTATAAGTGCACGTATTTCAGTACTAACCTCTCTTCTTGGAGGCATTTTTATCACTCGATATTTTGCTTACGATGTTAACAGTGTAAATATCAAACTACAACTGATCGTCTTTGACGCGTTTCACTGAAATCTTTTTAAAAAACACAATATAAACGTCATTACCTAGAATAAACCCGACTGATAAATTTTTCTGGAAATTCCTACAGAATATTATTGTAACTGTACCGTAATAAACAGTTTACGACAGTCCGATCAGGCGCAAATAGAGGGTAGTAAAATTAACCCTATATCATTGATGGTTACATAACTCCTGTTATATATAACTGCGTTTCAGATAAGTATTTCATTTTATTCAAATGTTGTTTTGTAAACAAAATACTGTATCAATAATACATGAAAAAAGGGGTGCCTAAACACTTATGAGCGGTAGTGTACTTGCTATCACATACAGCTAACAAAACAATGCTGTGGTATTTCTTATAGTTATAATATTGAGAGCCACAGTGCTGTGAGCATTTTAAGCGAATATGTTTGCCTTCGGTTGCTCTTACTACATTTGGCATTCCGGTATTTTTATAATAATCTTCGATGATATTATTCCATTCAATTTCGGTAGGCGGTGAGAGGTAAATGCCACTTAACTCATCCCAAATAATTTGACGTTTAGTATGATTTCGATAGTATGAGTCCGTCTGTATAGACACTCCGATGCGGAATGACCATGACAAAATTAGCCAGGCTGCTCCATGTACCAAATAACCGAAATTAATAATTTATATAATTAGTATTATATCAGATTGATATAAAGTAGTTTACTTACACTAGTACCAAAACTAATCTAAATTCTGGATCAATTGAATTTCGTATAAAATCTTGTTTTTTTTAATACATTTTTCAATAAATTTTTTAGGATTTCGAATTCTTTTACTTTTCTTTTCTCGTGGCTTTTCTAAATTGATATTCGTCCTTTTCTTTAATTTTTAAAAATAATTTAGAAAAAATCCATGTAGTTAACGTTCATGTTCTGTGAATATCTCTCGCGTCCACATACACCGAACTTTACAATTATTCTGCGACTCATAAATTTTAATCACGTTTAAGTACGATAAATAACATAAATAAACTAAATTTAGTTTATTGAAATGGTCATATGGGGGTTTATATCGTTGGGTCCAGCTATTTTATTATCCTACTGGATCGGTTAGACTGGAATATGATAACCCACAATATTCAACTCGAGTACTGTATCGCTCGAGTGCCAATCAGATTGATTTATATTTAGCGCGTATATATCGCTGGTACTTTCGATGAACACTATATTAATATATACGATTCGAATATTTATTTAATTATTATTTTTATTTTATTTTAATTAATAAGACAATTACATATTTTAACTTCTAACTTGTCGCGCCGTTCGTGTGTATCGTGTGTATCTTCTTTTGTGTATCTTCTTTGTATCTTCTCCGTCGCTCTACTTTATCATCGCTATCATGGGATGAACACCGAGATGAGATGAATCCTGGGGTGAACACCGCTAATTTGCCCAATCAACAAATGCGTTGATGTCGTGGTGTCGCCACACTACCCCACCCCTACCGAAAGCAGGGAGCGATTAATTGAAACGCGATGGTCTTCTAATAGTGCGCCCGGACCGGGCTGACGTGGTTGCTGCTCTGGTAGGTGCGTCGTCTAGGTTGAAAGTTACGCGTTTCTTACCAGAGTTGTTGTCGTTTCCTGATGTTAGGCTGTTCGGTGTCTTCGTGAAAGAAGTCGGCTGACTTGCTGTGTTGGAAGTTTCATTTGGAGTGTCGTTACTCACTTGATCCTTATTTCTGAGATGATTTGGTTCTTCGTTTTCCGTAAAGCATGGCTTCAACCGGTTTATTGACACGTTGGACTCAACCCCTTTGACGATAACTGTGTAATATTTTTCCGTTCGTCGAACTACTCGATACGGACCTTCGTTTGGAGGTTGCAAGGGTTTACGCACATGGTCTGTTCGGATTAGAACGTGTGAACAGCTGGTGAGATCCTTGAAAACGAAGACGTCAGTTTCTTTCGAATGTCTGGATGGCGATGACGGCTGTACGGCCTTGAAGTAATTCCGCATTTGATCAATGACCCGATTTTGTGTCGTGAATGGAGTTGGTTGAATCATGTCCCCTGGCAAACGTAAATTTTCGCCGTAGACCAATTCGGCTGACGATGCTTCGAAATCGTCGCGGAATACAGTTCTCAAACCCAGTAACACAAGCGGTAGTGTCTTGGTCCATTGCTGATTGTTAACACACATTATTGACGCCTTTAGACTGCGATGCCATCTCTCGACTATGCCGTTGCATGCTGGATTGTAGGATGTTGTACGTTTGCGTTGGAATCCAATTAAGTTCGCTAAATTGTCGAATAACTCGGATTCGAATTGAGCCCCTCTGCCAGAGACGATAACCGAGGGTACTCCAAAACGACTGATCCATGTTGTCAACAGTGCATATGCCACTGTTTCTGCTTTAATATCCGGAATCGGCGTTGCTTCCGGCCACCGAGTAAAACGATCTATGATTGTCAGACAATACCGTTGATTTTCGGATGGCTCCAAGGGTCCCACGATGTCGATGTGAATTTCCGCGAATCGGTTGCTAACAATCGGATAATTTCCGCATTGACTTTTCACATGTCTTGAGACTTTACACTCTTGACAATTCATACATGATTTCGCCCATTGACGAACATCGACGTTCAGTGCCGGCCAAATGAATTTTTTTTCCCGGCGATATGTTGGATGTTGTTTGTGTATTGGGCGATGAGATCCAAATGCCTACGTTGCCGAGGTGACGCTTTCTCCAGGTTTTGTTTCAAGGCATGTGTGATTGGTTTATGGTCAGTGTATAGCACAAATTCCTGACCATCGATAAAATGCTTGAAATGTTTAATTGCTGCGTACGCGGCCAGCAACTCTCGATCGTACGTACTGTAGTTTTGTTCTGCGCTCGTAAGTCGTCGTGAGAAAAAACTTAATGGATTCCAGCTTCCGGATTCATGTTGTTGCACCACTGCTCCGATCGATCGATTGGATGCGTCGACCATTATAGCAAGTTTGTGGATAGGCGATGGATGAGCGAGCTGGACGGTTTCGGCTAGTCGTACCTTGCATTGCTCAAATGCTTGATCTGCTTCCTCGTGCCATTTTATTTCGCTGTTATCATTTTTCTTCCGACCTTTGATGAACTCGTATAATAATTCTTGTTCTAAAGCCGCGTTTGGCATCAGAAACGTACGGTAATAGTTCATCATGCCTAAAAACCGTTGTATACCTTTGGTTGTGGTAGGTCGTGTGAAATTTAATATTGCTTCCACTCTGGATTGAGCTGGTTTGATGCCGGTGTCTGAGATGTCGAAGCCTAGAAAGCTGATTTGGTCTGCGCCGAAAACACATTTGTTTGCGTTGACTAAAAGGCCGGCCTCCTGTAGCCGTTGAAATACGATCTTCAGATGTTGCACGTGTTGTTCTAAATCGTTGGACGCAATTAAGATGTCGTCGATATATGGGAAGACGAACTTGGTGTCACGAAAAATGGAATGTATTAGCCGTTGGAATGTTTGAGCCGCGTTTCGTAATCCAAACGTCATGCGCGGGAACTCAAACAATCCAAACGGTGTGCAGATGGCTGTTTTTTCTATGTCTGCTTCATCGACTGGTATCTGATGATACGCCCGAATAAGATCGATTTTTGAAAATAGTTGGCATCCGTCTAGCTGGTGATTAAAATCCGTGACGAATGGTATGGGGTACCGATCAGGTTTCGTTTTTTGATTTAACCCGCGGTAATCGCCGCAGAGTCGCCAACCACCGTCTTTCTTCTTCGCGATATCAATAGGACTGACCCAATTGCTCTTCGACGCGCACCATATCCCTTGACTTAACCAGAGGTCGATTTCTTGTCTGGCGATCCGCATTTTTTGTGTGTTGAGACGGCGAACTTTTGCGGAACATGGTTGTCCCTCGGTCTCAATTTTATGAGTAACACTATGTTTGACCGTATTGAGCAACGGTGTTTCTTGGAATATAGTATTGAACTCTTGCATCAAGTTTTGAATCCGTGGACTGATTTCGTCCAACTTGATGGTGGTTAATTGGTAGGATGGCAGTACGACTGAAATCCCGCGGACTGATAAGGTAGTCAATGGATCGATTATCTTTTTGTTTTTTACATCCACCAATAAACCGTAGTGCAAGAGAAAATCGGCACCGATAATGCATCTGTCGACCTTGGCGATCACGAATTTCCAAATGAACGGTCGTCGAAATCCTAAATTCAGAGTTAGATGCTTTGTACCAAATGTTTCGATGACTGTTGAATTGGCGGCAAATAATTTTATATCCAATTTGAATAACTCGTCTCGCAGGGTTGGTGTTACGACGGATATTTCGGCACCAGTGTCTATCAGGAATTGTCGTTTTGTTGTTGAGTCAACAACTATTAGACGGCTATTTGAAGTACTGCCGTCACTCGCCGTATTTAGTGAGGCACCTACTAGTTTTCAGGAGCGTTAGTGCCCTGGCGATACGTGCAAGGTTTCGCACAATGTTTGGCCTGGTCACCATATTTAGCGTGGTACCAGCAGTTTGGGAACCTCCTAACTAGGAATTCGGTTCGTGACTTGCTTTGCGAACGGGGTTTTTCGCTACATGATCTCCGTTGTGTGTCCCGAGGTTTGCGATCGTTGCTGATGAATTGATCGAAATGTTTTGATAAAGCGTCGATCCGCGCTGCAATAGACTGTTCTGGTTGCTCTTTGGATGACGAATGTGGCGTTTGAGAGACGTTGTACAAACCCATAGGTCGATTTATTTCACTTATTTTATCTGCCGAAGCAGCGAGCTTCAATAATTCACCCTCGTCCACACATGATAAAATCTCTTGGATATGATTCGGCAGTCGTTGTAACCATAAATCGCGTAGTACGGCCTCGGTAATTTGATCTGCAGCTAATGCCTGCATTTCCCGCAGCAATTGCGACGGTTTTTTGTCGCCAAGTTGTAACCCGGATAGCAGATGGTTTAATTTCATTCGGTTGGAATCGCATAATCGATCTTTGATAGCGGCTTTCAAAGTTTCGTATTTATCCGTCTTCGGTGGATTAAGTAATAATTCGCGTACACTTTTTATGGTTTCCGAATCGAGAGCGGCTACTAAATGAGCATATTTCGTTTGATCGGCTGATATTCCGCTTAATTGAAACTGGACTTCTAGTTGCAAAAACCATATTTCCGGATCGTCACGATTGAATATGGCATGTTTCACCGACAGCTTGTATATATTGGTGGTGGACTGCCCATCGTTGTTCTCCTGTTTTGTTTTGCTGTAGAACTGGCTTGCGCGTTTTATTTTTGTCCACACAATGTTGTTTCGTCATACTTTTTCGATAAAAAAAAAAAAATTGTACGTGCTGAATTAGTATGCTGACAATCACGCAGTCGCGTGTTTTTTTTTTTTTGGTTAGAATGACTCGAAAATTTCGTCGCGTGTTCGTTCGATGATTTACGTGTTTATTTCCCGTCGGTCAGGATCACGTCGGGGTCACCAAATTATGGTGGTTTATATCGTTGGGTCCAGCTATTTTATTATCCTACTGGATCGGTTAGACTGGAATATGATAACCCACAATATTCAACTCGAGTACTGTATCGCTCGAGTGCCAATCAGATTGATTTATATTTAGCGCGTATATATCGCTGGTACTTTCGATGAACACTATATTAATATATACGATTCGAATATTTATTTAATTATTATTTTTATTTTATTTTAATTAATAAGACAATTACATATTTTAACTTCTAACTTGTCGCGCTGTTCGTGTGTATCTTCTTTTTTACCGTCGCTCTACTTTATCATCGCTATCATGGGATGAACACCGAGATGAGATGAATCCTGGGGTGAACACCGCTAATTTGCCCAATCAACAAATGCGTTGATGTCGTGGTGTCGCCACAGTCATACCTAATTTGCTTTTTATTTAAAAAGCACAAATTAGAGAAAAAAAAATCACAACAATCTGACAGTTTAATATAACTTGAAATAAAATAAAAAAATTATGCAGAAAATGTCGAAAATGATGCACATGTGCAATTAAAGTTTGAACTTTTCTCTATTTTTCTTTAGAAAAACATTATAAAACCTCATGGTTCAAATAGACTAAATATTTGAATAAAATTGGCCGTTTTTCATTAGTTTTAATGAGAAATATAAATTTGTATACCCCATATTTTAGGGAAGCTATATCCTCCTTTAACTCGTCGTTTACAGGTTCCCTTTCAGGAGTTCGACCCTCCATCCAGTTTTTTACAGGTTCTTCATTTGTGTGTTAGGCTCTCTGTTGAACTCTGTTGTTTATGGGTTGTTTTTATGGGGCTAGTCGTCTAATAAAAATTAGATGAATTGAAATCGTGGCTTGCCATTATATGCCACTCTGCATAAATATTGAAAAATGTTTCACGCACAGTGGGCCAAGTCGCGATCCTTGAAATAATGAAAATGAAAAGCTTTTTCCATTCCCACGTAACAATTTTTAACCGTGGTTAGAAATTAACTATTACTTTTTGAACTATTACGTTGTGTTTAAGGTATTTTCAGACGGGGTATATTTTGAGCTGGAAATCCACGTTCTAGAACCTATTCTTTTGAACCAAGTATTACTGTGTTTAATTATAATAAATTTTCTGTAAAATAGAGTTTAAATTTAACTTCCTAGTTGTTTTCCACCGCTTTCTGAACCTGAAACTCCAGCTAAAATTGAGTTCAAAAGACATTAAAAGTTTACGTTCTGGTTAATATCAAACTTTGATTGAACTAGTTCAAAACTCAAAAGTTTCTCATTTACCTAATTGTGTCAATCCTATATCAATATAGAGTAAACAACTAACCTATCGGTTGACTATCTACTTTGTATACACTTGATTTAACCAAAGTTCAATTTAAGTTAAATATCAGTTATAATTAAAATTGCCGTAAAGATAAATCCAATACCACAGTAAAGTTAATTTATCAACTTATTAGGTACCTATCAACCTCGACTCAACAAATTTTCCACCAAAGTTGAGTTTAAGTTAGAATCAAGTTAAAGTTTAACTTAAAGTTTTGAAAATAACGCTTTTAACCCTTACTTTAAACCTAGTTCAGCCCCATATCTATGAAAAGTTAATAATTAACTTTTTGGTTTGCCATGTACCTGGTCTCAACTCAATTTTAACCATAGTTAAATTAAAGTAAGAATCGAGTTAAAGTTTTAACTCAAAGGTTTGAAAATAACATATTTAAGCCATAATTACAACCTTTGTGCTAAAAAATCGAATAAGCAAAATTTGTTGAACTCGTTATAACTGTTTTAGTGTTTTAATCGTTCATAAGTGTGATTTTTGGTATAGTGATAATTACAAAATCCTTAATTATTATAAAAAATAAAAATGAAGTGCAATCGATTAAATAAATTTGTTCGTCGTGACACATTTATAAGACGTGTTCGCGCTTATTTGCTAAAAAATAAAACAATTACTAATGCAAAATATTGTGAAGTGCAACGTAAAAACAAGAATTCATTTAAAAGTGGTAATCCCGTGTATATTAAAGACAGAAAAAATGGTTCTGAAATAAGTGCATCTGAATATGAAACGTCGGACAGTGAATTTCTACCAAAAAGAGAAGAAGAGATTTGTATAAGAAATCAACTGAGGTCATGAGCTATAAATCACAAGGTGACACATGTTGCTATAAACGATCTTTTGGCCATATTAATTCAGCAAAAAATATTCGGTTTACCAAGAGACGCAAGAACTTTGCTTTGAAAAATGTTCCCAGCATCCCATTGAAACTTTTGCTCAATTTTAATGTTGATGGCCAATGTTGATAAGCAAAAGTTCAAAGGGACAGTTTTAGCCAATCTTGTGTTCAATACAAAATTTAAAATTAAGACCGTTTGCTATTGGAATTTATTATGGACATAGAAATAAATAGTTTTATTTGCGCCCGCCAGAGCATTCCTTAAAGGAACTAAAGGATATAACGGATATTTTGCATGTGATAGGTGTATGGTAGAAGAAGACTACTGTCACCGAACATATAAAATTAGTTTCGGTCAATTGGATTGTCACTTACGAACAAATGAGAGCTTTCGCAATAGAACTCAGGAGGAACATCACATATATGACTCACCATTGGAAGAATTACCCATTGATATGATGTTATCGTTTCAATTGGACCAGTGGCGTAACTACAAATTTTTGGCCTCCCGCAAAACTTAATGTAGGCCCCTAGACTATCCTCCCTCCACCTTGCATATCTCTCCCTTCAGAGTAATACAAAATGTTGCTCAACGAAAATATAGCTTTTTTATTTAATATATTCATTTTTTAAGATTGTTGTGATTGTTTTTATTTATATTTTTATATTTTTATTTTTAAAATTAAATTGAACATAAATATAATATAATACATTTCAAATCAAAATTCAATTTTAATTGTTAAATTTGGACTTGAAATGTTGAAAATCAAATTATAGAGGGTATGGAACAATTCTCATGACAAGAACAAAGACCACGGGACCCGCGTTGCGGAGAGCCCCCATCGTTGCGGGCTCCCCCGCAGCGCGGGGTTTGCGCCCTTGTAGTTACGCCACTGAATTGGACTATCTTCACTTAATTTGTCTTGGCATAGTTGAAAAAACTGGTCCTAATATGGATAAAAGGAAATTCTAAACTAGGCGTTAAACTTTCAAGCAAAGACATTAGAGGCATCCAATGGTTTACGGAAAACTTGTTCCACCCAACAAGTTGAATTTAACAGAGCTATTCGAATGTTAAATGTAATTAGTTTCTGGAAAGGAACAGAGTTTCATACATTTTAGTTGTATGCAGGACCAATAGTATTAAAAGGATTCGTCTGCACTGAAGTTTACGATCAGATTTTACTTCTATGTACACTGTGCAATTACCATTTATATTAGCAAGCGATATTCAAAATATATTGAAGCAGCATCATGACTAACCAAATCGTTTGTGGAAATGTTCGGTGACATTTACGGATTTAACAATATCAGCTATAATGTTCACAGCCTTATTCATTTAATAGATGATGTCCGTAAACATGGAGTTCTGGATAATTTTAGTACATTTCCCTTTGAAAGTTCTTTGGGGGTTCTCAAATATTCATTACGAACAGGAAGTAAACCGCTACAACAAATTTCTAATCGATTTGCAATACATCTCAACAGAAAATACATCAACCTTAAAAACTTATCCATCTTTAAGGAAAAAACAGAATGACGACCACGTAGTAAATGACGGCCAAGGAACGTACCTTCAAGTCGAATTTGAAGATTACGTTCTTGATAGTTCATTCAAAAATAAGTGGTTTCTTACGAAAGATAAAACTGTTGTCGCAATGATAAATAGCATTTGCGAATGGGACAAATAGTTATATTTGGAGCTTCAGTCGAAAATAAATACAATCTATATCACAAACCGATAAAATCTAGTTATTTGGATATTTATAAATCCACTCAGTCACTTGAGCCACCTACTATTTGGAAGCTTTGTGACATAGATTGTAAATTATTTTGTATTGAAATTAATAATGAAGAACTAGCATTTTTTCCTTTATTGCATGCTTAGTATAGAGGTAAACACCAAAAGAAAAATACACAGTTTAATATGTTACAAAATATTAATTTGATTTTGCAGTTAAACTACAAAAACTGAAGAAAAAAAAATTAAAAATATATTATATGTACATTAGGGTGGTCCTTGTTTGTATGGAGAAAAAAAGTCTTGAGATATCTAACGGGACACCTCCTAGAAATGTGAGGTTATGCTATAAACTTAAACAGACAAAATATTGAGCCAATCGAAGGTCGTTTAGAGGTCGCGACTTGAGCGCGAATTTCTATTAAAACGATATTTTTTTCGATTTTTCACTGTCAAACGAACAAAAAATTATTTAAAATTTTTTCTCAGACTAAATAAAAATTGTGATCAATAGAGGAGATAATTTTACCTTTCCAAAACATTAAAGATATCGAAAATCGGTTACCAAATAGTGGGAATATTGCCAATTTTCGAAACTAATAAAAACCCAAATAATAAACGGTTTTTTTAAAATCCTGGAATATATATTCAAAATTACAGAAATAAATAAATAAAAATAAGATATAATGAATAAACAAAGGAATGTTTTATTGTGTCATAACAAACCGTATGAGTCATTAGCAGTTAACATAGTTGTGTTTTATGTTGCCATTATCATAAAACCGAACTATGTAAAGTCCGTATGACTCATTCGTCTCATTATTGTATTTAAAATTTAAATCCGCCTCCCGAATTAATTATGACCTGCTATGGCCAATATATTTCATTGTATCACATAATATATAAAAAATAGAAATGCAAATTAATTTCAGTTTAAATCCAAATCTCTCGAGGAAAGGACACAAATTTGTAATAAATAAATCTAGTCCGTTTAACAGTTTTTTTAATATTTTTAAGAAAGTACTACTACAGTTGACAAAATGGCAGCTAATTTACGGTCCACTACAGAAATTTATCTTCTTGGGCATGAGTACTGTCAAATTATTGGTGCTAAGTTACCATCAAAAAAGCAAGTGTTGTGTCTTTTTTTTTACAATCACCGTACTGTAAAATTAACTATTCGTGAAAGTGCAGCTCTCAAGGCGGATTCATTGTTGTAGTTCGTTGTGTTCGTTCCGTTCCTTTCGTTCGGTATTTTTTCTGCAGTATTATTTTTTATGTTCATTGTTGATGAAAAAACAAAACATCAAAACACAAAATGAACAACGTACTTGACTATAAAATAAAAATATCGAAAATGTGTCTGTTTGTTTCTACTAGTGTACTATATATCATGTCGTTTCTTTCTTGCCATGTTCCTTCGGTAAAAAAATTGAAGATAGATCAACTTGATGAAAAAAATACCGAAGAAATAAAACGTCATTTGCGACAAATCCTATTGGTTTACAAAAACGCATAACGAACGGAATGAACACAACGAGCTACAACAATGAATCCGCCTTCACAATCAAGGAAGTGTCTATTTTTTGGTCAAAAGCAAGAATCCCAGTGAAAAAAGAACAACATTCCATTGAAAAATGGGAACAATTCCATGATGAGTGGAAAAATCTTCTAAAGAATAAAAAGAAGCCTTCAAAAGTATACCGTGAAAGAAAAATTGCCTATAATAGTAAACTGAATGATATTTTCGATATCGCACACACTAATGCCTTGTCCATGATGACTAGTGAAGACGACAAGCGATTCCTCTTGTCACAGGGTGAGAAAAGGTGTCCCGGATATTTGGCTGGAGCCAGACGATATGAAAAGCCAGCCGAATTGAAAAAGAAAAACGGTAATCGGAACGTATGCAGGCAGATAAAAATCGTAAACGAAGATATTTTGAAAAAAACAAATCAATGCCAATAGGTTCACAAGCATTATTTTCGTCATAAAAGAGTGACCGCGAAAGGATATATATATATATATATATATATATATATATATATATATATATATATATATATATATATATATATATATACTAGCTGACCCGGCGAACTTCGTACCGCCTCAAAATCAATAAATGTTGTTTAAAGTTATTATAGCTTAATTAAATTGAGTTTTTTTATTAAGATTAAATGAATTTCTCTCTCTCTCTCTCTGGCACTATATCCCATCAAGAGATTTGGCTGCCTTAAATGAGGTTTAATAATCATATTTTCATTTCGGATAATGACTAATGAGTGATTAATCCATTGATCCTAAACCAGCCGTGCAATTTTTTCCTTGTCACTACCGGGAATTGAACCCGAGACCTCCAGGACGGATAAAATGAACACTCCAAATTAATTAAATTCAATCAAAATGAAATATATTTTAATTACATTGAAATGAATGTAATTCACGTGGCAGCAAGGCTTTCGTTTTATTGAATTGATTCGAAATGATTCGCGTAGCATTGTTGCACTACTTCCTTTTAAACTATTTCTTGAGTAGGTTGCAATAGGGTCGATTCCCTTCAGTAAAGCATTATGTGATATACGACATTTTTTGTTTTATTGTCAGGTGCGAGAACGAACAAAGCGCATGGTTTGCCGACACGTGAACATGCTATGTACAATTGGCCGTGAGAGAAACATTCATTTTCTAGATTCAGGCCACAAACACTCAAGGATGGGCCTTGGGATTTGTTGATCGTCATGGCGAATGCAAGACGAATCGTAAATTGAATTCGTTTAAACTCGAATGGCATATCGGTTGGGATCATCAGAATTCTCGGAATGAGAACTTCCCCACCTTTGAACTTTCCTTGAGATTTCTCAAAAGAAAACGCGTTCCGTTATATAGTTTTGGTTGATTCAGGTTTCGTAGCATGATGATTACCAGCAACACACCAACTTTCAGTTGTAAATTGTGCGGTGGCAAGCCAGCCAGATCCAATGAGTTTAAAAATTCAGTTGAACAGTTGGTTGATTCGTCTTTGTTTGTCACACAGTCGATAGATTTGAAGGAATGAAGTGGACCGACGATTAGATTTTGAATTGTGAAATTTAAGTGATCCCCATTTTTGTTCTTTGCCGCAAGAATTACTCGTTCACTCACCCAATTGTAATTTTTGTGGTTAGTAATATTGTTCGGGAACACTTTGTTGATGAGCTCGTCCTTCGTTGAGACAAAATTGCAAAAGTTCTTAGGTAACGAAATCAATCTGTTCGATTCGTCGACCGGAACACGGCCATTACCGATAGTCAGCAATTGCTTGGAGAAATCTTCGGCAGATGGATCGTTTAACCACAGACAATCAAATTAAATTTTTCGTTCGAGCTAAAAAATGAAAACAAAATATATTTCTGACAATTCCAATGTCATCGTTGTATCTGTCATTTTTCGTTAAACTGCGTATACGTAATGAACTCGCAGTTTAAATTTTTACGTTTACATAGAATGGAATATCTCTGTTAAGTTGTCTCTGGTTTAACAATGCAACTCGCATGTTTGTCGCCAGCTGAAGTTTCATCACATAGCGCCACGCTGAGTCGATGATTTGAGGCAAGCGTTTATTTCATCGACAGCGGTCAATCTTGGAATCACTGGTATTTTTTGACGGAAATTGCCCGACAGTTAAATCATTGCGCCTCCAAAACATCTTGAGTCATTGCGTAGATCTTTCATAGTTCGATTGAATGCTTCAAATGCGCATTTGTACGCCATTGTACATTCATAATCGATGATGATTTTACTTGCTACCAAAACTTTCGCCATTGTTGAATGTTTCGCAATGTTGCATGTCGGGTTTTCAGCCGATTGAAGGTCTAACGACAATTTCAACGCTGAGCAACTGCTACAGCAATATTGGATCTCGCACGAACAGTGGCCAAAATAAATGATATGAGGAATGCCTTCCCAGTTCCACTGGGCGCATCGAAGAAAAATAATCCTACATTTCCATCAAGAATTATATAGCTAAGTAGATAAAATAAAAAAAAATTGGATAAAAAATAAAATAGAAATGTGCATGCAACCTCCAGTCGGATCCTTGCGGTCCAAGCGCCGAAGCTTTAACCACTGCACCACTCGTCACATACAAACTACACCTACAAAATTCATATAAAAAAAAAGATTTTTTTATTAGATTTTTGGGGCTTCCCTTTTGAGTTTTTCCGACTTTTCTTTTTTCCTAAATCACCACTGTATTGAGACGAACAAAATAAAAAAAACAAAATGTACTAAATATATGAGAAAATGAATTTTCTTGATAACTTTTTTTTTTGGTGAATTTTTCCGATGTTTTAATAGTTATTATGCTATTCGGAACAGAGTCAAATTCAACAAAACAAAAATCATAAAAATCGGTCCAGCCGTTCTTGAGTTCTAAATGGTGTAACTAACACGACTTTGTTTTATTTATATAGATATATATATATATATATATATATATATATATATATATATATATATATATATATATATATATATATATATATATATATATATATATATATATATATATATATATATATATATATATATATATATAATCCAAGACTTTGGATATTCTATTGAAGAACTCGTTTTGAATCGAACAACACTGAGGCGTTTTCGTGAAGCAAACATATATGTAGAGTAGAAATAGCAGCATCATTTAAATCGACTTTCAAGTTTACAACAGGCGTAGTACATTGGGATGGAACATTACTTCCGGAGTTATCTGGAACGGAGTCTGTGGATCATTTACCGATGATCATTTCCCATATAGATGGAGAACAGTTACTGGGCGTTCCCAAAATATCAAAATCAACTGGTTTGGAAATTTCGCAGGCTGTTTTCCAAAGCTTAATCGATTAGAGAGCAGCTGACGGTATCGTAATGGCTTGCTTCGATACAATATATTCAAATACTGGAAAATAATATGAAGCAGCTATTATTTTAGAACAGAAACTGGATCGAACCTTATTTATTTATTTATTTAATATAAATGTTTGAAGTTCTTATGAACTTATTACATTAGTGGCAACTACTTATTTTAATTTATTTCTAATTTATTAATTGAATTAACCTATAGGTGTGCAGCAGCATTTTAGCGATTCATCAACTTGAAATTTGCAAAAAATAGAATTTTGATTTTATTAAGGTGAAGAAAAGTATTTTTTCCGAAACACGGCAGGGGATTTAGATTTCTTAACGTTATTACTTAACGAATTCCACATGCTAACTCCCCTCACAAAAAATGATGAATTCATCAGATTACATTTGTTTATAGCCGGAGTCAAAAGATGAATGCGACGATTGAAAGACGAAACTAATTTCCCTACAATATAGGTGGGTTGTTTATACTTTAAGAACTTGAAAATGTATAAACAAACTCGAAACTTATAGAATTCAGCAAGAGAACAACCAAGTAATGAATTACTAAAATTCGAGATGTGGTCGTACTTTCTTAGCCCGTATACATATCTCACACAAGAATTAAATATCAATCGAAGTTCATTAAAGTACTTCTTCTTTAATTCAAAGAAGACAATATCGCCGTACAAAAAATGTGGAAGGATGTAAGATTTCACCAATTGGAGTCTAAGATTGGTATTAAAACACTTCGTGGTAGCCCATAACATTCTTAGTAATAAAATTACTCGATTACAAACTGTTTCGATGTGGTAACTCCAGCATAAGCACTTGTCAAAAGTTAAGCCAAAATTATTCACAGAATCAGAGAAATCAACCTCTTCTCCTAGTACGCTGATTTTAGGTAGGTTGTGCGTATTACGAATTGTAGAAGATATAATAATAGATTTGGTTTTTCCAGCATTAAGTTCCAGATTATTTTCTATAGACCATTTTGTAATCAATTAAATTTCGAAATTAACAGTTCCGATAGAATTTGTTATCTCGTTGGGCCTACAAAATCTATAAATTTGCAGTTCGTCCGCGAAAAGGTGATATTTGCATTGAGTGATAACCTTATTATATCTTCCTTATCGACATCTCAACAGATTTTGTTACAGCAAACACTGGCGATTTTTTAAAACGGTTCAAGATTTCCACAGATTCCTTAAACAAAATCCGGATATGTGGCTTCAGGATGATAATTTCAAGAAAGGAATGAAGATTATCAGTAAAATAAAAGTCGTAAATGATATCGTAGAACATGGTGTTAAATTAATACAAGACTAAAATAAAAAATTAACAAGAATACTAACAGAAGTTTGCAACATATACCAAAACATTCTAATTGGGTAGAAGATCAACCTAGATTGATTGTTTTCATTATAAAAATTATAATAATGATCTCGCTATTTGTTAACCGATTTTCGTTATCTATGTTGTTTTGGAAAGGTAATTATCTCCTGTATTGGCCACAATTTTTATTTAGTCTGAGAAAATTATTTAAATAATATTTCTGTTTTATCGAAGTTCGCGCTCAAGTCGCGACCTCTAAACGACCTTGGATCGACCCAATATTTTTTCTGTTTAAGTTTTTAGCATAACCTCACATTTCTAGGGGGTGTCCCGTTAGATATTTAAACTTTCGAAAATATGGTCCACCCTAATGTACATACATAAATAAACTATAAAGTGCAATTAAAGAAACGTGCAAATAAATAATAAATATAAAAAAATCACATGATGAATAATCAAAATATTAAATACGCCATCGTTGAAACCATAGAAGAAGGAAATTCATATTGTTCAGCTGTTCCAGAAACTTGGATAAAAGACGGAGTCTTGCGGTGGCCATTACGAGGTGTCGATATGATGAAGGGGCGTAATTACACCTTACGAAAGGCGATCAGTACGAAGCAGGGTTATTATAAGGGTTATAATGAATACTCATAATTTTTGTTACAAATAACTTTAAAACAGCTTTGGAACTCGAAAGCCAAAGCTGAAATTATGACGTCAATCTCAGATGAAATGAATTCACAAAACAAAACACATTCGATTCCACTTGATTTCAACGATATAATGGATGAACTTAATGAGTATGAGTCACCTAATGAGCAGATTCAAATTGAACCGATTATAGTTCCAAATGAGATTGTAGGGACTTTTAATTTGGTTTATACCACTGAACAAATTCAAAATGCAGAGTTCGTCGAAACTCTAAATACTGGTAGGTTATGTTGTGATTTAAATAAACAAGCTAATTGATAAGTATTGCTGATTAATATCTTTATTTTATTCAGGATGTTATGTGAATTGCACAAACTGCTCAAAAATTAATGAGCGGTTTGGCGAGATGGAGCGATCCATTACAGAAAAAATGAATGTAGGACTTAAAGCAATGGAGAAATCCATTGCCGAAATAAAAATAACCATGGATGTTATTTTAGAAAAAATAACACGTTTCGCGTCTAGCTGAAATGGAAACAATCGATGAAAGCGAGTGAGATAAGTTTCCATTACAAAATGTAGATGAAAGTGAAGCGAAGTGATAAACCCTATAAAATTAAATTGGTAATTTGTTGCTAAAATTTAAATATATTTTTTGATTTTGACTTGCATGATTTGCAATACATTTAATTTTTCAGAAACGCAAATTGTCAGTTTTTGGAGGCGCTGATGAGCTGGGATCTGCCAAAATTTTATGTAAGTGGCTTTTTAAAGACAGTTTGCTCCAAAAATTTTCGTGGGCTGGAACGGCTGAAAAACACGCTTTCAACTCGTTGAAAGAAATATTGGAAGTGATAAGTCAAAGCGTTAGAATTAGTCATCCAGCTTATACAGAGCATTCTAATTCTAATTTTTCTAAAAATTATTTAAAACACGCGAAATTTCGGATTCAATCAAAGCAAATATACTTAGTTCTCACTAATATTTTCGTTTTAAACAAAATTTTTAGTGAGATTCAACAATTAGATAGATAGATAACACCGATCTGAACTAAAATACATATATATTATAATTTTTATTTATATTAAAACTCACGTTTTGTTTTATTTTCTTAATGTGTATTGGGTAAAAAATCGGCAAAGGTAGTTCGAAAAAGTTGAAAAAGAGTATTTTAAAAACCGAAAAGGTAGATTTGTGAACGTTAGCTATAGGTTAAAAAATATCCCTGTCAGTTTCTAACTTTCCTTAGATTCAGTAACCAAACGGTTAGCAAGTTACCGTGTTTAAACTGACAAGTTACAGGTAAGTTCATTTTTTCCGGTTGGTAAACTACATATATACGACTACATTATAACATAGGTTAATATTGACCCTTGAATTTAGTTGTCAATCGATAGTTGACTAAACGTTTGAATAAAGAAAAATTAACCAAATTTTAAGCTATGCATTGATTCAACCTACGTTCTAAACCGGTTAAATAACCGTTCTTCAACTTCAAATTGTTACTTGGGTTAGTAATCTAGTAGTTTGAGTTATTCGCAAGTAATTTTAAATTCCACTATGTCAAAATTTGTTATGGTCAGTTCTTCAAACATATTCGATTGCCATAGAAAATAAATTTTCATTTTCGTATTTTTACGGAACGCGACTTGATTCCTAGATTACTATTACAGATAAGTTTACTTGGCTAACATGCTCCGAAGAGCTAAAAGAGGGTATAACATATTTCATTATTTCAGGGATAACGAAAGAAGTTTTTTACTATCAAATCCACAAAATTAAATTTGCTGATTTTTTCCATTATTGTTGTGTTACTGCAACAATAATCATCGGATAGATTCAGTTTTAAAAATTTAGATCGGTTTGTTCGCAGAATGCGTTAATAAACTTAAATACGGTTCTCATTTTTAGATCTCATAATTGTATCGCGATTTTATTTTGGAAAGTCAGTCAATTGCACTCAAATTCATTTCCTTCCACAACTTTTTTTTTAGTTCTTTATAATGCAAGCTTTTTTGGGGCTCAAGTCTTACCCTGCTCTTTCGCGGTTGTTCTTTTACGTTCCTACTTTACGATTACTCAGCCAACTCGAGGACGTATGGCTATAGGACCGATTAAAGAGCATCTGCACATTGCAAGCTCGATGCTGGCATGGGTCGACCTTGGGTTTTGCACACCGACAGGGCGTCTTAGATGTGTTACATTTCACCACAGATCGTAATCTGATGAAGAAATTCCACTTTATATCCTGCCCCTATCGGGGTTCGATCGAACCCGGTACCTCCCGATCCAAACGCCAAAGCTTTAACCACTGTGTCATTTGGTCGTTTCCTTCCACAATTATCGGAACACTAAAGGCTAAAAATATTCAAATAAATTCGATTTTTCAAATATAAAAAATATCATATGTGGCTTCTTACGTCAGTTTTTTGTTGTATTTGCGGACCATCTAAATTATTAAAATTACTTATATTTATAAATGGTAAAGCCATACAAAGATATATAGATGTAGTGTAATTATAAAACGTCAATAAAAATTTGATTTGAACCCACCTTAAACCGAAATAAAATTGATACCGCCTGGTTATTTTTTACTAGACAATAGAATCCAAAATAATTAACGTCTTTGTTACCGAGAAAACAATGGGTGGTTGGTACCATTTAGCAGAAAACAAAAACAACAATTAAATTGCAAATTTCAACAAATTTTATAGCTAGAGATCTCTTCATATGTACAGTATATGTACATAAGTGGCCCAAACATAATCCAAAATCGTATATTTATGATTTTCTAAACGAAAATATGGACCACCTACTGCTTGTATTTTTCATTTTAACAAGATTTGAACGCCACAATGAATACCACAACATGTGATACATTCAAATTTTATAAATTCCACCAAACCGACAGATCGATAAATTTTACGGTTTTCCACAATTTATTCTTCTTCTTCTTCGTCGTTTGCGTATTCAGCGGTTGCTAATTGAAATTCCAGAAGTGTAAATTATCTTGTTACATATTATATTGGATCATCCGAATTATAATGATGACATTAATATGTTATGTGGTCCGCGGTTTTATGATAACAATATTGCAGATTAATTTAATTAAATTATTTTAAGTGGATCAGGCGCGGTCTCCTCAACACAACAATCGTTTCTTATAATTAGACGGTAGCTCTTAATTTAGTCTTCTTTGGCGTCGTGTTGTTATTACTGTTTATTAATCAAATCATGTTCCGTATGGTCTGGACCATTATAAACAAAACCAAAAAATGGTTAAACGTTTTTAATTAAGTTTATTGTCATTTTGGCGGTCTAACTTAATTAAAATATTTAGAAATATACGTAGCGAACGATTCTTCTTAATTATAGTTAATTTAATTTAGACATAACTTTTGTTTTGTTAATTTAATGTCATATTTACATGATTCTTTTTATAAATTTTGTAATAAATTTTATTTCGTCTACGTCTGTCAAGGTATACAACGACCACATATACTACCCGTGTATAGCGAGGTAGGGAAACTGCACGTTAGAATTGTTCTTCTTGGAGATTATGATCTTTTATAAAATATAACATGATAAAATATATATCGTCTTAAAAACATATTTGTACGATATGTGTGTATGTGTGTGTACGTTGCGGTGCATAAGGTGTGAGAAATTTAAGAAATTTTTTTGGTTTTGCGGAGGACGGTTGTTCGCTTAAACAGCTTGATACGACTAATGAGAGATAGTATCACACATTTATGTATGTACGGATACGCTCGATACGTAAGTATCAAATTCATTAAAATTTATAAAAAATTTTAAATTATTTAATTAAATGATTTTAGTAACACATTTAGTGTGATAAATATATATTTCGGTGTTGTGGTGTTGTTACTTTAATAGCGTTTCGTGTATACCTCGAAGACATTCATTATATTTATAAAAAAATCAATGATATTGACCTATTCGATTCCTTGGGTGGCACTTTTCCGAAAACACCTAGATTTTCGCTTATATACAGTTTCAGAAATAAGCGATGATGTAACCTATGTTCAGACATATCAAATCAAGGTAAGTGAAAAATTAGGCCTCTGCTCTGATGTTGTTGTATATGATTATTTGGGTTACCGCTGGTGAGGTCCAAATAATCACAGAATTGTACTGTTGCAAAATATTTTTAATTCTGCTCGATTGTTTATTTAAATGGCCTTATTTATACATAAAAATTTTGCAGTCTAAACAGTTTGTATTAAATAGAGAAAATAAAAAAATCTAAAAAATTAATCTTTACTGCATCGGTATTGGGTGTCTGGAAATATTTCAGACAATGATTATTCTGCATGTTGCATTCTCAACATGTGTGTGCTGTTGGCCCCGTTGAGCTTGTCCCAATATATTTCAGCGCTCTACCCTGAGCATAATAAAATACTTTTGTTGCTAAACGACACTTTCTTCTGGTTGTGTTAGTGGGGAAAAAGGTCTGTGATTGGTGAAACATTTTCCCCTTAATTTGTTTGTAACCCATATGACTCTTGTAGCTACAAGTGATCCAAAATATCTTCTTCGTCATCTTTTAATATCTCTAATCTTTTAATGTAACTAATGATGTGTAAGTGCGTGCGTCCTCGACTGACATCAAGATTTGGAACTACAGATATTAGTCTACAGTCACACATGAACGAAACCGATTACATTTTTTCTGAGTTACTCAGCAGCTTATATTCATGCTTTGATACATGTGATGGTTGTCGTGAATATTGTGTCCAAGTAGAGTGATGGTTATTATAAGTAGTAATGGGTATTCATAAAAAAAAGAAAATAGCCAAATAAAATAACAAATGAAAAAACCTCGGCTTTTAAAACTTTACTCCACCTCTGGATTGTGTTGTTATTGTAATTATGATGCTTGCATCACCAGTGAAATAGCTAAATATGGAAAGGCATTTAGTGATGGGGAATTTTCTAAAACCTCTCTCACAAACTGAGCAGAACCGGTTTTCGAGCATTTTGATAACAGTTTGACAGTTGATGAAAGTATACTGACATAAACTCCAATACCAGGCTAGCAATTACGGTACGTTATGCTGCAGGTGGAATTGCTTTAACTGGGAACATTACCAGAATGAACAAACGCGATAACATTCAGTAATGGGATTCCATTATATGAACCATTTGGATGTTTTATGTTCCAAATATAGATTATTTCGATTAAATCATGTAATGGAAAAGAACCACCCCGAAGCCCCGACATGTTCATTCTGATGGTAATTGACACGATGTTGCCTAGATGAAATTTGATGAGTTGGATACTAAATTGCATGAATTTCAGTGTAGCCTATTTTGGTGGTGAAAAAATTGAAAATTTAAGAACCATTATTGAAAATGATATAAGGAACGATAATAAATCGTTAAATAACGATCATGAGATATTGAAAGTGTGGCAAAGCATTCCAAACAACTTCACATCTCTAAGAAAGTTGACAATAGCGTTATTATCTGTGTGTCCATCTACTAATTATACTGCGAATTCCTATTTTCACAAATGAACGTCGTTTTAACAAGAATGAGCAGACACAATTCTGGAGCAAATATTTTACTGATGATTCAGTCCCATTCTCACTTTCTTTTGCAACAATTAATTTTCCATAATTTAAAATTCTTGGTGCTTAATTTTAAAATTAAGACAGTTATGAAATGACACATTTATGAATTAAATTAAAATTAAATCAATTGTTTTCCTATTTAAAAAAATTATTTTATTTTATGTTCTGATGAAATTGTTTATGGCACACTAAAATAAAAATAAATAATACAATACTTGCGAACCGTGGGTTAGAGGCACGTGTTGTCGATTAAATTGTAACTCTTACCTAGCTGACTTGGTATGAGTATAGATGGCTATATATTATGTCTTCGTGGGTATGATAGAGCACCTCGAGCCTCTCTAGTACTATAGAGTCATTTCATAAATGCTTATTAGCGTTGATCATACATTGTTTTCGTAAGTTCTATATTCTTGTAATCGCAGTATTTTCTGTCGCAAACGATGTGAATCCTTATTCTCGTGTTTATCGATATTGGGGTAAGGTTTTATATTTTATTAAACTGATAGTTTTATTGGCTGTAGTTATTTGATTTTTTATTAGACCCAAAAAAATGAATCTCATCATTGTTAACTTTTTCAAACTGGGACTCATATTTTTCAGCCTCTCTGCTGGGAGAGGATGTTACGTACCGCGACCCCCGGTGGATTCAGACCGTGGGTCTAGTGTAAACAGACACCCTGACTACATCATCCCGCAGCACTTGCCCCGGCTTGAACCCAGCCTGTCGTGGGTGTAATGGATGATGCTGTGTCAGGGTCTTGAGAGCTGCGAATATACCGACGAGAAAATGACCAAACCCGAGTTTGACTATGATGAGGGAAATTCGTCCATAATACAATTTAATTTGATTTGGTTCTCATTGGAAAGAATGTGCTTATCCGGTTCAGGGACAGGCGAATGTGGGATGACTTCAGATAAAGGTAACTTGAGTTCACTAATTGAAAATTGAATATTAAAACGCGAGAAGAAATCTGTACCCAAATACAGGGTTTGCGATAGATTAGGGGCAATATATAATTTTAATGATTTAGTTTGGTTATTGAAGCGAACTTTAACATTGACAAAACCTAAGATACGTTCCTTTTGCCCATTAGCGGTTGTAACCAAAGAGGGAAGACGTTTGAATGGTAGACCAGTCACTGATAACAAATGCTCACAATTTTTCCCCAGAACACTGATATTTGCTCCAGAATCTAATAATCCTCACACTGGTTGGTTGAAAATTTCAACAGTGACGTACGGCCGGCCGTCAGTATCAGCCGAAATTAGCGAAGCACAGATCTGTTTACGGGCTTCACGTTTGTTCTTAAAATAGAGCTAGGAACGATGAAATTTAGGCTTTGTTAAGTTAGCGGGTACAATTTGATGAGTAGTTAACTCTTGCGAGCGAACCGAAAAAAATCTGGGTCTACGTTGGTAGCCGAGTCTTCTCGATGAGATTTCAGGACTGTCTGGTTTCGAAGAACCGTCTCCCGATTGGACAAATCCTTCTTGTGTGAGTTTTCCGAAGTCCTTTGTTTAAGCTTGGTTGAACACTCAACGCATGCCGAAAATTTTACATTGTCTTTGCCACAACCATAACAGAAAATTTTGTCGGAGGGGTTTGGACAGCTTCTAAAGGTATGGCCGGAATTATTGCAATCCCAACAAATAAATTTTGGTGATTCTTTCGCAGTCGTTCCGATAGAACGAGGGGTGGATGCGAAATCGAATGCTTAAAAGCAGCGATATTAGAATGAGTGTTACTATTACTCTGAGGATTATTAATAGATTGAACGGTTGGCGATAAAACGTTGTTGGAGTCCAACTGGCACATTTGAAGGTCTAGATGGTTTTGGGTTACAGTTGGTTTATCTTCATAATTGGATGCCTTCAGTTCGTGAATTCGATGTTTGAACATCGTATCCGGTTCAGACATGTAATTACGAGGGTATATCAAAAAGTCTTGCAATATCATATGAAAAAAAAGAGTGAGTGAGACAACAATATATTTTTCAAACCATTTTTTGTCACGATGAAACTTCTAGAAGAACATTTCGATGTAAATTTTACGGTTCGTTTGTTTTTGTCAATTTAGTAACATGTGTTTTGAATTTTTCTTAAAATGAATGAAATTGAATATCGCGCCGTTACTAAATTTTTCTATAAAGATGGACGAAATGCAATTTATATATTCAACTATATATCAAAAGTTTACGGCGAATCTGCACCATCATATGCCACAGTAACAAAGTGGGTAAAATTATTCAAAAGTGGTTGGGAGTCATTATAAGACGATAACCGCTCGGGTCGGCCAGCAGATGCTATTAGCCATGAAAACGTAATTTTGGCTGATTCTATTGTATTGGAGGACCGGCGTATTTCTGTTCCGCGGTTAGCGTGGAGACTTTCTCTTTCATACGGTACCACATATACTATATTACATGACCACCTTCACATGTCGAAAGTAAGTGCGCGATGGGTTCCCCGTTTGTTGAATGCTGAACAAAAAAAAGTGCGTGTTTAAACTTCAAAGGCGATTTTAGATATGTACAAAGCAGATCCAGAAAATTTCTTGGGTAACATAATAACAGGCGATGAAACATGGCTTCATCACTGGGATCTGGAATCCAAACAAGAATCGATGCAATGGATTAAACGTAGTGAACCACCACCAAAGAAATTCAAAACTCAACCGTCTGCTGGTAAGGTTTTGGCAACAATTTTTTGGGATGCTGAAGGAATTTTGATAATCGATTATATGCCACCGAAAACCACAATCACAGGCATATATTACGCAGAGGTTTTGCGAAAATTGAAAAAAGCGATCCGGGAAAAACGGCCAAGGAAAGTTAGGAAAAAAATCTTGCTTCTTCACGACAATACACCAGTGCGCAAGGCTAATATTGCTCAAGCTGCATTAAAGGACTGCGGCTTCGTGGAAATTCCGCATCCACCGTACAGTCTAGACTTGGCACCCAGTGACTACTTCTCTTTCCCAATTTGAAAAAAACACTAAGGGGCCGGAAATTTTCCAGTGACTATGAAGTACAGTCTGTTGTAAATGAATATTTTATGGAGCAAAAGAAATCTTTTTTTTTAGAGGGTTTAGGTAAGTTAATTGATCGATGTGACAAATGTATAAACCTTAAAGGAGATTATGTCGAAAAATAAAAATATTGCTGTCTCTCTCACTCTTTTTTTTCATATGATATTGCAAGACTTTTTGATTTGCCCTCGTATATTCACTCCATAAATCCTCTAACCGACGGCATTCGTAGGCTAATTCTGCTATGGATTGGAATTTATGGGTAAGCAAATGTAATTTCAGACCGAGCCGCATATTATCGATTAAGATTTCCAAAATTTCATTTTCAGGAATCGGAGTTCGAGCTTGTAATGCTAATCGTTGGATGGCATCCTGAAATTGTACAAATGATTCCTTTGAATGCTTTTGTTTCCGTGCTTGCAATGCTTTTCGAATATCACGATCACATCGAAACAGATTAAATCGTTCAATAAGAGCATTTCGCAAGTCATTCCAAGTTAAATTATGGCGATTTTGACTTTCTATATACGTCCAGTACCAGTCCGCGGCCATTCCGGTGAGGAGTGTCCCTAAATTATTGGCCAATAAATTCTGCGATATATTTGCAGAGCGAGCTAGATATTCGATTCGAAAGATGAACCGGTCTACTGGTAAATCCTGGAACGATCCGCCAAACTTTTGATTCCAGGAAGCTATAATTCGCGAAACGGGTATATCAGATCTTCCTTCGTATTGGTGCCCCTTGATTTTTTGCGTAGATTGAGATGACAGATAAGTTGGTACATAAATCGATTGGTTAGTGTTTGGGTAAGGAACTTCTTGCATATATGGGACATGATTTTGACGGAGTGGTCTAACTGAAGTTGGTTCCGTCTCATATTTAATTAAATGCCGGTTAGTATTTCTTTCGTTCCTCTCATCTGAGTAACACTGGTACGGTTCAGCGTGCGCCTCAGCGGAAGAAGGTTGGGAACAATTTTGAGGGTTTACGTAGGTTGCCCAGACCATCAAATAATTGAGCAATAGGGATTTCATTTGTTTTTTCGATTTCGTTATTATGTTCCGTTGAGGAGTTATTACCAATCGCGGAGACTCGGATACCAACATTGTTGTCCGGTTGATGAGTACTTTGTACAAAAGTAGTATTGAGTTCAGAGCTCAATTTCCTATCGTCTCGTTTAATCCTCATGCTTGGTTCATTGACCTGCGGGGAAACAAAATCTATCAAATGTTGCAATGGAGTTTTGGAATCATTTTGCGAATGTAACTGGGGGTGAGGGATTATGAAGTTCCGAGATTCATGACTCTCGTCTGCACTCCCTTCATTCAGATTGACTAAAGGGAGCTGACCGGTGGGTTTTAATTTCCGAATCGCACACATCAGGCGATTAGTCCAACCAACGTATTCCGTCACTCGTTCAAGATGAATATCTAGCGTATGCAACCGACGCAATCGACTGCCTATATGAATGATACATGATTCCAAAACATTGATTTCATCTGATGTTAATATAATTGAGGTAAACAATTTGCCTTCGATTCGCTTGAGTTTCAACAAAATCAATTTTAATTCATGTTGTGGATTTCCACGTGCTCGATCATGGGGTTGTAGGGGCACTAAAATTGGAAAGCTAGCTTCGCAGTCGATTTTCGTAGCCAAAATATTAGCTGCGAGCTGGTTTGGTTCTATGTGGCGAATTTCACATTCTACCTGGAATTCTTCTTCCTCAAGGTGATTCACATCCATTTTGAAAAATATATTATTTTGCACTGAACACTGATATTATTATCTATTTTAATTGCACTATAAAAATAAGATTATTACCTAAACACAAAAAAAGTTAATGTATAGAATATAATAGTTTGTTAATATAAATGCGGAGTCTTAATTAAGAACACGCATAACCGTTTGGGTTACCTTCAAACCTGAAACACGTGTACACTGAAAATATTAGCACTAAATTGAAAAATTATTAAGCTTAAAAAAAATATTAAATTATTATATTACGACGAATTAATATAGAAAAAAACACTTAATTATATTTTCTTGAATCAGAAATAACTACAAGACGTTTGGTTGATGAGGGTGGAAGCGTTGATGAAGTTTGGCCTGTGACTGCAGAATAAGGAATTAAATATGAGTTTAATTAGAGAAATTTTAATCTATCTACGCTATATCAACAAATTCGAGGTTATAATCCGATATTGAAGGAGGTTCGATAGACTTAGGAACGTACATACCCGTATGCTAAACGAGTCGTATGTGATACAGAAAGTTGGAACCCTCTAATGACTTTGAACGACCCGTTTCAAATTCAAAAAAAACGTTAGTCATTGATATTGAAACTCGTACAAAGTCAACAAATAGCATCCAACTGTAAATAAAGAATACAAGAGAAAAAGGTAATTTATAATGGGGAAACTGATTAAATTGAATGATCAAGGGACAAGTACTTTACAGCTAGATAAGTCAAAGATATGAAGATCCGATACATCTGCAAAAGTAGTATTGTACATCGAACTAAAAAAAAAATTTAATAAAAAAAAATCTGAAATGGAAATGTAAATTGCTTAACAATTGATGTTACTGTAAGCCGAAATTACCGTTATTGTTTGGGCGCCACTGTTACGTACCGCGACCCCCGGTGGATTCAGACCGTGGGTCTAGTGTAAACAGACACCCTGACTACATCATCCCGCAGCACTTGCTTCGGCTTGCACTCAGCCTGTCGTGGGTGTAATGGATGATGCTGTGTCAGGGTCTTGAGAGCTGCGAATATGCCGACGAGAAAATGACCAAACCCCTCAACACCACCACCCTCATCTCTCCCAAACTAATATTAATTTAGAACATTATCAATTTTTCCATATAAAATATCCCATATGACATCTTTATTAAATTACGAATTAACAATTAAACAAAAAAATTATTATGGAATAGTTCTTCCGACTCGAAAAAAATAGTTTACGTTAATTTTAAGTACATAACACAAATTATCAAACAAGTAAGTCGGATATAAAATTTATAAAACCTTTTCGTATCGCCCAACAAATAGTCATTGAATTCGGACTATACATATATGGCTCCCGATGTGTGAATCCTGTGGTGCACGAAGAGCTCGACGTACTCCGGAGTTTTCCTACAAATAAAATTAAGAAATAACGAAAGGAACGCGGTTCATACGAAAACGTCCGAATTTCGGAACTTACAACAATTCAAGATTCAACTACCTAGTTAATTATGGGATAATTATATTACCAAATTTGCAGTGGTCGCTTCGTCAATGTAACTTGACCCGGGGGTGATATTCCTCCTGATGAGCCGACTCGAATGATCAGCTGAGACTCCAGTCCGCAGTGATGAGTTACTTTACGGGATGATCCAACCCGTCCAGGTTCCGGGGCAATTTAAGCTCGCTCGACGGTCATTGATCCTTATTGCTGGCTGCGTTTTTCTCCCGCCACATTCAAAATGGTTGGGCGCGCTGTACTCACACACACGGTTCGTCCAGTCACCCCGTCTGAGTGTAATTCCCAGCCTCGAATCGGTCCACACGTTGTATTATTATGCCTACGTACGTTTGTTCAAGTTTGTTGTTGTTGGATTGATTGGCTACAATTTTTTTTTGTTTCAGTTTCTTTTCCCGATTTATTACATCACGACGGTATCGTTTGGATATATATTTTTATTGAATTTTTTTTTTGTTTTTACATATTACGTGACTATCGTTTAACCTTACAAATGGTCACACGTTTGGTGTGTGTTGGTATCTCAGATTTGTCACTTACACGTAACTAATTATGACTTTCTTTACACAGTTACAAATAAAATTATTTTACCTCGTAATGTCTTCTAATGATGGTGTGTTTTGCTGCTGATGTGATGGAGAATTTCCTCGTTGTAGCCTCGTCCGATTTCCAAGCGTAAAAGAACCATCGTTTTCTCCCATCACCATGAAGAAAACTCTACCTGTCACATTATGACCATTTCCATGACGTTTCTATGTCTTTGAACCGGGATAATAGTGCCATCTGCCATTAAGACGACTGGTTAATCAAAGACCCAAACCCCCATGCAAATATGCGGTAAAACAGCAAAATGCGATAAGAAAATAAACCGGATCTCCTCGTACCCCAGTTACCACGTAACAAGGACTCCACCATCGCCACTAACACACGGCTCACTGAGTCTCTAAAACATCCTTTGACACATTTGCTATCCTTGTTGCTTTCGAATAACAGCTCAATGTCTGCTATTAAATTCTTGTATTGATTTAGAAGTTTTTGTAGAATGACATTGCATTTTAAACCGGGTAGCCCCCTACAAGTTTTACCTGTCGATGTAGTAGTTGTCTCGAAGATGGGTTTGCTGCGACAACATAAGTTACACTATCTTTACTTAATCCTCACTGGAGCAAATATCTTTACTTAATCCTCACTGTTGCTGTTTTTATACAAATCGTTTGTAGGCAGCAATAAAAGATTCCGTTCTATGTCAGCTTACTATTTGGTAATGTTCCCATTAATTATTCAGCCATGTGTTGTTTATGGCGAAAGCATTTTAAACATTTTTGAAAAAAACGTTACGTACTGCCCGCTTACCATCAATAATTCGGTATTTGTTTCTTAATGTTGTTATATGGGTGCATGTTATGTTTGTTCAAGATTATTGGATTTCGGCTGGCACGCGTAAGATTTGAATTATGTAGTCGACCATTCACTCTCACTAACTTCCAAATATAGATTATTGTTATATATAGCTAGTGGGGTTATTTCACGTGAAGCTAAGTTTTCAGGATTGTCATTTGACTTTGGTAGAACATTATCCAACGATGAATTTTAATCTTGTTTGTGGCAGTTCTAATTTGTGGCTTAGCCATCTTGGCTATGGCTGTTATATTTACCGGTTTTGGTGTGGCGTATACCGTGTTTTGTTTCTCGGTTGTTGTTTGGCTGCAAAGTTGTTTGAGCACACCGTGATCAGGTAAATGCTATTTTCGATTCACTTTAATCTTCTCAATATATCCTGATTGAACTGGTGAAACATCTGGCCGATTGATGAATCCTTTCTTAACTTCCTATCAAGTTGTAATAGTAGAGGATTTCCATCTGGATTGTGTCCAAAATTTGTTGAAAGAATTCTTCAATCTTTATTTCCGTATCGGTGCAATTACTTTTTATAAAATGTTGTTCTTCTGAATTAAAAGTTGTAGTTGTTCTAGAATTGTTTTTGTTGTCACCATGGATGTTGCTGTTTGAACAAGTTGTTTGTTCTTTGATGTGGACGCTTTAAGTAATGCTCGTTGTCGTTGATCGTCGGAAATAACAATTTTTGACAAGAAAACTGTTTTTCAGCCAAAATTCGGTCTTTGTAAGGAATAATCGGTCTAGATGAAACTTAATAATTAAGATTTTTCGATAAATTGGGAGATCCCAGAGATTTTTGGCTGACATCAGTCCACCGGAAGTGACAGCTTCGAAAAGTATACTCTCGATTTTTAACAAATTAGCTGACATCTGCAGGTTGATTTTGGCTTTCCTATAGGAAAAAGGAATTAGGAAAAATATTTACATAGCATTTTGATCTAAATTATGTTTTTCTGGCCTATTGTTGGAATTAGTTGGGAGTAAATATTTTTGAAACAAAGATATATTGGGAATTATATTTCCCTATAAAAATTTTGTGGAACAAATGTTTTCCAATCAACTTTGTTTCAAAAATATTTACACTAGGCTAATTCCAAGAGTAGGCCAGAAAAACATAATTTAGACCAAAATGCTATGAACATATTTTTCCCAATTCCCTATTCCCAGGGAAAACCAGAATAGTGCCACTGGTGAACAAAATGCAAATCATAGTTTGCTATGAAACAAGAGGGATTAAAACTGTCATAACAATGTATTTGACAATTCTCGTCCCCCTTGTAGACGTAGAAACCAACGCTATCTACATTCGATGCAAATCGCCAAAAGAATTTACGAAAAACAATTAAAAACAAAAAATTGTTAATTAAACTTCAAACAAAAGTAGTTCCGATCATTTTTTAAAAATTGACGGAAATGATGAGCTTTAATAATAATAATATTTTATTTTAATGCATAAGCCTTAGCTTTTGTACATGAATATTTACAATAATAACAAAAACAATTATGCAACATCATAAAAACTATGGAAATAATACATACAAAAATAAAAACAACAAAAAATGATATGAAATATTTACAAATATGTGCAATAACAATTAATTATTCATAACTAGCAAAAATTAATTATTCATAATTAAATTAAATATAACTTTTTTAAAATTATCAACAGAGGTTAAATTTTTTACCGCAGCAAGTGACAATCGCATTTGTTAACCCCGAATTATTATAAATATTAGTTCTGTTGACGGGTAAGTTAATATTTTTTGTTCGTAGGGATTTGGAGAAATCCAATTTATAATACAAATACAAAGGACAACGTGATTTAATAACACGAAAAATAAAAAGAGCAGTCCTATAATGATAAAACTCAAACAAGTCACAACCAAGAACCGAATGTTTAAAATCAGAAACCTGATCAAATTTCTTTAGGTCGTAAACATAACGTACACAATTATTAAAAGTAATCTGAAGCAAACGTTTTGACGAACTATCACAATTTGAAAATATCACATCACAATATGAGGAAATTGGTATAACCAAACTTTTCACCAAGTATGTATATCCGTAAGTCAACTGGACAAATTTTTTAATTAGCCTCAACGAATACAAACTATAATTAACTCGTTGACACAATAAACTTACATGATCACTCCATCCCAGCTTAGAATTCATGATTAGCCCTAGATTATTAACAATTGGAACAAATAAAATAGTATCATTATTTAAGAAGAGCTCAGGTACAATATCATGGGAACTATTTTTGGAGAAAAATAATGCTTTACTTTTAGAAGGATTTATGGTAAGCACATTATTCTTAGACCATAGCGAAACACTGTTAAGATCATAACTCAGAAATCTCACAATTTCACCAATATACAATTGCAAATCATCAGCATAAAAATGATAACGACAATTTAACATAAACCAGGGAAGATCATTAATGTAAATAGAAAAAAGTAAAGGACCTAAAATTGAACCTTGGGGAACATCAACAAAAACATCCCGTAGAACGGAAATATCATCACCGTGCTTTGATAAAAAAAATTATTTCGCCAAAATTAGGCATCTCTACAGTCCAGGCGGATTGACTATTCGGAAAAAAACTTCATACTTCAACAGTTTCCATTATTTAAAAAGTTTAGCATTTACAAAAATCGACAAAGAATTAAAAGATTCAAATATTTTAGGGATCTTGGAGGTACCGGGTTCGAATCCCGATAGGGGCAGGGTGTATAAGGGAATTTTCATCATCTATTATGATCTGGGATGAAAAGGAAAACAACTATGAGATGACTCTCTGTTGGAATGCAGAACGCATGAGCCGACCCATCTTCCATGACAGTACTATAGACCTGGGATGGAGCTATGCAATGTGCAGATTCTAAAAAAAGGGTTGACTTTATTGGTTTTCTGAAATTTCAGCAGGGATTATGTTTTTGATTATGCAAGACAGTTTTACCAAAATTCTAATTTTTCCCTTTAGAAATCAAGTGTGGTATATTCGAGATCTATATGTATACATTCGTGGTAACAGAAAGTTCTGTATTTCTTTTATAATTCAAAGAACAATATTGCATACAAATGTAGGTATTTTGTAATTGGAAAATGATAATGAAAATGGAGAAATGCATGACAAAAATAATAAACTTTGGAACATATTCTCAAGTTCGGATTTTCAGCCAGTTCGTAGCCTGGTTCAAATCTTAATCGAATCCAATATATTGAAATTGGAGTTAAAACGTCGAATAGAAGTGTATTCTCTGATGTACCACAAGGCTCTCACGTTGGCCCATGGATTATCACAATCTTCTTAAATGGTATCAGATGACCTCAAAACCTACAAAGCCATCGAGTAAGCAGTCGACGATGCCAATAAACTACAGGGAAATATTAACAACCTATCGTTATGGTGCGAGTTTAATTCTCTGAGTCTCAATATTGGAAAGTGCAAATGTCTAGCATTTCACCGAAAAACCATCCCTGTTACACAAGGCTACAAGATAAATGGTGTACTCCTTCAGATAGTACTTGAGACTAAAGACCTAGAGGTTGCTTTCGTTGAAAACATGAGCTTTACTAAGCACATTGAGCTGTGCATCGCTAGGGCGAACTCCACAAGCAACAATTAAAAAACAATTACGATCCTGTATTGAGAGTACGTTCGATCCCAGGTGGTATATGCTGTAAATGTGTGGTGTCCATTCTACGAAGCTCATATCCAAAGTATTGAGAAAATTCAAAAGAAGTTAATACGCTACTTGACCTGGAAAGACGGATGGGTCTATGACCATGATCTACCATACCACGTAAACATACAGCGACAACCACCATATTTAACCGGGTGCAAGACATGCAACTTGACAACTCTAGAAAATAGACGCGAATTGCTAAAAAGTACATTTATTGGTAATCTCCTATACTAGGTCTAACCGACGCGATGAGTTCTGTGACGAGTTTTTTCCCCAAATTTGGCGTTAATACCAATTTATGTGCGCACCGTATCTTCAAATTATATCAATTAGAACATCAATAATTTTGCTCCCGCGTTCATGATGACATTAAGGTACCGGCCATACGATGTTTTGCTGGGCATATAGAATACATCCTTAATTTGTGGTACCACTTTCGGTATTATTTCGTAATGTAGTATATGTAGTTTGTTGGGCTCAGATGGATTTTTTGCTCGTCACCTGTATTTGGCCTTTTTGGAGGTCATCTATATTAAAATTGTGATAATTTCCTGCACCTTGAGTATATATTTAGAATGTATATGAAGCTAGCCCGATACTCAGCCCGAAAAAACGCGATGGCAACACTAAACTATCACTATCCTGAGAGTTTACTATCCCAGCCCGAAAAAATGTCACCATCGCGACAGTAAACAGTGTCATGATACAATGTCATGACATTTATAACATTCAGCCCGAAATTTGAAAATTACTTTTATGTTTTTTTAAGATATATTACTATTCCTTGGTAAATGAAGCTAGCCCGATATTCAGTTGAAAAAGCCGGCTAGCAATACTAAACTAAAGCTATCGAGAAAGTTTTATATCCCAGCCCGAAAAAATATCACTATCGCGACAGTAAAATGTCCGAAATTTTAATTTGTTGTTTATATATAGTCGATTGAAGTTTTGCCTACAAACTGACGGATTTAAAAAAAAATTATCGGAAATAACCGGCATAAAGACGTTTGAATCTTGTCTGCGAAGCGATTCACGAGCACTTGGCATATACCACCGTATTGGTTGAAGTTTTGACTACAAACTGAAAAATTTGTAGAAAAATTCTATCTGAAAATATCTAGATATAGTCGTGTGAATCTCTACTTACAAGGCAATTCACGAGCACTTGGCATATATCTCCGAATTCGTGCTCCTGAATTGCCTGTGAGTAGAGATTCAAACGACTATATCTAGTTAATTCCAGATAGAATTTTTCTACTAATTTCTCAGTTTGTAGTCAAAGCTTCAACGAACCCGGTAGTATATGCCAAGTGCTCGTGAATTGTCTGTGAGTAGAGATTCAAAAGACTATATCTAGATATTCCAGATAGAATTTTTCTACAAATTTCTCAGTTTGTAGTCAAAACTTCAACGAATCCGGTGGTATGTACCAAGTGCTCGTGAATCGCCTGTGAGAAGAGATTCAAACGACTATATCCTGTAAGGATGTTTCAGGAAATATTCTTGTTTTGTAGCCAAGATTTTAACGAATCCTTTTGTATAAGTGAAGTGGTTGTGAATCTTTTCTAAGTCGATATTAAAACGACTATATCCAGATAATTTCAGATAGAATTTTTCCGAAATTCTGTCGGTTTCTAGTCAAATATTTAGCAATTGTGATATACATAGGTCAAGTGCTTGTGAATCCTTTCTAAGGCGAGATATAATAGAATTTACTCCAATTAATATCCGATAAAGTTTTTCTCAAGCTGAATTTATTTCCCATAATTCCTTTGAATTTTTATTTTTGAAAACTAAACCTAATAATTTTTTTAATTAAATTTTTCAGCAGTAATATTTTTTTTATTATTTTAGCAAAATTTAGAAGCCACGATTAGTTCGATATTTATTTAATACACAATTAATTAATAGTTATAATTTGCGTGTGACACAAATTTGCTTTATAGTTGTAATTTGCATATATTTTGTGTCATGACAGAAGTTGTATTGCCATACGTAAAAAATTAAAATTTCGGGCTGAAAATTCGGTCTAGCTTTACGGAGGTTGTGGAATAGGATCACTTTTTATGAACAAATCTAGTTGAACACCCAATGTCTTTATCGTCGCCATTCACAATGTATACCTCTCCTCTGTGCATACCACCTTCTGCATCCATTTCGGGTTATTGAGCTATTGAATCCTGTTTATTTCCTTTGATGATATTGTTATGAGAATGTTTAGGTAGTAATGAATACCGATTGAATGATTGAGTGGACGCAATTGTTGAATGTTGGAATGTTTCCGCTATTATCAACAACAGTAAAACACGATAAGAAATAGTTTATACAAATATTTTTAATCATACTACTATGTCACTTTAAACACCACTATTAATTAATGTATCACACTCTTCGACCACGTCTTAGCTATGACTCTCTGAAGTCTAACTTAAGACTAACTTATTGTATCCATCGCAACCGTGTTTATAATGCGCGCTGAATATTCCAGATTCTACACAAACATTCGATTCTGTTACTAACTACTCTGCTATACCACTAAACTTGTATCAAACTACTTCTAATGCTTAGTTCTAGATGTCACTGTTCCATAAATTTTCCGCTGAATTAATTTTTCGCACAATTATCCAACCTACGCTGAATTGACGCTCACCAAACCACGCGAACTAGGCATCTAACCCTAGTCACGTTGGCCTTCGCCCCAAACAGGATCTAAACTACTGCCTCTGTCTATTCTACCTCTGGTTCATCCTCGTTGACAATTCACTCTGCTGTGACACTATTCTGGTAATTCCCCGGGAATAGGGAATTGGAAAAAGAATTTATATGTAATTTTTATTTAAACATTTTTTTTTTCTGGCATACTGAGGCAAAAAGTTAGTGCTAATTTTTTTGAAACCAAAATTAAATGCGGGAAATAAATTTCGTTCCCAATTTAGATATGTAAAAAATATTCCCAATTTATAAATATTTACATCAAACTTTTCTCCTCAGTAGGCCGGAAAAAAATATTTGAACTGAAATTACATATAAATTCTTTCCCTAGTTCCCTATTCCCGGGGAATTGCCAGAATAGTGCCACTGATAACTCAGCCACTGATAATTCAGCTCCTCTACACTCTGCACCATCTTCCAGTTAAAATCGCTGTCGGTCCTTTTAATTCTTTACGGCTCCCACTCGCCGCTGCTGTCCTCCAGTTCCCATGTTAAGCCTGGAAGATAATTTCCACATTTCCTCTACTTTAGAGACACTCTCTTTTATACAGAAATCATGCTAAATGGGCAAGTTTCTAGTGATTGGCGATTGGCAATTCACATGAGGGCTGTCCAGCGTAAACTTTATTGCGTTTCAAAAAATTAATGTAATTTATTAAAGAATTAAATGTTATGTTCTTCTTGGATCATCCGCTATAAAGCGATTTAGCTACCACTGAAACATTTTCCCATTTGACAGTTTTATAAAATGACAAAGAAAGATTATGCGTACGATAACTGAACATTGTTAGTGTCAAAATTAGTTAGTGTAACATTTCAATATAATGTAGGTTCTGGCGGTTACCGTGGATTATGAATCGAAAGTAACCCTTCTCGAATTAAAAAAATTTGTTTGAATATAAATATGTAAATACGACTAATTTTCGTTTGAGATGAATCGTTTATGACATATCTGAGTTGAATAGTATGTGAGAAGTCAAAGACGAGTCTTATGTAACACGTATGAGTTAAATTGTACTTGATAGAGATACATCTTATAGATGAAAGGTAAATGGCATGTCTATGGAACAGACATGGAATAATTATCCGTAATTTATTAAAAAAATAAAAATAATTTATGTAATATTAGACTGTTGTCTTAAACAATATTACAATAATTTTATTTTTAATTACAAAATGTTTACTTACCTATACAGTCTTGGCCAAAAGTATTGAGCACCCATGATATCTTACAATTTTTTTGGGAGTATCAATTTGTAATAAATTGAAATAATTTTTGTAGGTTCACTTTACTATTTATTTATATAAAATTAATATTTTGTGGGTCGATCCTTTGCCTTAATTACTGCAGAAATTCTTTTAGGTAAAGAGCTTAAAAGTTTTTTACATTCTGCAGGACGTATGGTGCTCCTTTCTTGGTGCAGACAGCGTTTTAGGTCTTCTTTGTTATTTATTGTGTATCGCCTGATTCTGCGTTTTAATAAACTACATAAATGTTGTATGGAGTTTAGGTCTGTGGACTGGGCAGGCCAGTCCAGAACTGCAATGGCCTTTTCTTGAAACCATGCCATTGTGCGGGCAGATTTATGACATGGCACATTATCCTGCTAGAATTTAACGCTATAAATGTTTGTGTCACAAAGAAGTGTTAAACATGAGGGCAGCAACGCAGATTCTAGGACGTTTGTGGTTTATTTTGAAGGATTCATGTGGCCCTCGCACACGAAAATTTCGCCAACTCCAGAATTAGTCCTGCAGCCCCAGACCATTATGCTGCCTCCGCCGTGTTTTACGGTTGGTACTGCACACTCTGGACTAAATGCTTCGCCTACCCGGCGACGCACAAAAGGCACACCAGGTGTACCAAAAATCTGAAATAAAGGAAATGTATAGAGACTTCGGAAAACTAAAATATTAGTATCGATGAATTTTATTTTAAAATCATTTTATTTAATATTATTAGGACATAGAATTGTCAATACTTTAAAGTTTGATTCGTCTGACCACACGACATTTGACCAATCGATATTAGAGCAGAGATTGGTTTTTTTCTTATTTTTTAAAGCTTCTCTCACTAACTTTCGGTCATCACGGTATCTGGTGATTCATTTGCGCCCGGTTCTGTAACTATTACTGTGTGATCCACTAGCGGTGAATCCCTCAATAGTATATTGCACAGATTGGCGTGAAAACTTCACAGTTTTAGAAATCTCTACTTGCGATTTCCCTTGCTCATGCAGAAACTGTACCTGCACACGTTGTTCTAAACTTAACTCTTTTTGTTTTGGCGTATTGCAATAATATCACTAAATTTAACAAATCAAAACACCAAAAGCGGACTAGATCACTGAATGTGTACACAAGGAGCGAAAGAAGCGAACTGACGAATAACTACAAAATGAAAAAATAACAAATTTTATTACACCAGATGGTTTATTGCCACACTTGTGGTGTGAGTCACTCTTTTTAGTCCTTTTTATATGTCGAAAAAGCAATAAACAAACAAAACGGATTGTTGTCTGTTATACGTATCATGTACGCCCCAAATTTATAGGGTGCTCAATACTTTTGGCCAAGGCTGTATTTGACAAACAAAATGTCATAACCGTATACAAAAAGTTGTAATAATTACGATGACGTTGCGGCGAAGAGTGAACATGAAGTGAAATGTAATTCTTTATTTCTCTAGATTGTTTCTCTATGCCATTTTAAAGAGTATTTGATAGAATAAGAAACGTTTAAGCCTACTTTACACATTTCCATGCAAGGAGAACAGTATATGAAATGTCTAACACTTGTGGTCTATCGTTGACAGTTATTGAACAAGTGCTTTCAGAAACTAATGTGATTTGTCATAAATAACATAAAACAACAATGTCTTTCGTAAACATTTATTCACATGCATGCTGACAAATTTTCATCTAGGGTGACCATGACAAACTTCCTGATTACAATACTTATCCTATTTAATTTCGTTATTGGGAATATGTATATGAAAAAATACGAAATATGTATTTCTTCATACATAAGACAAAAATATATTATTTATTGATTATCAAAAGTATAAAAAAAATATTTGGGCACGATCGACGACTGAGCAAAACACCAAAATAAAGCAAAACACTTAAATTATATATATTTATGCAAATAGGCTCGTCCACAAATTTGTTAACTTCTTACACCTTGTGGTATGCGCGCACTATAAAAAATGACTCTCACAAACGAAACATCCTTGAGGGCACATTCCATCACCTTGTTAATTAAAATGAAAATGTATAAACGAGGCGATTTTATATTTTTTAAGGCACACACGTAACGTGCATATTATGCAAAATTGGATCACCAACCACAATAAAATGGAATTAAATTTGCAGAATATTTTGTGTGATTTTAATTAAGTTATCACCTATATATAAAAAAAAAATTCTAGTTGTGTGTCTGTCCCATATAAGCCCCAAGATTCGTTTTATTTATATTTAGTGACGAGACATATAATTAAAACTATTTTTTTGTGCTTGTGGTGTCTTTACAGATACAAGACATAAATGAAATGGTTGGATTTTTATTTTATGTAAGACAATAAAATACACCAAAATCGAAAAAATAGCGTAGGCTGCATCTCATTTCGTTAAGAGAACATTAATAGTTTTATGTGTTAGTCTGGTATTATACATTTTTTTTTATAATATATCATCAAACGCTGGTGGGTTTACAGTATAAAGTAAATCCAAAACAAAAAAAAAAACTTTGTGTGAATTACTCGCAAGTATGAAGACATAATACCAAAACGGAAATATTTCAAATTGTGATCATTATAAAAGTTGCGAAGATTTTGAATCATTTATAATATTTTTAATTTCTATGCGGCCTATTAGATTAGACCCTAGTGCTTCTCCTTTGAGATATTAAACTATCCATATTGAGGATTGAGATTCTTGATAGTTTTTCTTGATAATTCAGACCAAACTGTGTGTTTGGTTTTAAATCATAATATTGAATGTGCCTTGACAAATATGGTATTAATCCAGATTTCGTGATATCATTCTTCGGTAATTTTTAATGGAAACACCAGTTTAGTATTAATGGCAGGTAATAATAATAATAATAAAGTTCAATGGATCTCACACGTGAGATCCATCATCGCCGTCAACAGTATTCAAACTTTTTTGTAACAATTGAAAATAGGACGGGTGGTTAGGACGCTCGTGTTTATACAGTTATATCACATCGCTAAATTGTTCGTTGACACCGGAAACTAATTTTCAAGTTGTTTATTCAAGTATATGGCTTGTGAGTTGATTGCATCAAAAACTGGAGAAATGCGGTAAATTAATATCAATCCAGGGCAAGGGCAAGCGACTATTTTAAGTGTTTTCATGTGTATCTCTTGCTACGGTGGATTAGATCACCTATGTTGGTAATATGAGGGTTAGAAAATTCTTTCAAGCCAGGACTGCTTAAAGGCCGACAAAATTAGATTGGCTCTGTTTATTGGTTGTTGTGTTGTTTGTTTATATAGTCGTACTATTGCCTGAAATAACTATCATCACAAATCATAGGTGTATATCAACTTTCGGAAATATAACTTACAAATGGCGAAGTAAAGGGTTGTTCAATTGAGACGCAGGAAAATAAATGCAAAATTTTTAATTTTCCAGCAGAGTGATTTGAAAATATCACTACGCTGTTATTTAATAGTAAAAAAATACATTCTACTTCAGATTCAAATACATTAATTTCTAGAATCAAAATTTTCCTGTTCAAACATCCTTAATCATTAACATCTTAAGTTTTAGTTTCTTAATATTATTATTTTTAAATATATTATTTGAACTGTTAAATCTGGTTCATATCTCTGGTTTATGTGATATATAATTTGACGGTTACAACAGCAATTCTCGTAATTTGCCCCATTTGCGAAATATCCGCAAAAATAACGGAAATAATCCCTGAATAATTTCCAAATATTTATGAAATGTAGTTACGTCACTACTAGAATATTCTCAAAATAACCAGATAATCCTTTTTTTCCACTCTTTTTTACCAACTCTAAAATAGATAACTTCCACAATTATTTAAACCATTTACAATTTGTTAATTATATCACTATTTTCACTTTTCACCACTTAGGCACTTACTATTTTCCCGCTATTCACTTCACTTTTAATTTTCCGAATCTCCCAAATGACTGCCTGATTGCGTTCGTTGCACTAGTATTTTTATACCGATTGGATATTCTAGAGTTCTAGACTCGCCTGGATTTATACAGAAGTAAATTCTGGACGGACAGAACTAGACTATTGTAATCTGCTTTACAACCAAACTTTTATAAAACTGTCTCTAGCACTACTACTTTAACCTAGATGTCACTAATCCCACATAAATGTCATTAAATTTCTAAACTTTAGATAAGCAATTTTCGTTGAATAAATGTCTCGCTCATGCACAATTAATTAGCCATCAAAGCAATAGCCGAGAATACTCGGCCCCTGTAGTGTCCAGATAAACTAATTGATGAAAGAGCTTCGAGAAGCTAAGTCGTTCTTGGACTGAATTTAAATTATGATTTATAAGGTGGAATATTGTTTATAAATCAACAACTGTATATTCTCACAATTTTAGCACGTTGCTTTAATGTTAGCAACCCAGTTAAACCCCTAATAGATATGAATTTTAAACGGATTAAAGAGCATTTCCCAAAACAGGAAAAAAGAAATGAAATTATCAATATTCCGCATCAAGAATTAATTAGAAATTTATAATATGCAGCACAATCAATCGGCCTGATTTATGTTACGTTGTGAATTTTTAAGTCGATTCAATAACAATCCCGGCACGCAGCATTGACTAGCCGCAAAGAGTTTATTGAGATATTTGAAAACATTTTGATATCATTGGTTATTGTGATGCCGAATATGCAAATTACTTGGATGAACGAAAATTAGTAAGAGATTATACTTTTATTTTGCAAAATGGAGCAATTTCTTGTGCTTCAAAAAAACAGACAGAACCTGCGCGTGTACGGGAAAACGCGAGGGAGTCAATTTCTCATCGTTCTCAAGAACTTGGCCTTTCTTGCTCTTATAGTAAACATATCGAAAGCCATCTAGCAAATTCGAACGACGGTATATTCCATACTTAAAGCCATAAAATATTCTTTCAAAAAAAAAAAATAGAGTGCAGATCTCACACACAACTTGTTTTATTTACATTTAAAAATCGAGCGTCCTTATTGAAAAACCCTTTATAAGACTAACGCATGCGTAACAACATAAAAGATGATTTTAAATATTATGACCAAATCACTTGCCTCTGTTAAATATTTTAGTTTTCAAAATTAATGTGAAATGACGTTTTTTGCCAAAAAACTATTTTTCTGCATAGTAATCATGAACACTTTTAGCCTTGAGATTGCGGCAGACTAAATGTCTGTAGCTTTTCTACAGCCCAGATGGATTGACTGCTCACTTCAGCGAACTTCATACTTAAGCTTTTCATGTAATTTGGCAGATCGCAGTGATTTTTGGCCGAATTTGATCCACTGGAAGTGGCAGATTTCGTGGAGCTTTTCATTAGGTTAGTTTTCTAAAATTTAAGCGAACATGACGGTTTTTGACCAAAACTTTTCAACACAAATTCGGCATCTTTACAGCCAAGACGGTTTGATTAATCGGAATGAAACTTGATATTGAACCTTTTTTAACAAATACGGATCTTCATGTGTTATGTGGTGCACATTGTGTACCGGAAGTGACAGCTTTCGTAGGAGATTTTTCAATTTTTGCAATAACGAATAAACTTTTCAACAAGGGTTGACCTTGCTGGCTTTCTGAAATATAAGCAAGAATAATGATTTTTGTTTGATAACACCAGACAGTTTATCAAAAATTCGGTAGGTAAATTTTTTCGATTTAGAAATTAAGTGAGGTGTATTCGAGATCTACGAATGTAATGAATACGCTTTCCGTTGTGCATATCGAACATACTCCTTTTATGCAACCATATTTGAAATGTTATTTTTTATGATAGATAGTATTTGCGTTGTCTAGTTACAATTTTACTTTCTTTTACATAGTAAAATAAAATTCTCTGTGTGTGCGTGCAGACTTAAAGTCTGTGTCCTCTCTACAGCCTAAAAAGTTTGTCCCGTCGGATTGGAACTTCATTATTAAGCTTAGCAGCTTCCAAAGGTTCCGAATTTTAACCGGAAATGACGATTTTTGATAAAAAAAAAAACTGTTTTTCAACAAAAAATCGGCCTTGTACATCCTAAACGGATTGACTGATCGGAAGAAACTTCATACTTAAACTTTTTCTATAAATTGGGAGATCTCATTGAATTTTAGCTGAAATTGGTGTACTGGTGGCCAGATCACATTGGAATTTTTGGAACTTTTATCTCATTACATTGATTGTGTAAACCATCTTGAAACTATATATCGTTCAAGCCGAAATCATCTAATTCATGCCACAAAAAATTGGTAATCATGTGTCTGTTCCATTGGCGGTATTTGTAGTTAGCCAGTTTCATTTAAAAAAAATATCGTCCAATTAGACCTCCAGACCATAAACTACACCAAATTGTTAATTTTTGTGGATGTAAAGGTGTTTTCTGAACTGCATGTGGTTTTTTGCACTCCAAATGCGACAATTGTGCATTTAGGAAATCATTTAAACAGAAATGAGCTTCATCGCTGAAGATAATTGTTGCATGAAATAATTAATCTGTTTCAAGTTGCTCTAAAGCCCATAATCTGCGAAATTTCTTGGCAATAAATGGTCGTTTGGTTTAAATTCTTGGGTAAACTGAATTTTATACGCCTTGAAATGAAATATTTTTGTAGAATATTCCATGCGCGGCCATGCCTAATTGATTGTCCTCGATTTTCATTCATACTTTTGGTTCACAGCATCGATATTTTTTTAATTACATTACGAAAAGTAGTCCGAATAGATTTATTATTTTTGTTATTAACTTTAACAGTTTCTAAACGCCGTGCAACTGTGTATCTTTCCATGGTAATTTACCAACCAATACTGAACACAAAAATCAATTTTGAAGGGAATCTGAAAAAAGGGCCGCTATAATGTTTAGAAAATATATAATACTATTTTGATTATCTTTTATATCATTTAGGAGAAAACTTCTATGAACTAAAAGATTCTAAATAAAATTAGCAACAAAACTGTACCAGATCAGCTTCACAAAAACGTTTTTCAACAAAAATTCGACTTCTATATAGCCCAGACGGATCAAGTAATCGGATTGAAACTTCATACTTAGATTTTTACCATAAATTTGAAGATCCCAGTGATTTTTGGCTAAAATCGGAAAGAAAAGTTGAAAATTATATCGATTATAAGATCGACTATGAACAAAAAGTTTCTAAATTTGCAACATTACCAGCTCAGATCAATTATCCAAAATTTAAACAGTCGATTTTTGGCAAAAGTTGTTTTTTTGAAAAGTAACCATTGACTTATTTGCCTTTGAGTTTGTTGACTTAATATCCTTGTTCAGCTCAGTCGGATTCAGGGTGAAACTTTATACTTAAACACGTGGGATCCCAGTGATTTTTGGCTGAAATCGGTCCACCGGAAGTGCCACTTTCCATAGTACCCTTTTTGGTGTTTTGCATATGGCCAAAAATACGTGAAATCACAAATTTTTGTAAGGATGTATAGGAGACTTTCCAAGAAAGGGTAACACTTCATTCATTTTTCCAAAACAAACACATTTTTTAAATAACACTCTTCACTATCACTGCTATTATCGTTATCGGCTATTTGATGTGTTAGAGGTGATGTTGTTGATGGTCCCGCAACTGGTGACAACTCATATTCTATTTTTCGTCGTTTGCAGGTAATATTTATATAGCACGTTGAACAGAGATAAAAAATATCTTGATTCTCAACTGCTTGTGGCGTAAATTGCTTAACATAATCCGTAACTTGTTTTAGTTTACTCGAACACTTTGAATCGCGATATGGTTTACAACACAGTTAAATATTTATTCTTATTTATATCAACAATGTTCAGTTTTTGTTTTCAAAAGAATTACTCATCGTTTAACAGGTACACCCGCGTCAAGTAAAAATAATCAACCCCCAAATAAAAAGGGGAAAACAACATTTTATTTAGTCTTTTATAAAATAACCAAAGAAAGAAAAGGAATTTATGGTACTACGACTAACCAAACGGTATAAACCAGGGGGTGGCACCGCATAATTATGTGATTCATACTTAAATATGACGCAAATAATAAACAAAACAAACAAATTAAGTGAACTACCTCTTTTGTGAACAATTTCAAAACACTGAGAAATATTTATATAGCTTTCCATATAAAAATGAAATGCTTCTCTTACTAAAAACAAATTTTGGCAGAAATCAAAAAATAATGGTATTCTAGTTTTTTGATATGTTGTAAAATATTAATTGTCGAATTCTATAAAAAAAAAAAAAAAAAAATCGGTTTTCGAACGAATTTTTCGATCAGTTTGTCATAGAGTTTTTGAAAAGTAAATGAATTGACCTAAATTGACTTTTACCCGACTATTGGCCCGCAGTCTAAGGCAGCGTACCAATCCAAGGGTAAATCGTTTACTATGGTAAAAATCAATTAGTACAGATTTTTCGATCAGTTTACCATAGAGCTTTTCAAAAATAATTGAATTTACCGAATAATTTACTTAAAGTTGACTTTTACCCTTGGATTGGTACGCAGCCTAAGAATTAGTTTCGAGCAATCGCTGTTTTTCATTAACTCAGTTAAAGTTGACAAATTGATAATCATCGAAAATATTTTTTTTAACAATGTGAAATTTACACAAATTTAAATATGAGAACTAAACGATTGACGCCTCAAATCTTTACATCTGTAAAATTTTTCAAAATTATCAAATATTCTGGTTATGTAAAATTCTAAACAGTGGCTGCGGGCCAATAGTCCAATAAAAGTCAATTTTTAGTAAAATTTTCGGTAAATTCATTTATTTTTCAAAAACTCTATAGCAAACTGATCGAAAAATCTGTCCTAAATTCGATTTTTACCATAGTAAACGATTTACCCGACTATTGGCCCGCAGCCAGTGTATTATATAAAATATAAGGAATGCTACTAATTGTTTAAATAGGCGACAAACTTTTACATACAACTTAAAACCATATTTCATATTTTAAAAAAAAACTACTCGTATTAGTCATTAATTTAGTTGTTATTTATTTATTAAATTTAAAGAATTAATTCTGTTCAGTCTACAATAAAATTAAGTCCATAAATTAAAATATCTTTAGGACGCATGAAACATTATTTCAAAAAAAAAAAACGTTCACCAATATACTCAACCTATACTCTTAACGCAGAGTTAAATTCTTTAAATTCGAAAAGTTCAATAATTTTGGAGGATGCTGTGAGTTTGGATAAGTAAGGAAATTTTGAAAACTTTTAAAGAACCTCGGAACTTGAAACGCACTGTACATACATTAGTGCTTTTGATTTTCATAAAACCTTACTCCCAACGAAGAACATATTTCCTCGTTTAATTCCTACTCAAGACACATCCAATTAATTTAATTTTCTAACCGCGATTAAATTTTCCATACATAGTACAATCATTAACACATAAGATCACCTCTTCAATGCTCCAATAACACTACTGATCTAATACACTTTTTGACTTGCCTCTTTATACTATAATATCCGCAATATACACACGGTTAAAATATGTATTTGATTGAAAAGAGCAAAACAATATCAAGTAAAAGAGAATTAAATATATACGATCATCATAAATAACAATAACATGCGATCTTTAAGAAAACAACGAAATAAGAAAAGAAACAAAATAAAACTTTGATCATATGTATATCCTATATGATGATGATGATGATGATGATGATCGGTCGGTCGGAACACTATACACATTAATATACACATATATCGAACATACACGCGACAAAAACAGAAAAAATATAAATCTCTGAGAATTGTGGTGTTTGCTCCAAAGAAAAGATACAAACCAAACCGAAAATTATAATTTTATTTTAATTTTTTTTATTAAGTATTTTTCTCAAGATTGTGTCTTGGTGAAGCAACAACAACAACACGCGTATAAGAAAACAGAAATACAAAAAAAAACTATTAAAAAGTTTTCTTTCAATCTCGCAAGTTTTGAAAAATTATTGTATTTTGAAAAAAAAAAAACAAATTTAGTGCACCGTTGGATTTCTTATAGTTAAGATCTTAAATTTTATGTGGTATCCGCGATCTCGTTTTTATTAAGTGTGATCGAGTGAATATTTTTACAGAATTTTATTACCATAGTTGAGTGAAAATTATATTTTGAGTGATATTTTGAGAAAAAAAAAGAAATAATAAAAAAATTGTTTTGATATTATTTATAGTGTTAATGTGAAACAACTAATAATTATAAAAGAAAATAATAAAAAATTTCTAGTGATCGTTATTTATCTAAGTGATCTTTAGTTAATGTTTTAGTTTTATATATTTTCAAAGAAGTAAATATTGTGATATTTTTTTATATTTTATCTATAATTATAATAATAAAAAAGACGGACGGTGATCTTAAGATACCCATAAAAAAAGGTGACAATAATTATATATTTCCAATCTGATCAATAAGATGCGATCAGATTGTAAAATTATATTTATATAGCTGTTTCAGTATATAAAGTAACATGTGTGGTAAATTTGAATTCGTTCGGCTTTCTATACACCATAAAGTCCTCGATGTGGTGAGAAAAACGGAAGTAGGAAATTATGCCGACTATCTCAAGCAATTCATATGCATGTCCAAATGTTTTAAAGTGCATAAACTTTTTACGATCGATGGATGATATTACAATAAATTTTTATATTTATGCTTCATTACTATATATTTACGTATGTCTCGTGTATTAAACATAACCGTTCGCGTATATGTAAATTAAAATGCATTAATTAGAATTTATGTTTTGTGCGGTTGCTATTTTCTCAATAAATATGTATGTTGCATATACTATAGGTGGTATGACGACGCCATTTAAGAATGTTATATAGTCTCGAAAACACTAATTTTCCCTCATGTAATGATATAAAATTGATCAATTTTCTGAAAAATCGAAAACGTATTAAAACACCAAACACTGTAATTATATGTGATACACACACAAAACACTTGGATGGTTCATATACTGATTTAAATAATTATAACATTGTATATCAACTATCGACTAGCTGAGCTACGCTCATGCTTCTGTGTACGATGATATCATTGCTGCGCGCGGTAAATACGAAATTTTTAAACAAGAGAATTGAAACTATAAAAAGTGAATGGTGGCTGGTTTGTGTGTTGGCTGCGTACTCGAGCGAGATAGTTTTTGAGATCGATACAACTTATTTATTTTTATACACAGAACATTAAAAATTTGTTTATAAATAACTTAATTTTAATAAATTTTCAATAGCACTCTGTTGAGATGATATCCTATTGTGATCTTGATGATTAAAAAGTAAAATAAAAAAAGTTTTAATTTTCTGTTCTCTGGTCGAAAACAAAGTCTAAACGGTAAAGCTACTTGAAACTTTCTTTGATTGCGATGATTACCTTCTTAACGATATGCTGCGCATATGCAGACGAGATTATAATCAGAAAACTCATAAAATAGGTTCTAACGAATGACTCATCTCTATTATGTACTTTTATGTGTGTGTATATCAATATACGAGTACCTTTTGAATGGATTTTAATTATCTGATACGACTTTGAAAGTAGGTGTGCTTTGTTAATTCTATATTATATTCTATATACTCAAGGAAGCATAAAAAAATTAACTAGAATTTTTCCAGACATTTTCCCGCAATCAGACGAAACAGAATATTATAATTTAATCTGTTGTTATCTGTGCGAAACATTTTTTTTTTTTTGCGTGGGGACACCAAGCTATAATTTTAATTTCTTAATTCTGCCCTAAAGGGATTGGATTTTTTTTTTAAATTTTAATTTATGATTGCTTAAAAAAAGAAGAATTTATTTATTTACATGTAAAAGAGACTTTCAAAAGGACATTGAGATAACGGCGTATGTAGGCACATTTTCTTGTTGGGTTGAATGACAAATAAAATTTATGGAAACAAGGTAAATACAACAATCGTTGGTTTCGTTTGATTAAAGTTTTGCGCCCAAGTTGCAATCAACCAACACAGAATCTTAGCACATACATAATATTGAAGAATTTATGATGCCAAACATTTTTAACTAATATTACTATCATGTAATTTTTTTACAACTAGTTCATGAACAAATTAAAATTTAGATCGTTATGCCGTGGGTCTCAGGTCAATTTTTTTGACTAAATTATGGGCCGTTTAAATTAGAATTTAGTTTAATTAAATACTAATTTTACATGCAGTGATGTATCTAACTCGTCACTTGCAAAATTAATTTTCTTTAATAGTTTAAAAAACAGAAAAAAAGAATTGAAATGGAAAGTGGTTAAATTAGAATGAATACCAGCTTTAGCTGCACAGTATTAATGCTAACTATTATAACATTTTATACTTGACTAGCTGAGTCGTGATCGCGTTGCAGGCCATAAATAAGCCTTTCGGTTTCGATCGCCTCTCGATTTAAATAGAGTCACAAATAGTCACTGCGTGTAGTTGCAGAGAGAAATTGTAAAGATTTCCAAAGACTGTACCTTATTGAATGTGATCGCAAAAGCAAGACGCACAGGAAATTGAAGTCGTTTATAATTGAACGGCGAGTCAGTGTTCATTAGCCTTTTCACTACAAGTCTGGTACCATGACAAAGTCTTGGTTGGTTCTGATCGAGAATTCAGAAAATATGATTTTTGTGTTACTGTGTTATGTTTGAGAACATGCTTTCAATTAGTTCTTCTTTGGGTTATGGAGTCAGTTAAATTATTGATTGGCATTTTCTCTTTTCTGATATCTAACAATTGTTTTGAAAACTCATCTGTTGATGGACCTGTTGCAATGGAACACACACGTTTGTAGTGAGTGTTGGTGTTTTTACATTTCTCCTCAAAATTGAAGATTTCAAAGATGAGTTTAGTTCATCAACAGCAGTAGATCGAGGAATAATAGGTATAATGTTTGTCAAAAATCAACTGCTAACAACACCACCAAACAGTTCTTGATTCTTTCTTAGATCCATTCTATCTAATGATTCCAATGAATTTTTGTTGACCATAATATACGCTCATCTCATACGATAAGTTTGTATTTTTGCAAAACGTTTGTCATTCCAGTTGTTGATGCAACATACCTAATTGCATTTAGGTAGGGTTTTTGGTCAACTGCAAATTCAATGTCAGCTTTAGTGCAGACTGTGCTGTTCGTGTTCAATTCATTGCAATCAAATTGTTGTTCGCGTCGCAAATCTCGATGGTGTCGTTCATTGAACAATTTTGCGATATCATATCTGATTGTGCTAATGTTTTATTTGCTTTTCCCGTGTGATGGAAATCTGGATTTGAAGTGTTGGCAATCTAGATTTGAAGTGTTGCAACGATGTAAAATATCATTTGTCATGTAATTTCGATTTTCGATTCAATTGGGATGATGGGAAACATGTTGATATTATTATTAAAGATAATGTCCGTATTTGATGCGGATGAGCTGAAATTGATGCGTCGGCAAGTGTAACATCCCAATACGAATACGTGTCATCTTCAAGTAAATGTAATCGTTGGCATGCTTTATGTTACGTCACATATACAATCGGCCATCAATTGTTCTCAATCTTCAAATAATGTTGGTCCTCGAACGTTGAACGGACAACATCAAAAGGAAGCAAAAACAATTAGCATTGTAGGGGTAAGCTGTATAAATTAGTACACAAGCATCTGCTGAAAACACGTTTTGGTGACCATGTAACGCCCCATTTGACATCTAGTGAGTTCATCGAAAATATATTTCAGCATCTACTCTAAAAACAGCCATATCATTCCTTTATAGATGATGTAAATGCACCACATGACGCTGGATCATATTCTTTTTGACAACTTCAAAATATTTTGGATCTATTGTTTGATCTAGAATTTCGGCTGAGATCACATTCAATTCCATCCGGTATTGTTTTGTGAATCAACCATAATCCAACATGTGTGCATGAAGTAATCTTCTTTACTGTTATTCAACAGATTACATTTAGCAACGTGTCTCTCCAAATACATGATGTTTAACAATGAAATCTATAAGTGATTTAATGCTTTGTTTGAATACACGAGCCGTTATATCGGGACGATCTGTCTGAGTTACCGTTCAATAAATGATCTCTGTTTTCACTCCATTGTGGATTACATAAGAAAGATATGTGACATTGCGCCCTAGGCATACTCACGCATATGCCACGTGCTTCCAGTATATGTTGCTTCTAATATTCTTATTTCTCCAATGTCATGGACATTGCCATTATTATTAATCGCATCGAGCAGATGTACATATATACTCTGCAGAACGTAAGTTTTTCTGATTGAATCTAATAAGATTGAACATAATTGATGGTAAGGACTTCGATATTTAAAAATCTTGTTGTCTTGATTTTCGCGTACCATCAATCTGTACGCATAAAAGTTTATCGCGCTGACCTTGTTGTTCGTTTCCGCACCTGCGATTAATCATAAATTGAAATTTGAATTGTTGTGAAAAATTCATTTTCTAAGCGATGAGTTTCGGAGACATGTTGAAGTTGAATTCTTCTCCAACGACAATCAACACATTATGATTGTCTGACGGCATTCGATCAAGCGAAACAATCGATAAATCTGAGCTTGAACCTGCAATGTAGATGTAAAATAATCAGATGTGGAGTCAGAATTTGTTACGCCCTTCTAAGAAACTACCTTAAAAGTTGGCATGAAGTTGCCTCTCATTATATTCGTTGTTAAAGAAATGCTTCGATTGTAGTGCTATTCCAGAAACCAATGAGAGCAACTGTTCTGGCGGAAAATTCAATGCCTGGTGGGGAATTTTTCCAATGGTGGCAAACTTTGTTTGTACCCCAGCACAGTGTAAATTTTCAGTAGCACGCGTTTATCTGCGTGATTTTTCATTGAAATTTTGTTGTGAATGAATTTCATTCCACCAATTATTTTCGCATTGTGTGCTGCTCATCGCTTTCAACTCTTCTCTCAGTCGCTTTGTGTTTTGTTGCACGCGTGTCTCGACTAAAATTAAACGGAGGCGGCATTGTTTCCAAATATCGATTTGAAATATAAAAAATTCCTTTATGTTCGGCACGGCGGATACATGAAATTTATCTTTTCGACGCGACGACACAGCACACATTGATAAAAAAAAATTGTTTTTTTTTCTACGATTTGACTTTGTGCGCCATCCATACATATTTAATCCTTGTAGCTTGTGTTTATGTTTATATTTTATTTTATTTAACTTTAAGTTTTATTATTTATATTTCATTTACAATATAAATTCACTTACAAATTAAAAGAAAATTAAAAAAATTATGTGTCAAAATATTGTTTATGTATGTATGAAAAAACTGCGCCGAAAAATCGTCGAATATGTAAATCATCGATAATACAGCGTTCGCTGAATTTCCTGCGGCAAGCAGCTTCTCCGAAAAATCATCGGATATGTAAATCCACCTAAAATGTACAAAAAATCACGAAATTTGTTTTTCACCTTTTCAGTCGTTTCCGAAAACTTGCTTGGAAAAAATTCAGAAATAGTGGTTATCCTTATGGTGCATGCAACCGCAATGAAAATTCATCAATTTCAGACACTTAGATTTAGTTAACTAAATTTCCTTATTATAATCTTCTTTCACAATATCACAAACTAAGTGTAGCGCTTTTATAGAATTCTATAAACAATAATATCTATATCTTACATCCCTTTTCCCCTACTCGCATCACTTCTTCAAGTGATGTGACTACTCATCTTCTTGGTTACTAGATCATTAAATTGAAACTTACAAAATAATTGTTCAATAAAGTCGTTCTGACTGTTTTATAAATCTTAGTATGCTGCTTTATAAATATTTCCATGCGACTACTATCACTTTAAACGACAATTTATATCACCTGAAATTTTGACGTGACAAATAAATAAAAACAAATTCAAACTAATGCAGCCAACTAAGATTTAAAAAATTTTCATTGAGAGTTTTGCACAAAATTATTTAGTTAATTTTGATTTTAAAATTTAATAACCAGGGAAGATCCATAGTCACGTCGTATGAAGTGATAGTCTAAAGGAATTGGGTATTTAAACTTCAACAACAAAACTTTTTTCTTCTCACAAAAATATTCAACTGATTTGACATTTCAAAATTAAATTGCCCAATAAAAATTCATGACCTATTAAATTGTTAATGGATTATTTTTTGAAAGTGAAAGCAAGCACTTTGCTATTTCTAAATTTAGTAAATTTCGGACAGCGCCGCCTACCGTAAATAAACCGAGGTGTGCTAAGAACCTTCTCCACACAAAATTTCATCACAATTCGTTGAGTGATTCGCGAGTCTAGATTCTTTTCAAATGTTGAAAATTTCTTTCGTTACAAAAATATTACTGCAGTGATAAAACTTAATACATTTTTTTAGTTAATTGACGGGATCCTGAAACTTGATTAGGGTTGACCAAGTGTTATTTCTTTGATTCGAGTAAAAATGTTTCCCAACATTCAGGCATTTTATTTCGGCTGTTTAACCTGATTATTTGGCGAAACACTTTCTTTTAATGAGCTCATCGGATTTCAAGAAAAAATAAACATTCGGGTTAATTCTACAAATATAGTGGAACTTCCGTATGGAAGTCGAAAAATTATATTATTTGTGTCTAATTCACGGAATTGAGATAAATATATACATACGTAAATCAAGAACACTTGTTTCAGTGGAAATGGGTATTATTCCTCTTAAGTTTGTTTATTAATCCAAAGTTTGGAGGAATTAATAAAAAATATAAGTTTTAAAATGTTATATAATTGAAATTCATCTTAATAAATCAGTGAACAATAACCTGATTTGGTCCTTTCTAGAAGTTTGTATTGGTTGTACGAGTATAACCTGGTTGTTGCATGCAATTTCGTTTCTTGAATTGATTTCACAATAAAGCAGTGTAGGGAAAATTAAAGAAGTCCATCACAAAGGGTCCAGCTAAAGAGCAAATTTTAAAGAAAATTATATTAATTTGCAATGGATTAAAGTAAAGTTTCCAGAGTAGAAGAGAGTTACGTTTGTAGAATTTCGATATTAATAAGTATGTACAAAATGAGATTGTTTTAACAAAGTTTAAAATGAATCTAACCTAAATTAACTTTGTTAAAAGCAAATTATAATTTAGTAGAAAAGAATATAATGTGAATCTCATGAATCGCAAAATGTAGTTTGATATTTAGTTTACAATAGAAACAAAATACAAACATTTAGTTAACATGAAAGGTAAAACTATATTTTTCGTGGGATACTGAGTATGCAAATTTACCAACCATTCTGTATATACCAACTTTTATCCTCCACATTGGATGTTCTTAGCTTGGAAACTAGATTCTATGGTATTCTGCATCTAAGCGTATTTCGGAATTATCTTTATGTTGGTGTCGAAAATAGTGAAGACAATTAATTTTTGCGGACAATGTTGATAATTGTTCGAATTTGTAGACAATCCGTAGAAAATGTAGAATACTGTTTTTTGTAGCTGTTCTAATTGTTTTTCTGTCTTTTGAAGTTCCTGTCACTGTCAATTTTCTAGTTCAAATTTGCGACCGTTTCACAATTTCGAAATTTAACATTCAATTTTTACAAAACAATTGTGTGAGATTAGTACGTGTAAAATATTTCAAGTTATTACAAATACAATGTTCAAAAATTTTAAGACATTTTATTCTCAACGTCATCTGTTTTAATCATTAATTAACTCCATAGTGGCATATTATTTAAAGAATAAATGAGTTCCTCTTTCCCTGTACGAAAAAAAGAAGTCGTCTGTCCTTTACTATCATGCCAAAATCAATATCAATCATAATAATTTGAAAACAATAATTTGAAAAAATATATTCGAACTTAAGTACTAATTAGTTTACGTCCATTGATCGTACACCTTAAACAAGGCAAAATGGTGAGCCCTTTCTTCAAAATTCGGTTTTTATTATATAATTGAACGAGGAATTTTAATAGTGTGTTTTAAGACAGTACAATGTAGTAAATCTATAAAATACTATACCCTTTACCTTAACTATAGCAGAACTATCCCCTGAAGTAGAACTATAAAAATTATTAACATATGATTAAATTTAGCTTTGTAAAGCAGCCAACTATAGGGGAGGAAACTGAGCCATTTCTCAGTCAATAATTTTCAAATTTGAAGGAGTTTGTATGAGTAGTAATTACATCCGATATCTTGTGGATTAATTTGAAATTTGGATTGTAGATTTTTGTTTTTGCTTAACACGAATGTTTTATAGATTATAAATGAATTCTGTTAAATTATTGTCGTGTTAAAAAGAGCCGCTATTTTTTGATGACATATTAATTTTGAAATATACATTATTAATTAGTTTGAACATGGTCAAAATTCAGAACTTCATTTTAGAATCCCAATACTCTTCTGAATACCAAATTTGCAATAATTAGTTTAGGATTGATCAAATTCCAGCAAATTCCAGAACTAGTTCTATGTATTAAATTTAACCATATTTTGCTAAGAAGTGGCCTAGTTACAATCAACATGTCCGAGTGCCAGAACGGCCTGGATACGATTCGCTAAATCCCAACTTTCCAAATCGAAATTCCAAACTCAAAACTCTAAAAAATAATTCCAGAAACAAAATTCCAATAAAAAATCTTTTGAAAAACAAAATACCAAATTTCAATTCCATTTTTGGCCATGGAAATATGAAAGGTGGCGGTCAAAAAAAAGTTACTATAAATTTCAATTTTATTTTTGTTATTTTACAAAGAAATTTTAATTTACAGAATTCCATTACGCCATCAGTTTAACATAAATTGCACATTTTGCAAAAATTCTAATTTACTTTAATTGCTCTAACAATCATGATCATTCCCGTTTTTTACCAGATTGAATACTGCGTGATTCTTCCCACAGGGTTCTATTTTTTGGAATACCGAACCGTTCCCCTTCAAACAAATAAATAAGTGCTGAAACGGTTTTACCAAACTAAAATAAATCTTTTATAAATTTAATCGTTCAAAATATATTCCGTATATGCCAATGAAAATTTTGTATAAAGTAATTTTGAAATTTGGTGATTTGTATAGGTTTTGTTTTTTTATTTGAATTTTAGTTTCAGGAACTTTGTTTTTCAAATTGGAAAGAAGTAATAGTAGTTTTTCATACAGAAATATACGATAGTTTTATAAACGATTTATTGTAATTTGGTAAAACCGTTTCAGTATTTACTTGTTTATTTATGAGGAGGACGAAAATCCAACCCTTGTAGAATTACGACGAGCCGTATTCAATCTTGTAAAAAACTAGAATCATGTTTTGTATTAATTTGTTAGAACAATAAAGTTATAATTAAAGTTATAAGTAATAATTAAATAATAATAAAAATAAGTAAATTAAATAAATAAGTTTTTTTTTACTTTGTAAATTAGAATTTCTTCGAAAACAAATCAACTTAGGTATTTACACTATTAGAATTTTGAATTTAGATTTTTATATGTTATGATAATTTTGTAAAATGAAACTATAATTTTTTTGTATTATATATGGTTTTGGAATTTAGGTAAATTGAAATTTTTTGTGAAACAGCGAACCATTGCCCGCCCTCCAAAACTATATTCAAAATTCCTAACTCAATTCAGCATACCAAATTTGACAATTATTGGTTGAGGAATGGCTAATTTCTAATAGGCAAGGCCTAATTTAAAAAATTCTTGAAAGATCCATGTAAAAATGCAAATCACATTCCACAATCTGAATTTGATAATTATCGGTCAAGATAAGGCCAAGTCCTTACTAAAAATTTAGATAATAATTTCTTTAATGTGCAAAAAAACATGTTTAAGTTTTTTATTTTCCCGCTTTTTTCGGGAATGTTTTAAGATTTAGGCCAATGATGGATTTTGAAAATAAAGTATTGACTATCGAGAATCCGACATTTGAAAAAATGCCACATTTTGATTCGGGATTTTAAAATTGGTTACCGATTTTATTTGTATTTTTTACTGACCAGGACCACCGATGATTTTGAAATGAGCGCATTACCAAAGCTCTTCCGTTTAATTGTTCTAAGCCCATGCTGCAGCATATAAACTAATACATTTGTCAAGTAAAGTGCTATTTGGTTAACCGATTTTAGGACGACATTTAATGATAGTACTTCCTGTTCACAAAATTAAATTATTTTGTTCACAAATCCCGAATCATTAACGTAAACCATTTTAGAATAGTATTGTTTCGGTAATATTTGAGCCAACATTAGTTTTCACACACTCGGTGGAGTTATCGCCGTACTTACCTAATCCAGAATATTTGTTGATAGTTGATATTGCATGATGGTACCTCAGTGATTTACATATTCAACGGTAATTTCAGTGCAGAATGTGCTGTTCGACCACAATACAAAAGAGGTGCTGCCCTTGCAGAAGATACAACTGAGTGTGCTATTTTTGAATAAATACTTCAACATCAAAATGTGTTTCTCGTTGCAAATTATGTACGATCGAAAATGTCGTTTCTACAAAAAAATTCGGCTCAGCCATTCCCAATTAAACCAGTGGTTTGTTAGCGATTACCAAACATATGTCGTCAATCGAAACCAACGCCTCATTATATACGTTTGGTGTGAATGAATCAAAATCAGAACATTCATGATTTTGATTCATTGCACGCGAACGATTTAGGATGTCTTCACTCAAGCAGTTTTTGTGTCTTTTACAGATATCTTTTGGATTGGATGGGAAGCTCGTTGTCAATATGACTGCAAATAATGTGCAAATTTGCTGTGGTTGGGAAATATTCGATGCATCAGCGGGTGAAGTGTTCCAATATAATGCATGGCTTTGAAGAATACTAAATAATTGAGAAGCTTTGCAATAAGTGACACATAATCGTCAACAGTTCTCAATTCGTGGAAGAATGTCGGTCTGCATTGTTTGGGTGTATACAGCGTACAGATTTCCTAACGCGTTGGCTTAATAAAAATTGGGATGTCGTTCAACTGCTTTACCTTGTTCATGCATTTCAGTTATAGTTTGTCAGAATTTTAGAACAAAGAAGCGTCAATGCAAACATATTACCTCTGCACAATGAGAAAAATGCAGTTTACGTTGTTGGCGGTGGTGAAAGTGCTGTTGTACCTGCGTTTTCTTTTGTGAAGTACAAGCACTGTCCATTTTCAAGCGGCACTGCCAAATGAACAACTGTTAGATGCCGATCATGGATTGGAAATGGTTCACTGCACCGTACTGCTTCGATACTAATACTGTAGTGTCACAGTTAATATTGGTCGATTTCATCGATAGCAGCATTTGAATTTCCTACCCTAAAAACTGTCATCGTTTCTTTTATTACAGCTTACAGTATAACGCAACAATTATTGACTTCCACATCTTAATTTTGAATTTTCAAAATGTTGAATTTTCAATTGCTCATTGACGATACAGTGGATATCAAAAAATATCATCATCAATGCCAGCGATAGTCTCAGAATAAATGAATCATATTTTTGGTGATGATTTCAAATAAGTCTGAATCAAAATCGACAACTGGTATTTCTGCTGAGATGATTTGGTCAATTTAATCTGGTGTGAGTTTTTCCATTAACCAAATCATAATGTGTGCATGCGGGAATCCTCTTTTTTGAAATTTAGTGCATGGAATATGTGTCCGAACATATCATGACCGTAATAAATAAATTGAGGCGGCCATATGCACGAAAATATGTCTTTGCATCTTGTGAGTATTTATACATGTGCTGTAGACTCCCCGTAAATGTGGCAGGTATAGTATGACCATTTTTCCTAATCCATTGGGATTCACTTTGCCATAATCGTGAATAAATGTAATCTGCGGGATATGACTTAGTTTGATTTAACCAAATATAGAAGGGCCGTTCGGATTTGTTAATCTTATACATATCGACAATGTAGTGATGGGACAGATTTCGACATTCAAGATGTGGTTTTTAGCGTTTGCACGAATCTACAACAACTGATGTAATTCATGGTACTGATTTTCTTATTCGTTTCCTCACCTGATTGTGGATTTCTCAATTTGTTATAGTTGTGATATCCATCTTCTACTTGCAAAAATAAAACCGGATACTGCAAACTGTCGTATAAGCGATGAATTTCTGAGACCGCTGAACATCACAAGAAAAATTCTTCGAAAACTATAACGATCGCCGCTTCAACAATTGTTGATGCATTGTACTGACTTTCGTGCGGGCTGAAAGGTGTTTCGTAAGAAACTAAGACTGTAATCAGAATCGTAATGGATTGCACCAAGGTTTAAATTGCGTGCACAGTTCGTTTGGACCGAGCAATGCGCTTTCGGGTGGCCTGACTTTTCAGACGAATACGCTTGAGCATTGCGTACTCGATTTGTTTCCAGCCTTTCTTCCTGTTGCTCATCTCATTATACGCTTGAGGTGTATCACGACCAATTGCTTGTCATTTGAGTGGCATAACTAATTCGGCAGCGAATGCAATGCTTTGCGACGACTATTAAAAATTTAATACTTTAATTTGATTTAAAAATGAATAAAAAAATGTTTTTTTATTATTTTTGAATAAAAATTTTTGTTTTATTATTTTGGCTGGCTGGTTGGTGATTGAACTGTTGCTATCCAAATTTCCAAAGTAAAATAAGGTATTTTTTTCGGAAACGCCGTATTGGAACAAACAGACATTTTTGGGAAAAGTTTGTATGGGAGCTCTATGGGACCGATCTCTTCATTAAAAGTATTACGAAAACCTGGTTATTTTGATATAAAATACCTATGCAATATTAGAACCCGATAGGATGAATGGTGTAGAAGCTTATAAGAAAGGTCTCCTTTATCCAGTGTTGGAACCCATCAGAATCGAGCATGTCAAATGTGAAAAGATTTAAAAATGTTATTTGTAGGAGCAATTATCCAACTCCTTGAAATACCTTCTGAAACCCGACTATTATCTTAGTTAGGGCTCGAATATATAGTGTACCAAAATCTATTATTCTTAATTTAAAAGAGCAAAGTTGCATGGTGGGCAAATAAATGAAGACACTTTTCTTTTATAATAAATGTAAATGAGTGCGTTTTCAGACTGACCTGATCCACAAGGGAATAATTATATTTTCTGTTATTTTGCCGGTTAGATTGGAATCCACATACAATTCAAAAATTGTGCCATATATTTAGTTCAGACTGGCTGAAAATTGAATGAACAAACACCAACAAGCTTTCTCTTTTATAGATAATTAGTACCAAAAAGATGGTACTATTGAGATCAGATGTCCTAGATACATCTCCCTCTACAAAATTTCCAATTAAAGAGTTTTCCCAATAACTGCGAAATAATAAACGGAAATGGGGGTCAGGCCGAAATTCAGTTTTTTTTTTCTAACATATAATGTCAAGAACATTGGTTACGTCCAAGCGAGTTAAAAGTCTAAAATCAGATTATCCTTAATATAAACATATTAAACCCTGTTTGTACTGATTTTCCATTTCCATAATGCAGATTAGGATTTATCATGGTAAACGGGTCTTAAAGACCTGGATCCATATTTCGAATAATGATCTCTAAAAAATATATAGCACTCCTCTTAGCGCGGCACGCAGGAACATTTTGGTTTATTTTACATTACCTGTATTTTAAATGAGACAACGTGACAATTAATCAAGAAAGGGTTAAAGTAACTCAGACATATGTAGGTACTCGTCTATAGTGGAGACATAATATAATAAGATGTAAAGAAAAATTATTGATTTCTTAATGGACAGCAGCCTAAGTAGACTTTTATAAGAAAAATATAAAGTAATTAAAAAATGTATCTGGTTTGACAAGTGCAGCGTTAATTTTTTGGTTTTGATCGTCTTTCAATTTTTATGTTTATTTAGAAAGTTTTATTCGTTTTTAATCTATAAAGTTATGGCATTGTTTAAGGGAAGTTTTATTGATCTGGAAAATAAATATGCGGATAATTTAAGCTTATCATTAAAAATATTGTTAAAGCGATAATTGTTAGCTTACCAATTAACAAGAATTCTTTAGCATACGATACGAGTGTATGTAGGGTTAATTTGAATATATGATGCATACAAGATGATTATATTATTTAAGTGCGATGAGATCATGCACACAAATATTTTTGCTCATATGTATGAGTGTTTAGTTTACTTAAAATTTTAATTAATTTTTATTAGTTTTACTAGACCAAATACAGATTTAGACTACTTGTTTAAAATATTATTACCTTAAATAGTTGCACGAGTTTATTATGAAAAGTGTCATGCTGTGAGAAAAATTCTATAGAAATGGTGTTTCTTAAAATTTGTTATGAGTAGCGTAGTGTACACAAGATAAGTGAATTAAATATGAAGTCATGCTGATTTAACGTAAAACATAAAATATTTTAGTCCTTCGATTTGCGTGTACGTGTACGCGTGTTCTACATAATATTATCTAAATATAATTTGTAATGCTGGTTGTAATTCATATAACCAACGTCAAAGATTGATTTACTGATTTACTTTGAATGTATACAGAGATTAAGACTGCCGGTTATCCAACATCGAATGGTTCGTATGAAGTACAATAGCCTGAGGACGTTTTAGTATTAAAATATGTAAAGCAAAACGTTACGTTCTACTTGGAAAATATTACTGAGTGAAATTGCGAAAATTCACTCACTATAGAATAATTATACAATTATTCGTTTATACTCAAAATTTAAGTTCTTTGGATAGGTACGAGGATATTACAAAGAATAGCTCCAAAACTCTAAAACAAACTAAAGGGTATCCCAAAATCCACACAAGAATTAATTTGGATAGAACACAGGATTTTAATTAAAAATTGTGAATTTTTTCGAAAAATGTTTTTGAGGAAATCGCCTCTACGGTCGTGAGATTGCTGGCCTAAACCTTATGTTTGAAAAAAACCGAATACAAGGGTGCAACGGCGTTAAATCGTATGCACTGTTCGGCTAGTTCTGATCTCTAAAATGAGAAAATAATAATAATAAACGAGTTTCGCCGAAACTCGTCGGCCGAAACTAAAGAACGAACCGGATAATAAAAATAAATAATAAAAAAAATAATAATAACGGAAGAGGTGCCTTGGTGCGCGCATCCATTCGAATTCAAACGGGGCAGAGCCCTGGTTTCGAAATTGGATGCGGGCACCAAGGGACCGCAAACACTACACCGACCCAGAGGGAGTCTCCGCTCCCATCATACCACAACGAAAAAAATTTAATAATTCATTTTTGTTTTAATTATGAACAGACAAAAGAAACACCTCAACTTCCCACCCGTACCACGATAAAAGAGAACGAAAGAGAGAAGCGAAAGCAATGCGCATCGAGCGCGCGACCTGTGTGCGGTCGAGCGTTGCGGGGCCTTTCCCCGATACCAAAAATAATTATAAACAACACGAGAGGCCGGTTGGCCACCCGTTACGTTGCGACCTGGTGCGGTCGGGCGTTGCGGGGCCTTTCCCCGATACCAATAATAAATACAAACAATAGCCGGTTGGCTACCGTAAACAAATTACTACGGCTGGCCTCAACTGGCCGCCGAAACCGCACCCCGCCGTGTGACCTCAACTGGTCACCCAAAATGTGTGGGGCGTTGGCTCGCCGAAAATCGTTTATAACGTGGCCTTAACGGGCCACCCGGAAATACGTATGGCGTTGCCTCGCCGAAACAATGTAAACTTGGCCTTGATAGACCGCCTTTCATAAACAGTTTTTTTGATTAGTTGATGTACACCGTGTGTATCCAATAATGGATTGAGATAATTTTGCTGTTATCTTATACAAAATGCAGGTTCAACGAACTATTAGCTTATTTGTCAACGAATAATCCAAATAAATCCATTTTGTCGATGTCTGATGAAAATCACAAATACTGTGCATATTTAATATGCATTGGTGTATCAAATAAATAACTCATACCCCAAATTAACACGAAACTTTAATTTTATTTTTCTCTTGATATAAATTCACAATACTAATCTTAAAATTTAATTTAATTTATTAAACTGTTTTTCTTGAATTATTTCACAGAATTTTTTTTCTAACACACGACATCAAAAATGTATAAATTTTTTTTTGAAGTTTTAAAGATTTTGACTCTTCATCATTCCAAACTACTCAACTAGACTTATAAATTCCAAAACCTGACTGTCTAAAAATCAAAAATCGAATAAAAAAAAAAATCTTACGCCGAATACGCGCAAAACGTTTTAGAAGAATATCTCTTTTCTCTGTTTCTCCTTTATATCAATTTGCATTGATATAAAAGAGAAGCATATAAGAAAAACATTTTTCTAAAACGTTTTACTTTGCACACACTCGATGCGCACTGTTCTCTCTCTCTCCCATTCTCGTTCCATTACCAACCAAACAAAAAAAAAACACAAGAATCCATCCACCACGAACCACGTTTAGACAGCAAAAACCCGGACGCAAGAAACCGTGGAGAATAGAAACACACAAATTTACAAAAATGTCTTGTTAAGACAACACAGTCGTAACAAATGGTCTGATGATCTATTCAGCCCAAAATCCATGACTAATGCGACAATTTTGACGATTAACGAAGCCATCATGATGAAAATGTATCTCATCACTGAAAATGATTTTACTCGAAAAACCAGCATCCACTTGTTGTTGTTCCATAATCAATTCAACGAACTCTGCTCGCAGTGCTTGGTCAGTAGACTTTAGTACTCCATTCAATTGAAGTTTGTGAGCATGAAGATGCAATTCTGAGAATACGTGAGAATACGCAGTAGAAAGTTTCTTGAAATGTTCAATTCTTGAGCATGGTACCGAATTGATGTTCCTGGACTCTCTCGCGAACTGCTTTTGTGTTGAAGGACGGCCAGATTGCCCAAGATCACTAATTGGTCAATTGACGAAGTTGAAGCACTATTCCGACCATATTTTGTACGAAAAATGCGAACTGTATAGTAGCCAAACCTTCGTTATTTTTAAAATATTGCTCAACAATTAAAACGCGTTATACTTTCGTTAGCGCTCTATTTTTATAACCCTAAACGGTTAGCTGTACAAATGGCACGAAACTCAATGCTTGCGGGAATTTTTTGACACTCTTTGACATTTACAATTTGAAGAGCAATACCATAAGTTTTATACACAAAAATCATAAATATTACTAATTTAGATTGCTTGTAAATTTTAAAATGTATTCGTAACGTTTATTAGAAATTTTACAGTTATCGGACATTTAAAGTCATCGGAATGTCAATGCCAATTTATCAGAAATCAGTATGAAAATCCTGATTTAAAAAATTGTTTGCTATAAAATTTAATTTTAAATTTAAGGAATTGGAAGAAGTCATACTGAATAACAGAATCCATCTCGATAAACAATTCTTAAAAATTTGTATTTTTTGGAACTTTGATTTTGGGTGAAACATGGGGTCTGGGATGAATTTGAATGTTTTATAACGATAGGACGTTTACAAATTGTTTGCGTTGAGGAACTGTAAAATTTAATTAATCAACTGCCCCTAATCTCGGTTTAGGAATAAAATCTATTGGTTTGAAATAACTGGAAAAGAAATATGACGCTGCATACAAGGAAGTCACTTAATCTATTTTTAATCGTTAAGTAGTGGTTTTAATACTTAGATATGCACCTTATTAGGCTAGATAGCAATAATTGCGAACATCTGGATTTCTGTTTGTACTAAAATGTGTATTTCATTAGAAACTTGGCGAGTTTAAATAAGCTCGATGCAGTCGCAGTTACAGTCATGGGCCAAAATATTTTTTAAATTAAGTTTACGTAATTACGAAAGGATTTAGAACCTCGTATAACAAATTTTTAAGTTTTAATTATAAAATACTAGCTTTAATTAAATTTTTATAAAAATCATAAATAAGAAAATATAACAACAAAAACAAAATACTAGGGAAAACATCATTGATTGTTTTTTAAATTTAGTTCAACAATATTTCAACTATATAAGTATTTGGAATTTTGAAATTTGAAGTTTTTAATTTTTAGGCATAACATAATTTGGATTATCTCCCTCTGCGTATGTTTCAGCCTGAAGACGATTTGGTATTGAATCTATTATTTTTTTTAAGATATTCGAGTGTAAAATTGAACCAAACCTCGCGGATTTCATTTCCGAACATTTCTTTCGATTTTCTGCTTACGTATGTCACTTTACGCTTGACTTCTTTCCAAACATTTTCAAATACATTTAAATCTGGACTTTGTAAAGGCCAATCTAAAATAATAAAGCCAGAACCTTGAAAGCCTCTTGAAACTATTGTAAGAAATGCATCCACAAAACATAAGTTTCCCACCGTTATGTATATTCGCTCGAACCACAATCTGTGATTTTTTATGTTTTTTCATTTTCGAGAACACATTATGAACGACTTATGTTAAGCCGTGGATCGTAAAATATTTTTCCAATAATCGAAGGGTTTCTTCACATTGTGCAAAGTTCATTCGCTTTTTCTTGTTGATGTCAGTGATATTAATCACTGTTCTTCTTATGTATCTTTAAATACCAACTTCCTTAGTGTTCTGGTGTTAGTTCGTCTACTGATTATTATGCCTTCTTATAATATTTTTCCATATTTTAAAACATTGGAAACTGGCTGTCCAACATTTAATAAACTTTCTATAGCTAAATGGCAATCAACGGCTTTATTTGTTAACCTTTTCCGCCCTTATCTCTCTTCGTTTATGACAGTTAAATTTTTTATTTTATTTATGTTGTAATAAATAGTACTTTTCTTCTAATATTAACTGTTTGCTTAGTTCTTACACTGATATTCCGTATTCAAATTTAAAGATTATTTGTTGGCGTTGCTCTACCGAAACATCACTGCTTTTAGACATTGTGATACTTATTTACAGGTTCGCGTCAGGACAATTAAACAAGACTAAAAGCTGAACCAGTCAGTCCGTAAGAGCTTAAGTTGTACATACTCAGTTTTGACCATTTGCATAACAGTAACGAAACAGCGAGAGGTTAGAATTTATTTATTGAGTGTTGACAAGATGATTTCAAAAGTTAGTTGGAAAGAAATCGTAATGGAAAGGGTCCAAATAGAGGTCAACATAAGCTCTTACGGTCTGACCGGTTCAGCCTTTATAAAATATCGAAAGTAAAACAAAGAACAAATGAAATTCCAATTACTAATGCCTCGATTAAATATTGCCCTACTAAGATTTAAGCTTTTTTCGTCTATTACATTTGTTGTATAAGGATTTATAGAAATTACGCACAAGAGAACAAAATGTAGAAGCAAAATTTTGATTTGCTCTACAATTGGGAAACATTTTGCTTAAAATATAAAAATTCTAAATATTAGGTGTACCGGAAAGTTCTGTCCGTTTTAAGAATGAAACAAAAGAATAAATTTTTTCATACTTTGAATAAACTTTATTGAATAATATAATTGCCATAATTATTTATGACATCTTGCCAGCGTGATGGCAATTTGTATATCCCATTTTTAAAAAATGTCTTATCTCTAGAGGCTAAAAATTGAACCAGTGCTTGTCTGATTTCTTCTTCGTTCTTGAATTGTTTGCCTTGCAAGCAATTTTGTAAGGACAAAAACAAGTGATAATCGGATGGTGCTAGATCTGGGGAGTATGTTGGATCCGACAGAATTTCCCAGCATATTTCTGCAACTTTCTGACGAGTCCCCAAAGCAGCAGCATGTGGCCTGGCATTGTCATGAAGCAGTATGATGTCCTTTCTATTGAACATCGCCGGCCTCTTTTCTTGGAGTGCTGTTTTTAATTTATCCGATTGCTGAAGTAACTTTCCGAATTTAGGCTTTCGTTTCATTTCAACAGCTCAAAATGTATTGGTCCTCGAATGTCCCACCATATACACAACATTCTCTTGTTCAGGTCAACTTCGGTTTAGAGATGGAGGGGGCAGGTTTTCCGGGTTCACAATATGCCCTTTTCCTTATGATGTTTTCATAGGTAATCCACTTTTCATCCCCAGTTATGATCCGGCCCAAGAAGGGTTCGATTTTGTTACGTGGAAGCAGAGATATGCCTATGACAATTCAATCATTCAAATTCTTCTCACTTAACTTATGTGGCACCCATCTCAAATACTTCCACACAAACCCTAGTTTCCGAATATGGTCGGAAATGGTTTGTTGAGCTGAATCAAGCCTTTCCGCAATCTCCGATGTTATCAAAAAAGGATCTTGCTCTATAACATGATCTAGACAGTATCGTCGTCGATCAAAAATGGTCGCCCAGAGCGTGGCTTATCAGAAAGGTCGAAATCACCTACTTGAAATTTTTCGAACCATCTTCTGCATGTTCTATCAGAAACTGTACCTTCACCAAACACTTTCAATACATTTCTATACGCTTCTATAGTATTTCTTCCTTGTTGGAATTCGTACAAAATACAGTGGCGTAAATGAACTTTATCGGTAGCCATGTGTACAGGATCGCGTCTCACTTAATACTTACAAGAATGATCTTCGTTTTAGTTGATGATCTTCGTTTTATCTGCGAAGTAAATGTGTATACATTGTTAACGATCAAAAGAGAAAACCAAATATGTGTCACATGAATATGCGCATACTTGTTGAAACTGATTGTAACCGGAACGGACCGAACTTTCCGGTAGACCTAATACTTTTCCCATGACTGTATTTCATATTGTAATTTATCGAAACCATTTGGCGTAATGATTGTTGGGAGGTAACTGAAGTCATTGTACACGTTAGAGCAAATAAAAATCTGTTTTATTAAAAAGCTATCCTAATTGGTCCCAAGAAAGAGAGCGAATAAACACAAACTAGTACCAAGGTATCTGCTACCTTATTTTGACCATCAATTTGAAGTAAAATCATTGGGATTTAAATCACTATCTAGCCAGGTTTTCATGATCTCTTAAACTAACAAATTATAACTAAGAAAATAAACAAACTAACAAAACAGACTCGACCCCATTTATACTTTTGGCGTTCTCTATTATGTTCAAAAACGTTAACATGCACACCAGCTCATGCACGCACCATTAAAAAAAACAGTTATTTTAGTCTGATTCTTCATATCATATGCTGTGTAAGATAGCGGAAATTTTCCAACGGAAATTACTAGCTTAGGTACGTTTCTCACCACAAGGAACAACTATATCATAAAAGAGTATTTCTGTCGTTATTTTTTAATCTGAGGAATCTTTTAATTCATTTTTGTATAAAAGAAAATTGTAGCGGAATAAAATCTTAAAAGTTGACCTCCGAATTTCAGAATTTAAAATTTTAAAATTCTGTAATTACGAATTATGTATTTTGTACGAGGTTCTGAAATCCACGATGGGTGCTACTCGACCACTTTTGTACTAGTACCATCAGAGAGAGCAAGAATTATCGTTTAAAATTTTCTCTAGAATTTTGAGTTTTAGTGGCCATAGAAGATTTTTTCAGTTTCTGGCCAATATCTCTAATAGAAACTCCTATAGTTAACTCATATTTAGGATTGTTTTTCTGGTAGCTAAGATCTTCAGGTCCGTACTTAGTTTTCATTGGAAATTCGGAGAAGTTGTTTAAAACTCTATAATTTGTTTAACTCTATAATTTTTTTAACAGTACATTTTGGAATTGTGAGAGTGTTTCAGAGATAGGCCAGAAACTATATGAGAAACCAACATTTTCCGTTAAAACTCAAAAAATTGTTGAGCAAATTCTAAATGATAGATCTCCTCAAATGTTCCATGCAGTTTCGCATATTGGCAATACAAAATCAAAGTTCAAACCTATATTCATTGGTAGCAAATTCCACATTTAACTGTGAAGTCGTATACGAGTAAGTAAAATCATTAATCTGAATATAACAACTGATTGTGCAACTTAGAAATGCGATGGCCAAATCCCTCTATGGAATCTAGCGCCAGCGAAATAAATAAAAATCTGATAGTTATAGGATAGTTGATAAATCCAAGAGGTTTCCAAATCTCAAAGGAGGAGAGCAGAAGAAAATCATTTTGATTTTGTGCAGGCTTAGCAAAATGTTGAGGCGTTTTAGATTTCTGAAAAAGTCATGCCAATTATGTATTTGCTTAACTTTTTGTGGTGCTGAACATCTTTAATTGGATTAATTCGATATTCGAGCGGTAAAATGCCATTAGATGTGTTCTTTTGATTGAGAAAGACAAAATTGTGTGTCCCAAACACACATTTTGTTTTGTTAATATTGGCGCCATAATTTGATAATTTTGGGACGATTTGTTCCATACATGAAATAGATGTTGCTTCTCATATTTTGATTCCATTCATATTTTGAGAATGTTTGTGCAACATTTCTGAGTCCAAATGGCCTTGTTAAAAATCCGCGCCCAGAACCGGATTTATTATGGTGGTGTTTGTTGCGTCCAGAACTAAATCTGGTTTGGGATTTGTTCGGTATCTATCAGAAATGTGCTATTGTTTACCGAATCCCGTAAAAATAAGTGGCTATATTGCGGTTGTCTTAGGTCTGCCGCTGGGGCCTCAAGAGAAATTCTCTTTTCTGGATAACAAACTAGCATGCTATGATGCATTTGGATGCGTTTTCTTCCCCTGTTTATTACACTAGTTCTGTTGATATGTTGTTGGTTTATTTTTTAATTTAAGCTTCCCTGAGTCGAGTGTGATTACACTTTATCAAGGTAAACTTTCAACTCGAAACTAGGCTTTTAAAGCAAACTATTTAAAAAGCACTACTCGAAACTTTAAGATTACTTGGTTTCATGAGTCTTACTACCTTCAACTCGAAATTGGGATTTAAACAAACTAAATTTTTCCCTTACACTTATTTCCTGTCTTGCACAATGTTGCGGTCATTCTTGATCGACAGTAACTGGATATATAAACATTCAGATAATATCGTGAGATTAAATGTCGCAAGCGACATATATTACAAGCGACAAAAACACAACCAAATAAGCAAACTGAGGAACAACCACTCATGATTTACTTAGCATACTCAGGTAAACTCTTACTTTCATCCGAAAACTACATTTTTTAGATTCACTGTGTCGGTCAAATTAACGACCAAAACAATAACAATTCGAAGCTATTCACTTTTTTTATGCATTCCTTATGCTCGAATTGAATCATCTTCACTTGTGACTCAGTTGGAAGGAGATGATGAAGAGCAGTTAGAATATTGCAACCAAAATATCTAATCGCACATAGTGTTTTCTCTCGAGAAATATTTCTCGAGAATTTCTCGAGAAAATTACAGAGCTAATATTTCTCTTTCTCGCGAAATATATCTAAATTTCTCGAGAACAGAAAACAAAATTTTCCCGTTTGTTCTTCTATTTTGTTCCTACAATTACAGTTATAATTTATGGGTATATTTAAACGAAAATAAAATAATTCGAGAACCTACAAACGAGAAAAGTTGTATTTTGCAACCAAGCACAACTGTTGGTATGCAGAGGAGTACGCAGAGTGATAATGAACCGATATTAGATGATCACACAGACACAGATGTGAATTAAGAGAAAACTCTTGATATCAGCCTAGAATTCGTTGAAGAGAACTTAGAAATCACAAACTTGCAGCTTAGGCCATCATACGACACGTTATAATATCTATTAGAGAGATTGTGAAGGTGTTCAGATGATCGCCAATTAAAAACGACATTTTGCAAAATATGTCGAGCCTATTGAGGAAAAATCTACAACTGATTCAGGATTGTAAAACCAGATGGAATACCTTAGAAAGTATGATAGAGTGCTGTTTAAGACTTGAATCACCTATTAAAAAGGCATTGCATGATCTTAATTTAGATCATATGTGGAAGAAGATTACAACAGGCCTGCTGAAAAACTTTAATAGGCATTAAGTCCAATACTGCTAACTGCTGAAGGAGCCCTAAAATTTGTATTTAATAGCCTCGAAATAATTAACTCCTTACTAAGTTGTGAGCTTCTTGACGCAATTAAGAAAGAAATATTGAAATAAAGAGATAAACCGTTGGTTTCGCTTTTAAAATGTCTGAATAATTAATCAATTTTTCAGTCGACATCAGAAATGGTTAAACTTGCAATAACTCGTTAATCTCAAATGTTTGGGAATATCAACTCAATCGATAATGATGATTCAGATGTACAACCAATTGATTTGGAAGTTTAACCACATACGGAAGAATTATCATTGCAAGAGCAATTGCAGCTATAAATCGCAGAAACCGTCAAAGCTTATGATATCGAAGTAGAAGAAAACAAATTTCATGCATTGAGCAAAGAATTTGCGATTCTTGAAAATACAGACAAAAAAACTGACAATTTACATCAATTATTTGATGCTTTATCTATCATAAATAGGGTTTGCAAACCAGTTAAAACCGGTCTCTAAAAACCGGGGTTTTCAATGATAACCAAAAACCGAAAACCCGGTTTTCTAGAAACATAACTGGGTAATTTTTTAAACTGCATCTGAAACGATTTAACATAAATTTTACATAAGAAGACAGACTACTAATTCTCAAATCTATAATTTTTATTGGAAATTCATTGACATTTCACAAAAATTTAAAATGAAAAAGGAAATTGCAATATTTGTAAAAAAATGTAGTTTGCAAAGGTGGAACAACATCGACTTTGTTAAATCAGCCAGTCTAGGTTGCCAAAAAGCCGGATCTTCAAAAAAATCAGTATTCAGTCTAATATGTTGTAGTTCGTACGACGACCAAGCTAGGGAATTTTTTCATCAAGATTAGCTGCGCTATATGGTTTGTCTAAAAGGCAAATTACAGATCCATCTTTATTCGGGAATCAATATATGCTCGAGGTTATGTGTGCCTCAAATTCGAAAAAATTTTAATGAAACTGATTTCTAATGGTACAAAAATTGAAAATGAACTTAAGGAAAAAATCAAAACAAGACAATAAATTATCACCAACTTTTGACGAGTGGGCAAGTCTACGGGCCAGAAGATACCTGAATCTTTATAATTCCGATTTGGAATTTATAAATCTGGGTTTAATCCGTACATACGGAAGTTGTGATTCATATAAAATAAGGTAACTAATCCCGACTAATCAACGACTTAACAAATTTGGAATGGTTTCGAAAAATGATATTGCGGTCACAACAAGTGACGGAGCATCAGTAAATATTAAATTTGGTAAAGAATCTGAATCTGAAATTATTCTATGTATGAACCATGGGTTTCATCTTGGCGTTACAGACATTTTATATAAAAAATCACCCCGATTAGCGGAGTCATTCAGGCATTAATCCAGTTCACAATGTTACACAATTTTTCAAGCGTTCCCCTGTGCGCAATACAATTTTACAGCAGTAAGTTAAGCAAACGTTCAATGTTGAGATTGGACCAACTTTATTTTTTTAGCTGATTTTTTTTTTGAATTTTAAAGCCGATTGATTGATTGCGTAAAAAAAGCACTAGATGATTTTCAAAAATTAAATATGCTCGATAATATTTCTGAAATAATGCTTAAAGATATTCAGCAAAAGTTTATTCAATTCATTAAAAAAGAGGATGCTAGAACCTAGAAATATTAATTTATTATTATTTGGCGATGTATTTGAAAGATCCAAATACTAAAAACAAATTACTAACTCAACCGGGAGTTTCTGTGCCATATTCGTCAAAAACAGATAAATGATTAATTTTGGCGAGCGGTTATTAGTAAGATTGTTTCAAATAAAAGCAGATACACACTGAGAAAAGTTTTGGTTTGTAAAATTAAAAAACGAAGTTTTTAATTTCTCAAAGTTATAAATTTTTTTGAATTTCAAAAGTATTTTTTTGAAATTAAATGAAATTTTTGCAAACTAATAAAAAGCTTTTTTATTTCAAAAACATATTTTGTATAATGATTTATAAAATACTTTTTAGATTTAAAAAGTTAATTTATTTAAACATAATAATTTATTTCAAAAGAAGTGTTTTAGCATTTAAAAACAATTTTTTTGATAACAATGACAAATTATGAAAATGTTTATATTTATTGTTTTGCCAGAAATCCCGTTGTGTTATTTTTCAATTCGTCTATATTTTATTTTTTATTTTAAAGTTGTGTTATACTAAAGGTATGAAGGTTTGACTGACTAAGTAGAACAACTTTCGAATATCAGTACGAAACGAAACCAAACTGCCAAAAAAGAATTTGAGGAGGTTCTCAATTTCTCATTATATGTTTTTAAGGGTTGTGTGTATTTTTATACAATGACCCTGGGGGGGGGGGGGGGTTAAAAACTGGGGAGGGCGAGTAAATTTTTTACTTTTCGTGGTAGATATGTTATGTTCTTATGAGTAGCTGACTCTTTGGTTTTGCTGACTTTAAGTGAACAGTCGCAAACATTGATTACTTTGATTTAAAAATATTGTGACATAGGTATGTTAAAAAAGAATTATTTAAAAATTAAAATACATTTTTTAAAACTAACCAATAGTTTTTTATTCCTAAAAAACAATCTCTTAAAATTTAAGAAAACTGTTTGACATAAGTAAGTAAAGTATTTTTGAAAATAAAAACAATTTTTTTGTTTTTATAAACAAATTTGGTAAAAACATTTATTTTAAAATTAAAAAGATTATCCTTTTGATTTTAAAAACGGGACTTTTCGCCTAAAAAATATATGTATAATTTTTAGATTTTATATGTGTATTTTTTGATTTTTACTGGTTTTTTTTTCTCAGTGCAGAAAGTTTGATGGTTGGTGAGTATAGTGAGATTAACATATCAAATGTGAATAATGATGTTAAAATTTAGCTTAATGATGAACTTAACATGGGTATTGAAAAAGCCGTTTAGAACGATCAAGGAATTATTGCAATAAAATTAGAAGTCGTCTTGGTGATGAGTCGTTAAATGTTCTGGTATTTCTAAAATACTATTTTCATTCAAAAAAAGAGTAAAATCTTTCATTTCTTTTTCTTTTTTTTTTTAATATACTATTTTAATAAATCGTATACCTGGTTTTATTAAGTTTTGTATCTGAATTGGAAATAAAAATAAAAACTATGATAAAATCTTTATTTAAATGCGTTTTTTAGCAAAGTTATACAATTAGCGCGATTTTATTAGATTTAATTTTTTTAATCTAAAACCTGTTTAACCGGTTAAAGCCAAGTTTTATTTGAAAAAAAACAGTAAAACCGGTTTTACAAGACACACGGTTTTTTGCAAACTCTGATCATAAAACCTACATCTACACAAAACGAGCGAAATTGCTCAATTGTTAATGGTTTTGCCACAAAAAAGGAATCAATTGGCGAATTCTACAATTATAGTGCTCTTTTGAAGAGTTTTAATTAATTTTATTTTGTGATAAAGTACCTAATTACTTTTATTCCATTCTTCATGTTTATAAAACATTTATTTTAATATGGAAAAATAAATTGAATTTTTATTATAATGAATTTCGAAATATAATTCGATATTTTATTTTTACAATACTTTGGTTTTTATTCAAACAAATATGATAATCGTTGATAGCATCACACAATATAAAACTTAGCACAAACCCGAATTTAATTTTAAATTTTTTATCATAAAAATTTCTCGAGGATTCTCGAGAACATAGGTATAAAATATCTTTTCTCGAGAAATGAAAAACATCGAGAAACAGGACACACAGGCACATATCGAAAATCTATCATTTCGCAAATTGATCGCTAGCTACACGTGCGAACAAAGTAAATTCATTAACAGTAGACAAATACGCGCAAGTCGGAAACAACACGACAAACATTAATGCTGGAAACACATATGCGGAATTCTGCATGTATCAAAATTAGCATACACACTAGTGTATATTGATTTAAATACATGAATTACGCATGTCATGCAGAATTCCGCACGTCGTCTATATTTCTAATTTGACTGTTCATCTGTCGGTATTGACAACATGAAAAAAATAAAATTTAAAATTTTCACCAACTTATTTGTTGTTTTTCACATTTGGCACTAAATTTTGTCAAGATGGAGGAGAAAATCAAAGGATTTATAAAAAAAAAACAATTTTTATACGATAAAAGACGTTTCAATTTCAAAAATATTTATTTGCTGACAAAAAGTTTAAAGAGTCTAATAAGACAGATTTTTTTACACACAAAATACACAGCAAAAAACACACTCATACCTTGCTCTACCTTTAAATAAAAAATTCTGCACGCATGTGTCAAAAAATTATGCGCGTGTGTTTTTCGCGCAGATCTGTATGCGGTGCAGGATGCGGAAAATGTGCACATCTGCTTTCAGCATAAAAGCGAAAACATAAAGCGGCACGATGACACAAACGAAGGAGAGATTAAAATGATATATTTTCGCCTGTAAATCCCCTTCCATAGGTGTAATGTCATCGCCAGTTAAAGCACCGTCATCACTTAGTTGACACCAAATCATAAGCTAATTTGTTATGTCAAAATTAAATTCCTTTTGTGGTACAATGGCTGCTAAAATGCGGTGGTGATGTTGTTAGCGCCTTTTCTCTCTGTTGTGCTACTCGTCCCCGAAATTTTGCATTTAATTCTTTATAGCTATTTTCGCAAAAACTAGTAAAAGATATAGAAAATAAATGCAACAGGGTAGGAATAATTTTATACAACATCCAACTTCGTTATGCATGAAACCTAATTCCTAAAAACAAGTGAAAAGTAACGGTTCTATAAATTGAGAAAATGAACTGTAACTATTGGTTCTCATCTGAATGCATTGCAAATAATTGCAAAGGGAAATTGTTGATTCATTTAGTTGTATTTGTGTGTTTTTCAATTGTATATGTGACGGTTTTCAAAACAAATGTTTCTATAACAACATAAATAAAACTAATTGACATGATATTTTTGGTTAATGGCCACAATACAATTTATAAATAACAGCAGAAAAACTAAAATCTAAAAAGGAAAAGCGATGACGCGATAGGCTTCGCTATTAAAAATATTCATTAGATCCTGCGAGCCACAATTTAAACCAATTAAAAGAATTTTCTATAATAAATATAAGATAATAATTGAAAAATAGAGATGTTTCCTATTAAAATCATTCTACGGCTATTTATTAGCACAACATTTTGACATTATTTATAAAATAATGTTTGCTTTCAAAATAAACAAGTTTATTGCAAAACAAAAAAATGGCTCTCAATTTTGCTGTGTTTTATGCAGGGTTGAAAATTTCCTTATATAAAATAAGGGAAATTTTCCAGTTTTTGAGCAAATGCAAAATTTACAATGGAAAAAGATTTATGCCCGACTACTTTCGATTGCAAATCGCTTTGTAATTTTTTTATGTGTGTGTATAAAAATTTATATACCGATACGGAATTTTTTGAATGTGTACTATAAAAATGAGAAATTTAAAATCGATTGCAATTAATTGCAAAGCAAGCTCAGATGAGAACGCACAGTAAGAATAGGAATCAAAAATGATAAATAGTTACCAGTGCTCGTGAAATCGATCAACCAGTGCTGACATGTTCTACCATCACATTTTCGATACTTTATCGAAGATTATGTCTCGCTTCTTTAGAATAAAATGTGACATTATTTCACATTTTATATCATTTACCAGGTTGCTAGATTGAAAAATTGCGATATTTTACTTCATTTCAATCAGCAAATAATTTGTTTTCGATACTTGAACGAAATTAGAAAAAGACATATTGGGTGTGTTTTTATTTGATATCTGCAATGTCAGAGCGATCAGAGAACAAATAATTATATGAAATAGAATCAAAATATGAATATTTTATTTAGAGCACAACCTTCTATTATTTATGTTAAAATATTTTCAAATACCGTCCAAACATGACGGAATGGAGCTAATTTGTCTTCACGTAACCTGGCTTGACGTGTTCTAGTATCGTCAAAACGTAGAAATCTGGAGAGCTGTTCAAACCTTTCCAATGACATTACTGCTCTATAAAATGTCATATGTGACTTGTCGAAAAGATCCTTCGCTGCTACTAAATTTGATTTCTCGGCTCCAGCAAAAATAATTATAGCAATATATGCTATACTTCGTTTGCATTTGTGCCGTACCATGGGCGAAGTTTTTTTGGATTTACCGATCGATTGTTCTCTTCATACTTTTTCTTTGCTTTCCGATTCGTTTCCAATACAATATACTCAATTAGAGATTCAGGCATAAGGCGTTTGAACGCGCTGTCTTTTTCTACATATGTCGCCAAAGAACAAGGTTGAGACACTTTTCTGGTTGAAGCTAAATTTTGCGCTCTTACAATTTCTGTTGGACTGGGTAATGACCACCAGATAGTGTTGTCTCGTCTACCTTGTCCTTTGTATTTTTGCCCACGATTTGGAGAGACAGCCTGTTCTGGTTCTTCATTATTTATTATCTCTGCAATAATAACAGGAACATCAATTTCGGCCGAATCAAATGTTTGCAAACGTAATTCTAGAAGGGGGGGGGGGGGGGTTCGTTTACGAAAGAACCATCTAGGTCGGATAGATCAATATCTCGATTGTTGTCTATATTATTATCTGCATCGTCCTCCTCGCTTCCGCTCTCCTCATTTTCGTTAGCCAAAGCTATGTTTTCGTTTTCTCTGTCCATATACTCGTCCCACAGACCTTGAAATTCAGTTTCCTCTGTAGAATTTCTTCCGTCACCTCGATTTACCAAATACAACAATCTATCCGTTATATCCATTTTCCCCAGGAGCTGAAACATCAATCATATATAACAGAACTAACTAACACGGAAATATATTCACATAAATATATAACTTACCTCGAAAAAAGCAATCACTCACAGATATTTTCACAACAACCACAGCTCTACAAAAACTCGTGCTCATAAATTCTGTCTAACATCGATGAAAATTCGTTGACAATTTTCTGAAAATGCTTACCAATAAACACTGAATATAATATTGCACTCTCACTGCACAAGACAAATATATCATTCGATACTAAAATATTTTTCTCACAATGCGCCGAAAAGTAAAAAAAAAAAACCAGTAAAATGAATAATTCTGGTGATTTACTCTTTTTTTATAAGGATAGAACCAAAATAACATATGAAACGGTAGTTTAGCAGAAAAAGCGATAATTATCACATAATAATACTTATTTTGTATTTAGGTACTAGGAATGAACATTTAGTAAATAGAAATAAACCCAATATATTCTAAAATATTGCAATAAAATGATATTTTCATACTAATTGCATCAAATATAGTTTGGGGAATACAATTCCCCATAACACGAAATAGATAATACTTTTTTTTTCTCTCAAGGTTGTATTACACTGCAAAATTTGGCTCAGAAAAGGTTTGTTTATGAAAAGTAATGTAATAAACCATCAAATATTACCAGGGCGGGTTTTCGGTGTGTGAAGAGGAAGGTTTTATTATCTATCAAAAATCACTTGGGGAACTCTATACCCCAAACACGGTTCTAAGGTTAAAGTTCAGTATGAAAATGGAACTTGTTAGAACATTATCCGATTGCAAATAAAATCGATACAGAATAAACATTCACCTCTTTTAGCAGAATAATTATCTCTCTGTTCTCTCCGACATCAATAAAAAACACGGTCGTTGTTCACATTTGTTCTAACAGGTTGTGGTAGCAATACGAAAGAAATAATTCATAAACAAAACAGTTGCCCGTTTCATTTTAGGAAAAAGCGACATAAACATTGATAAAGTATCCAAAATGTTACAATTTGTCACGCCAGGTAAACTCAATCTGGTATCCTTCTAACGTTTGGGGGGTTACGGTTGGGAAATGGGTGAAATTGTTTTGAATAGTTTGAGCCCCGGACAGTAAGATTGCATTATCACTATTTTTGAGTTCTATTGTTTTCAATTTTATTTACTTGATTTTTTTAAATAAACTAGAAATAGGAGTTGCGTTACCACTGTTTTTGTGGAAGGAGTTGGGATTGAGGGTTCGAAAACAAAATTTATTTAGAAAGCCAACATTCCATACTATATTATAGCACCAAAAGATAGATATGAAATTTGTAAGGAAAAAATAATGAGAAAAGGAAAAAATTGCTGTTCGAGTAATCGAACATTGGTTACGGATTAAACTCATGTCCGCAACCATATGTAACAAAAGTTGACGTCAAAGTGATGACATTGTATTCATTTCAGTCGTTTAGCAGATGTTTCAATTATAATAAATAAGAACAGATTTTTTAAATCATTTTCAGGCAGGAAAACATTCACAATTCAAATCTACTTTTAAAATATGCCGTCAAATGTTAATTTCTTACATAATGTATCAAAATATTATATTGATTGAACAAAAAAAATACTTGTAATTTTAAACATTTTGTCACAATTTCCGAAAAACATACAACAGAATTGGAATGACATCAAACGATTTTTGACATTTTGAAATTTGAATGCGTAACATGTTTAACGGCACGCATAAATTCGAACAATAATATGTCACAATTTAACTCTAAATCCGAGAATGTTGAACCCAAAAATAAAAAGTTTAATTAAACGATAAAAATACTTTCGGCATTCTGCAAATTTTTCTCACCATATCATAACACATAATAAAATTTTAAGTTCCATGCATTTTGGGATTGAAAACGCATATTTAAAATTCTCCAAGAATTTATAAACTGTGATTCATAAATTATCTAAATTACCAAAATTCCATACTTTCTTCATTCCTCTAATATATCTTATTCACAAACATCATAATATCCAGAAAGAACTTAAGTTTCTAAATTTAAAAAAATCGTGCACCTCGTATACATGTCTCTTCAAAATCTTACTCTTTCATTTTATTTTGTGATACATCGGTATAGGACGTGCACGTTGAGATGATACCCAATATAAATTTTCTAATTTAAGAGCTTTATTATGCTTATAATAGTGCGTCGCTTGTATGCCCGCCGAGATTTTCTAAACACATTAAATCTAAACCTCTAAAATACAACAATTTTTTATTTTCATTTCATCTTCGTAAATAACGTCTTTAACCAAAAAATAAAAAAAAAAATACATTAAAATAGAATTTAGAGAAAAATGAAAATCGTAGGTGTTTTTGGACATTTAAAAAATGTAAATATAATAGTTTTCGTTTTGATATAACTAAAATTCGACGTCGAATTAAAAAATAACAATCCATTGTTATAGTAAGAGAACTTATTATATTCAGACGAATAGTTTATGTTTATTTAAATATGTTATAGAGAAATGTTAAATCTGAAGAGCGCAGATCCCGCGCGCCGTAAAATATTTTATTTAACTTAATGACCGGATGATTTTCAAATATCTTCTTTAAACCTTAACCTGTTGTTTGTCTTACTGAAATCACAAATGTGATAAAAATTTATCAATTATCACAATTATATATCGTCTATGTACCTATGTACATTGGGAATATAAAATTTTTCTCACATTCAGTGTACATTTGTATTGTTTAGGTTGGTATAATACGGACAAAAGAAATTACATTTCTTCTTAATTTCACTCTGAAATTCTTGTACCACGGTTTGTTGATTTTACAATTTTTAGTGTTTATGCCTCAAAACCGTATAGACTTAGGGAAACGATCTTTTGGATCATCAATTTGTCATTTAATGTTCTTCTTATATACATATATATATTTTTTCACATTTGAATATTTAAATAAGAATTTTCTTTCCGTCGTTGTCTTCTAAATAGTTGTTAGTTATAACACTTTGATGTACATCATATATCTATGTTTATTAAGAAAGGTAAATTCCGGCTATTAAAATTAAATCATTAAATTTTTTTTTATTAATGGATCTGTTTAACGTTTTGATTAATTGATCGAAATGTTACCCGAAGATTATTTTACAAAATATTACATCTAAAAATTTGTGAGTCAGCGCCGCAAGTTATATGTGCTGCATACTCTACACACCAATGAGTTAAAGTTTTCAACATTTAAGTGTTTATGAACTCGAGGCTAAATGTACGTATTTTAATAACCAAGAACTTAAGTAAATTTGTAAAATATGTGCATCAATCGGTGGTCTTCGGGGAAAAGCAGCTGTTAATTAGAATACAAGAAATCCATATACGGAAATTGAAAATAAATTATTTGTCTAAAAACGACTGAATTTAATAGTATTTTCTTTTAAGCTGGAAATGACCAAATGATTAGATACCTCGAACTAGTTTGTCTCAAGATTTAAAGATATTTATATTTAGTTCAAATGTGTGCCAAAGTATTCCTTTCCTTATGTTTATTTTCACCTACTTTTATCATATCATTTCCTTAAATTAATTTTTGACCGTGCATTAAATTCCATTTCCAATAATGTCGACCTTTATAACAGATTTCAAATCCGAAGTTAAAGGTTTCAATTTTATTTAATGATAAAAGGCATTGCAATATTCAACTATACGGATTTATAAAAAAATTATTTAAATCGACAGTGATGTTGACCTTATATTATCGGTGCAGATAAGTCCAATCCTTTTCCTTTCCTTACTACATTTTTTTTCCTTTCTTTCTCCTTCCCTAGATATGTCCGGCCCAGGCAATATAAACCTGTTCGGCTTTTGCTAGAGTTTTTTTCTGAGTTTTTTTTATTATTCAAACCATTTGTAAATTATTATTATAAATTGGAGAAATTAAAATTATTTTCGGTAAAGAACAGTATTGTTTTGTCGTCAATACAATTTTTTGATAATTATTATTTTTGATCGTTTTCTTAAAATATAAATGTAATGTTGTCCCTGTTAAAAGTGAAATTTCTTTTAGCATTTTGCTACTTATAATTATTTCACAATGTCGTCGTTCACAGTGAAATCTCTAAATTTTGATACTGACGAATTTCTTATTGCGTGCGAATTGCTAATAAGTGGTTCAATCAAGAATCAATATAAAACATTAGAAGATCGAATCAGGGATGCGCAAAATAACACTATCTAAAGCCCTCGCGAACCTAACGATGAAGCAAAAAATATCCGTGTAGCAATATGTGCTTCTAAACTACAACATTTCAAATCTGATCTTTTACACTTTTTCGATAATCGGCCGGACGACGCAGATGAGCTGAACGCATATGTTTCAAGATTGACGCATATCTGGGATCGTCTAAGTTGCTTGGAAACTGTTCCAGATCTGGGTTCTTCCAGTCTTTCTTATGCACAGTATTTAAAAGATTTCCTTTATACGTGTGTTCAACAAAAACAAAATTCAGACGATGTAAATTCATCTATCGCAGGAATCAATTATTATTTAAGAATTTATTATCGAGCACAAAGACAATCCTGCGGTGTATAAGGAAAATGAACCAATTTCAGTCGGGCCAGTTAAATCTGTTCCTCAAAAAGAACCACGAGATCCCGAAAGATCTTCTACACCTAAGTGAACAAATGTAATCGCGCCACCAGAAATCTCAAGGTTGCAAAGTTATCCAAATACCATTCAGATTTTCCCACATTATTAAACCACTTCCCTATTAATCAAATTCATATGCCATCAAATTTAAATCAATTTGGTTCATACGCTCAATTTCTACAATTACATCTTGGTGCGCCAACGGGAGTAAACTTCCACACTCGAACATTAATGGGATACCACCCGGTATAAATGTTGGAAATGGTGCTATAGAGATGACCAACCCTAACGGGATGACAAATCCACACCAACAAAATAACCTGCCACCTATAATTAATATTCTACAATTTTTGCGACATCTAAATCGCCGAATGACACTCCAGTTTATAAGTGGAAAATCAAATTTGATGATTTGTCTTGAGAGCCGTGGAAAATTTCTTTTTACGAATCGAGCATTTGGTATTGACTCACAACGTGCCATTGCCACAGCTACTAAATGACATTACCTTTCTGCTGTATAGGCCAGCCCAGGAACTCTGATTACTGGACCTAACCCGAGTTGTATTTGGCCTCAGCTGCGAAATTTCTTCCTATACATCGTTTTCAGGATATAAGAACTGATATTCGAAAACTGATTGACAATCGAAAGCAAAAACCAGAAGAATCATTCGTTGATTTTTATTATGACATCCTGACCTTATCAAATAAATGCCGATGAAGATTACCTTGACTGAGAGTGAACTGTTAGAGATTTAAAAAAAACATGCGAGTGGGCTTGATTGCCGACTTGCTTAGCACATGTATTACCACAGTGGATGCTTAGAAGAGTATTAGTTACATGTCGGAATCAAAGTACCGTTCATACAATGTTCCGGAATTTTTACCATTAAACCTTGGTTCTTCGTCGCGAGCTCATGTGATTCAAACTTCATCGGTTCCACGTAAGGATACAAAAGTATCATTTTCTATCGACCGTGTGACTCACTGTTTGGCTAATTCTGTAAATGCTATTTTTTCTCCTGCTCCTCGAATGTTGAATTATAATCCTACAACACCTTCACCTGTCATGTGTTGAAACTGTCAAATGCATGGTCGTCTCGTTTCCGTCAAGCGCATCAAGGCCCCCGCTCAGACAAATCACCAGCACCAAATCAACGATCCCTCTACGATACAACAACTTCATCGCTAAACTATGTCATGCCCAAGCAGCAACGTTGTGGTAATCGTCGATTGCGAGCCATTAAATATTTTAGAGAGCGAAAGCAATTGCAAGCCAAAATCACTCAATCAAAACGACTTTATATGGTGGTCTCTATCGCGGGATCGAAGATTCGTTGTTTACTATTCAGTGGTGTTACCATTACGGCTTTAGGAAATTAGTATTAGTATTGGAGGAATGGATCAATGGAGTTTATAAATCGTCATCATCTTATCTTATATCCAATCACCTCCTTTATCAAAACTGCTTGGGGCTCTTCGCAGCAAGATTTTGGGTATATCGCATGTGCGCCAACACTTTTCAAGAGCTTCGAGATTACGGAATTAACATGTCGACCCAGGAAACGATGAAGAATTAAAACAACACCATCATCTTACCATTGACCAGCGGGATATAGTCTTAAATATAGTCGAATGTCTTCCAAGTTTCGAAAAATTAGGGTTAGAAAAGACACATCTGACCACACCTTGACGTCGGGGAAGCCGTTTCCATCAAACGATGTTTTTACGCAGTCTCACCGGCTGTACAAAGACTTATTTATGATGAACTGGACCGTTTGATATCCCTTGACGTGATTGAAGAAAGCCACAGTGCGTGGAGTTCTTCGATGGCAGTGGTGAAAACGGCAAACGGGCGCATTCGATTGTGCCTGAGGAGATCCAAGTTCGAGAGACAAGACGGCGTTTTCCTTCCCGTTTGGGCTTTGCATAATATACCTCAAACTGTATCGAGATTAAGTATTCGTATAGCTCGATGATTTTCTAATCACTACATGTACTAATGATTAGCACTTTGTGCTTATCGCAGAAGTTATGAACCGACTAGCGCAAGCTGGACTTACGATTAATGCTGAGAAGAGCAAATTTTCACTGAGAGAGATCGAATACCTTGGCTTGGTACTTTTCAACTACAAAACCCATTGTCTGATTCAGTTTTATTCTTGTGACATGCGAAACACTTCCAAATTCCTTGTAAATTGTCAATTTAGTCGATTTTGCATGATTTGTATCTCAGAAAAGTTTGGATTGTATAATGACAATTTTTTTTAAAACTATACCCTGTTAAATTTCTATTTTTTCCGATTAGATTTTATTTTCAAATTAAACTTATTAAATAGACACGATTCTAAGTCTTATGTCTTTAAATTTAGAAACATCTATAGATTCGTTCTGTTTTAAAGAATATTTGGAAATTGGATGTTTTTGACGTCTGGCCATCCTTGAGATGTTCACGGGTTTGAGCATAATTTTCTAGTAGATCTTCCAATATACTGCGCCTATATCGAATGGAATATAATGTTGATGGATTTTATAGATGTTAGAATCTTAACATTACACTCGTAATTTTAAAAGTTTTAATTCTTTTGTACCGCTGGTTCTAAAGATGTCCACCGTTTTCATCTACATTTTCGAATAAATTCTATTATATTCTGTCCTTAAGTGATTGCTAACGGGCGTGAAATTTTTAACAAATAACAAATATTTCATTGTATTAGTGCTACACTATTAACCTAATTTCTTATAAGAATTCTGAGTGTAAATTTTTGAAAAAAAAATGCTTGGAAACGTTTAAAGAAGGTGTTATAATATGCCATCAAGTCAATAAAATAGTTTCCAGTGATAAAAGCTTATAGACCCGTATGCCATATATATATAACGGTCCCCCGATTTTTCAAATTTAACATAACTATGTATAACATGCAGATTTCTACGGTTTGAATAGTTTATATTTCAAATAATACCATAAGCGTCAGGAGAATTCTTCGAAGTCGTTATCAGGAGGTTTCAATAGCTATTTGTACTAAGTAATAGTCGTTCTATATGTCATGTCCCAGCGGTCTCCCCAATTTCCAATTTTTTATTTAATTTGTATGGCATACCGATTTCACTTGCTTGAGTAGTTTATAAGTCGACAACGCTTATGAAGATCACAGGGATTCTTCAAACAGGTGAAATTGGTATTCCACCCAAATTGACATATAGGCAGTTTATTACGTAGTACATAGAACTATTGTAACCTCTTGATGGCGACTTGGAAGAATCCCTGTGATCCTCAAAATCTTAGTCGACATATAAACTACTCAAGCTGGTGAAATCGTTATGTCATACAAATTAAATAAAAAAATTGAAAATTGGGAAGAACGCAGAGACATTGCAAATAGACAGTTCTTAGAATAATCCTTGATATCTTTTTGTGAATGGTCGAAATTTAAACTAGTTAAACTGTTGTAATATGAAGATAATGGAAGTTACTAGTTGTAGAAGAATCCATTTCATTTCAAGAAATTACTCATTGTAATAAATTTTGTGTTATGACGATTTTTTAGTATTTTTTTCAGTTGCTTTTAAAATATTTAGTTTTCAATATTACATTTATATAAAACTCCAATTTGAAAAATATCGGAAACGGATAATTCTTTAGAACGGGATAGCACTTCTCATCTCTTTCTGATTTTATATATCTGTCTCATTAAAAAATATGTTATAACAGTGTAGTAGAATTTATGTGTTTTAACAGTGTAATAGTCCGCCTACCGTGAGCCAGAGCTAGTCAACTACCACCACTTATTGATGCGTCCGTGGTGTACATCGGAGATAACATCTATTAATTCTTCTTGTAATACTAAAGTTCTCGGTTTGACACATAGATAGCACCGCAAATTTAAACCCCATATGATTTTTAAATTCTACACAGAAACAAAAAGCAAACTGAAAAGAGTGAAAAGAGTTAACTTAAATTAACTGAGCCGAGCTTATTGGCAATGTAAATAAAATTAACAACCACTACTATAATGCAGATTTAACTTAATGGGGCAGAGCTAAATTAACAACGTACCTGAGTTGCATTTGCAAACTTCAAATATGTTAATATATAACATTTAATGTAAAACCAACAAATTTCGTATCATGTTATTAGTTTTATTCAATAATTCACATTTATTAATAGATTCAAAATTTCAGGTTCTCTCTATAAGTATCTGAGCCCAGAGTATTAATTTTCCAAACGTCATTATTTAGTGCTGTTACCTTATAATCTTTTTCAGTAACCGATTTCATCAGTGACTGAATTTCTGGGTAACTTCTGGGTTACACCCACAATATTTATTGGTGGGGGTGATTTTTCTTCCGGTTGCACCAAATTTGGTGTAATGTTCTTGGTCGATTTACTATTTTTTGGTTGATTGGCTTTAGGTAGAACAACTTTTGAATCTTGACTAGATTGTCCCCTACCATTTAATTGCTTAGCCTCAGCTGACGATTCAGCTTTTGTTTTCTTACTCTTTCTGGACTGTTTTTTTCTTCATTATGGATTCAGTCCGTCTATCTTTGTAATTCATCTTTATCAGTGAAATGGATGAATTTGTCAAGTTCAATGCTTCTTATATCGCAATCTTCTTTTGAAACACGATTCATTTTTAGGTTTTCATTTTCTCGCTTTAGATACTAAATTTCTTCACTTACCGTAGCAAATAATTGCTCCATGTGCTCTAGTCTCGCCAAGACATTCATATTCTCCTTTTCTAGGTCAATAGTTGTTTTACTAGATTACGGCTACTTGTAAAGTAAAGTTTCCGGCGGCATCACTTATTTTGTATAATGTTTGTCCAGTACATCTAGTATGTTAGAAAAAGCATCGACTTGGTCAGCTACCGAGTTGCTTCTATTTTGCTTTATCGGTGATCTTTGTAAATTTGATCTTCGCTGGAACGGATTTGATGTTCTCTGATAATACAATAGGTGGCTTTCCCCAGTGTTGATATTGGGTTACCATCTGGCGATTATGATGAGATTTTGTGTGTTTAATGAGACATGAATGCATAAACAGTTTTTAGTAGGAATTTTGGTTTTATTTTTGCTGGAACGGAACTCTTTAGTTTCTTAAACGGTTATGTTGGAATTGGGTATGTTGGATGGAAATGAGAAGTTTTGGAAGAAGTTCTGGAATATGACCTCCTAGGGCAGAAATTGGGCATTGTGGATGAAACGAGATTACCACACAATTTTTGGAAAAAGTGCTGGAATATGGCCATATGGATAATGCGCTATTATATTGCAAGTACCTCAAAAGTGTACATGTTTGCTTCGTTCTAAAGGTTCTGAAGATCTCATGATCTTAGAAGACAGCATATTCCATGTTCCCGTGAACAGTTTTCGAGGTCGTTGTTGATAAGAAAAATATAAATTTTGTTACAGGCTGGCTACTGCCAACCTGCAGATATTCACTAAGCGCATGCAGAGGCCTCCACGGTGATGTTTTGCCGGCTACGTTCTCAGGGAGAAGTGCGAAGGGTCGTGGGGTTTGAGGCATGCATGGCTCCTGGCTTACACCGTGATGATTACAGATAATTAAATAAAAATAAAGCGCAAATAATAATAAAATATACCCGGAGTTCCGCCGAAATTCGTCGGCCGGAACCTGAAGAACGAACAATGAAATAATAATAAGAGAGAGAGAGAGGTGCCCTGGTGCGCGCATCCGTTCGAATTCAAACAGAGCTAAGCCCTGGTTACGAAACTGGATGCGGGCACCAAGGGACCGCAATCAACACTGCACCGACACAGAGGGAGTCTCCACTCCCATCATACACAACCGAAAAAAATTAATATTTCATTTTATTTAATAAGAGGAAAAACAGATAACAGGAAAACAACTTCCCCCTCCACCGCCCCACGATGAGAGAAAACGAGAGAGAGAGAAAGATCAATGCGCACCGAGCGCACACCCGCTGTGCGGCGCTCGATTACAAAATCCAAAAAAATTATATTTAAAAAATTTAAAAAAAGATAAAATTGTAAAAATATAAAATAAAATAAACAAAAATCAAAAAAAAATCGTAACTTAAATAACTATCAAATAAATTGTTGCGGCCTTGCGCAGCCGTCATGCCTCAGGGTCGCCGCCCCGGACCGTTGCGGCTTTGGTGCCGTTAAGTATTTTGGCCTTGACTGGCCACCAAAATAAATTAGGCGTTGCGGGGCCTTTCCCCGATACCACGGTATAAAACTATCAATAGCCGGTTGGCTACCGTAATGTTGCGGCAGACCACCGATACCAAAATAAAATAACAATGACCGGTTGGCCACTCAAACCGTTGCGGGGTCCCTTGTTGACTACCCCGTTGCCGGATTCTTCTGCCGATAAACTCTAATAACCAAATAACCATACGGCTGACCTCAACTGGCCGCCGGATCCGTTGATAGCAGAGTGGCCTCAACTGGCCACCCGTAAATAACAGTACGCACGACACCCGTTATAGCCGCGGTGTCCGTTCGCCTAAAACGTGCCCAAAATTTATTATGCGTTGGCACGTCGAAAACCGTAAACAATTTTTATTGTCGGGCGTTGCCTCGCCTTAAAAATCAAAAAAAAACGTTGCGAATGGCCTCACCTGGCCACCCGTTGTAAAACAGCACTCTCAAAAACACGGTACTTGTCGGCACCCGTAAGAATATTGTGGTACCCGTCGAATAATTCGGTACTCGTGGAAAAATTTGTATCCGATATGTAATGTGCACGTACCTCGGTCGTCCGCCCACACACTCACCGATGAATTAGACTGGCCTCAACTGGCCGCCCGTTAGGTGCGGTGCGCACTCGAAGAACACGCGGCACCCGTTAAACAATTTAAGCCACCAATAAAATAAATTCAATTTATTTGACTTTATAAGCGTGTAAACTACTGGACTTGTTAAAATTTCTTTTCAAAAAACATTTCTTTATCACTTTTCGATTATTTTTCAGGCTCTATATTTTTTTCCCTTCACTGTGTTATTTTTTTTCCACTTGCATCATCCAATCGAAATGTTTTCAAAATGGACACTTCACTTTATTATTTAATCAAACTATTTGATTAGAAAACATTCAATTTATTCTTATTTTTATTATCAAATTACACTACTTGTTAACATTATTCAGTATTATTCATACATATCGAGAATTTCATACTTTATAATTAATATTTAACATTAATAAGTACTAACCCAAAAACTAGCACGCAGCGTATGCCACGGCTTCAAAAATCAAAACTTAACTTTTTTTTTAAAAAAATCAAAACTCTAAACTCAAAAATCACCACTTGAATGACAACAAGAAAAAAATTCTTGCGCCGCACAGCTATATCAAATTTTCGTTGATAAAAAAGAGAGACATATAAGAAAAACATTTTTTCCAAAACGTTTTACTTTGCACACACCCGATGCACATTGTTCTCTCTCCCAACATCTTTCTCACCCTCGCGCCATCACCACGACGTGTACAAACATTAAACAACTCCGAAAGTGAGGACACAAACCGAGGGGAATAAAATACAAACAGCGCTTGTTACGATCATGTAATCGTAACAATTTATCCGAGCCCTTTGTGAAGGGTCCACAACGTGATTTTTGGTGAGAGTAAGTAGTTGACCTGCCGCTCAACCCACTAATCCCATGAGTAGGTTACGTACTGGTGATAGATTTTAAGGCATCCTTCCTTACCAGAAAAATGTTAGCATTACGAGCCACTTGCTTCAAGAAAAACGCCTGCTTATGATCGAGTCCCACCCTAGTTTAAATTACCGGGTTTTATGGCGATATTCCAAAATTTCTTAAACAAATCATTTAAGAGTTCTTTTTCCATTCGACATACCCAATCCCATCATAATCGGATAAGAATTGAACGAGTTCCATCCCACGTGGCCATATTCCAGAATTTCTTCCAAAAATCATTTTCATATTTCCATCCAACATACCAAACCCCATCATAATCCGTTAAGAATTGATCGAGTTCCTTCGAAGTGGCCATATTGCAGAATTTCCTCCCAAAATCATTTAAGAATGCCATTTCCATCTAACATACCCAATCCCATCATAATCAAAAACTGAAAAATGGAAAATAAAAAAATTGTCCGTTAAATCGAACGTCCGTTAAATCGAGCGTCCATTATTCGAGCATCCGTTAAATCGGAGACAATCATTTATCCTATTCTGCTAGTCGCATCACTTCAAGTGACGTGACTACTCATCGTCCCGGTTACTAGATCATTAATTCGAAACTTACAAAATAATTGTTGAATAAAGTCGTTCTGGCTGTTTTTTAAATCTTAGTATGTTGCTTTATAAATATTTCCTTCCGAATTTTGACGTGACAAATAAAAATAAAAAAAAGTCAAACTAATGCAGCCAACTAAGTTTTAAAAAATTTTCATTGAGAGTTTTGCACAAAATTATTTAATAAATTTTAATTTTAAAATCTAGTAACCAGGAAGATCCATAGTCACTTCGCAAGAAGTGATATGTCTAAGGGAATTAAGTGTTAAGCCTGCAAGCACACACATAGTCATTCGCAATATGCAAAAATCTCGAGGACAAAAATTTTCATGATTACTATTCTTTATTTTATTATGTAAAAGAAAGTAAAATTTACCAAAACATTTTCTTCTGTCGCGGTTTCGAATCATGCGAGGTATCATACGTACTGAAAGGGTTTTCAACCAAATATTTACTAAAACATTTTCTTCTGTCGCGGTTTTCACAGGGATTATATGGCTCTTGGGCCACTGGCACGAAGTAGTAGTGCAGGACATCCGAAATCCAAAAAATTTTGCGCCTTTTCTATACGAGGTCGAGCAGAAAGTTCATGCCAGACCTAAAAAACCGCCATGTAAAAAAATGTTTTTGTAAATTTATAAATCGTTATTTACTCTCTCAAGCACGAACCTACTTCCCGGCTCTTATAAAAATGGAGCGAAATTGTTTTGGCTTGCACTACATCGTGATAATAGTCAAAATGCAAGGTAATCGCTGTGAAAACTAGCACAGAAGAAATTATTTTAGTAAATTTTTTACTTCAAAATTGTACATTCTGAGTAAGAAGAAATATCACAAAGAATAATCTTTTTAACTAAACATACTTATATATTACTTGTTTAATTAATCGATAAGCAGAAAGTATTAAATTTCTAAACAAACAAATTTTTATTTCGTTACAACACTAACTGAACAATCTTATAGCTAGGCATGCACTTTTGACTCGATCCATTCGATATAAGAATTGATTCTTGTGAATACATCAGGCAAAGCTTCTTTCCCACATGGTGTTGGACCAAACGTTACATATCCAACCAAATAATAAAATGGTACTTTATCACTATTTTCGAGATGCATGATAGGAGAACCAGATAAAGCTTCACATGGGTCGAAACCACTTTCTCTGGATTTTGCACATAACTGTGAATCTGCTATAACAATATTACGTATTTTATAATCCTCGTTACACTCAGCATTACTTAGTACTGTAACTCGACCATGCAATTTGACACTGTGTATAGTAGTACGTCTATACCAACCGGCCGCGCTCAATGTAACATTGTCATAATTGTATTGCCTTAGTTTTTGATCGCGTGGCAAGCATATTGGTTTCACTACATCTGAATAAGTGACATCTGATTCTAATCTTAATAGCGCTATATCGTTGGTACTATCTATCGATTTTGGATTATATAATTCATGAATGATTTGTTCACTGATCGGTATCCGAATGACCGATGGATTACAGTCTTCCGCACCATCCAGGTTTTCACAATCGTTTTCCTTTAGTACATCGTGCTCCCCTAATACCACACCAGTTCTATAATATAAAGTGAAAAGGATTTACTTTTATGATTGGAACAATTTATAACTGATTTGATAATTTACTTACAGATTCCAGGTACTTGGTAGTCCCGTGCCCCCCACACAATGTGCAGTTGTCAAAACATATCGCTTATTGATCAAAATGCCAGCACAATGTGTTCCTTTTGCGTTATTAGCTAAAATTTCAACAAGAATTAATACAAGCGTTTAAAGCGATGACATTTTTTGATTTACGTTTGGAATATTCTAATAATACCATCCAAGGATATGCATCTAGTTCAGTTACGATACTGCCAGACAGAACCTTATTTTCTCTATAAATTCCACACTCGGGCGCACTTGGTAAGGCATCATTTGCGGATGTAAATTTTGAATAAAACACAATAACACTGTATATAGATAAACTAAAAAAATTAAATAACTGCCTCATTGTTAAATATTGGTACGGTATATTGAAATTAAGACAGAGATGTTACTTTCTTAAGTTCTTCTTAATAACTAATGAAATGAGTGTCGAGCACAGCTTTTATACTAGTATAAGAGTGTAAACTTGTATAAACAGATTAAAATTCTAAATATAATTAAAATATACATACTGATATTTATATTTGGTTTTCTTTAAATTAAACATAATCGTGATAAACCTGTTGGCGGCCTTAGTACCCAGAATAACTGGTAGTAAATAAATAAACGCTTAAAATAAATTATTTGTATTTTTTTGTATAAAAAGTTGTTTACATTTTGGTAAAGACTCTGAATCTGGAGTTTAAATCCAGACTCCATACGCATGTTTAATGTGAAATCCTTTGGTTTTTGCGTTTGTTCCATATAGCTTTGCCTCATTTGGAATTGACTTAAATACCTAAAAAATTTGGGAATTTTACGTCTGTCACGCGCAGTCAATATGTTTAATTAGTTTACGAGTATAATTAACACTTTAGCCAATTTAAACCAAATTATTGGGAAAACGAGTTTGATTAAAAATTTGAGCATTTAATAATTATTGGATAAGAACATTGGATCGATTGGGTATAAAGATGGTTTTACACCAAACTATTTCCTATATTTTCATATTATATATTATTGGTTTATGCAACTAGACCGTATTTAAGTGATAATTACAGAGTAAGATGACTGTCGTATTTAAAAAAATTTAAAAATATTAATTTTGCTAGAGGCGAACTTACATTGTTGATTTTTTTGGACATCTAAAAGAGATCAGACATAAACAGGTTATACCCTCACTCAATATGTCGTTAACCGTTTAAGAAACTTGAAAACTCCAAACAAAATGTTATTTACGAATAGATTTGTTTCGACAGAATAAGTGCTTGTCACTTACCAAAAAGTTTTGTTACGGAGAAAGTGCAAGGTCGTACTAAGTTTTCGAAATAAAAGTTCACATGGAAAGTGTCTCGAATTCTTATGGTGGCCTTTTGTCAAGAAATTTAATTTATTTATTTTGTTTGGATTTCGACGCTAACTGCATATGAATTTTTCTCTTTTAAAGAATAATTTAGATTGGTGCTTCCTTGAGCTAATATATAATAAAAGAAATCGAATACATGTGATTCCAAGAAAGAAAATACAACAGACATCTAAAACTAAAATTCAATATTGAACTAGAAAAATAAAATAAAAGATAAAATACAAAATAAAATGAAATTTAAAATTAGAATTATTCAAATTATTTCTTTAGCTTTATTTTAAAATCATTACTAGAGTTAGGGAAGTCAAATTAGACTTGTACTTCGTTAATCTAAAAATTAGTTCTATGTAGCTCTTCCAAGAATTGGAAGTTTCAAGAATGTAAGATGATTGCGTTTATCCCAGTGACACTATTCTGGCTATCCCTATAGTAAATGATAATTAGGAAAAAGATTTACATCGCATTTTTGTCAAAATTATCATTTTCTGGCCTACTGAGAAATCAAGTTTGTTCTAAATTTTTAAAATTTAGAAAATAGTTTTTCCATATCGAAATCGGAATGGAAAATTCCCAATTTAATTTTGTTTTTGAAAAAATTTGCACCAACTGTTTACCATAGTTTGCCATAAAATATTATTTTGACAACAATTTTATGTACGAATATTTTTCCTAATTATTTTTACATAAGGAAAGCTCGATTAGATGCCTCAGGAGTACTCGTACATTTACAAATAGCGTTGACCCAAGTAATTTTCGTCTATTAGCCAGAGTCCAGATCTTATAATTTTTACGTCTGGTAGTTTGCGCAAGAAGATGAGCTAAAGTTAAACGGGTAATGAAGTTAGTAGTTCCAATCAGTTCTTTTCATTATAAGCAGTTACATTTGTTTCTGCATCCTTTCAATTAACTGGATGTAAAGTTTCATAGAAAGGGCACCATACCTGATATAGCTTAAATGTAAGATGAACAAACTGCACTGATCGGTTAAGTCCTTTGTCCATCTTCAACCAAACATAGAACTCGCTCTGATGTCAATAATTAGATCAATATGTTTGTTTAAGGGCATATTTTAAACAAACGCCAGGCCAAAATCTTTTGTCTAATTTACTCTTTTGATTTTATGTTTTGATGTTATTTACTTGTTAATTGCCGGGGATTTTTTTCTGGTGGAAGGAAATAACTTTATCCGATATTAAGACGTAATTGATTGACTTCACACCATTCGCAGATTCTATCTATGTCGTCTGTAATAATTGGGAAATAGAAGTAAAATGAGTTAAAAATGACATGAGTCAAAATATTCCATCGATAAATATGAAAAATTTCCATGGAACTACATGCAAGCTTTATGGAACTCCAGCGGATTATATCATTGTATTTGATCTTTGTTCTCCAATTTCAGTGTATTGTATTCTAGTCGGCAGGTATGAGAAAAACCAATTGACAAAATCTACAGAAAAGACAAAGCGGTTCAGACATGGACAACGCTTTGCTATGACCGATAGAATCAAATGATTTACTTAAGTCCGTATAAATTGTGTCTACTTGTTGATGTTGTTCATCGGCTTTAACAATACTACCTGTAATATCAACTAAATTTGTCCTTGTCAATTTACCAGGCATAAACCCATGTTGGAAATTGAACAGATGACGTGAAATTGTGTTTCTGCAGGCGGCGTCATTGATGTGGGTGGTAGCTATTCCTCTATAGCATGAAATCCCGCTACTTTTCCCTGATTTGAAACCCGCTGTAATTTTTAAAGTGTTCCATCTGCTGGGGAATAGTCCTCTACGAGTGTCTTAAACATGTTTTAAACAAAGCGGTAGGTTTTAAACAATTATTTAAAACATGATTTTTTAGAATAAAAAACAAATGATTTATTTGTTTAAATTAACTTTAGTTCAAATCATCACAAGTGGTGCGGTGGTTAAAGCTTCGGCGCTTGCGTTGGGAGATACTGGATTCGAATCCCATCGGAAACTGCATCCATACTATTTTCTTTTTTATCCAATCTATTATTTTTTTCTATCTATCCATCCATCTATTTATATAAAAATCAATTGCCGTGTGTTAGTCACGCAAAAACTCGAGAACGACACGACCAATTTGAATGATTATTTTTGTGCATTGTCCGTCTCAATACAGTGGCGGCTTAGGGAAAAAGAAAATTTGGAAAAACCCAAAGGAAAATCCGTAAACTTGAAGAAAAATGGGAAAAGGAGAACCAAAGGAAAACCGAAAAATCAAAAAAAAATCGGAAAATCGAAAAACTCAATCGTCTCACTCAAACGTCTATTGAGAATTGAGTTGAGTTGTTTGATTTTTCTCTCATCAAAATCAATTTTCGTGAAGCACAAAAGTGTTTGCTGAATATGTATAATATTACTAGCTGACCCGGCTAACTGCCGGGTCAGCTAGTAATATTATACATATTCTTTCAAGTAAACTAAAATGAACAATATAACATATATTATATCCGGATTATTATAATAATTGTCCTACTAATTTTACGACAAGATGACAACCTTCTGAAAAAAAAAATAAAAGACGACCGTCTTGTGATGAACACCATAACTATAAAATGGTTTAATTTTTCTTAAAACTAAAAATTTTATGGTTTACATTAAAGCGGCTTCGACTTTATTCAATGTAATTGTTGTTGTAAGCTAAGTGGACTTTGCCAAAGCAACACTACTACTGTATGCCTGCGGCATACCAAATTGATTATTACGATCCGTTTATCCGTGAACCAATTATCCGTGAACCTCGATTATCCGGGATTATCCGGGATTATCCGGGATTATTTATTCTCTTGGTTAATCTAATTTTCATCTGATTAACCGGGGCTTTTTTTAGTTCTAATAAATATCATTCGATTAACCGGGATTTTTGATTATCCAGGAAGTCCCACTCATTCCGGATAATCGAGGTTCAAGTGTACTTCAAACCACCCGTTCATAGATGTCACTAGACAAACCATGATGATATTTAATTAAAATTTGCTAAATAAATTAAGATTCATTAATTTATTAAGTATTTCTAGATTAGAATATTAAAAGAGATTAGAAGATTAGAATTGATAAATCTGAACCAAGTTTTTAGTTTAAAACTAAATATGTACCAGGCATATTTTGGTTATGAACCTTACAGACATCTATCAATAACTGGTTGAACAAATCATGAATTTAGTTAATCGAAAATTCGCACAAAAATAATCGGCGTTAGGCACACAATATTAGAACTTAATTTTTCGATTTACTCATAACTGAATCTGCCTCTTCTGGTGGACTGTTTTCTGTCAAAAAACTGAGATATTTAAGAGAAAACCTTATAATAACTTCATAATGTTTCATCCCGACCAGTCAATTTGCCGGGGCTGTTGAGAAGCTCATACACAGAGATTTTTTAAAAACCCCATTGTTTGACTTCGGCAATATAGCGAATAGCAAATCTGCAAATATGTTGAGGTCAAAGTTTTCATGATTACTATATATTACGCAAAAGAAAGTGAGAAGTTGCGGTCCAGTAGAATATTATCATTGTTATAAGGAATGTGTTTATTCGTGAAGTGACACAATTCGATCGTGTATACGCACTCTCTCTCTCTCTCTCTCTCTCTCTCTCTCTATGGCACTATATCCCATTAAGGGATTTGCCGCCTCAAATGAGGTTTCTTAATCATATTTTCATTTCGGATAAGGAGTGATTAATTCATTGATTAATCAATCATTGAGTATACGCACTCTGCTGCATCGATTAATTTTTTTCTGTTAAGTTAGCCTCCACCTTGCAAAATTTGAGAAACAATAAAAGCTGAATCAACGTAAACTACGCTTCCTACGTGAGCCATCTATTGGTTTGTTTTTAAATCATAGGCTATGTCAACACTTTTTTGAACAGATTTGTTTGAAATTACGACAGCTCATCAGTCTTATATTCCGGTCACAAAACAATCATGTATTTTGCTTGGAGAGCGTCTCGAAATATTGAAAACATTTTTTCAAAGTCAGTGTTATGTAGCCGAAACCGTGCGAATTTTGAAAAGAAATATGGGTCGTGAAAGAGCGCAAAGCAGAACCGCAGTAGTGAATTTGGCGAGGAAAGTTTGTAAGAAAGGCTTGCTGTTGGGGGGACAGAAGTGGTCCCCGTGCTCCGACAGTGTGCACGGCTCTGAATATTGCGGCTGTGGTCCCTAAGTGTAGGACAGAATATATCGACCCCTACTCGACACCGATCGCAGCAACTGGCCATTAGTCGCACCTGCCTAGGAAGAATTCTGCACAAATATCTCAGATTAATCACCTACAAGGTTCAGATGACTCAGCAGTTGAAAGTAAATGACCATCCGCTTCGATGTCAGGAACTACCATATTTGTGGTTTGGAACAACCACACGTTAGAGAAGACAATGCCTCCACCAAGAATGACTGTTTTATGTTGATTTTGGAGTGGTGGCATAATTGGTCCATTTTTCTTCAAAAACACTGCCATTCCAGAACCACGTTGACAAACTTTTTATGGGCTCAAATCAACGCTATGAATGTGAACAACCACTGGTTTGAATACGATGGCGCCACATGCCATGCAAACCGACCGACAATCGATCAGCCAATTTGGAGATGTCAATTGGCACCCGCGGAGCTGCGGTTCGATGCCATTGGACTTTTTTCTATGGCGAAATAGACGCCGAAATCATCGGAAAAGTTCTTAAAAACTGGACTAACAGGATGGCCTACTGTAAGGCCAGCAGAAGGGGCCATTTGAACGAAATTGTTTTTCATTCTTAGATTGGAGACTCCAACCATACACAATAAAAAAATTCCCTTAAACTAAAAGCAACCCGTTAATTAATTAGCGTAACAAAACACTATGCCTTACAACCTGCCCACTTTTTATATGTTTTAAGTTCCTACCCAATTGAAAGAGCTCAACATTGTTTGCTTGCGGATTTCGAGATCTTATATTTCCGCACTACATGTTTTATCTATTAGTTAACCACTGGCTGCTCAACAGAAAAGTGTTTATTCGGTATAATTGGGTTGGGGTTTATGAGTGTATAGGTTTTCCGAGTATATATGTCTGCAGATTGAATCCAATTACAATTACATTTACAAACCCTCGAACATGGTTTTTTGAAAACAAACTACTCTGGATTTTTATATTCTGAGAAACTATATTTTCGGCAATTCCTTAAATATTAAAATACTATAATCGGATTCTGTTAGTTAGGTAGTTGTGGCTATCCATAGAAGGGATTTTAGGTCGTATAGCTGCACCATAAAGTTTTCTCACCATTCATTAGAACCATTTAGAGCTTTAAACGTGGCGTAAGGTCAGATCAGTATATTTAACTTGAGGGCTTCCCTCCAGACGACCAAAGCAAATGTAATATAGTTTCTTTCACTTATGATGATATATTGTTGATTTTGTCAATCAACCCGGCTATATCAAACCGGAGAAATACCTTAGTTTCAATCAAGTTGTTAAATAACTTTAGTCACATCTAGAACTATAGTAAGGTAACATACTGTACTTTTTAAATATTTATTTCAATCATTTCCTAGTACTTAAAATTCCCCACTCGCCATTTTTTTTAAACGTTTGAGCCGAAAATGTTTTTAAAATGTATCCGGATTCATTTCTATCAATTCCTGGCTTTCAAAGATCTGCTTTAACAAAATTTTAAAAATATTATTCGAACAAACATTTATTCGTTATTAAACAAATTTTCTCGAAATCGCAACTTATGGCAATCGATTCGCGGTACTTGAAACCATTCACTCAGCAATTTTCATCAAAATCATTTAAGTCACAATATTCACTCAATTGAAGTGTTGTTTAAGTAAAAGATCGTGATACCTACAGGTACCTTCAAGGTCAGCCACCACATCTTCTAAATTTGAAACTGAATTATTTGAGACATTTAACTGTTCCAAGATTTGTTTCACACTTGGTATATTTATACCTGCAATACTAATTCCACAATTTCTTGAAAACCGAAGGTTTGTTAATCAAATTAATTTAAACTTAAGGTTTTTGAATACAGTAGTTTTAAGATAATTAATTAGGAGGAGGAATAATACATTTAAATTATTGTTCACAAATTAAAAAAACAATCAAAATTCATAATCTTAATTTAATACATTTAATCGTTTATATAAATTTATCTAATCAGCACCCTGATTGACTGTAGGAAGTTTCAGTTAAATTTAAATGATTGGAAAATTAAATGTATAAGATATTATGGCGCCATAAATTAGATTAATCCACCCATTGATAATTGGATCGCGTAAACTCGCACAACACAAAATAATAAGCGGAATATTAATTAATTCAAAACCTTCATGAATTTAATTGCCCACCTAGGGTATAAACTAAAACTATAAAGTTTTGAGATGTACACATTAGCGCGCGTACTAATATACGCAGCCTCTCGATAAATTATGAACATTTATTAGCCCACACACATAATCTATAGTATACGAAAAAAATACGTGTAGCACAGACCTTCCTTGATAAGACTTGATCAATGCAAAACGATTTTTCCAAAGACGTTTTTCAAGATAAAACTACCATAAAAATAATAAAATATCACACAGTATCTCCTCTCTTAATAATAATCGCGTCCTTCAAATTACAAAAAAAAAAAAACAAGTATTAAAATTATGACAGAAATTAATGATCATATGTCTAAGATCTGCACATACATCGAAGACAATAAAAATCATGTAATTTTCTATAAACTCATTACACAAATCCTATATCCAGATTTTTTAGTACAATAACCGTGTATTCCGATTATCTTATTTTATAAGAATGAATTGACGGTCATCAATAAGTCTGGGAATAAGTTCAGATACTCGTATATATAAAGAATTCCAGAAGTTATCAAACTATTTTTTGAAGCATCCGTGTGCATATATTTTTAAACGAAAGTAAATAATCTTGAGTTTCTCACTCTTCAAAAACATTTTATTCACTCTCGTTAATATATAACGTTCATGCTTTATTTATTTATTTTATCCATTCTGACATGTCATTCTGACATAATGAAATTTATTATTATTTTCATTTTTATTTATTTAAAAATTATAAGATGCTATATGATTTAAATAAATTCCTTATATCGCGCAACTCGTATAAATGCATATATTGGCAATGATTGTTGGTTTTACATATATGTATGTATATCTATCTATCTACAAGAGATATCCTTCTCGTGCTTCATGTATTTATACAAAAATGGATTGATTGACATTAAGAAAAATTTATTTAATTTATCAGTTAACAATATTCATTCAAATAATGTGCACAAGAAAATGATGTAAACTGGAAACATAAATATTTTTCGTTATTTATTTAATTTGGTCTTTAGTATTCTATATAAAAACTACTGTGCGCATACACACAACCGTATCCGTGGTTCATAAAATGTGAAAAAAATAAAAGAATTTGTCTTCAATCTTCATATGATTTTTCATTTCTTGTTAATTATGATGATATTCGTGAGTAAACACATTACCTTTTGTATTTCAAATAGAGTTATAATCAGGTTCGTCACTTGCTCGTGGAAAAGAAGAATGAAGTCTTTTGATTTATGATTTCAATCACTTGGTATATTTTTTTATTTAATAATAATATAAACGGTTTGTATGAATGAATTCATTAAAATATCAAAAAATATTGACATTTTGTAGAATGTGTGCCACAAATGAGAAGGGTTATTCATTGTAGCGGAAACCTGGAAATATGTGACTTAAAATATATAGGGGTTTTTTCTTTATAGTAATTTAACTTAGTGGGAATTGTGAAATCCGTGAATAACAAATAATTATGTAACTTAAAACACAAATACTGTTTGTTGGGAAGCCGCTGAGTTTAACTAAAGGGTATTCCATCTGTTAGTTTTTTTATATAATAAAAAACACATATGTTGGTAATTCAAATTTTTTTATTGAAACTGAAAGTTGGTTCTAACCATGGAATACAAATGCGAACAACAAAATATTTGGTCATTTCTTCCAATAATAGCAAGTCAATGGCCTCAATTTCACCTTGAATCTTATTTTTAAGATCTTGAATTGTTTGATGGATCATTACTACACACTTATACTTTTCAAAAAAAAAACCCTAAAGAAAATAATCCCGAGTCGATTGTTTTACGGTTTGTGTGATGTGATACCGTCTTGTTAAAACCAAAGATCAATTAAATCAATTTCCTCCAATTGTGGCTACAAAATTTGTTTGACGACACGCTTAATTGTTCTGAACGCCGCCTCAAAGATGCTTGGGTCTTCACGAACATTTTCACTTAAAGCTGTTACTGTTTCACGAGTACGAACTGGTCTGGAAAATCATCACGCAATTTACGAAATGTGTATACGTGTTTGTAATGTATACATTCTTATACTATTGAAATATTTTTGGCAATAGATTTCGAATAAGATAATTAAACGTCGTAAAAATTACCAACAAATCAAGATAAATGTTCAAAGTTCGTTTAATATTACTGGTCACTGGTTTTAAAAGATTATACAACCGTTTAAAAAAATTAAAAAACGTGTACTGTATAAAAAATTCCCGAAATCGATGAGATGTCTAAGAGAAACGGTATATGTGGCTAGTTGGCTTAAGATAAGAGCTATCAAACGGTACCCCAGTATCTCGATACGATTTGTCGTTGACGATGAATAGGAAAATTTAATTAACTAAGGGATGATCACTATCACTAAATCACTATTCTATTTTTATTTATCATTTTTTTCCGAAGTTGCTAATTTAGTAATTGCGTTATTGTTCAGAACAAAAAATTTTAATAAGCCCAACATTGCTTTTACCAACTGTTTTACTAATACAGTCAAACTTGTTTCAACCTATTTCTGTGCGGTAATAAGGACCGCATAAAAAAATGCATAAAAAAATCTTTCGAAACTTCACGAGAAGGTATAAAAAATATTTTTCGGAACACATTTAAAAAGTTTGGCGTAGAAAAAAAAACTCAAAACATTTCGCAACTTGACGCAATACTTAATTTCATTACGCAATGTGAAGAAATATCAAAAATCGAAAAAACAAAATGGCCAACGTCAATTAACTAGTTTGATTAATCACATTCAATTATGTTCTAAATTGATTGAAATTTTGAACGAACTTGTAGATTGTCCTGAATAAAAAATTTCCATACCGCATTAAAAAAGTCGCACAAAACCGCCAATGAAATACCCTTTATTTCGTTTTTAATTAAACTTATTTATGCTTTCGAGTTTAGCTATACGCCTGGAACTATTATTTATTCTGAGCTATACTTACAAAAGTTTCTTTGAATTAAGACAATTATTGTTGGCCAAAATGCACTTATACCTTCATACAAAATTCAAAATATTTTACCGGAAACGAATTCAATAATCAAAACAGTTAACACACTTATCGTCGTGATTTTATATTTTCAAAGATATTAATTGGACAAAGATTCTAAGATAGTAATTTGGTCGTTTAAAGATCGAAAAATCAATATAAATTTTTTACTATACAAAACCGGTAAACAAAACAAAAATTCATTTAATCAGTTCGGCTTTTAGTGCTACATCTCATGAAATATTTGGCCGCTTCAACAATGCTCTTCCATATAACTCGATCTCAAACAAGAGGGCACCAGGCACTAAAATCAAGAGTTTGATGGTCTTGTTCAACATCGTCCATCCATCGAATAATGTAAAACTTTTCGAAACAGCTAAACGCATTAATAATTTAATTGTTCCAACGACGCTGTCCAGATAATTTCTGATCATGGAATTCAGACGCCCCAGTACCTTGCTCTTTGGTTAATTAGTTCTAATACGAATCATATACGAAGTAATTTATGCTAAAAACGCCAATCTTTTGTCTATTCGTGTTTTTCGACTCGCGTGTCTTCGAATCTCTTTACCACACTCGCACACTGGTCAAAACCAGCCGGTATTGAGCAAAGCTATACGACACGACAGTAATTGGAGCAGTTCAATTGATCTCCCTTTTTTGTAGTGGAGAGATTAGTTGCTATTTTCCACCCGTTTGGGGTTTTTTCTTCGATCCAAATCGATAAAACTAGCTCAAACATACTAAAAAAGAGGTCTCCAATATTTTGTTACAGAAGCCATTCTCACCTCTCTCTCTCTCTCTCTCTCTCTCTCTGGCACTATATCCCATCAAGGGATTAGGCCGCCTCAAATGAGGTTTCATAATCATATTTTCATTTCGGATAATGAGTGATTAATTCATTGATCCTAAACCAGCCGATAAATTTGTTCATTGTTAACACCGGGAATCGAACCCGGGACCTCCGGACGGTGGAGCAAGCATGCTGACCTCACCAGCTGCCTTTTTAATTTTTCGTATTTGATATGAAGCTCACACTTCAAAATGGAGTAGGACGGTGTCATTTCTACAGTGGTATCAGATTTATGTAATGATGTGTGACGAGAAATAATTTTGCCACACTGTTAGAATACTGCTTCTGTGTAGATGGAAGCCGGTAGCAATTTATTTTATTGAACGGAGTTGGTCTCTTCAACACGCAGTTTCAATTTTAAGCACTTGTGTGCCATTCACGTTTTTTAATTCGAAAAAGTCGGTTAGAGAGTTGTCTAGCGATCATGTAATCATTCTGCGACTGCCTTGTTGGTTGAGAGAGGTACCGTCATCATTTTCTTGAACTAAAGCTACAAAGTTCTCATACAGCCGCATGTGTTTCTAGGGTTGGGTGTATTTTTACCTAGATTTTTAGTCGAAGTATTTGTTATTACCGATTTTATTAGATTCGAGTTCTTTCACAGAATGGAGCAGTGATTGGCTAGCCATGGTTTCCTACATGCAACCTCCGAAGATGGCCCGGGTACGTAAGATTCGTTGGAATCGGTTATTATACGTGAAGGATAGACCTGCGTATAATGCAGGAAGTGGAGCGAAACGATGTTAGCAGAGCATTTTGTTATGTGGGAAGTATCTGCTGCTACCAGGTTATATTGTGGAGCTAGCTGTGGTGCAGATCCCGTTATTATTTAAGTAAGATGTAAGGAGTCTGGATGTATAGTAACGATGAATAATATCTGCATTGCCGATTTGTCATATATTCTGATTTGACGTATTCTGATTTTAACACTGTTAAAATTTCGTGTATAGCTTTGCCAATTTAGCTGTGGAATAAATCTAGCGATAGACCTTCCTGTTGGTAAATAACCAAAGCTTAATACATATAATGGTTTATAAACCAGACAAATTATAAACTGCACAATCGTCGTAGCCTTTAGCCACGTAGCAATTAATCAATTTCTAATTGTCTTGTTTGGAAAAACGCAATAGAAATTAGATATTTTATTAAGTAAGCTTCACGCAATCTACCCTAACGGCTTCTGTTGTAGCTTCATTCTCATGTAATTATAGCACCTACAATATGCACGACAACCTATACACACGCACTGAACCTTTCAGAAATCATTTTTTTGACTTCGGAGACAGGGGTAGGTAAATCTGCAAAAATCTCAAGGTCGAAAATGTTCATGATGTTGCCACGTAAAGGATATGATGGTGGCATATTTAAATTTTGCTTTTATTATTTTTGAAAAGTCTATAATCTGATTAACAGAAGTATAAGGGATTTTTAAAATTTCAAATTAACGCATAAAAGTACAGAACAAAATTATTGCCGAAGTGATGTCTTTTCTGGAGCCCAGACAGATTAAGTGATTTGGATAAAACTAATCATTTTCCACTCGCACAGTATCCCATGGAGGAGTTTGATCACGTCATTGAGGTTACAGTAATCAAGTTATTCGGATTTGTATTTGATTGGTATTTGATACATGCCAGGGGCGATGATATGGTTCAAAATTGCTAAATTAATTCCTTAAATTTGGCGAGAAACTGTTCTGACCCGGAAGAAGTTTTTGCATTTTTTGCTAATACTCGTATTTTAGAAAATAAATTAAATTTTCAATCATTAGTCCCTGTTGGTTTTACGCAATTTTAGCGAGATTATTGATTTTTGATCAAAATTATTATTTGTATTACCAAAATTCGGCTTCGTTTTATTGTTATCTTTAGAAAACAGTCTGCTGGTTATTCGCGAGTTATATACGTACCTTCGCGGGAAAAAATAGATATAAGTGCTGGGACTCGCGTATTTTGATATGTAAACATGTTAAAAATCCGAATTTATGTTGTCAGAAAATGCTATAGGTGTACTACATTGTCATATTCTGCAATACTGAATTATGGAACCGAAATCTCCCTAAATTCTCCCAATAACCAGCTCTGGTGAATAACCATTTAGTTCAATCAAATCTAGTTTGCTTGTAATTGTAATTTATTACGATCATTCCTGGCACACGACCTCTTGCCTCAGTAAATTTTATTTTAAGTTAAAATAAATAGGCCGATCTTTGCATGTCGACCGCCCAATCTAATTTTGTTCGAATCAGGAGTCATGATTAAAACTATTTTAATATTTTTCAAGAAAAATTCATTTTTCTTTTCGATATATTTAGAAAGTAATTTTTTTACGGTTTTCCTGAGTGTATTAAGGTTTTATCATTCATTAAGGTCTCTTCAAATCAATCGTCCAACTGAACGCACGATTCGCGACACAATCAATAAATTTCGAACCACTTTTTCATTATTGAATATTCATCAACCGACTAGATTGCGCACAAGTCGATTTAATGTGAATGCTGTAACTGAAAGTGTACGTGACCAAAACGACCAAAATCAATCAATTCGTCACAGTTCTCAAGCTCTGGGTCTCTCAAATGGCACATTGTGGCGTATTTTGGAGAGAGATCTATGTTTAAACGCATACAAAATACAGCTTGTTCAACAATTGAAGCCGGATGACCTTCCTTTGACCTTCCCAACAGCTCCAAATTGATCCGCTTTTTATCGAAAAATTGTGTTCAGCGATGAAGCTCATTTTTGGCTTAATGGATACGTCAACAAACAAAATTGTCGTATTTGAGTTGATGAACAGCCAGAAGAGATTCAAGAGCTTCCACTGCATTCTGAAAAATGCACTGGTTGGTGCGGTATATGGGCAGGTGGCATCATCGAACCGTAAATCTTTAAAAATGGACAGCGTATAAACGACAATGGCGCAAACTACAGAGCTATGACCAATGAATTTTTATTGTCAAAAATTCAAGATATTGGTGTAGCCGACTTGTGGTTTCAACAGGAAGGTGCAATGTGCCACACAGCAGGCCACACCATCGATTTATTGAAAGAAAATTTTAATGAAAACATCATATCAAGAAACGTACCCGTAAATTCGCCTCCAAGATATTGTGATCTAATTCCGTTAGATTACTTTTGATCTGAAATCACGATTCCTGCGTTAGTGCAGCGTCGAGTGCTCGAATATTGCACCCATAGAATGGATCATCTAAGAGCCAGTCGCAGACAACATTTCAAAGAAACTATTTTCAAACATTAAATGTCATAAACCGAACTTACGTCACAAATACAATTTTTGATTATTAAATTGATTTTAATGCACGATTTACATGTTCCAATTTTTTTTTCCCAACAAATTTTTTACTCAAAAATAGAGCTGCACGCATATAAAAAGAAGTTACTAGTTAAAAAGAGTCAGCAATATAATCAAATAAGGCAATGCTATAATTTTTTGTATGTCCCATAAGTTTTGACAGTTCGAACAGCTTGCGTTTAAATTATATAACGAACAACAACGAATTGCAAGTAAAAATAAAATATTTAATTACCGCTCATGTTTGCTCGTTTTGTTTGAATGATGTTTATGGCTGCTTGATGTTTATTTGAAACTTTTTTGAATTTTTTTTATTTTACTGCCATAAAAATACTAGTAGAAACTATATTTTATGGCAACATTGCCAGTTGTATGCCAACATTTGCTCAAATAGTAAAAAATCAAATTTTATTTTACTGGAATTTGTTTTGTGCTCCTCTCGCAAACGAAAATCGTAATATACTTAACCTTTCATTTTTTACTGGAAAAAAAAAATTGGAACATGTTAATCGTGCATAATGCATTTTATTTCAAAAAAAATCCGGATTCTCTGATTGGATGAATATGAATAATTTTAACGTTTCCCAAAACAAATCTCGTATTAACAACACAAACAAAACTAATGTACAATAGATTTTTGGTTAATGGTCACAATAAAATTTCCAAATAACGAAGCGGCGAGCTTCGCTATTAAAAATATTTATTGAATTCTGGGAACAACAATTAAAACACATAATTAATTTCCTATATTAAAATTCAAACAATAATTCAAAAATAAGGATGTTCAATCATTTTGACTTAACACAATAATGTTCGTTTTCAAAACATAAACAAATTACTGTGTTCATTGCAGGGTTGTAAATTTCCCTTTATAAATTTGGGAAATTTTTGTCGATTTCGTTTTGTAAATGCAAAATTTGCAAAGCAAAAGTTGCATGCCCGACATCTTTTGATTGCAAATCGCTTTGTATTTTTTTTTTATGTGTGTGTATAAAAAGGCTATCCGAATTAAAAGAGTTGAATTAAGAAAAGTGATTTTTTCTGAATTGACATAAGTGTTTTTAATTCATTATGAAAATTCTTAATTCATTTTCAAAATATTTTAAGAAAAGTAAAAAAACTGAAATAATAGTATATTGTATAATTAGGAGGAAAAGTACTGCATTCCCGAACGATAGTGGAAATTGGCAGAAAACATATTTTTTCTACGATCGTAGGAAAAAATATATCTTTCCGTTGTTTTTTTCGAAACGAAAAGCTCATGATTCCCGTATGTTGTATTTGTTGCTAAGCAACAAGTAATAATAGTACGAGAATATTTGTTCTGGCCTAGGCCGGGAATATATTCCCGTATGGATTTTTAATTGTTTAGAAGAAATAAAAGTATTCTTATAAGGTCAAACGCATATATTTATTTTAATTTAACAGTATACATAATAATCAATTTTTATTTGATAAATCTATGCCAAACTAATTATGTGTTAGGTATAGGGGTTTAATTTTACTTATTTGTAATATTAAAAGAATAATATTATTAGATAAATCAGCGAAATACGTCAGAATGACGTTTTCCGAAAATGATTTGATGTGTTTAGATTGACGATAATCCATAAAGCGTTTATAAGCATTTTCGTATTTTTCCTTCGACTTTTGCGGGAGTAAATCATATGTAGCTGAATTAGCTGCTTCCACTATATCCGGCGGGGTACAAGATAAGGATAATTCGCTTTCACTGTCCATATCCCTTAAATTTCGTTCACACGTTTTTTATAAATCAAATGGTACACAAACTTGACAACTTTGAAAAAAAAAAAAAAAAACAAAATGTATTTATGTCTTATGATGTCGTGGCTAACTAAGCAATAATTTTATGTTATTTTCGATTTTTTACTTTGTTTTGATTTCTTAATATGATAATTAATGAATAATACTAAAAATTATTTTGGGTTTATATTCGTTTTAAAGTCCGATCGGAGAAAAAATAGTATGTACAATTCGGAGGAAAAGTGCATTCCCGCACTACCGTGGTTGCCGCTTTTCCACTATCGTCCGGGAATGCAGTACTTTTCCTCCTAATTATACAATATACTAATTTTTAAAATTATTTAAATTCCTATAGGATATGATGTTAGAAAAGTATTCAAAAAATATGTAATTTTATATTCATTTTGAAAAATACTGCAATTTAAACAAAATTTTGAATTAATAATTAAAAAAAATTTCTCTTTATAAAATAATTCAGTAATGTTCAATAGTAATTTTAAGTCATAGCAGATACGGCATTTGTCCCATAAAAATAAAATTGTTCCAGGTAATCCTCATACGAGTATATTTTCTTCTTCATTAAACAACGAGATAATATAAATAATCAGCTTCCATTCATTTTGAAAATTAAGGGCCCCCCCCCCTTAATTTTCATTGGGGGGGGGGGGGGGGGGGCAAAAATGAAATAAAATAAATTAACATATTTTAAATCAATTTGAAAATGAAATAAGATAAATTTACGAAAACATCAAATAAAATGTGCATTTTTTAATTCATTTTGAATTTAGTTTTTTTTTGTTGAAATTACTTTTTTAAATTCAGGAAGTTTGTTTAACCCATTCCCGCAAATGACGGCTATAGCCGTCATATTTTTGGTGATGTATAGGCAAATGACGGCTATAGCCGTCCTGCATATTTTAATTAATAAAAAAAGGAACATCATTCTTATGAAGTGTATTAATGCATTATTTTGTTAATTATTCAGTCTATAGCCGTCATTTGTTTCTGTAGGCGGAAATATATAAAAAAAATGATGTGATGAGCAAATGACGGCTATAGCCGTCGAGAGTTTTCATGGGAAAACTATGAGAAAATGTGATAATTTTCACTTCCAAACATATAAATGACGCTCAGTTTCATATGGCAGTCATAAACAATTGAAAAACAAAAAGTGTGTTTCTGAGCACGGTCGTCAATTAAAAAGTGTGCTGCAATGGGTTAACATACGAATTAAAAAATATGGAAGTTTTTCATACAAATACCACTTTTTTTAATTAATTTTTCTTAATTCAACTTTTCATAATTCGGGTAGCCGTATAAAAATGTATATACCGATCATATAACTAAAAGTTCTTTTAGTTATATGATACCGATACGGAATTATTTTGAATGTGTGCTATCGAAGAAATCGATTGCAAGTAATAGCAAAGCAATATCAGTACATGGATTCTGTTCGCTTTTTACGATTAAAGTTTGGTTTTACCGAAACGTCATATGAGTGGTGTGCTTATTGGAATACGTGTTTTGTTTTGTTTTGTTTTGTTTTGTGTTTTTGACGTCATTTAAGAACACAAAATAATATGTAAGGTACATAATTTGTGAATTTATTGTACTTCACCATACCATTTAAATTAATAAAGTGTCGTGTTAATTTCCTAAATAGTTTAATCTATAGGAAATAAATCTAAAAGTAATTTCATTATCATTCATATGTCCACAGTTAATCCACTTTATAATTTATTAAACTTTTACTTCTCAATATTATTTCCATAAATAACACATAAAAATATAGATAAATGTACAATTAATCTGGGGAACATTTAATTTATTAAAAACAATAATAAATTTTATTTTATTTTTAATTCTTATCTAAATATAAATGAAAAATTCACAAAAAAAATTGAAATAGAAATATTTTCTTATCATCTGTCGTTTTTTCCTTTGCTCGAAGGCAGAGAAAAAAATGGGTGTGTAACGAAATCTCGGTTTTCAAAATCTCGGTTTGTCAAAATCTCGGTTTTTTTCTAAATCTCGGTTTTCAAAATCTCGGTTTTCAAAATCCCGGTTTGAATTTTTAAAATTAAATTTAAAGTTCTAGAAAATGGCTAATAGAGATGTAATTTGGATGGAGGGCTAAGTATCCTTGAGAGTTATCGAAGCCGTCACTCTTTACAATTATTGCATTCCAAAATGTTGCATTAACAAAATATTCCTTTTTTTATTAATCTTGCAAATACAAAATATTGCAAGTACCAAATATTATTAATTATTTTGTGCAGTTTGAACTAGAAGAAAAGAAAACCGGGATTTTGAAAACCACGATTTCGAAAACCGAGATTTTGAAAACCGAGATTTTGAAAACCGGGATTTTGAAAACTAGGATTTTGAAAACTGGGATTTTGAAAACCGAAATTTCGTATTTTGTTTCACAACCGATAGTATCATTTATAAAATCAGCTCAACAGGAGAAATTTCATGTGAATTTGACGTATACAAAATACGTATTATTATTATACAAAATTCAACTTAAATTGATTGTGAAAAGCGAACAGAGTCCATGTCCAGATGGAAACGCACAGTAAGTAAGGAGAACGTTTCAAATTTTTAGTTAGCTTGGGTAAATAATGAAAAATATTCTGTTAGTTTACAATTTTAAATTTACTTAGCAGATTAAGTAAAAATCGCATAAATTATTTTTTTTAACTTACCAACTAAAACTCATACAGTTTCTGGGTCAAGTGATGCGTTAATATGAGGTCCCAATCTTCAACATTTACCTTTAATGACTTCATACTTTTTACGCTATTGGCCGTAGGCACTTGGCGAAACACACTAATACTTAATAAAGACATTTTTATTAATCACTTGTTTTTTGTTTCGCAGTTATTTTGAATAATTTTCAAAAAGTTTAAAAAATCACTCGATCGATTTCGACTTGTTAGGTCATCATCAGGAGTATCTACTGATTTGTGTTAGTAAAAAATTTTGTTATATAGTAGAAAAAAGCAAAATATAAATAAAAGAAGGAGGGCAAAAAATAAAAAATAAGCAATAAAAGCAAAATATAAATAAAAGAAGGAGGGCAAAAAAAATAAAAAAAAAAAAAAAAATAAAATAAAAAATAAGCAATAAAAATTAATCTACGGATCGCGAAGGTGTGCGATGAGTCATAGGCTGAGTAACAAAATTCAAGGTATATTATTGCGTACGTGAGTATAGAAAAGGGCGGGATCTGTAATTGGTGAGAACCGGATTTCTCTCTGTTCGTTAAGGATATTTTGGTTAAGAAATATTGATTTTCTAATTTCGTAAGATTCTAAGGTATCTAAACGTCTGCCTTTGGGTTGTATATGTAATATATCTAAATTGTTCAAGCTAGCTGTATGATTTTCTGACGTTAAATGATTATGGAAAGTTGATTGGTTGCAACCAGATAAATGTTCCTTAGCTCTAACTCCAAAATTGCGCCCAGTCTGACCAATATAGGAGAAACTACAATCATTGCAATTGATCCTATAGACACCAGATTTGGAAAGGCGATCAACTCTAGGTTTATTGTTAAAAATCATTTTCTTTATTGTGTTATTATTATAAAAAGCAAAACTAATATTGGTATAATTGGACACGATGTTGCTAATCCGTTGGCTCGTTTTTCCTATATACTCTAAGCGACGCCAATTACCGTGCTCACAAAAGTCGATTACTGCAATAAAATCTCTGATTTTATTACAGAAAGCAAAGCAATAGAGCTTGGCAGAGATCCAACTAAGTCTTTTAAGACTGCGGTTAGTAAGTGTATCAACCAATGCCAGAAGTTATTTGATGGAACTGGTTGGAAGTACTCTGTCATGAATCCGTCTGCCCCGATCCTTTATGGTTTACCAAAAATCCATAAGGAAGGCATTCCGATTAGACCAATAGTAGCGTATTGCAATGCTCCCGCCTACAAGCTATGTAAGGGTTTCATAAATTTTTTCAATTGTCATACTAATTTCTTTTCAGCTTACTCGGTTAAGAACTCGGTAGAATTGATTAACAAAATTCAAGACGTCGACATTCCTTTACATTCAAAACTAGTTTCATTTGACGTTGCCAGTCTTTTCACTTCTATTCCGATTAATACTTTGTCCCAAATAGTTTGTAATTACTTAGATAGGGATGTTGTAGATGAGAGCTTACGTCGTGAACTGAAGTTAGTTTTTGAGACTTGTATTAAACAAAATTATTTCTGTTTTGATAATACATATTTCAAATTCGCTGATGGTCTACCCATGGGCTCCCCTCTGTCACCTTTGTTGGCTGAAATTTTCATGAATTTCTTCGAACAAATGATCATATTTAAACAACAATCCTTATTTTCGTCATATAATCTTTTGGTATAGATATGTTGATGACATATTATGTCTATGGAATGGAACTGATAGACTGTTAGACTCTTTCCTAACTTGGTTAAATTCTCAATATCCCACCATTGATTTTACGTTAGAAAAAGAAGAAAATAAATGTATTAATTTTCTAGATATAACAATAACCAGGATTAATTCTACTTTAGACTTCAAAATTTATCGGAAACCCACGTATACAGACGCTGTTATCCCTAGTTCTTCAAACCATCCCCATAATATTAAAATGTCAGCTTTCCACTCACTCATAGATAGACTAATAAACATCCCTCTGTCAAATTCAAATTATAACACTGAGCTTAACATAATTCTTCAAATAGCAACGAATAACGGATATGCAACTAGGACTATATTAAAGTTATTAAATAAAAAGCTAAAGCGTAAAACTCTAACGGGTATTTATCCACCGGATAGTCCACCGCGGGAAAATTGGCGTCGCTTAGAGTATATAGGAAAAACGAGCCAACGGATTAGCAACATCGTGTCCAATTATACCAATATTAGTTTTGCTTTTTATAATAATAACACAATAAAGAAAATGATTTTTAACAATAAACCTAGAGTTGATCGCCTTTCCAAATCTGGTGTCTATAGGATCAATTGCAATGATTGTAGTTTCTCCTATATTGGTCAGACTGGGCGCAATTTTGGAGTTAGAGCTAAGGAACATTTATCTGGTTGCAACCAATCAACTTTCCATAATCATTTAACGTCAGAAAATCATACAGCTAGCTTGAACAATTTAGATATATTACATATACAACCCAAAGGCAGACGTTTAGATACCTTAGAATCTTACGAAATTAGAAAATCAATATTTCTTAACCAAAATATCCTTAACGAACAGAGAGAAATCCGGTTCTCACCAATTACAGATCCCGCCCTTTTCTATACTCACGTACGCAATAATATACCTTGAATTTTGTTACTCAGCCTATGACTCATCGCACACCTGCGCGATCCGTAGATTAATTTTTATTGCTTATTTTTTATTTTTTTTTTTTTTTTTTTTTTTTTTTTTTTTTTGCCCTCCTTCTTTTATTTATATTTTGCTTTTTTCTACTATATAACAAAATTTTTTACTAACACAAATCAGTAGATACTCCTGATGATGACCTAACAAGTCGAAATCGATCGAGTGATTTTTTAAACTTTTTGAAAATTATTCAAAATAACTGCGAAACAAAAAACAAGTGATTAATAAAAATGTCTTTATTAAGTTTTAATGACTTCAATGCTTTATATTGGTTTACGACGTGATATACAAATAGTTATAATAATTTCGAAAAATTCTCTTGCAGAAATTTGACCTTATTAGAGCCTTCATATAAACCTCTTTGAATGGATATTTCATTGTTGTACCGAACACAGAACGATTTTCGAGTAATTCTTAATTGTGTGACGTAACTGGAAGATTCTCGATTAATCTATAGGCGGCATCTATGATTTTGCTCTGGATTAAATTATGTGAAATTAATTTTATTTAACATCATAGATTCCAATTTACCGTTCTGATCTTTAAAGCCGTCTCGGTCACTGACAGCTGAATCAACTATTGATCTACTTTCTGTTTTACTATATCCACCGTTTCGTTCAGACATCTTTGCGAATCGGTCTGGAACTGAAAGAGTAACCTTCTTGCATTCCTCAGGAGTGATATTTTCACACGATTACTTGTGTTCTTTTGTAGCTATATTCGACAGTTGAGCAAATCCGAGACGTTCTCTATGGGGGAAACGCCAGGACTTTGCGGATGCCATTCCAACACATTTGTATTTTGAATTCTAATTAACTTGTTGCAAGATGAAATCCTCACCTATTACGCACTTTCCTTCCGGTATGATCACTTCCGACAAAAGCTTCAGATACACTACCGCATTAACATTCTGTTTGAAAATAATAATTTTAGCCTGTTCCATACGACGAAATCGTCTAATAGGATAACGCTTTCCCAGCCTTTCTCCATACAAAAACGCGACTCATCTGTTCACGGGTTACGATTCTAAAATTCTACTGGTTAAAGGGCATTTTCGTGATAAAATTTCATCTTTTTCAATAAATTGACCTTCCTAACGAACGGTAATTTCCAAGCAACACTACACGTATTGTAACATTCATTTTGAAATTTAGCTTTGATTTGTGGAGCAGAAAGGTGTGGATTATGTTCCGATATAATTTTGACCTTTTTATCGAATTGCGTGTTGATTATTCGAGGGGCATCCTGGTCGAAGTTTGGTAGTCAGGCGACCTTCATCGTTGAAAGCATTAATTACCTTATTAATGGCTGTATGAGTTTTAACAAAAATGTCAGCAATTTTCCGATTTGAGTAACCTTTTTTATGCATAGTAATTACGGCTCTATATATACATTCTTCGTCAGTGAATAGCAGGCATTTTTACTGCAAAAAAATATTTTGAAAAAAATGCTAATGAAAAGATAGCTTTTTTGGAAAATTAGAAAAATAATAATTTTAATAAACTTACCACTAAATTAAAATCTTAATCTCAAATAAAGAAAAACATCTGAGAAAAAGTCGCAACGTTCAGACTCCAACTTGATAATTGAACTGTGGAAACTAATTTTTGCTGTATCGGTATTGGCCGCTTGCGTGCAACTAAACGTAATATTGCGAAATACTTAAAACAATTGGGATAATTTGTGTTTAAACACGTTCATGCATATTCAAACAACGAATTCTTAACGCAATTCAATATTTGCTACCGGGAAACTTATTTTTGCGAGGCAGTGTATGTTAAAATGTCCGTATATGGGGGTAGATGCTCGATCGGCTATAGCAAGCAACCAATTTGCTAGCCAAAATCCAGGCCACTCAATCAATTTTACCAAAGAAATTTGAATTTCAAATTATATTTTCCATAAAACTTTTGTTTATTTTTACGATGTTACAGTAAAATTTACGACTTCAAAAATTAAACAGCAAACTATTGTGTTGTTCTACTGTGCAATCGCAAAAAAAAACAAAATGCTTATTGAAAATATAACTTGAAATTTAAATTTCCTTGGTAAAATTGATTGAGTAGCCGAGCAAATTGCTTGATTGCTAGCCGATCGAGTATCTGCCCCATGATTGCCGTTATTAATGTCAAAGGTAACGGATGAACGATGACGTGATTTATTAAATTGCCTAATTATACAGTGAGACTCGGTGAATCTCCGATTTATGTATGATATATGCAGAACCCAGATACACTATATGCAAGTGACCGCTGAAACGTGAATATAGACTGCTTTCTCGATACAAAATAACTTCAGTTTTGCGATGAATACCTCAAGCGATTATTTATTATAAATCGCAAATTCCATTGTAAATAACTACGATATTCTCCTTTAATAGTGCGTTCATGACATAGTGAGTTAGTTCGGAAAAAATTCTATGGAAACACACAAAATGTATTAAAACAACAACAAAGATAAAATAATTTCAACTCGAGTTCGGAACTAGTAGGCGTGGTACAAAGCATTTCAAATAATTTGATTGGTTTTGAGCTCGTTAGCGAGTATGGATATATTTGTTTCCGATGTCATGTACGCGACATAAGGCGATTATCAGCTTAAGAACTACGATTGCTCCAATTGACGACCAGTCGACCACAACCAATTCAATTATAGCTGAAATTATCTGAACCATATACGTACGATATCTTATTCAGTAATTTAAAAACAATTCATGTTATCAAATCTGTTTTGATTTGCACTCATTTTAGCATCCACTTGATTGAACAATTATTGTTGCATATTATTATATTGTTTTTTTTTTGCCAAATTTAGTTGTATAGCTATAATTTTAGTAGTTTATCATTTTCAATTTAAATTACGTTTTCAAGCTTTAAAAATTAATTGAAGATTTGAAAGCGCACATTTTCTGAACTTGACCCTGATTAAAAATGCGACAATAACGACAAAAATGCGACCTAACATAAATAAGGCAAGTGGAAATGAAAACATTACCACAGTATCCGGTTTTATGTTGACCGAATTTAAAATTACTGTTATAATCTGAACGAGAAAAATTGAACCGAAAACAATATGAACGACAAACGCTAAATGAATATTCGAAGATTTTGACATTCTAAGTTTATTATTTAAGTCGTAAAACGAGTTTGTATTTTGGGGTTACAATCTAAAAAAGTTGTTTCAAAATTTTGTATGCAGCTTTACATTACAGTTTATATTACTTTTCTCTATGGTAAAAGCCTTCAAGAGAAACCGGACAAAGCAAAGGGCTAATTAACCTTAAAGATATCAAGCAGATCGAATTTTGTATGCCGTTAACTTGATTTAAATGAACGATGACATTTTATAAAAAAAATGAAATTAAATCGAAATAATTTTTGCAAAACTTGAACACCTCTCCATAACGTATTATTCGTCGGTGTTGATGATAATCGATTACATTGTACATAACCACCCTTGCCATATTATGTTTATGTATAACCAATTCCAATTATCCATATATGCATAAACGTACACTTCAAATATAAATCAATTATTTTTTGTTGTACTTAATCGTTCTATCATGTTTACATAAATTTTTAATTTCACAACATCACATCACAGTCAATAAATTATTAAATTAAATTTAAATTGAACGGAGAACTATACGAAACGTATGCATATTGCATACGGCAAGCGCATATAACGCAAATAAATCCTTTTTTTATTCCGTCCGATTTGCATGATAAAATTTATAATTGATTGTGGTGTGGGTGTATTGTACTACATACATATATATAGTTATAGTTAATGAGTATAGTTTATTTTGAAATTACTGCATTTCATATGTACGAACGTACGTTCACTGGCATGGCACATATCAACTTCATGAGTTGGATATATGTACATACAGTCAAATACTAGTTGGCTTGACTTGATTTTGAAAATGTCTTGCTTGCATACAAAATACAAGAAATAATAACATATAATTTTAATGTTACTATAATTTTTCATTTTATGGTTATTATTGTTATTACTTCTTTCGTACCATAAAGAAAAAAAAATGTTGAAAAGAAAATGTTCTTAAATAGTGCTTTTTCTGTAGAAAATATTCATTTGTATATATCTTAACAAGAGATGTTAAGATAATTAGTTTTAATTTTTATTGGAGGGATGAAAATGAATACACGTTTTTCAATTAAGATAAGAGCTGAGATTTTGTTTATGAATATGTATCTCGACAATATTGATGATGACATGTAATTACAGCATGCATGTATTTTAATACAATATTGGAAGTGTTATACGGGCTGAAATCTCCCGAGATAATCATGATCGCCAGTGCTAAAGCGTTCACCGCTTGTGAACTAAAATGCTGGTAATAAAATTGTTGCTTTTCCAAGACCCCTCAACCATGAATAATTTATATGTTTATACACAACGGTACTTTTGAGTACTAACGTACTTCAACTTACTTTATGGCAATATTCCTTTCCAATGATATGTGATACTGAATTTATAAAATGACTTGCTGATAAAAAAGTGTCCCTCGTCCAAACCTTTAAAACGCCACAATGGTAATTTGTAGTAATAATATGTGCTTCAGCTAAATTTATTTATTTTACACCTTGTTAAAGTTAGCCGAAAGTTGCCAGCCGAAATTAAAAAAAATGATAATGCAGATTGTGTCCTTGGTTTGATAACCTAAAATAAAAATTCAGCACTGTTGATACCTTTTTAAAGTTAGCCGAAAGTTGCCAGCCGAAAGATAATGCAGATAGTGTCTTGACTATTTCAAAAGAAAGTTAAACTCTCTTTATACTCTCGCTCCTATCGATTTTTAAATTCCTATAAACTGAAATAATTTCTCCTTCACCCGAAGGATATAATCCGATCCTAAATTCATCCTTAATTCTAGTTTATGACTATTTTTTGCTGTATTCAAGACACTATCTGCATTATCTTTCGGCTGGAATCTTTCGGCTAACTTTAACAGTATAATGTTGATCAATATATTTCAGCCGAAAGTTCCAATACCAGCCGATAATAAAGACAACTTATTTTTTCCTTCATTTTATTTACTTCTTTAAAATGATATTAAAAATAAAAGTTTTAGTTTATGATATGTTATGTCTACATTTGGTCCGGAAATTGTAAATTTTTTTTGAAAAGGATCAATTTGTGAATAAATTCATTGAATGGCTTATCGCTCTTGTTTAACCTTAATTCGCATTGATGTCACCATGGCTATTTGATAGGCTCTAATGCCTGTTAACAACAGTCCAATTTTAATGAAATTCTGATACAGGGGTGTAATTTGACAAGATTTCCATAGTTCAATTTCCAAAAAATTCATTGAATGTCCTGACGCTCTGATTTAATTTTAATTCGCATTGATGCCACTATGACCATTTGATAGGCTCTAATGCCTGTTAACAACAGTCTAATTTTAAAGCAATTCTGATGGGGATACAATGGTGTAATTTGAAAAAAATTCCATAGTTCAGTTTCTGGAAAATTCTTTGAATGGCCTGGCGTTCTTGTTTAACCTTAATTCGCATTGATGCCACTATGATAATTTGATAGGCCCTAATTCCTGTTAACAACAGTCTAATTTTAAAGAAATTCTGATGGGGATACAGGGGTGTAATTTAAAAAAAAGTCCAAAGTTCAATTTCTGAAAAATTCATTGAATGGCCTGGCGCTGTTGTTTAACCTTAATTCGCACTGATGCCATTAAAGCCATTTGATAGGCCCTAATGCCTGATAACAACAGTCTAATTTTAAAGAAATTCTGATGGGGAAACAGGGGTGTAATTTGAAAAAAAGTCCAAAGTTCGATTTCTGAAAAATTCATTGAATGGCCTGGCGCTCTTATTTAACATAAATTCGCATTGGTGCCACTATGGCCATTTGATAGGCCTTAACGCCTGTTAACAACTTTCCAATTTTCTGATGGCGATACAGGGGTGTTATTTGAAAAAAATTCCATAGTTTAATTTGTGCAAAATTCATTGAATGGCCTGGCGCTCTTGTTTCACCTACATTCGCATTGATGCCGCTATGGCCATTTGATAGGCCCTAATACCTGTTAACAACAGTCCAATTTTGAAGAAATTCTGATGAGGATACAGGGGCATAATTGGACAAGATTTCCATAGTTCAATTTCTGAAAAATGCATTGAAAGGCCTGGGGCTTTTGTTTAACATGAATTCGCATTGATGCCACTATGGCTATTTGATGGGCCCTAATGCCTGTTAACAACAGTCTAATTTTGAAGAAAGGTTGTTGTTAACAGACATTAGGGCTTATCAAATGCTCATAGTGGCAACAATGCGAATTAAGGCTAAACAACAGCGCCAGGCCATTCAATGAATTTTTCAGAAATTGAACTTTGGACTTTTTTCAAATTACACCCTTGTATCCCCATCAGAATTTCTTCAAAACTAGAATGTTGTTAACAGGCATTAGGGCCTATCATATGGGCATAATAGCATCAATGCGAATTAAGGTTAAACAACAGCGCCAGGCCATTCAATGAATTTTTCAGAAATTGAATTTTGGACTTTCTTCAAATTATACCCCAGTATCTCCATCAGAATTTCTTCAAAACTAGAATGTTGTTAACAGGCATTAGGGCCTATCAAATGGTCATAGTGGCATCAATGCCAATTAAGGTTAAACCACAGCGCCAGGCCATTCAATGAATTTTTCAGAAATTGAAGTATGGACTTTTTTTCAAATTACACCCCTGTATCCCCATCAGAATTTCTTTAAAACTAGAATGTTGTTAACAGGCATTAGGGCCTATCAAATGGCCATATTGGCAGCAATGCGAATTAAGACTAAAGAAGAGCGCTGGGCCATTCAAAGAATTTTGCAGAAATTGAACTATGGAATTTTATTTATTTTTTTTTTTCAAAAAACACCCCTGTATCCCCATCAGAACTTCTTCAAAACTAGACTGTTGTTAACAGGCATTAGAGCCTATCAAATGGTCATAGTGGCATTAATGCGAATTAACGTTAAACAACAGCGCCAGACCATTCAATGAATTTTTCAGAAATTGAACTATGGACTTTTGTTCAAATTACACCCCTTAATCCCCATCAGAATTTCTTTAAAATTGGACTGTTGTTAACAGGCATTAGAGCCTATCAAATGGCCATAGTGGCATTAATGCGAATTAAGATTAAAGAAGAGCGCCAGGCCATTGAACGAATTTTTCAGCAATTGAACAATGAAATTTTTTTCAAATTACACCCCTGTTTCCTCATCAGAATTTCTTTAAAATTAGACTGCTGTTAACAGGCAAACGGGTATTGGATTAAGGCCATTTTTCTTAGGATTTCTATAACTTGGACTTACAAACCAAAGTAAGTCTACTAAGACTGGGTCTAATTAAGTTCTTATTTTAAAAATGTCAACTTATATGACTTATTCAAGATGGCGTCGTAAAATAAGTCATTTCACGGTCCAATTCAAAATAGGACCTTTTTTATATAGTAACGTCACATTTTATTAATTTACGGTTTGTATGTTTATAAATTTGCTAGTGAAATATACATTTCATTTTAAAGAGTGGTTTAATAATTTAATAATAGTCTTTGTATTTCGAAATTGTACAATTTTTTAAATGGAAAACGGCCAAAGCCATTTGTTTGTGATAGCAATCATGCTCAATCGGAATATTACATCTAGCAAAATGTGATGCTGATATAAAAAGGTATTTGCTAGATCGTCATATACGAAGGGTGAGTAGTTTCACACATAAAATTTTTGTAGTGTTACGTATTTATAAATATAGTTTAAATATTTTGAGTATAGCATCTGAAATATTGTAACACGAATTTAAATTTGGGAATTCTTGCAAAAATTATTAATGGAGATGGTCGTTTGACCATCCACCAAAACGACAACAGTTCGGATTTGTTACAAATATTTAGATATACCAAAAATAATCTATTTATCAACACTCAGGTACGCCATTTTAATTGAAATAGATTTGTACCCAAAATCTTTGTTTCGCTATTTAATAATAATTAGGTGTCATAGTTTAGTGAGCTAATAAGCTAAAATCAATTAATATTGATATTAATCTGGCTAAAAAAATTGTTTCCTACTTTAAAATTTCGGGGATATTTTTCACAGCTTACTTTATTATATAAAACAAATAAAATTTCGTTTTTGTAGAAAGTCCAAAATAAGTTCGCAAACTCTAGAATAAGTCTCTTGTCGAGGTGACTTATTGTAGATTTTCAAATAAGTCAGTCTACACAAAATAAGTCTTGAATTGGCCGCAGTCTTATAGTCGACACAAAGAATTTCGAACAATCCCCATTCGTTATAAATGGAGTTTAAAACGGTCGTGACAACCTGTACCTTTGAAGATAAACCAGTTAAAACTTTTAGCTGGTCTCTCGTCAACGGTAAGGCGTACTTTTTAACCTTAGGCTAGGTTTGCAAATGAAGTACTTTGTCTTTTCGCAAGTAGAGAATCAAACCAATCACCCTTAGCCTTCTAATGAGTGTAGTTCTTAATAGATTTCTAAATATCAAAGGATTCGAACTTTGTCGAGCCCATTGAATTTCATAAGTGAATTCACTTAGCCTAAAGCATCAGTTATCACATTTCCTCCATATCACAATGTGTCGGATCATATAACCTTTACACTAGTGCTGCGATCCATGATCAATTTGAAAGTGGTCCTTAGATTCCGTGAGGCAACACAGCATATACAGAATAATAATAACGCCTGAAATAATGAGACTCCCGTAAGATCGTAGATCATGTAATGGAAATTAAGTTGCCCTCCGCACCAATTTCACAGTAAGAGGCATCAGCGAAAAACACTAGCAACTCAGATACCCAGTTATTGAAGTCTTGAGACATACATGAGTCACTCAAGTGATAAAACACCAAGAAGAATTATCAAGGTAGGATTCTGGTAGTAAATGAATAAATAAAACAAACACTAATTGTAAATTTGTTTATGCCTTGCAATCATAACCTGCAGGTTTTTAAGTTTCGCAATAACGGCGTTTGATTTAACTACAGACTACCAAATAACAGAATCGTAAATAACGGGTTTCCCATGTAGCGTTTGCAATTTCAACTACAGGTTATTTCGAGTGTGGCAACACTTACTTTATTCGCGATTTGACAGAAAATTATTTTAATGTTTGATATTTACAAAATGGGTCGCTTTACGCTTGAAAGTTGGAAAGTACTGAAAACTTACTTTCAAAGTGGTGAGTCTTCTACCCAAACTGTTAGAAATGTACGTGGAAAATTCAGTAGAAATAAAATGTTTACAAGGCAATATTGGATTGTTATTGGATAAATCATTCATCAACATCAACCCACCATCGTACTCCATAATTGAACATTTCACGCAGTTCTGTGATGAGAATTTTGCATAAACACCTCGGTATAAATGCAAACCAAGTTGAATTAGTGTAAGAGCTGAAGCAAAATGACCATTCGCAACGTTTCTGTTTGGCTAGTTGGCTGTGGAACGCTTGGAGAAAAATGAGTGTTTTTCCCGAAAATTCATCTTTCCCGACGAAGCTCATTTTCACCTCGGAGACTACGTCAATAAGCAAAATTGTGTGTCTACGGCATCATTGGTCCATTTTGTCGAAAATGAGCAAGGAGCTGCCCTCCTGGGGGTGCATTACCGAGCCATGATAAGTTTTTGCTATCCAGAATTCAAGAGAAGGACCCACACGAGATTTGGTTTCAACAGAATAGCGCAACTTCCCACACAGCAAACGCAACAATCGGTCTTTTGCACACTGTCTTCGGGGATCGAATAATCAACCGATACGGAGATGTCAATTGGCCAATGCGCAGCTGCGATTTGACTCCGTTGAATTTTTTTTTTGTATCGGTTCCCTATTAAGGATTAGTGTTACGCTATCCATCCAGAAACTATCCAAGACTTGAAAGATCAAATTGAAGTTGCCTTTGATGAGATAGAGAAACATACAACCGAAAATGTTCTGAAAAATTGGGTTGCCAGAATGGGTTACTGTAAAACCAGGCATGGAAGTAATTTGAATGAAATTGCGTTCCATATATACTTAATGTTAATGTATACTCAGGGATGCTTTCCTACCGGTTCGCACCGGTTCGTGCGATCCGGTAGATGTAAATTCTATGGTTCGTGCGAACCGGCTATTAAAATAAGCGAAAAAAAAATTTATTTACTTTATTAATATGGTTATTAGGCTTAATGTTGTAAAATTAAAATATACCTCTGGTATAAAGCCTATATTGGTTTTTTAATTATTTATTATAAAATGCCGACGTTTACTTATTTACTTTGGCAAAAAAAAAATACACAAAAAAAAATTATTTAAATAAAATTTATTTACCATTTGGTGAAAATTTATATAAACAATTTGAAAGTTTTATCTAGTTTTCATTGCGATTCTAATTTTTTACTTTATAGAAATCTTTCAGTTACTGCGAGTTCATACGACGGATAAAAATCTCGGATTTCTCTATCCCGCCGTTTAGTTTTGTTTTTTGCTCAAATTTATGGTCTATTTCACCTATCAATTTATTTTTATTTTTTATAATTTTTGTTTTGAATTATTCTCTATTTCTTTTGGTTCTTCGAAGAGCTTTACGGACAAAACCCGAGTCATTACATTCGAGACTATTGGCAACCCAAAAATTATCATCTAGGAAAGAGTTTGTTAATTGCGAAGTACGCCGTAAAAGCTCAATTATATTTGTGACTTATTCATAAACTTCTTTATTACATACTAAATATTTCTTACATATGAACTTAATGGAAAACATTTAAATTATTAAATATAGAATTTAAATATTGGTCAATATCAATCATATTTATTGTTATCAAAGTTAGTTAAAATTAATTTTTTTAATATTGTAATTATTACGTTCAATAGCAAAAGATGCTTATTCCATTGGTTTATTTGCTTAGTACTTTTTAATTGAAATCACAATGTTTTTAACTTATAATTCGATTATTCGTCGTGACTAGCTTTGTGTGACGTGATAACAATAATATTTACTAATATATGCAATTTCACAATTTTTTTGTTATGTTCAGTTTTTTTTTATGTAAATTTTGTATCTCTTGAAATGAATAAATAAAATAAAAGTGATTTTCATCTCGTTGAATTATTTTTTTATTCTCTTTTATCCTATTACATTATTGTGCAAAGAATATGAACGATAGTTAAATATTCTTGACTTAGTCTGCTACTCTAAAAAACCATAATATTTTGATGGAAATATTAATATTAAAAAAATAAAAAAAATTGTAAGAAAATATCACTGCGAACCGGTTGATAAATTTTAGGAAAGCATCCCTGTGTATACTCTTTCTAATAAAAAAACCACTTTGAAAAGTATTCATTGGTCTTTGAATTAGATCCAAATGGCAAACGATAGGCCACCCGCTAGCATAGTTAAAACCATAGATTTGTAAATGAATATTACTATATTGGGTGGCTGACAAACTCCAAAATTTTTCAAATGTTCTTCTTCATTGATAAAAAATAGCAGTGACATTTTGAAGTTTACTTTCAAAATGAAATTTGCGATAGTTTACTGTCTCAAGTATCATCAAGACAGTCACAGCGAGCATCAATGTGCTTACCGCAACCAAAACAACTAAGTCATCAGCATAGATCTGATCAGCATAAGTAACTCATCAATGACTAATAACCAGGAAAGGAGACAAAACCCCTCCCTGCAGGCAACCTTTGGTAAATTTAACAGAAACAGAAAGAAAATCCAGCTCGGCCACAGCAACGGGAGAGGTAAGCATGGATTCAATTCATTAACAATAGTTTGGCCAATGTTAAAATTTGTGCTGCCCTCAGTCATGGTAGAGAACGATGTACGATCAAAGTCGACTAACTTGTAACAAGTTCATCCAGATCAGTTTCATATGAATTGTATGTATCGAGTGCAGTATAAGAACTATCGTTTCGCTATTTACTTTGTCATGATTACACAAAAATTTAATAATTTCGCTGCGACGTATACAGTGATAGATATTCTTTTAAGCGCACTATTTTTTCTCAATATCCGCACTTCTGTATCGATTCAATTTTTTTTTTTTAGATAGTCTAAATTGTACATATATATAATTTTAAATCTTTCGCAAGATCACATTAGTGAACATTTAAGGATTTGCTGAAATCACATTGAAAATTTGAAATTTTTAAGAGACTTACGTATAAAAGGACTTCTTACATATCAAAAAACAATGAGCAAAATTAAGGAAAAAAACGTTTATTAATATGTTTAATATTTGGTGTGATACCCCCTGTTTTGAATAAGTTAAAAAATCCCGTTAGAAATTGACCTCGTCGGTTTTTAATGTGATTGAAATCAAGACTGCAAGCTGGCCATTCGGGAAGACAAATATTTTCTCGAGAAACGACTGAGCAAACGATTGAAACGACGAAGCATTGTCTTGTCTAATAAAAAAATTCGTCTGCATTATCAACCAATAAATAATTTAATTTAATTTAAAAAAGCGTCTTCCAAGGGTTCAATATACATACTTCAGTTCATTTAAATCGTAATAAAGCAGATGAGAAACTTCCCTTGATAAGAAAATGCTCCCCATATACCATAACACTTCCGCTACCAAAATTTCTCTTCGACCTAATGATGTCATTTCCTTCAAACTATGCCAGTAGAGACCATCTAAATTAATTTTTTTTCGTCAGATAAAATCACTCTGTGCCAGTTCATTTTTCACAACATGTAATTACGAACAAATTTAAATCGGTTATTGGCGAACTGTTCAAAACTAGATCGATGTATCGAGTCGTATTTTTCCTTTATTTGCACGCATAGTCGATTTGGTGTAACCTCTTCACGAATTTGGCCTTTTCGGCGAGCTGAGAGTTTGCTTCGGCTTTTTTGACATCCTTTTAACCTTTTTAATTAATTTATGAACGTCGCTTGCAGAATACCCAATTTGTCTGACGACAAAGTTGATGAATTGCAAGCAAGCTTCATTACGAGTATTTACACGAAACTGTTCTATTATATCCAGTTTTTTTATTTTATACCTCTAAAGATACTGTTAAAGTTAGCCGAAAGTTTCCAGCCGAAAGATAATGCAGATAATGTTTTGAATACAGCATCAGTCATAAACTAGAATTTAGGATGAATTTAGGATCGGGTTATATCCTTCGGGTGAAGGAGAAATTATTTCAGTTTATAGGAATTTAAAAATCGATAGGAGCGATAATATAATGAGAGTTTAACTTTCTGTTGAAATAGTCAAGACACTATCTGCATTATCTTTCGGCTGGCAACTTTCGGCTAACTTTAACAAGGTCATTTTACGGTCCAATTAGGAAAATAGGACCTTTTTTATATAGTAACGTCACATTTTATTAATTGACGGTTTGTATGTTTATAAATTTGCTAGTGAAATATACATTTCATTTTAAAGAGTGGTTTAATAATTTCATAATAGTCTTTGTATTTCGAAATTGTACAATTTTTTAAATGGAAAACGGCCACAGCCATTTGTTTGTGATAGCAATCATGCTCAATCGGAATATTACACTTTATTCAGAACTAGCAAAATGTGATGTTGATATAAAAAGGTATTTGCTAGATCGTCATATACGAAGGGAGAGTAGTTTCACTAATAAAATTGTTGTAGTGTTACGTATTTATAACTATAGTTTAAATATTTTGAGTATAGCATCTGAAATATTGTAACACGAATTTAAATTTAGGAATTCTTGCAAAAAATATTAATGGAGATGGTCGTTTGACCAGAAAACATTTACGAATGAAACACTAAACTTTCAAAAAAGTTTTAGAAATCCCTCAAGTAAGCGCTCTGGTTATGAAAAGGAATTAGAACTTATAGTGTTCCTGTTTTGGTTAGTATGCGGCACGAGTTACCAAAACGACAACAGTTCGGATTTATTACAAATATTTAGATATACCAAAAATAATCTATTTATCAACACTCAGGTACGCCATTTTAATTGAAATAGATTTGTACCCAAAATCTTTGTTTCGCTATTATAATTAGGTGTCATAGTTGAGCTAATAAGCTAAAATCAATTAATATTGATATTAATCTGGCTAAAAAAATTGTTTCCTACTTTAAAATTTCGGGGACATTTTTCACAGCTTACTTTATTATATAAAACAAATAAAATTTCGTTTATGTAGAAAGTCCAAAATAAGTTCTCAAACTCTAGAATAAGTCTCTTGTCGAGGTGACTTATTGTAGATTTTCAAAAAAGTCCAAATCACGTTATGAACCCTACGGCCTACACAACAGAGTCGAACATGTATATTATTTTTATCAACAACGACCGCGAAAACTGTTCACAGGAACATGGAATATGATGACTTCTAAGATAATGAGATCGTCAGAACCTTAAGAACCAAGCGAAAATTTACACTTTTGAGGTACTTGCAATACAAGAGCGCATAACTCATATGGCAATATTCCAGAACTATTTCCAAAAATTATTTTATTATCTCATTTCATCCACAATGCCCAATTTCGCTCCTAGGAGGTCATATTCCAGAACTTCTTCCAAAAATCATTTAAGAATCCCATTTCAATCAAACACACTCAATCCCATCATAATCAGCTAAAAAATGCCTGAGTTCCTTCTCAAATGGACATATTCCAGAACTTCTTCCAAAAACTGTTTATGAATCTCATTTCCATTGACCAAACACAATCCCTTCATAATCAGTTAATAGATAAACGAGTTCTATCCTAGATAGCCATATTAAAGAACATGTGCAAAATCTATAGTCGATTAAATTTAAAAACATTCGAATTTAACGGACTCCCCAATTAATCAGATACAATGTAAAACATCTCAAATCAGCATTGAAAAAATAAAACAATTATATTTATTTAATAATTTTAACATATAAATCACAATTTTGCAATTTTACCATTTCTAGAAACGGCAACACCAACAAAATATTGTCCTTTTATTAAATTGATTAATAATTGAAAATTTATTATTTTTGATGCAAATGTGTGATATTTTACATTATAGCTGATTAATATAATTGAAAAATATGCAGCCAATTATTCATAAATGAGAAATCTGTTAAAACATTCATAGTTATTGTGATTGTGGTAATATCGTTCCATAAAAATCGTTTCATAATCCAAAAATTCTCCTTTCATTCCAAAAATCTAATCAAATTGAAGTTTTGTCATTTAGAAGAATCGTTATTTATTTTAATCTATGTTGATCGAACATTATGGTACTATTCCATGGAGAAAACAGAAAAATTTTGCTGAACATCAGAGAAAGACAAGAACTAAAATTTACATTAGAGCGACTGAAACACAGCATTTTTATTTTATGGTATAAAAAATTGGGGAAGTTTTGAAATCAACAAAAACTAACCTCACATTTTTTAAATAAATAACTAAAAAAATTTATTTTTAAAAATTAACAATTAATTTATATCACAAAAATTGATAAAAAAATTAATATCATTTTTGAGATGAACAAAAAATATGTTGTTTCATTATTTTGATTAATTTACGAAAATTTCTAAAAAATGTTCTACTATAAAATATGGAGGAGAAATTTTTGACAAGTTCGTAAATTAACCTAAAATAGTCATACTGACAGCAGCGAATTATTAGTTTAAAATTTGAGTGCTGTGTATTAAAAGTTATAATTTAATATTATAGTTATAATTAAATATATATTATAGTTATAATAGTGTATTATAGTTATAATTTTGTGTATTATAGTTATAATTAAAACTTTAAAATTTGAGTGCTGTGTGCATTGTGATACTTGTAATAATGGTTACTCCAACGAAAACGTCCTGTCGAACGTCATTCATATTCAAAACACCGTTGCTCACAGTAAGAGCTAGATTTGATCGTGAATTTCATTAAATGTGCTAATTTATTTTGTCTTTCTATTGTAGAATGACGAAGCTGAAGTAGATCGGTGGCCCAATACTAGTAGTGTAAATGTTTCGGTACTGGAAGATAATGAAGAGTTGAAAGTTTGTTTGCAACAGTTCATGGACACAGGACAATGTAAGTGGTGATTGAAAACCGCTTGGCTAATCTTTCTAATTAATCTGTGTTTTTGCATTTCAAACAAATTTAATCGATACATTGGTAAATTTGGTTACTGGCCATCGTAAAAATGACAAAAATTTCCAAGTATTTGGTGCCTTATTGGAAGTATCGACTAAAATTTATGGTTACCGGGTCGATATCGTGCACAAGTAATTGATTCGAATGTATGGTAGTTTATCGTATGAATGTCGGCGATAAAAAAGACGATGAAATAAGTGACAATGAAGGGGGAATCGAAAAAGATGATCCAATTGCTGAGGGTAGTAATGATGTACAGGATCCAAAAGCAAAGGCCAAGGCTAAAGCAAAAAAGCGACGTCAACAAAGTTCAACCGTAACAAAATGTAAAGCAACGATAAATGGTAAACTAGATACGGTACCTTTCTTAGATCCCGTATTTGCCGATATAAAATCCTATTTAAGCGATATGAATAGTTCGAATCGAGCTTTTCTAAATACGCTGGAATCTAATAACTCGGAAATTTTATTTGATTACGATTATCCGTACTTGGATAATACACCAAATGGATTTATATACTCAATGATGACGCACCCGTTGTAAAAGAAATTTTAAATGAAATACAAAAAGCTGGACGGCCCGTTAAAATTCGTTCAGGGGAATATATTTAGGGAATACAATATTAGTGATAAGCCGTGCGACATGAATAAGTACGTATTTGGCTGGAAACATCTAAGAAATCGCTCTATTACAATCTTTTTAATTTCAGAATGCTGCAATCAACGGTAGGTGATAGTAACATAAACTTAGATGACAGCGATAGTGATAATGGATTTATGGGTGATGATTTTCATAATCAAGCTACTATAGATGAGCCACAAGAGATGGAACTACCGCGTATGACATTCGCATACGATGCAAATGTCCAAATTGAACAAGTGCGAGAGTTGCGAACAAGTGCGGGTGCTAAACGCACCCAAATCGTAACTGATTCATTGCAACCGTCTGATGCGTCGACAAAAATTGGAATATTCGTATCGAGCAAATGTGATTGTTAAAGAAAAAAACTCGATAAGAGAGGAATTAGATGAACACATTCCAAATAGATTGGAGAATAACGATGATGTGTTCGACAGCAATACCGATTTCCAAAATGATCATCTGGACGATGTTCTAAATCTTAACTTGCGTAATTTTTTGTTTATTATACATATAAGAATATAATAATTTTTTAATAAAATATTTCTCACATACAAAACTGTAAATCCTGTGTTTTTAATATTTTATATACAGCGTAACGTGATATGCACCTAAGTGGAAGGTTTGTTTGAATTCGTAGGAACCATTTCAGTCTATCCATTTAAAATACAAAGACGATTATACACCATATGGCCAGCAACAGAAACGTATACAATCGGTAAAAAAATTAACTTCAAAAACCTAACCAATTAATCAGTGCAATGTGATAACTAGAATAGGATACTTGTTTGTAGGCCAAGGAATAAGTTTGGCCTAGTTAAAAACAACCACGTCCCAATACAAAGACGATGACGAACAATGTGGACAGTTGGTATAATTTTGAATTGAGACATTTATAACGGAAATATACAACCGGTAGAAATTTAATTTAAAAATCGTCTAACTCATTAGTCATTGTTCTCAAACTAAAATCAAAACTGCATTTATTCATCACTCAAAATCCAGTAAGGCTATTTTTAATTGTTTTAATGAAATACGTTTCCCAATATTTTTCAACCCATTTATGTTTACCGGTTGTTTCGGGTAACTTCTCACCACTTGACACTATAAAAATATCAAAAAAATAAAAGTTTGCTGAGAGTGGGGGAATTTTTTCAGTTTTGCTGCCATAAAAAATACTCGAGTTGATATTTTTTATGAAAAATTATGGCAACACAACAACAATTTGCTCAGCAAATACTCAGCATGCTATAATCGGATGCGCCTTCTCTCAATAGTCGATTTATATTTTTGTCTCGTTTTAATTTTGCTGAGGTTTTTGCTGATGATATTTTTTTCCTGTGGAATAGTACCATTAATAATGATGTTTGTACCTAATTTATAATCGTTTCCCAATTATTTGTAACCGAGAATCATTCAATATTTCTTAAACTACATGAAATCTATTTAGTTGCATACGTACATATAATAATCGAGCTAAAAAATGTATATCTCGAGAACAAAAATATGTATCTATATAATATGCGTATATTCATAACGGGATAACAACCTTAAAATTTTTGTTACACAAGCTGTCTTTATACAATACGAAAAAGGAATGAATCGAAAATCAAAAAACGAAAACTACACAAATATAAAATATGTAAACCAACTAAAATATAAATAAAAAAAACTCGTGTACGAATTCGTGCGATGTTTATTCGGCTATACAAAAAACAAATTAGAAGTAGAAAAATATACGCAAAGTCGCAAAGATGTGTAAGTACATAACCCGTAAATACAATTACATATATAAAATAAATAAACTGATGTGAGTGTATAACCCATTTGAATTGTATAACCCATGCATTTTTTGATGAAATTTTTTCTTCTGTTTCGGCAATCTTTATAAAGCTCTATAATCTTTGATTTAACCATAGGCGGTTTTTAAATTATGTAGCGCTGGTTCGAAGTTGAAGGGATTCTTCAACGGAAGTATCAATTTCATTTTGAAATTCTTTATAAACTTATAAAATCTCCGGCATCCATTCAAATATTAAGAAATATGTAGCAAATGGCAACAATCTTACAATTTTTTACTTTATTTTCTAACTCCCTCAAAAAAAATTTCACCGTCTCGTCTTTATTTGCCCGAAACCTTGTTCCACTGCAATCCTTGTCTTATATGCAGACGGTTGAAATTTTTTTCTTGATGCGTCAAAGAGCGATTTTCAGTAAAAGGGGTGATGATAACAATGGGTTCCAAGGTTAATTTATATCCACTGTCCACTGTACATTATACTTATGTATTATTATTTTTATTTATGATTTAGTTTAGAAGTAATAATTGTTTTTTCTGTCCATTTTTAATAGAAATTTTGGGTCAGCAAGAGATTGTTTATACTTTCATTAACAAGCTGTCAAAATAAGTAAGTAAATGAATTGGAACGGATTCACTTACTTATTTAAGATGGTGACAAATAAGTTTATAAGTTTCAAATAAGTAAGTAATTGGAAAAGGGCCTTAGTAGGGAAATAAATAATGGAAAACTTAATAATTTGAAAAAACGATTAAAGTAGTAGTGATTGATGTTTAAAAATCTAAACTTACCAAAAAAAATGGTGAATAAGTTGAAATGAGTTGAAGTAAAGAGTTGATGGACCAGCACTCGTATTGTGGAAGGTAATCGATTGGCAAGATGGGAAAGACGGTTTCAGAAGATTTTGGAAGCTGACTGTAACTATAGGAGTAACGAAACCAGTTGCAAAACTACAGTTAACAGTTCGCCATCAGACTAGCGGAATAAGATTTCGAGGAAAAATACCAATTTTAGGAAAATAGATGTATATGTTCAGGTGAGAAAAAGTTTAATCTTGATGGTTCCGATGGATTACAGAAGCATTTGCATGACGCTGTTATAAAACCGCAAGAAAGAATGTTTCATAATCTTGGCGGTTAATCTTTGATAATTTGGGAGGGCATTCGATATTATGGGAAAACCCCTAAATGCATTATCTCAACGAAAATAATTGCAACCAAGTCTGTTGAATTGTTAGACGATTTACTAATAATCTATATGGAGACGAAATTGGTGAAACAAACTATATTTTTCACCAAGATAAAGCCCATATTCATTCGAACGCAGCACATTTTAAAGTCCAATAATACCCTATTATCTAAGAGGCGCCTGTAGTCCAGATTAAACCCCGATCGGGAACCTCTGAACTGGAAGTTTGCAAAATTGGTTATCAGTTCGACTCTGTTCGACATCTATAAGGAGCTGCAAAATCCGATTGGGCCTAAATTGATCAGGTCACGATTCAAAAACTGATAAATTATATGCTACGCCATTTATAACAAGTCATTATCAACCAAGGTGCGAATACGAACTATTCAATTGGCAATTGGTAATTGACACCGCACCATAAAATATCGGGACAAAAAATTTATTTGAAAAAATACCCAGATTTGAACGCTTGTCTTGGCGAAATATAACCTTTCAAAAAAAATCAATACTGGAATCCGTTTTATTTTATTTTATTATTTTTTTGAGTAAAATACAAAATGTCTAAAAGAAAAAAAACATGCCGCTGTTTGAGACTGTAAACGAATTTTCAAATCCAAATTACCCGTTTCATAGAGAATTTAGAGAGAATTTTATTTTTTATTTGACCTTAAAACCGGTGCTGTGAAATTTCTGTACGACGACTCCTTGTCGATTTATTGAAGTTTTAGCGAGAAACGTAACAAAAAATGAGACACGCGTAATTCAGGCGTAATGATGGTGGGTCAAGATCAAGTAGAAAATAAGTTTTTACATTAAAAATGTGATTTATTTCAAATGCTAATTGCAACAAAAACCTTTTTAATTTTATTCAAACGTAATATAGTAAAATTTACGAACAAAATGGATTTTTCAATAACGCGTGTTACCTCCTTTAGCCCACATTACGAATTTGTTGCACGGTAATTTGTTACCATTCTTCTTTGAAAGCATCTCGGACTTCTGGCAAAAATGTGAGAGAGATTAGAGTGCTTAGTTTGCAAGATTAAAAATATATTTGTTAACGTTTATAGGCTTTTTGATACGTTTCGCGCTAAAACTTCAATAAATGGACAAGAAGTTGTCGTACTGAAATTTTCACAGATTGTTTTCAAGGTTCCTACATTCTCTATAAAGCTCGATTTATATTATCCGTTCCTTTCAGTTTCTTAATTTTTTGTATCAGACAAAAAACAAACATTGTTACATGTTTTTTTCATTGGAGTATTTATATTATCCGTTCTGTACTTGCAGGAACTGAACGGAATGGAAATATCGAGCAAGTTCGTTTACGTCATAAAATAAACTGTATCGAAAAGAACACAAAATTTCCTTCAATTAGAAGCAAAATTTTTTTTTTGTAAAGTGTTATTTCACCAAGATGCTAGCGTTTAAATCTGGATATTTTTTCGAAAATCTCCCAAACAAAATTTCTGCTAGTTTAAGCTAACTCTTATGATTTAATCATTTTGTGAAAAAAGTAAATTAGTTACTACATTGTTTAATCGAAATATCAGTTTTCTAATTTGGTCCTATCATTATTTCGTATATATAGAAACTTAAATATTATACAGCTATGTAATTTTATTCTACGAAATCTGTATAGTTTCTTTCTTCGACTATGATATCCGGTTTCAAAGACCAAGAAGAAAGCCGGAAGATTGCGTAGCAGCTCCGAGGTAAGAGTGATGCAGCGTTGTTTATAGTCGACAACACTCTACAGATTACATAGCGTAAAATTATCAGAATTATCAGAAAATGGTAAGATAAACCTATTTGATATTAGCTTAAAAAATACGGTATCAGATTTTAATGCATTCGATCATGCTGGGCACAAATCTGCGGCTTACTATTTACAAATAACATTCCATCACTCTTTATAAACAAAGTAAATATGAAATTTTTAAAATCAATTTTCACATAATAAATTTTATTTGTAATGCGGGTACATTTATTTTAAAAAAATATATAAAAGCACTATAGGTAATGTATATGTAGGCGGTCGATGGATGAAGAGTCACGTCACGAAAAATTATCGTCCCAAATGAATATCATAATACATATATAGACAAATAACATTAGCTCTCTAAATAGATTCACCAAACAATTTTTCATTAGCCAATAGGTAGGTGGATTTCGTCTAAAATTTTGGCTGTCACCATACTACTTAAGTTTTATATAAATTATTCAAATATTAATCATCGTCATAAACAATAAAATAAACTTGTATATAATGCTGATGGCACGCGGACTCTCATACACCGCGCATATCTACAAATTATCCACGCGAGTTTTCTTACAAAAAAAAAATTACGTTAAAATGATGTCAAAAGTCAAATCGGTTCGTTCTTTTCTTATTTTATTACGCTTTAAGACGTATCTTTTCATTTTTTTTATTTATTTATTTTCTTACGGAAATGTGTGAGTGTTTTATTGTATAAAGGTAAAAAAAAATAAAAAATAAATTATTTTTATTTTCTAAGAACGACCAAAAAAATTATTTATTGAATAAAATTAAATCACAGCAGGATTATAAATCGTATAAATACCGGAAAAAATAACATACGTCGACCGAGCCGAGTTGATAAAATAGGACGATTGGATTAACCCCCTGCAAAGGGATTATAATTTACGTATGAGTTATACATTTCAATAATACGAGTAATAAAATGAACTGTCATCGTTTTATGGTTTATCAATTTTGGTCGATGATTTTTATAAGCAATTAGGTCCATCACCATATGATATCATCACCCACAAAAATATGATAATCGCGCGAGCATCAAATTTAAATCGCCGACGCCGTCAAATTAACAAATTCCTGTATTTAATTTAGCATATCGATTCGAGATCTAACATAAATCTGTAACAAATTACAACATACGAGTAATGTAATGTGATCCAGAATAAGAAAAATGAGTAACAAGCTCCACACATATATGAATTTGAATTATCTCACATAAATCTGTTAAAGTAATTAAAAATATGATTTAATTGAATAAATTATAATAATTGTGATAGAAAATATGGTTGGCTGTATTAATTAATGCCACGATATCGTGATTAATAAATTATTATTTAACATCGTATGGCGTTAGTTGTAAATAGTTGCTATACCTAACTACGAAGGCGTTCCTATATATAAGAAACACAAACCGAGCTATATGGCTATTTAAAAAAATCGATATATACGTAATAAAATTTTTAAATTGTTTCCAGTCTATAGAGAGCAAATTACTATTTATGTACATCTTGATCATTATCTTAAAGCGAGATCGCTAATATGTAACATAATTTAAATGTTATAGTTTTGGTGACATTGAAAATTATGTTTATTTTAATGATACGCCGGATTAGGAGTTGAGAATCTCACAAATGTTGAATCATGTATGCAGAAATGAATAGAAACCGCATATAGTTTGATATTTAAGTTTTTGTTTAATTGGATGTACAGTAATACAATACTTGTAAATACTTAGCTAATTTTGTGAGTCAGGTGCATTGTATATATAATAGGAAGAACGGATAAGTGCAAAATACGCTACATAAGTCGAAATTGCTTATAACTGCTACCAGAGATAAGAATAAGGATGCATGTGATATATGTCCTAAAAAATCCCAAATTTGATATTTTATCTGTGAATTTTTAACATTTTTGCTTGAACGTCAAAACTTTGTAATTTGATTTATCTAATCTAATTTTTATATTATTTTTTTGTTGTAATATGCTAAAAATATGCTAAATTGACAAGATATCCCAGGAAACCGGCTCAACTGACGCCGCATCTAATAATTTGGTGAAGAGAAACCTGATAAAGTCGTTCCAAAACGGAAGAATTTCAACTGTCTCTTAGTTCCACGTTTGTGAAGTTGGCCCAAAATTCTGGCCCAAAAAACTTTATATTTTGCTGGTGGCAATACCGTCATCTATTTTGATAACTATCATGACAGAAAACTGTAAAAACATTGAATTTCAAATAAATTCGAAGATTAAATATGAATTTTGTCACGTACTATATATGAACTGTCAGCCCCAAAAAAGCGTATATCACGACATTTTAATGAACCCAAAAAACAAACATGTTTGTAGATTAGTTTCTGAAGCAAGTAGAAATTTGTTTTATCTTGAGAGTAACAATTCTCTTGAAATTTATTGAAATTTATATCAAACTAGCTGACCCGGCGAACTTCGTACCGCCTCAAAATCAATAAATGTTGTTTAAAGTTATTATAGCTTAATTAAATTGAGTTTTTTATTAAGATAAAATGAATTTCTCTCTCTCTCTCTCTGGCACTATATCCTATCAAGGGATTTGGCCGCCTCAAATAAGGTTTCATAATCATATTTTCATTTCGGATAATGACTAATGAGTGATTAATTCATTGATCCCAAACCAGCCGTGCAATTTTTTCCTTGTCACTACCGGGAATCGAACCCGAGACCTGCGGAGCGGATAAAATGAATACTCCAAATTAATTAAATTTAACCAAAATGAAATATATTTTAATTACATTGAAATGAATGTAATTCACGTGGCAGCAAGGCTTTCGTTTTATTGAATTGATTCGAAATGATTCGCGTAGCATTGTTGTACTACTTTCTTTTCAATTATTTGCTGGGTGGGTTGCAATAGGGTCGATTCCCTTCAGTAAAGCATCTTGTGATCTACGACAATTTTGTTTTAGTGTCAGGAGCGAGAACGAACAAAGCGGATGGTTTGCCGACACGTGAACGTGCTACGTACAATTGGCCGTGAGAGAAACATTCATTTTCTAGATTCAAGCCACAAACACTCAAGGGCTTGTGATTTGTTGATCGTCATGACGAATGCAAGACGAATCGGAAATTGAATTCGTTTAAACTCGAATAACATATCGGTTGGGATCATCAGAATTCTCAGAATAAGAACTTCTTCACCTTTGAACTTTCCTTGAGATTTCTCAATACCAAACGCGTTCCGTTACATAGTTTTGATTGTATCAGGTTACGTAGCATGATGATTACCGCACCAACTTTCAGTTCTAAATTGTGAGGTGGCAAGCCAACCAGATCCAATGAGTTTAAAATTTCAGTTGGATAGTTGGTTGCTTCGTTTTTGTTTGTCACACAATCGATAGATTTGAAGCAATGAAGTAGATCGACGATTAGATTTTGAATTGTAAAATTTAAATGATCCACATCTTTGTTCTTAGCCGCAAGAATTACTCGTTCACTCACCCAATTGTGATTTTTTTGGTTAGTAATGATGTTCGGGAACACTTTGTTGATGAGCTAGTTCTTCGTTGAGACAAAATTGCAAAAGTTCTGAGGAAACGAAATCCGTTCGATTTGTCGACCGGAACACGGCTATTACCGACAGTCGGCAACTGCTTGGAGAAATCTTCGGCAGATGGATCGTTTAGCCACAGACAATCAAATTAAATTTTTCGTTCGAGCTAAAAAATGAAAACAAAATATATTTCTGATAACTCCAATGTCATCGTTGTATCTGTCATTTTTCGTTAAACTGCGTATACGTATAAGCAAAAAAACAAAATGTTTTGGTTGTTTGCGGCTATTTACAGAAAATGAACTCGCAGTTTAAATTTTTACGTTTACATAGGATGAAATATCTCTCTTAGGTTGTCTTTGGTTTAACAATTTAACTCGCATGTTTGTCGTCAGCTGAAGTTTCATCACATAGCACCACGCAGAGTCGATGATTTGAGGCAAGCGTTTATTTCATCGAAAGCGGTCGATCTTGGCATCACTGGTATTTTTTGACGGAAATCGCCGGACAGTTGAATCATCGCGCCTCCAAAACATCTTGAGTCATTGCGTAGATCTTTCATAGTTCGATTAAGTGCTTCCAATGCGCATTTGTGCGCCATTGTACATTCATAATCGATGATGATTTTACTTGCTACCAAAACTTTCGCCATTGCTGAGTGTTTCGCAATGTTGCAAGTCGGGTTTTCAGCCGATTGAAGGTTTATCGACAATTTCAACGCTATGCAACTGCTACAGCAATATCGGGTCTCGCACGAACAGTTGCCAAAATCAATGACATGAGGAAAGCCTTCCCAGTTCTCCCGGGCGCATCGAAGAAAAATAATCCACCATTTCCATCATGAATTATACAGCTAAGTACATAAAATAAAAAAATTGGATAAAAAATAAAATGGTAAATGTGCATGCAGCCTCCAGTCGGATTCGTATCCAGTACCTTGCAGTCCAAGCGCCGAAGCTTTAACCACTGCACCACTCGTCACATACAAACTACACCTACAAAATTCATATAAAAAAAAAGATTTTTTTATTAGATTTTTGGGGCTTCCCTTTTGAGTTTTTCCGACTTTTCTTTTTTCCTAAACCACCACTGTATTGAGACGAACAAAATAAAAAAAAACAAAATGTACTAAATATATGAGAAAATGAATTTTCTTGATAACTTTTTTGTTGGTGAATTTTTCCAATGTTTTAAAAGTTATTATGCTATTCGGAACGGAGTCAAACTCAACAAAAGAAAGATCATAAAAATCGGTCCAGCCGTTCTTCAGTTATAAATGGTGTAACTAACCCGACTTTGTTTTATATATATAGATACACACTCAGCCCAAAATTCACATTTTCATTTGGCCCATTGTAACCGAGTATAATATATGTAAAACAGCCAAGAAGTAAATCTTATTATTTTCAATTGGTTCATGGAAATAAAATTTTTAAAGAACAATAATTTGTGGCCTCGAGATTCAAAGATGGACATACATCAAAATTACCATTTTTCGAATTTCAACGGAACTTTCTACTTTTGTTTACTAATTGAAACTAATCGAAATATGTAAACTTCTATTAAGAAAATCGGAGTTTCAGGAATTTTTCATAACTACAAAATGTATGATGTATATCAACCTTTATTAATAAACGCCTCACATATAAATCTGATTAGCCGATCCGTTCATTAACAGTTTTATTTTAATATACATATAAAACAATACACCCTCATATTGAGAATAGACTATAATATATTCAGCCGCTTTACGAACAACCATAATATGTAATGGAAGTTGGAATTTTTGGTGTTGGTAATCGGTCTCACTATGATTTTCGTACAGCTCTGGTTCGAGCCATTACGAGTTAGAAGTTTCAGGAGGTTGTGATAGGGTACTCATACCGAAAATGGCCTATATTCACCGCTTTACGATTGTTGGTCATCGGTCTCACTATGACTTTCGGCTTGAACCATCTCTGTCCGAAAATCATAGTGAGACCGATAACCAACACCGAAAATCTCAACTTCCATTAGACATTATGGTTGTTCGTAAAGCGGCGGAATATATTATAGTCTATTCTCAATATGAGGGTGTATTGTATTATATGTATATTAAAATAAAACTGTTAATGAACGGATCGGCTAATCGGATTTATATATGAGGCGTTTATTAGTAAAGGCTGACATACATCATATGTTTTGTAGTTACGAAAAATTCCAGAAACTCCGATTTTCTTAATAGAAGTTTACATATTTCGAGGATAGTAAACAAAAGTAGATAATTCTTTTAAATTCGAAAAGTCGATCATTTTGGCGTATGTCCGTCCTTAGAACTCGAGGTCACATATTATTGTTCTTTAAAAATAATATTTTCGTAAACCAATTGAAATAATAAGATTTGCTTCTTGGCTGTTTTACATTTAGTATACACGGTCACAATGCATTTACCTATGAAAATTTAGATTTTGGGCTGAATGTACTCGATGTAACTGTCAAGATTGTTACTGTCGTGATAAAAAAAATTAAATTTGGGCTTTTTTCAAAAACCTATAACGAAAATATTTTTATTTTTGGGTGACATAATTAAAATGTCGTGATATATGTATTATTTTTTTGGGCTGACACTTTATACGTGAAAAAATTATAGTTTTCGTGTTGCCACTGCGTTTTTTTGGGCTGATATTTGGGCCAACTTCACATACATATTAGTTCCAGATTTATACAAAAATAAAATTACGTATATTTGCAGTAAAAGTAAGGCGTAAGTTATCACATAAATGCCCGTGTGAACACAACCAATACCAACCATTCTACATACAATTGTATTGGGTACCGCTAACGCATCAGATATTAAACCAGATACAAAAATAATAGGAATAAATATAAAATGCAAAGGAAAGAGAAAATATTACGAAAAAGTTGTTATAGAAGAAAAATCGCAAACCTTTTTATAAATGAGCTTTAAAGCTCAAAATGAGGTGCAAAGGTTATTATTATTATTATTTTTTATTATTATTTATATTATTCATTCTCTACGACAACAACGGCGGATTATCCAGTGAATTTAATGTTCCTTTAAGGATAATCCAAGTTGTTATATATAATTTTACAACGTTACAAAATTTACATAGATATATAAATATTAAAAACTAAAGATAACTGAGATATAGTTCCAAAATAATACAGTATTTGATTTAAAATAATTTTAAATATTTTTTTAAAATTGTAAGTATGTTTTAGATTCCTTTATAAATTCAGGTACTTGATTATAAATAAATGGGCCCATAAACGTGATCGATTTGCTTCCAAATTAAGTTCTAATATGATGCGAATCAATTCTGTTACAATATCGAGTTGAATACACATGATGAGCGTAATTAAAGTTTATATTAGACATAAATGAAGATACATTTAGGATTTTGTACATATAAAGGATTAATTGAAACTTATATAAGACATTTATGGACAATATCATAATATCATCTTTGCTATATAATAACCTAGTGGAAAATAGAATTGGTAATCTGTATACTGCTTTTACACTTTTGTTTTGCATAACTTGCAATTTCTTCAGCCTGGTTAAGGTAGCTGTTCTGTATACGATAAGGCCATAACTAAGTCGCGAATGAATAAACGAAAAATAAATCATAAGCAATACCGCAGTACAAAGATAGATAATTTTCTGAGTAACCCAACAAGTGGAGTAATTTTCTTACTTGTGATATTAATGTGATCATCCCAAAACCTATGTCATCAAATGTAACTCCCAAATATTTGAATGAACTAACTCTCTCAATATTAATGTTACTAACTTCAAATAGAGGTAAACTAGTCATCGATTTATATGGGGAATGAAACACCATATATTTGGTTTTATGGAAAGCTATTAAATTGGAATTAAAATATTCTAAAAGTATGCTAAGGTCATGTTTCATATCAATCAGTATACTGTCAGGATCAAGGGTTTCATAAAATAAAGCAGGAACATCTGCAAATATTCTAATTGACCCTTGAGCGGCAAATAGGAAATATCATTAATATAAATGAGAAACAAAAGTGGTCCTAAAACACTACCCTGAGGGACACCACATTTGATATCTAACATTTCACTTCCTACTCCATTTATAATCACATACTGTTTTCGATTTGATAAATAACTTTTCAATAAGTTGTAAGGAATTCCACGTACGCCATAACAGTATAATTTATTTAGAAGTAACTGATGATCAATACAATCAAATGCTTTCTGTAAATCCAAAAAAAGCGCCCCAACATATCTTTTTGAATAAAAAGCATTATATATCATACTCCCAATTTCTGCCAATGCATTCAGTTCCTAAACCTTTTCTAAAACCATATTGGTAGGAATAAAAAAAATTATTATAATTTAAAAACGTTATTTAACGCGAAAATATTAATTTTTCAAAAATTTTATCGAATATAGAAAGAGTAGAAATAGACCTTGTTAAAGTTAGCCGAAAGTTGCCAGCCGAAAGATAATGCAGATAGTGTCTTGACTGATTCAACAGAAAGTTAAACTCTCTTTATACTCTCGCTCCTATCGATTTTTAAATTCCTATAAACTGAAATAATTTCTCCTTCACCTGCAGGATATAACCCGATCCTAAATTCATCCTAAATTCTAGTTTATGACTGATTTTTGCTGTATTCAAGACACTACCTGCATTATCTTTCGGCTGGAATCTTTCGGCTAACTTTAACAGTATTAGAAATAGGCAACTGTAACTATTAAGTTTATGAAGAATCTCCATTCTTTAGAATAGGAATTACTTTAGCGACTTTTAAACATTTTGGATATATACCAGTTATTAAACTTTCATTAAAAATATCAGACAATATGTTCGAAAAAAACTCAATTCTACATTTCAGCGCGCGACCTCCACCTTTGCCATTACTAAGCAAACAGATTACATTACAAACTTCAACAGGTGTAATTGGTGATAAATACATGCCATCTGAAGTCCATTTAATAGTTCCAAACCAATGTATGTCTCTGTCAGAGGTAATAGATTCACTGATTAAGTAACCTGCGTTAACAAAGAAGCAATTGAAAAGATGGACTATCTCAAAAGAATCCCTTACGTATCGGTCATTAAAGAAAAATTTATCAAATTTACGAGATTCGATATTTTTATTAAAAAATAAGTTCACGTTCTTCCATAAATCTCTCTAATTTAAATCTGTAAACATATTACTAAAGTAACGCTTTTTTGCATAATATTTTTAGAAGCTAACAATTTAGATACACGTTCTAATTCGGAGCAACGTTACTAGGATTACGTTTAATTTTTTTTAAAACTTTATTTGTTTTACGAATGTCACGCCAAATGTCAAGTGTGATCCACGGACATAACGTATTTTTCAGATTAACATCGACACTTACTGTCTTTGTGTATATCTATCTATTAATTCATTATATTTTTCAACAATAATTTCTATAGTATTATTTGGATATTTCACATCAAATGGCATTGTAAGTAGAAAATTACTGAATAATTCATTAACTTTTGACATGTCTACTATTTTCTTTTCAAGAGTTTTCTTAATATACTTATGCCCGGTTGCACAGAAAAATGACTAACGGCTGGTTAGTCGTGCGCCAGTTAAATGTTTTATATGAAATCTGTTTTCGCAATCAGAAAAAAGTCAACGCAAACTTGATTAAATATATTTTATTCCATGCAAATATTTAACGATTAGTTAAAAAATTATTCAATCAAAAATGGTCGTTTAAATATTTATACGCAAGATAAATATTACCACGGAACAAAATATATTTAATCAAGTTTGCGTTGACTTTTTTCTGATTGCGAAAACAGATTTCATATAAAAAATTTAACTGGCGCACGACTAACCAGCCGTTAATCATTTTTCTGTGCAACCGGCCATTAGAAGTAAAGAAAAAATTTAACAAAAGGAAATTGTGATCGCTAATAGTGGAGTATATCGTAGAATTGACGATTTTAGTTATATTTATGAAGCTAGATACGGAATGGTCTAAAATATTGTCACTTGCAGAACGAGTTGCATACGTATTTGTAGTGATCAAACCATGGGTCATCAACAGATTATTATAATCAATCACATTACTATCTATTTTATTAACGGCAATATTTATATCCCCAAGTAATATGTTGTCAGTACCGCGGTTTCCAGCTAGGAGATTACCCAACCAATTGAAAAAACAATCAACATCGGAACCTGGCGGTGGATAGATACCACAGATTTTTGTATTATTAAGACGAGGAAGCAGAATTTAAATAAAATTAAATGGGTACAAGCCGTTATCCATGTTCAAGATGTAATACTCGATATCTGTTTTAATGCATAATGCAAGACCACCTCCAGTTCGATCATCTCTACAAGAAAAGCAACTATTAAAATTGTTGATAGGATAGGCTATCGAATTATGAGTCTGCATAAAAGTTTCAGAAATAACTAACATATCAACATCCGATTGTAGACTATCTATGAACTCTAACATATTATCAAATTTAATAAAATCATTCATGCCACGAATATTTATTTGTAATGTTTTCAATTGTCGAGCATTAGTCACAAAATAACAGTTAGGATTCATTTTATAGTCATCAACATTTTCAAAATATTGATTATGACAGCGAGCTTTTAAACCATTTCTTAACCTATTCATTAAACAGCAAATGATTGAAATAACAGAATTCAATTATACGCTGGTTGTACTATTACAAGTATTTTAAAGATTTATATTGATTATATGAGTTTTCTAATTTTTGAAAAATTAATAATTAATAAATAAAAATTACTTACAAATATTCGAATTTTTAATTAATTAAATTATAAATTGTCATGTAAACATTCGCGTGCCATGTAATTTTGACTGATTTGGCATTTCAATACCGCAACAAGCAACAGCGCCACTCTTTTAGTACTGAAATGTTAGTTTTCGTTGACTTGGCAATGAAACATACAATAGTTTTTTTTAATAAATCATTAAAACTTCTTCTGGTCCAAAATTTAGTTTATTAGAACCGCAGCTTAGATCAGCTACAGATCTTCCTTAACTGTTTGGTGTTTTAGTTACAATCATAAAAGAGTACGCTTACTTAACCTCAAAGAAGCTTTTTAGTCATAAATTCATTGGTCTACTACAGATCACTCTTTCCTACACATAATACTTCCAAAGAAAAGTCATTTAAGTTTTACTTTTAAGGTTTACATATAAATTTCACAAGAAGAAAGACATATTGAAAACTATAACTTCGCTCAAAGTTTGAAAATGTTATGACAAAATTTATATTCGGTAATCATGGTTCAGTAAAGCTCAGTCTTCACTCGCAAAATTTTGCCACGATGCCAGAATGTCGTAACAAAATATATTTGTATTAAATCTGATCATGCGCATTACACTGTTATTTTTGTCATGACACTCCGTGTGTTCACTGATGGTTTTCTGACATAAAAAATCGGTATATTTTTGACATATTTTACCCCGGCTAACTACGCTTCAGTAAAATATCCCTTTTTTTTTTATTACACGAGTGAACACGTTTGTTTTTGGCTTGGTATATACATTTGACATTCAGTATTTTAAACGTTTATTTCCTTTACAAGTGAATTTAATATATTTCCTAAAGTGTTGTTTAAATTTTAATAAAATATTAATGAAAATGTTTATAGTTGAATCAAGTTTAGCCGACTATTAAAAATTGAGTTTTTTTTAAAACAAAACTCAAATGTCAAAAAAACTCCGAAAAAATCCAAAACAAAGTGGAGTTAAAAATATACCGATTTATAAGGTGCGCTCGGTTTGTAGCTCAAATAACCCGGATATTTTGTATCCTGTTATACATTAGTGAACTCTAGGAGACTGTGACAAAATGAGCAGAAAATTTGTACTTGCCCTCAATTAAACAAAACAGAACAGAAAATGATTTTACATACATTTTGGTGTTAATAGATGTGAGTCTAAAAATACAATTTTGTCATGAACTCATGACATGCTATCGTCGTGACAAAATTTTGCGAGTGAAGACGAAGCATAATACCTCATACAAATGATACAACGCAACGCAACATCTCATAACGCTTTCGTTATGACGCTTTTTTCTAGAACTAAAAAAAATTGTTTAAAGATGCAAAATTATAAAAAGGAATAACAAAAACTAAATAATTTGGGTTTTTGGGGATTAACACAAATCAATTTATTTTGGGTATGATATTATATATGTAAACAAAGAATGAAACAGTTTATTATCATTTTGTTCCTTATTGAAATACAGTAGGTGCAACAAAACCACAATTTTTTTTAGTTTTTATTATGATAGTTTAAAGCATTACTATTAATATTTGCCTAGCTCCTTTAGTCCATACTGTCAAACCAAATTTTTTGTATACTGTTGTGATTAATTTTTCCATATCTTCCGGACAATTCGCGCTAGAGCACTCAATTTTTTTATGTGGTACATTTTCAGCTTAATCTTCACGAGTTCCTATAAATTTCGATCGGATTCGGTCATTTTAAATTATTTAAACATTTTTTATTTTTTAAACAAGTTATTTTAAGCTTAAATTTTTGTAACAGAAGTAATATCCAGTTTCGATCTGATAAGATCATGAAAAAATCCAATCATTTCATCAGGCCATGTACTGAATATTACTACGTAACGATTACATTTTGTGTTTTATATATGTAGAGCAACCATGTTATCGTAACTCTAGTGGATTATATGACAACTCGCTAAATTTTATTCTTACAAACTTTTCATCTTATTCACACTGGTTTCAATTCCAGTTCAAGTTATTTTTTTGAATAATTTTACTGAATTAATTAATTAATTCTAAGGTTTGGCTGATAGTTTTTTACTGCCAGATTATAGCGAGAGTTTCCTTTTCGTTTGTGGTGTATATAATCTCGTTATCGTTTACAGTTCTCGATGCGAATGCGATTGGCTTTTCAAATTTGTCGTACATTTGGGAAAAAACGACGTCTACAGCGCATGTTCGGAACCATCGGTTGTCAAAATAAAATGCTTATAAAAATTGATAGGGTATAATATCTGAACGGTCGATAATAATTTTTTCAGGATTTCGAAAGATTTTATAATCTGGATTCAAAAATTTTGTCAAAGGTTTGGTAGTTTTAGAATAATCCTGTATAAATCGTCTATAATAATCTGATAGACCAAGGAATTGTTTGACTTGTTTTGCAGTTGTTGGTATGGGACGTTCGAAGATTTGTTGGACTTTGTCAGGATTCGGCTGTATGCCAGTTAAATGAACTAAGAACTCTGTTTCTCTGTATCTTGAGATTAAATTGCGACACCCTTTTAAAGTCTTCGCCAAGATTTTAATGTGATTAGCGAAGTTATGGTATATATTGTTGGCCCTTTGGAATTTTGTTGAATTATTTTTTAAGCCGAATGGCATTCGTGTAAATTAGACATGTCCTTTATCGATGGAGAATGGTTTACTCGTTCAGCTTACGTTAGTCAAATACAACCCTGACCCTTTTTTGTACTACCTAGACCGTCGATGAGCTAGGACTGCTTGAATTCCGCACTATTCCCAATGTGGGTTACCTATAAGTTTTGGTGTATAACTGTGATTCGTCTTTCGCAGTGATTGTGTATTTGACAGTTGTAGTTGCAGATAGTTTCTCCTTTCGCTTTAGTAGAATATTTTGGTTTGCTGTATATGAGATTTATTTTAGACTGTTTTTCCTGATCGCATAAACTTTTACCAAAACGTTTCTGTCTCGTTTAATTTCGTTAAAGTTTCTTTATCTAGCATAGATGAAGAATAAAATTTAGGTTTTAAATTGCCCCATTGGTAAAAATCGAATGGACCCAGTAGGAGGATATAGGTTCTCCATAACTAATCCACTGCCTTGGAAACAAAGTATTTAAGTGCGATTTTACACTTTTTGCAAAATGTGGTCGAACTCCTTCCAAAAGATCTTCAAATTGGTGTTTTAAAAAATTTAAATATTTTAGAAGTAATTTTATCTATCTTGAAGTATGATCGGTCCTAGTAATTCACCACCATAAATTCCATACCATACATTTACTGTGAATTTGTATTGATAATGGTTTACAATTTTTAAATGGGGATTGTTTGATTACCAGAAATGTGTGTTGTGTAAATTTTTACATCCGGCTCGAATAAAAGCAGCTTTGATAGTAAAAAATTGTCTTCTACGGGAACCAAAAGTCTTGGATCTAGTACCCATTCACAAAACTTTTTTTTCTTAATATTTGATCATTCTCTAAAATATCCTGGTAGGTCTCTCCGATCATTTGTACAAGAGCCGTTGTAAAAGAGCCGTTTTCCCGTAAATTCCTGTCTGCATTAACAAAAGTATTAACTGATAACAATTTACGAGTAGAGTATATCTGTTGAGCAATCGTTAAAGCTCCATTAGCCTCGTGCAAAACGCTTGCCATATCCACATATTCACTCGAGCTATAATGATTAATTTTTTAAAGAATTTAAATGTTAACTAACACACGTTTAAATTTACAGTTTGCCTAATGACTAATTGACATTCAGTTACCAGATGTGTAAATATGAAACCGTCATTGGCGTCTTTGTTTTCTTTTGACATCTGTCAATAACATCCAACTCATAGCCATACAAGTTTCATAATATAAAGCATGTTTTTTACGCATGCTCTTGGTAAATCACAATGCTATGAGTGGTTTAATAAATTCATGATGGTGATTTTGAAGTGAGAAATGAAGACCGTGGAAGACCACTAAAAAAATTTGATGATAGTGAATAAAAAGCATTTTTGGACGAGGATAACGCTCAAACGCAAAAACAACTCGCATATCAATTGAATGTGTCACGAGAAGTTCCACACGTCTGCATACGTTTAAATCTTGGGAAAGATCTAACAGCTGGGAAAATGGGTTCCGCATAAACTGAATGAAAGGCAACAGGAAAATAGAAAAACAACTTGCGAAATGTCGCTCGCGCCAGATAAAAAATAACGACTGGATCTATTTTGAGGATGTATTTTGAGAATCCGAAGCGCAAAATATATAGGGTTGATACATCGACATCGGCTGCAGGTCGAAAACGCTTCGGACGGAATGCATTTAATTAGACAGAGAAAAAAATCGCACATTTCTCAATTTTCCATAAAAGTTTAAAAATATCAAAAAAATCCAATATTTGTTTAATTTATTTTAATGCAGATTGCAGAAGTCTATTTCAATACCTATCCCGTAGTACCTTTTTTGTATTTATACGTGCCATCAAACTGATTTTTGGGGATAAACATCTGAGGTACACGCGTTTTTGTGAATTTGTCAGCATGAAAATTAGGGTTAAAAATCGAATTAAAATTTGGAAATAAATAAAAAACAAACAGTTTTATTAATAAGAAGTATTCCCTCCCCTGGTCCGAAAGTCAGCTTCCATTCGATGCTGCATTGGTTACACCAAAGTTTTCACAACTTCTTGAGGTATCGCCTCCCATTCCTCTACGATCGCCTGTTGCAGCTCCTGGAGACTCGTTGGAGCAATATCTTTGGCTTGAACCTTTCTTTTCAACTCGTCTCATAAATGTTCGATAGGATTGAGGTCCAGGCTACAAACTGGCCACTCCATAACAGGCACATCCACCTCTCGAAGGTACTGCTATACTACACCAGCCGTATGCGGTCTTGCGTTATCCTGCATAAACAGAAAATTTTCACCAATAAACCCGGCAAAAGGCACGACGTACTCCTCGAGTACTTCCTTAATGTACCGTTGAGAATTCATTCTTCTTGATCGACAGCCAGTATTGGCTCGAGTGATGAATACAAAAACTGTCTTCGCCTCTAATGATATGTCTCCCCAAAACATGCACAATCCACCGCCATACGAGACACGTTCTTCAATGCAACATTGTGCACATCGCTCTCCATATCTTTTGTATACTCTTCCGCGTCCATCGGTGCCATATAAACACATCCTGCATTCGTCAGAGAACAGGTCTGTTCTCCAATATTCTTCTGTTCATTTCAAATGATCCCGAGCGAACTCACGACGGGCTCGTTGGTAGACTGCGGTGAATTTCAGCTCGTTTGCTGTTCTGTGTGCAGTCAGATTAATTTCTCAAAGTCGTCTTCTAACTGTCCACCGACTGACTTTGACTTCACGAACTTCTTGGAGCCGCCGTCCCAAATGAACCGCATTCATACGACGATATCGCAACGAAGTTGTTACAAGAAAGCGGTCATCATGCTGCGCTTTAACACGAGGTCGGCCAGATCCTTGTCGCCGTCAGAAGCCACCAATTCCCTGATATCCATGCCACACTCGACAAACGGAGAATCAGCTCAAATTTAGTTGTAGAACCACTTCACTTTGGTGCTGCCCGCATAAATTAGTGCAACCACTTGTGCGGCTACCTCTGGTCTGATATCCATTTCTTTGATCCGGTTGAAGGCGTAATCAATAGAGGATTGATCAGACTACGCGTCGATATGCGAACGATTACAATTCCGAGCGAGATATAATATTTCATGGCATGCTATTGTATTGATCTTGTTGAATTATTTTTAGAATTTAATTCGAAAGCCTGCTCTATGTATTTGACGAAAAATCACTTTGTTGGTATGGTACAAGTACAAAAAAGGCACCACTGGATAGGTATTGAAATAGACTTTGAATCTGAATTAAAAAAATTAAACAAATATTAGATTTTTTTTTAATTTTTTTCAACTTTTGTGGAAAATTGAGCAATGTGCGATTTCTTTGCACCCATGTGTAGTTTGAACAAAATACTCTTAATCATTACCGTACGATGAACGTGAACTTTTTACTAAAAAAATACGGTTTCATATTGTGTACACCTGGTATTTTATGAAACAAAACCTTTTTGTTCAAGTTCATATTCGTACCAAGATACTTGTGCCTATAATAAAGAAAATACCAGGGTTTAAAAACTCGCTCCTCAAAATTTATTATTCGATCTCTACTGAGTGACAAAAAAATGTTTAATACTGATCGATTACGAAAGAAGAATAGAATGAAAATGTTGTGTCGCGACTACTCTTCAATAGAAATGGGTTACATAAACTTCGCTGTGCTATTCATATACAAAGGAATAGTGAAAGATCCGAACAGAAAATATCGATTGATCGAGTATTTGTTTTTTTCATGTTTTTGTAATGATATCTGGGGCAGTTCAACAAAACCACTTATCTATTTTTTAGCTACTTTTCAGGGAACCAAAATAAAATTTTGTGAAAAAATTATGGGGCATAACTAAACTATTTCTGGATCCTGGTATCAGGTTTTCAAATTTCTAAAATTATGAGATAAGTGGTTCTGTTAAACAGTGTTTTGATATATAAAGAACTTATCTCAAATAAATGGTTTTATAGAACTCATTCAAACAATTGAAACAAGATAAGTCATTATTTTGACTTCATTTATTAAATAAATTTTATTCTTCAACATAAAAAAAATTCAATCTTAAAATGGAAAAAAATGAATACTTTGAATCATTCAAATGAACGAATCAATCTTACATATATTTAAGTTTCATCGGTACTGCTATAGTCATCGAGGTCAGGATCTATATTTCGAATGTCATGGTCTGCTTGAAGATTTCGATAAAAATTATGAAATTCTTCGTCTATTAAAGGAAGTCGAGATAAAAGATACTTCTTTTTTCATTCCTCATTTTAGGATGTTTTATGATAACGATAACAGGGCAATACTTCACTCATCGCCACTTAATTTACACAACGCTTTCCAACATTTAATATTTTAAATGGCTCTTCTTTTTCCAAACTATATTTGTATAAAATTTGATCAAAACTAGTTTGTTCGTTGACTACGATTTATACTACGTGTAAATCGTAGTCAACGAACTTGGTGCCAATTAAAATTTTCCCCGTTTATATTTTTCTTTGTTTTTAAATTGAGAAAAAGGTGTAAAAATTAGGTTGTTTCATTTCAAATACCATTAATTTTCGTTTTTCACCACAAGTTCAAACAAATTGAAAACAATCACGCGGGTGGTGTATTTTCGCCAAAGTTGACTTCTCTTGATAATCGCGTGATCTGCACTGTCACACTTCATATGTGTGACCAAGAACTAAAAATGTATGGTCAATTTCATCTAAGTTTAAACTTTAAATGTATATTGAAAACATGGTGGCTGCAAATGAGTTTTTATTTTGACCGTCACTTGCAATCACTATATAAAATTATTGATTTAACGCGTGGTAACTGTTGCATTATTGTGGTAACTGTTGCAAATGTTGATAAACACAAGAAGGTATTTCATTCCCTCTTTTAGCACCAATTTCTTCATGCCACCTTAATGGACGTTTATAAAAGGACACCGACGTTTTCATATATGGTGTCGGCAGGCATTGTTGGAAATCAAAAGTTAATACTTTAATTGAATTTGAAGATTCATCAAGTAATTTATCAGCTCTCTAAGCTGCATATCCTTAGTCGGCCTGTTCATGGTGAGTACGTTGGTCAGTTTCAAAGCGTGTTGTTCATCCTCTGTTTTTATTGCTCGATTTTTACTTACATTTAACTGCAGGAGTAAGTGCGACACAAATACCGTAGCATCGCACAGAATGTATTAAAACAACAACAAATTTAAAAATATTTCCACTCGAGTGTGGAACTAGTAAGCAGGACATAAAGCATTTCATGAAATTTGATTGGTTTTTAGTTCAGGAGCGGGTGTGATGCCTTTACATTTTCACAATAAAGAGGAAAAAACGAGACGTCAACATAAATTTGAATGCTATATCAGTCATTTACGCGAACTTGTTAAAAAAAAATTGTTAATAATAAAATCTCCTTTTCGCACAAATTACAACAATAAATCGTTTAGCAAAACCACTTAACTTAAAAATTTTGAATAATAACACATTTAACTAAATCACTTATTTATATTTATGTTGCTATATTTTTAGTTTTATAATTTGACAAAACCACTTAATTCATCAAATTAAACTAAGTAGTCACAATTTTAGATTTTTTGTTTCTAGTAGCATTTAGAAAAAAAAATTCAAAAAAAGTCCAAATTAAATTCAAAATAAAAACTTATTTCAACATAAGTGTTTATTCTAAATTTATTTCTGATTTTACAAATTAAAATATTGTTTTAAATATCATGTGGTTTTCAATAAATAACCAATCACCTATAACAGGCATAAGTGGTTTTGTTTTTTGCTTATATCTCGGTAAAAACTAGTCGGATTTTGATAAAAAATTGAACGGAAAGAGAAAACGGGAAATACTATCGATTAGAAAATAGTTCAACATAACCACTTATCTCGACTTAAGTGATTATGTTAAATTGCCACAGATACATACTATAGTGGCAAATGCATATGATTTTTTTATAAACTTTTTGTTAAAAAATTGAAATGTTCGTTAACAATTAAACCACAAATTTTTTTAATTTCGCGTGCTCATTTATTTCAAAATTGTGTAGGTATATAGGTTTCGCACATCAAATTCACGATTTTGCAAATGATATTAAATTTTTTTTAGTTCATTCGCAACTTTTTACAAGTTAACCTCAACTTTTTGCAAAGTAAATTCGTGTTTTTCAAAGTAACTTCAATTAAATTTAGGATTTCAAATATTTTTAACACAAATTCAAGTTTTAATATTTGAAGTTCGTAAATTTTTTGCAACTTTTTGCAAAACAAATTCAGTGCTCCCAATTCGTAACCGATTCTGGTAAGATTGGGTATATGTTGGATGGAAATGAGAATCTCAAATGATTTTTAGAAGAAGTTCTGGAATTAGGCCACCTGGAACGGAAGTCGACCATTTATTAACTAATATTGATGAGATTTTGTATGTTAGATCCCATTAAATAATTAGTAGAACAGTTCTGGCATATGGCGTGTTCCGTCTGATCTACTTCTGTCCCAGGTGGCTTTATTCACGAATTTCTTCCAATAATCATTAAATGATCCCATTTCTATTCAACATACCCAATCCCATCAAAATCGATTAAGAATTATCGTGTTCCATCCCACGTGGCCTAATTTCAGAACTTGTGCCAAAAACCATTTAAGAATCCCATTTCCATCCAACCGTTTATTTTACTGTTGAATTTTAATTGCATAGCAAACTTTATTATCGTATTAAAGTTGTAATTCTGCTATTTTACCTATTCATGCCATCTTAGATATTGCGCTGGTATACTGCTTCCTTATTTACAAAAATCAATGTTTGTTGCAAATTAGCATACATGAATTTATTATCATTTTTGTTATTATTATTTTTAAAATAAACTAAGCCTATATCTTTGAAAATAATAAATATATTGCTATAAAGCTGAGCTTAACCTTGTTTTCTGTTAAATCTTTAAGAAGATTTTGCCTAGTTAGAAGAATTACAAACCAACTATAATAAAATATAGATTTTAGCTCAATTCTGGGTGTTTAGTTCAAAGAGGATCAAAATTTACACACACGATACTTATCACAAGGTGCGATGAACAATAAACCAAAACAAAACCGAATTTTCTAGAAAACCTACCTGACGAACAACAAAATCATTAATTTCTAATTAATAACGATAAAAATCTTATTTTCTTTCAGAAAAATTAATCGGTGATAACGCGCGCCGAGAAAAGAAAGATCACCATCACAACACAAGCAGGAAGACAAGAAAACTAACAGAAAAGACACCAAAAGCAACCAAAGCCTATATATTGTATAAATAACGTCATATATCTACTGCATACATGAACCGAAATTGCGATGAAAATGATAATTCTTTTTAGTTTCTTATTTGCCGCTTACTTTAAATATGGACAAAGTTTATCACTTGATCCAGGTAAGAATTTTTTTTTTTATTATGTTTTATGGAAATTAATTTCATTTTTATTATATGTATTCTATATACATACATATATATGTATAAAATGACAACAGCAACAACAAATGCAAGATAACATCATGAAACATTAAATTATGTTCCAAAATACATACGAGTATATGACTTTTTGATGATGTTCCAGAAGAGTTGATAGAAAAAGGCTGCGCGCAATAAAAAACACTTTTTGTCTTTGAAAAGGGAAAAACATGGAAATGCGGGCGAGAAATACATGAATTTTATGTTGTCATAATTTTTTTTTTCTGAATCGATTAAATATTTTAAGAGTTCCAACATACATATAACTCTAGATATGTGTTTTTGAGGCACAACAAGACATACTCGACGAGAAGAAAATGAAATGACAAGATTTTAAAATTTATGATCGAATTTTTTTCTTTTTTTTCGGTTGGTGTCTTAAAATTTTTTAAAATTGTAATGTGTGATGGGAACCAACACCTATTTTCTTCGTTAATACATTTTTGGTTAGTTTCTCATTGGTATATGATGTTAACTGTTCCGTGGATGCTGTAAATGTCATGAATTGGTGTTTGATTATAAATTTTTATTTCATTTTAATATACATTTTTAGTGTTCATGTATATTATGAACATACAAATAAAATTGAAAATTTATGAAGTGGCTGTTGGAGAGTAGCTCAAAATTATTTATCATCTTTCAAGATACATAATTTAATTTTTTTTTGGTTTATATGTGATCGGGTGCAATTTTTTTTGTGGTCAGTAAACTAAAATCGTGTGAGCTATATATCAAATTATATTTACACAACGAAACGTCTTCAACTCATACGAAAAATTCGTGTCAAAATCAATCTTCATGATCTCAACTCAACTGTATATTGACAAGCATTTAAAATGGAAAATAAATTAGAAATTCAATTAGACCACCCAAAATTATATATATACGCGTATGTACACGTTTCAGATCAAAATCATTTTAGCTATTTGACCAACATATTAAAATTAAACTATTATGCTGCGGCACGGTCACATTCGCCTTTGTATACCGAATTAACTATCACCTTTTCACAAAAAAAAAAAAAAAAAAAAAAAATTGTGTTTATCTTAAATAATAGTGGCAAACGCACATCCCATCTACTTATACGGTATTTAATTAATGGATTTTTAATGACTTAAGTAAATTCACCATCAATACTAAAAAACACTATTTCTATCCATAAACACAATGCGGAAGGTGTTATGCAACTTACATCTACACATCGTCTTTCATTTCGAATTCAAATTATAAATTTCACACCATAAATTAATTAATGTTAATCAAACGCTTTTAAAAAAAATTATTTTACTTTAGTCTTAATATTTAAATTAATTTGTAATTCAGTCAATCAAATATTTAACATTTTTATTTCTTTATTATTCCGTGTTTCTTTTCAGTGGCATCACTTGAATTAGAGCAATACATCAAAGATGATTTCACACTGTCATTGCGGCATATACGGTAAGCATAATATTGTAATACAAGTGCACGCACGCGCTTAAAATATTTTTAGGGGCTCTCAGAAATCGAAAGTTTGTATAGAAATGAGTCATAGTTTGATTAATGTAAAGAAAGTGAAATCTGACCTACTATACTGTTTAGGCGGTCAACTCATCAAAATGTATGTTAAAGCTTAATTGTCAACTTTATTGATAACAATTTTAAATTAAACAACGGTGTTTAAAACAACAGCAAAAACTCGTCTTAAGTTTAGAACAAAAAATTTGGCTTTCACATTTTTAGCCAAATAATCCAAATATAGCTTAAAAGTAGAAAGGTTATCATTACCATGTTTCTGTATTACCCACGTATACCCTCCGTAAACTGTTGCTTGACACTGCGTGTTCTTGACCACTTGAACTCAAGTGACGATGGTTATTTCTTCTTTAATATAAAATTTATTCTGCTCGGATAGCTTAGCGTACTGGTACTTAGGTGAAAATATTCCACTTTCTCATTTATTCAACCGTCGATGAGCCCTTTGGCTGGTTGATTGTGATCGGTTAATAAATAGTCTAGCTCCGTCCTACTTGGCCATACAGAACTTTCTCTCAAAATCAGTTCAAAGTCCCATTTCCTTCAATCATGCCAAAATTCTTTTTGATAGATAATAATAATGATAATTCCAACCAACCAATAACTCCTCTCTCTCTCTCTCTCTCTGACCACACGCGGGGAGCCACCATCTATATTATTATTATCTTTTAGAATTTAAATCAAGGGCATCAAGCTGTTGAACATAAATTTTATTGAAAATTCATAAAGATCAATCTTTTCTCCAAGATTGGAGAAAATTGTCAGTTGGGTCTAATTAGTGCAAGCAGGAAAATGAGAAACGTCAATAGTCGAAAAACTGAAATAAAAAAAAATTAAGTAAAACTTCAGAATTCATAATTCTAAAAACATAAGTTAAAATTTAAAGTGGAAAAACAATGAAAAAATGTAAAAAAAAAATACGTAAAGATCTTTAATGTGCGATTCTGAAGGCATTTACTGTTCTTAGCGCCCGAGAATTGATGTTTAAATGTATCTTACAAAGCAGAACAGACGAATCGATCGGTATTGTTGTTGATATTTTAGTTCCATAATTGGGAAAGTAAACGCTTATGGAAGTACGTAATGTGCGTGTTTACGTTTCATTTCGGGCTATTTTTCATACACCATATTATAGCAAAACTGTTCAAGTCGGCTTGTAATAAATTTGAATCAATGAGCCATTAGATGGATCGATAATTCTACATATCACCAGCATCTATGGAGTAGGGTGGACCAAATTTTCGAAAGTTCCAATTTCTAACGGGACACCCCCTAGAAATGTGAGGTTATGTTTAGAGGTCGCGACTTGAGCGCAACGTTCGATAAAAACGGTATTTTTTTTCAATTTTTCACTTTCAAACGAACAGAAAAATTATTTAAAATTTTTTCTCAGACGTAATAAAAACTGTGGTCAATAGAAGAGATAACTACCTTTCCAAAACATCAAAGATAACGAAAATCAGTTAACAAATAGCGAGATTATTGTCCAATTTCCAAAATACAAAAACAAGACAAATTATTACTATGCTTTTTTTATTATTAATGCATAATGTTTCTTCTATACAATGATATTAAGAATTAATTTTTATGATGAAAATAATCAATCTAGGATGACTTTTTATTCATTAAGGATGTTTTGGTATATGTTGCAAACTTCTATGTGTAGTCCTTTACGACTTGTAGTAAAATATTGCGTGTCATCACCATTTCTTGTTAATTTCTTATTTTAATCTTGTATTAACTTAACACTACGTTCTGCGATATCATTTTTATTTGAGTGGAAATCTTCATTCCGTTCTTGAAAATCATTCTGAGGCCACATATTTGGATTTTGTGGAAATCTTGAACCGTTTTAAAAAATCGCCAGTGTTTGGTGTAACAAAATCTGTCGAGATGTAAATAAGAAAAATATAATAAGCTTCGATCCAGTTTCTGCTCTAAAATAAAAGCAGCTCCATATTATCTTCCTGTATTTGTATATGTTGTACCGAAGCAAGCCACCACGACACCGCCAGCTGCTCTCTACTCGAATAAGCTTTAGAAAACAGCCTCTGCCATTTCCAAACCAGTTAATCTTGATATTTTCGGAACACCCTGTAAATGTTCTCCATCTATATCGGAAATAATTACCGGCAAACGATTCACGGTCTCCTTTCCAGATATCTCCGGAAGTAATTTTCCATCCCAATGTACTACGCCTGTTGTTAACTTGAACGTCGATTTAACTGATGCTGCTATTTCTAATATATTTGCTTCACGAAGACGTGTCAGTGTTGTTCGATTCAAAACGAGTTCATCAATAGAATGTCCAAAGTCGTGGACTTATATATGTCCTTTCGCTGTCACTCTCCGATGACGAAAATAATGCTTGTGAGTCTATTGGCATTGATTTACTTTTTTTTCAATACGTTCCGATTTCCGTTTTTTTCTTTTTCAATTTCATATCAACCGGATCCAGCCAAATATCCGGAACGCCCTTTCTCACGCGGTGACAAGAGGAATCGCTTATCGTCTTCACTGGCCATCATGAACAAGGCATTAGTGTGTGCGATGTCGAAAATATCATCCAGTTTACTATTAAAGGCAATTTTCCTTTCAAGGTTAACTTTTGAAGGTTTATTTTTATTCTTTAGAAGATTTTTCCACTCACTATGCAATTGTTCCAATTTTTCAATGGTATGTTGTTCCTTTTTCACTTTAATTCGTGCTTTTAACCAAAAAACAGACACTTCCTGGATTGTCAGAGCTGCACTTTCAGGAATAGTTAATATTACAGTACGGTGGTTGTAAAAAAAGACACAACACTTGCTTTTTTGATGATAACTAGAGCACCAATAATTTGACAGTACTCATGCCGAAGAAGATACATTTCTATAGTGGACCGTAAAAAAGCTGCCATTTTATTAACTTTCTTAAAAATATTAATAAAACTGTTAAACGGTCTAAATTTATTTATTACAAATGTGTGTCCTTTTCTCGAGAGATTTGGATTTAAACTGAAACTAATTTGAAATATATTGGCCATAGTAGGTCATAATTTGCGGTGGCGGATTTAAATTTTAAATACAATAACTAACAAGACGGTTTTTCTTAGTTTCGAAAATTGGCAATAATCTCGCTATTTGTTAACCGATTTTCGTTATCGTTGATGTTTTGGAAAGGTAATTATCTCCTCTATTGACCACAATTTTTATTTAGTCAGAGAAAAAATTTCTAATAATTTTTCTGTTCGTTTGAAAGTAAAAAATTGAAAAAAATACCGTTTTTGTCGAACTTTGCGCTCAAGTCGCGACCTCTAAACGACCTTCGATCGACCCAATATTTTTTCTGTTTAAGTTTTTAGCATAACCTCACATTTCTAGGGGGTGTCCCGTTAAATATCTCAACACTTTTTTTTCCCCATACAAACGTGGGCCACCCTAATGGAGATGAACGAATTCTTATTAATGCCAGCATCGTCGTGTATAGATAGAATGAAGAGAAATGGCTACCTTGGGCCACTTCAGATGTGGCTATGAAAACAAATGATATTGATGATCTGAAGAACAACTGATACTTTATGTATCTCAGATATGAGTCCACCCGCAGTAAAAGTTAAGATAGGAATAGAACGACCTTTGAGGAAACCAGATTGAAAGACGGAAAGCAAAGGTTTACAATAAAAGTACTGTGACTCATAAACGATGCTCTCAAATAATTTTGGAATGCTGGTTAACGTTGCAATGGGCATATAATTACTATAATGTTCGATTTCCAGCCTTTCTTATGGATAGGAATATTAAATAAAAACTCTTTCAAGATGGACGGAAAAATTCCTACCGAGTGTGACTGTGTAGCAAATTATCTTTTAAGTTTGTAATTTTCCCACAGTGTCGTAATCAGTTTGCAATGGAAACCAAAGCAGATTGAACGGTGTTACTCATATTAAAATAGTTAAAGTCGAGATCCGAATCGTTGTTCGAGATTAAAGATCTAAGATAATGTCGGATTGCATTGGATTGATTGTAATTATTATACAGTTTTTGAAATAAATCCTTAAAATTGTAACAGATGTGCATATACACTCGCCAGCAATTAAAACGACTCAAACATTCAGCACTCACGGAAAGGCGATTTTTTTTTAAACGGCTTAACCGATTTTCACTATATATTATTGTTTTGAAAGCTTGATATTTTTACTTTAAAACGACACCATTTTCATGAAAGATGGCTTAGTACTTTTTTATAATGCATTTTGAATGAAAATGCAACCAAAATTGATGATTGTGAAAAAATAGTGGGGATATTTACATTAAAACTACAACAAAATTTCAAGCAAAGCAAAAACAATTTTATTGGTTGATACTTGTTATTGCCCCCTCCCCCTTGCATCTACAATGGTTCGCATGCGGTTCCACATTGACCTTATTAAGATTTTGACAAAGACTTGGGGGATCTCCCCACTCCTCATACAACGCAATCAGTGATGTTAGTTGGTACCGGACTTCTGGCTCGGGCCTCCCGTTTTAATTCGTCCCATAAATGCTCAATGTGAATCATGTCTGAACTGAGAGCTTACCACTAAGCCATCTCGAGTCCAACCTCATCTATATATATCATGCGTAGGGTACTACAAGATCCTAGAGTATGTCATCGATATATCTGTCAGCGGTTAGACCTCCTCTACGGCCTCCACCAGGTAAGAATACAATAACTGTTTTCCCCTCAAGTGATATGCCAGCCCACACCATGCACGAACCGACGCCGTACAAGACTGTTTCAGCAAAACTCTCCTATCACTACATTGGATACCTATTCTGCACTCGTCAGTGAATAGAATAGACTTCCATTGCTCGATACTCCAATTGGTGAGTTCGTGAGCAAATTCGAGTCGCTCTTTGCGGTGGAGTGCTGTAAAATTTTGGCCTCTACCGGGCAGTCTTGAAGTGAGGTTGGCTTCCTTCAAGTATTTTCTTATTGCGTCCTTTAACTAACACCTCCACCTGGAACTTGACTTAGCTTCTGCTGCACATCGATCCACGTAGAATGGCACTTAGTGCACCACGAAACCTGCTCAACATCCTATCGACGTCTGAGGAAAAGCGGCAGCTTTCATTTTCACGAGTCTCGGGTAAATGTTAGGCAACATAATGTTGCAGTCAATAGAAGAATAATACAAGCTTTTGACGAGGATTCTGTCGGTCACATAACCAACGAACGGTAAGAGAATACTTAGATGATTCATTTCCAACCTCATTTTGGTAGGGGTCGTTATTTATTTACTAATTAAATAACGGTGACCCTAAAAGCAACGACCCTATTCCTTGGCCCGCACGGCCCCCAAACCTCACACCTTGGAATTCAACGTCGGCGGATCTGCTAAGCAATTACTGTACACAACAAAACTTCCCACAATAGAAATTTTAATTGAAATAATAAGCGCCACATTTAAAAAAATGAAAAGTTTCGCACAACAACCTTGGAGATATGAAAAATATACCTTGCATACATACGGAGCGGAGGAGGTCATTTAAAACAAAATTTAATAAATGAAGTTGATTAAAAATTTATCAATAACTTATGTATTCTTAAACCTGGCCACAGCGAAATAGTATCTCTTATTTTGACCACAATCTGAATGATTGCTATGACATGTACCATTCATACCGTTGGAAAGGGCATAAACTAGAGAAGTTTTTAAAATAAAAGGTATTTCAAAAGAATCGCTAGTTTTTTTAAATGCATATAGAAGGTAGACATTTTTTATACTTTTATACAAGTTTTAGGTTTTGGAAGCCCATAACTCATTTTTCTTAAACCGATTATATTAAATAGTGATTTATTTAAGATAAAACCACATTGCAGAATACAATAAAAGTTATTTCGTGTCATTACGTGTGCAAACAAAAAAGTTCCATTTAAAGGTGGGCCATTTAAAGGTGGGATTTTTTGTAATAAAAAAAAACTTAAAAATATCATATCTCAGTTACCGTGAGACTTAGGACATAGGTTTCATAAGATGAAAGCTTCCAAATGACCCCCTTAATCTGCCATAAAACGTTGTGAGTCCACCTGCCAAACAACCTGTATAAAAAAGGATCCCACTTTTAAGTACGTTTTCAAAAAATTTCGACAAAATAATTAAGAATAGATTATTGGGATATCTTGAAAAAAATAATTTTCTTGATAGACAACAGTATGGCTTAGTTTTATAAAGAACTCTTCTACTGAAAAAACTTAGTCTCAAAATATGAAAGCTTCTGCGCTTTTTATTGTTATTTCCAAAACATTCGATACGGTTAATCACAAAATATTATTATCAAAATTATATAATATCGCTTTTAGAGGTGTTGCACTAAATTTGTTTAAATTATACCTTCAAAATCGTGAACAAAGTGTTTGTATGGATAATATCTTCAGCGATAAGAAAACTGTTAATATTAAAATTCCGCAAAGATCAGTTTTGGGGCCATTGTTATTTTTAATATATTCCAATTCAATTTTTAGCCTTCATTTGATATGGCGTTATTGTATTCTAGCCCTGATATGAAATTTGTTAATCATGCTATTAATCAAGACATTGCTTTGCTAAAAAAATTGTTTTACGTGCACAATATGAACTGCAAGTTCAAACTAATGATCGTTTACATAGGTGGTAAAATCTATGATCCCTCTTTAAATCTCATTTATCATTCATTAGCTTGTACTCGGAATATTTGTAATTCCCGTTGTATTCCAATAGACTCGCAACTAAATTTCAAAGTACATGTGTATAATTTAAAGAGTAAGTTGAGGATGGCATGACGGTCATTTTACTACTTGAGAAATTGAAATCCTGAATTTTTAAAGTGCCTATACTACGCTCTAGTTGATTCTCACCTTCAATACGGAACTGCATGTTGGGGTAAATACCAATTTACTTATCAAATATTAAGCCTTTGATCTCAGTTCAGAAAGCAGTTTTGAGAATCATTAACTTCCTACCAAAAACTTTGCCATCATTTCCACTGTTTCTTAAATTAAAAATTTTAACCCTTCGGTACCTTTATGTTTTCAAAGTGCTAACAGCTTTCTATATAATTAGCGGCAATCGTATAGCTAATTATTTGGGTACCGTAACATACAATCTACGAAATACAAATAGATTAAGAATTCCCTTTCCTAATAAGGAGTATTTTAAAAGATTCTACACATATACAGCACCGAAATTTTATAGTGGATTACAACCCATAACTTTTGCAACAAATAATTTTCATGAATCTTGGAGATTATTAAAAGATTAGCTACTTACAATTAGCTACATTGAAAAGTTTGTTGAAATTTTTTCAAACACAATTATTATTTTTTTGCTCTTCTAAGCCCAAATTTATGACAGTCTGAAAAGTACGATTGTTTTTCGATTTATTGATTACTCCATTATTGAATTCATAAATTAGTAGTTTACTATACTAGTTTTATCTCAAAAGTTATTAATTTATAAACTTCAGCAATATTGTAAAATAAATCAGAGAAATAAAACTAGGAAAAAAAATTACCTGACGAGCGACTTCTCGTTGATTGCGTCCTTACAACTAGTGCGGCTTTTTTTGGAGTAGTATCTATAATTTTGAGAAAACAAGGAATGGCACTGGTAGAGATTTGTTCAGGTCAACGTCTGATAAGTAAATATCGGTAAACGTGGACTTATTATATATGGAGATTTCAGCACGCCAAACACGCCACTGACAAAAAACAGTTGTTCTACGAAAATTAAAAAAAAATACGTATTTTTGTACGTGCAAAGGTTTGAGTTGATTTGGTTGATCGCGAGTATATTTAGAGTAAAATCACTCTAAATGCAAACTAACAGTTTTTATAAAATTTTGCCAATGTTGATTTGTAAGAATAGGCTTCCTAACTAACCCTAGGTCTGTAACGGTAACATTTCTTGATACGTTATTCAATCAAGGTCGTTACACAGAGAACCCGGAAAATATAGGAGCATATTTAAAGAATTTTGAGAAATTTTGTAAGATTCTGATTGAGCGTGGCATTAATAAAATTAGAAATTTGAATTTTTTTCGCGACTATGAAAAATATTATCTGTGCAATGTCGTCGGTTGTTCACACTTTCGAAACGAATACTGTATCATCAATCAATACCCATGTTGAACATCCACTTTTTAAGCAAAAAGGTCGGATATATGGACATGAATGGGTTGTGTGTGCAATCGCTAAAATCTTCGTATAAATATTGGAGTATTTGAATGGGTTTACACAAAATAAAATTTTTGCCGCTTGATAGTTGTTCTTAATCCTTCTATGAAATTGTTGTTTAACATTTTATTGCATAATAAAATAATAATTTTGAGCATTGAAGTATCTTGTTACGATCAGTAGTCTATAACGGCAGCTCTATATTTTGTTCAAATTTTAACTGTATATAAAGTTCTAGTTTTCAACATGGGCTTATGACTTTTTCGAATATTTCTGAAATTGTATTAATGTTTCTAAAGTGTATGCAAGAAATATCTTTTTTTTCCTATATTTCTGTATTTCTGTACTTGGGTTTACATTTTTCAAATGTTAGATAGAAATAAAGCTCCATGGAACCGAAATGGTTCCATTAACGGTTCCATCATTTTCGACATTGTTTACATTATCTACATTGTCGACGTCATTTTTAATTGTCTACATATAGTACATTCTCTACACGTGTACAATATTAATTATCTAAGTGGTGTACACAATAAGGCACAACACTATGTGACTGTATATGTTGTGGCCACCACTCGACTTTCTTTAACCATTGTTATAATGTTCTACAACGAACAACAACTTAAACATACTCACAAATTTTTGTCAGACAAAGAAACATTGCGCGTTTTTAAGTCCCCTATCATGATTAGTGAAATCATTACCAATTTCATTTGAAAATTTCATAGTGCTAAAGATTTTTATAACGTTGGCTTCGAGAATACTTAACATGTTTCAAACTGTTGGGTGCCCTGAAAGCGCCCATTAAATGATCATACAAATGCATCGGTTAATAACTAATAAATGCAAAAGTTTGACCGAAATCGTGCTAAACATTCAGGCAATATAGCTCAAGTGAAAAAGTAGTAATGGTGAATCTCTCAGCCAAATGTAAATCTCAGTTATTCAAAAGAAAATGAATAATGCCGGTATTAAAAAATCCCTTATTGGCTGCGGATAAATTCTAAGGTAAATAACGTAAATCACGTACTAAAAAATATGGTAAACCGAAGAAGCAAAGGTAAAGGAAAATGTATTGTGTTTTTACAAATAATGAAAATATGGCGTTCCTGCTCCGTAATTAGTGTTTAATGCAATTTATTTTATTGCCAATTTTAATGATTTTCTCAATAATTGTATTGCGTGTAATGTACATAATGCTGGTTAGATTTTTTGTACATAACAAGTTTTTGATATTAGTTCATGGCCTATGTACCAGTTTTTGGATATTCCCTTAAACCATCTAACCCTTTATGCCGTGTTTACCGAATTTTATTTACCAATAAATTGGAACGAGTTGAAAAGTAATTTGTACTAAAATTTTAATTTACCGTACTAAACGATTTACCAGTAAATTGGTTCACAACCCTTGTATACCCTGGCTGTGTACCAATCAATAGTCGAGTAAATCAGTTGCTACCCTCTAAGGAAGCTGTAACGTAAGCGTAACGAAAACTGAGAAATCCTATGTACAAAACTTCGCTAGTGTAACGCTTCAGCGAAATTAAAACACACCACATACGTAAATCTTAGAATAAGGATTTTAAAATGAAAAGCGTACCGTCTAATTATTTCGTTTCCGTAGCACCAAAACGGAATATTTCTGTTGCGTCGAAGTGAAATGTTCAAGAGTACCATAAAAGCGAAATATTTTTATGTCGTCAAACCGAAACGTTTTAACACTATGCGTGAAAAGAAATAGTTTTATAATGAGAAAGGGAATTATTTTTGAAATGCTAAAATAAAATATAGTTTTATACAATAGTATAAAATATATAAATATATAAATTTATTAATTCATTGATCACAAAAATTCATTTATCACAAAATATAAAATCTCAACTAGTATAGGTACATTTCTATTACACTTATGTATATTTAATAGAACTTAAAGAGTATACAAAACCAATTAATCTAAAATTCTGTACCAAAATTAAAATTTTAAAGCATTTCAAACCTAAGAGCTATATTAAACTTAAAAAATATGAAGATTATCGGTCTTAAAACTAATTCCTAAGAATTACTCTGCAACTCGTGAATTGGCTTTTCTCTTTCGGTCCTTTGCGTACTGATACCATCTTTTTTGGTATTTGGCCATTGCAGTTTCTAAAATTGTACGAATGCAAAATTAGAAATGAAATTTATTCCTAAATAATTTTTCTGTCTATAAAATACTTAACCTTTCATTGGCTGCGGTCGAATAGTCGGGTAAATTGCACTTTTTACCTTTTTTTAACAGTGTACAGGGTAAATTGAAATACTGTACTAAATAGCAAGGTAATTGAGTTTTTGTTGTTGTGCGTTTGACGTTTTCTTTTTGTCGTATGTTTCTAATTCAAAAAGTAAGTCTACTAAACATAATGGCTTGTTATATTTAAATTAAAAATTTTTTATTTAAATTTTTTTATCCGAAAAATAATAATATATACAAATCATCAAAATAAGACTGAAAATGGATAAGAAACCTTATTACTAAAATTCTCCATGTTTTTGTGTGAATAATTTCTAAACTTTTGACAACAAGAATTATTTGGCATTTACCAATATACCATCGAAATGAACCCTTTAAACACTATATTTTACCCTTCGAGCCGTTTTTGCGACACATATTTACCAAAGAATTGGGACACTGCTTGAGGTAAATATGTTCTAAAATTTCAATTTACTATACTAAACGATTTACCCGACTATTCGACCGCAGCCATTATATTCATTACAGTATATGAAATTGAAAGATTTTCTTTTCGGCAGAAACATGAAAAACTACAGGCTGCCTCGTCAGTAATTATACATCTCAAACAAGCTCTTATATACTTTTCTAATCATGCATCGTTGAGCATTATAAAGGTGCTCGTCTGTAATTAAAAAAAAAACAAAAGATGATAAACAAAAGAATAAATAAGTATGCGATTTAATCTTACCAAAGCTTGTTCATATTCGGGCGATTTTATTTTATCGTCAACCTCTTTAAACGGGGGTTCAGGTACGTCATCAAAAAAATTTGATCACAATATGAAGTTAGAAACAAAAGCTATTGCTCTAAATATTAAGCTATTTTACTTGACGTTTCATTTGTCATTTTCAACCATTTTTATTTGTGTGTTGTGTGTGGCTGTGGTGACGACTGATAATTAAATAAAATAAAATAAAAACATTCATTTCATTTTTCATCAACATTCGTTCATGGTTGAGTTTGCTAAATCACAAATCGAATGAATGAGTGATAAATTGATGAAAAGTTTTGAAGATGCCCGTAACAATCCGTTTCAATTTCGGCATTTGCAATTGTGTGACAATTTGGCGGATTTACGTAAAGTTCCGAGCCCAAAGATTGTGTTAGCTTCTACTTCCCATATTGAATGTGGATAAGCACGTGATTTGTTTGTACAATGAGCTTCAAATTCTAACAACAGTATTATTCTAACGAATCGTACCTCGCCTGGGACTTTTGCTCGCGATTTAATAGAAAACGGTTTGAATGGGCGTAAAATTATTATACGAACAATATGCGATAGTATAAATATAAAATAAAATATGTATTTTATTTTTCATAAAATAAAGACAAAAGTGGAAAAAAATTGATCTAATTCAGTCTTGTCCGATGTAGCCAATTCAATTATTTATTACTCTACCCTTCACTTTTCTGCTTATTGTGGTAAGGAATGACAATTGGCGCCGTGCATCGGTGTGATCATTTTACGGTGGCTAGTTAAATTCATTTGTACCAGCTGGTCGCCTATATCTGCACCTTTCGAATCCTTCGTAGTACGTCCAAATCGCTTAAATTATTGCTGTAATATTCATTCAAAAGTTAAATGGAGATAATTTAGTGATTTAAACAAACGATCTACTCACATGACTACAACTGTCAAACGCTTATTTAAAATTAAGTTTTCAAGCCCATCTAATTTACGTTTATGATTATCCTGTTTTACTGTAATATTAGCGATGTGGCACAGAATCGCTTGAAATGGTCAGTGATCGCATCAGCTGTCCTATTTCCGAATTTTATTCAATATAATAATTCCGCAATTACACAACATTTTAGTACACAAGATATTTTGAAAATACGTCGCACAAAATTACAAATTGTTTTCACAATTTTAATACATTTATTAAATATTAAAATTAATTAATTATGTAAACGCACGACAAAATTAAAACGCCAAATGCCGAAAATGAAAATGGCGCGTGTTTTGTTTGTTTTTGATATTGACGTGAGTCATATAGAAATGTCAGAAAAACAGCAAAACTATTTATCCCTTTTCCCACTTACCCACACAGTTTTGTGGGTAAGACAAAATTATCATGTTTTGTATGTGTTTTGAACCAACTTACACATTTGTGCCTTCTTTTCACACAATTGTGTTGATTGTACTTCAAATCAACCGAAATTTTTTATCAAAAAGCCATTACGTACTGTTTTTTTACTTACACATTTGTGTGGTTTGACTTAAATTTAGCCATTTTTTTTTGTAGAAAAAGGGATATAATGAGCGTCATTGTTGCTCATAATTTATTTTTTGTTTTTTCTATGTTGGATGCTTGCGATCAAAAATTTGCCCAAAGATAAAAATATTTCATCTCAGGCGGGGAAATTCCAACGATTTGATTGGCTTGATTCGCGAATCATTTTTTGATCACGTTTTGATCACATTTTTTGATCAGATTTGGACTTTTCCATTCTGTTATTCTATTGAGATTTTTGGAGTTCATGCCTTAAAAATTTTACTTCTTTCAGAAGTGCTTTTATCAAAATATGATTTTGTTGGCAAATGGTATTGGGCTGATAAATGCCGTCATCGGTTTTGGTATTTGCTTCTAATTTTTTGGCTTTTTGGGAATTTCTTAAGAAATGCATAAAGTAGACGGTGCCATTAAATTTTCTTTCATATTAGAAGTTTCTTTGTTTGTTAATTTCCGATCCTTTTGTTGGTACAAACAGTTATATGTATTTAAATTTATTTTTATATACATACATAGTTTTTGAGTGCTGATGACTGGCATTATCTGAGAGTTAATATTCAAAAAATTCAAATAGTTTTGGCTTTCATCAGAACCAAATAATTCGTCGGTGCCCAATGGTTGAGCATATTGGGTATCTAAATTATAAAAAATATGTTTTAATCATAATAACCTTTATGTCAAGTTCACGTATGCGATCAAAAAATGATTCGCGAATCAAGCCAATCTTTGAGCGTAATTATTTCGCATTATTACTCATAATTTGTAATTTCTTTTTATTATGTTGGATGCTTCCGATCAAAATTTTCCCAAAGTTAAAATTATTTCATCTCGGACGGGAAAATTTGTATATGTTTTCAATGATTTAATTTTCCTTTGATTCGCGAATCATTTTTTGATCGCATACGTGAACTCGACATTAAGATTAACTAGTATTACTAACCATGTAATTCCATATCCATACTATCCTCAGTCATGGTAGAAGTTTATGTATTAGAAATGCTGTAATGGCAAATAAACAAATTGCGAATTAGTTTTAAGTTTTTTTTTAATATCAAATATTTTGTATTGGGATATTTCTGTGCTATATTCCTCATCCTGGAAGTTAGTGCAATAAATCGATAAATTTGACGACGAAAATGGATAATCGAAATAATTTTGTTTATTTAACAGAGGGTAAGCTTGTATGTAATCATTGTTTATTTCTTATATTTTAAGAATATTCTCATTTATTAGGCAATAGTTATTTGGTGATGTGTTGGAAAATGTAAATATTTGATTAAAAATTGACTCAGATTTGGTTCCTTTTCTTTAATACTATTTACAATTTTTTGAATGGGTTGCGCGCCTTTCCTGACCATTTTTTCAGTACTTGCATAAAGTTTTCAAACTTAAATGCACTGTACATATCTAGGTGCCCAAATAATTTGTCGTCATTCGTTAAATGTAGTAAACAAAAATTTCGAAAATAACACCTATCTTTAAATCGGGTAAGAGAGAGGATGTCTCATGTTATAGAGGAATTTCAACATCTTCGTCAATTCCTAAATTATTTGAGCTGATTGTGTGCAATGCTTTTAAATCTACATTGATACGTCACATCTCTACTTACCAACAAGGGTTCATGCCTGGAAGATCGACATCTACCAATCTAGTCGAATTTACATACAAAGTGTTAAATGAGGTAGAAAATCATCATCAAGTAGATGTAGCGTATACAGATTTTAGCAAGGCGTTCGACTCTATATGCCACCTCAAAGCACTCCTCTCCAGTCTGCGCGAATTCAGGTTTTCAACAGAATTTATTAATTGGTTCAAATCGTATCTGACAAACCGACTGCAATATGTATTAATTGGGAATGAGAAATCCAGTGTTATCAAAGTGATCGATAGAATAGCCAAGATAATCAAACACTCAAATGTTCTAATATTTGCTGATGATGTAAAAATTGTTCACACAATTAAACATGAGCATGATGTTGATAAACTGCAGGATGTCCTCAACCAACTTAGTGAGTGGTGTGTCCGAAATTCATTACACCTCAATATTACCAAATGTAAAATTATGTCGTTTCATCGGAAAAAATGTCCAATAACTTCGACATATAAAATAAATGGTGCGGAAGTTCCAAGATTTCGTGAGATTATTGATCTAGGAGTCACATTTGTTGAAAACGTTAGTTTTAACCGTCATATAGATAATTGTATTGCTAAAGCTAACTCCATGTTTGGCTTAGTCAAGCGGTGGACTGGGGAATTCACAGATATACATACTATACGCACATTATATTACGCTTATGTAAGATCTCAAGTAGAGTATGCTGTAACGGTTTGGAGCCCCTCTTACGCTGTGCACTTGAACAGAATCGAAAGCATACAAAAAAAAATTCTTATATTCCTGTTGAAGAAAACTGGCTGGAATTATGATTACAACATACCATTCTACGAAAATGTGGCTCGTTTACCTCCTTACTCTTCAAGATGCAAAGAATATAAGATGTGCACGCTTGAAAATAGGCGTCTACTTCTGGATGCCGCTTTTATCGGAAATGTCCTTCTCGGCCACATTGATTCATCCTTCATCCTGGAAAACATATCCATAAATGTCCCAAGCAGGACTTTGCGTAATCATCAATTTTTGGCGCTTGAACACCATCCAACCAACTATGGCGACAACAATCCCATTAATCGATCTGCAAAATCTTTCAATGCCGTAATTGATCAATTTTATTTTAATTTATCAAAAACCAGTTTTAAAAAAAAGTTAAAATCGTATTTTCTAAATTTTTAATAAGTTCTTTGACAGTTTCATATTTGAAGTACTAATTGTTAATTTAAATAATTGTTTTATTTATAATTCTTATTTATTTACAATTTAAGTGTGAATAGATAAATTTTTTTTATTGTCTATTTTTGAAATTCTATTTTTAGATTTAATTTTTTTGTTCTCTTTTTTGTTAATAGCATTTTATATTTTACTTTTGTTAATTTGAAATCATAATTGCAATGTACTGAATCGATTTCCTTTAATATTTAAATAAATAAATAAATAAACTATGAAGATTGTAAGACATATTTTCTCTGCCGTACAATAATTCGAATTGTTCAACAAATCCTTTTATTAGTTCTGCAGCATATTTGTTATTTCTTTGACAATCATCTTGGGAATAGGTACGAAGGGCCGAATGTCGAAGGGCCGAATGGGTCAAAGGGCCGAATTTTTTTTTTTGTTTTTTTTGTTTTTTTGTTTTAAAAATATCATTTTTGGTAAAGGAAAGGAACATTTTGGTGAAGGAAAATTTTGTCATGCAAAAAATAATTAAATTAAATAAAAAAATAAATTTCTAAACACAAAAAAAAAAAAAAATTCGGCCCTTCGACCCATTCGGCCCTTCGACATTCGGCCCTTTGATATCATACCTCATCTTGGTCATTCAAAATGCGAATAGCACACAAAAATCAGAAAGTGTGAGTAACCCTTTTCGTCTAAAACGTTTTTGAGAGCCACCAACCCTGTGTAACACAGAAAGTGATCAATTCTCTACGAAATATGAAGAACCATAAAATTGAATTGATTATATCTTTTTGTCTTCCACTTTAGATACAATCTTTTGAAAAAAGAAATATTTTTATCTAAATGGTATATTCCAATTGGATTTTTTTATTAATTTTGTAAAATGAAATTCCCAAATAAGCGACGAACCTGATTTTATTGAATTACTACAATTTTGATTTTGTTTTTACGCAATAAAAACTGACCCGTTGATGACCAAACGCCAAAATGTGGCGACCAATCCTGACCTAACGATTACCTAACGAAACTTGATAAAAACGGTTTGATTTTCTTTCAATAAGGTGCTACCCGGGAATATTTTTTTAGAACTTTTCATTATTTATTTACCGTTTAATCGTAAGTGACCAAACGATAAAAACTAGTGACCAATCCTGGCCAAACGATGACCAAACGAATTCGTCCATCACTTTTGACAAACCCTTTTGATGGGGTGCTAAAAAAAATAAATTATTGCTATACGTTGCGCCAAACAATTATAACCGAAACAATTGGATTAGAGGACGAATATGAAAATGACAAAATTTTTAAATAGATCTAAGTCAAAAAAATGTATGAAGTCAAGATGTTTTGTTTATGAAATTATTTACGAAAATTTTAATTTCAATTATTATAAGTAGTTGACAGGTTGCAGTTAACACTTTAACAATTTCAAGAAGTAAATATCATAACACTTTAGTTTCTAATATATTTTCGAAAAGAAATTACAAAATAGTTCTCTGTGGAAAATCTGTGAATACAAATTAAAAAATATTGGTAAAATTTTGAATTATTTTAAACATTCGAATCTCGCCAATTGTTTTGTAAAATATAAATTTTATATTAGGATGACACTGATAGAGGTCCGTAAATTTTGAAAAAAATGTAGCTAGTGCTACGTTTTAAATGTAAAAATTAAAAAATTAATGGTACTGATGAATAGCATGAGCCTGTTTTAGAGAAGGAGCATCAAAAGTACCAAAATCTTTAATATGGTTAGAGGATTTACCTTGCCTGGACCATGTTGGAATATTATAAAAAACAAAAGTTTGTTATTCATAGTTTAAGCCCAAATTATTGACGTGTCCAAAATATTTATCCATCTTTTATAAACTTCGCGAAAAGTACATTTTGGTAATTTCGATGTGCCTCGATCGTTAAAGGGGAAGAGCAGGTTTCCTTCTTCGTGAATGTGTGTTAATTTATCGTCTTTTCAAATATGGGTGAATTTAATAACTTCCTTCTTGAAAAAAACAATCATCGAATCTGAATATTTGAAACAACAGGACAATTACAAAACATTCACAGTTCTTGACGAATTAAATGTGGATAAAGAAATCATTTTAATTTAGTGCAATTTAGACATTGCAAGCTGCTGGCACGGTTTAGACTTTTGTCCTTCGGAAGCAACTCAGAGTTGTGTATAATCTTCTTTTGATTGGCCACAGAATATCAATACTCCAATCAAACAAAAACTGTATTTTGGAAATTAAATTAATAAAAATAATGTACCATGAACCGGACAAGTGGTGCAGTGGTTAAAGCTTCGGCACTTGGACCGGGAGGTACTGGGTTCAAATCCCATCAGAGGCTAGATGCAAATCGAATTTTCATCACCGATTACGATCGGTGATGTTAATAAACACAACTAAGACCCTCTGATGGAGTGCAGAATTCAGCGCCGACCCACCGTCCATGTCAATGTACAGGTTGACATGGAGCTTGCAATGTGCAGGTGGTAATACTGTAGTTGTGTGAGTAGGTGAATAGGTGAATGGGTTAATGATGTAGCGTGAATGCGTGGTATCACAATGGGCCAAAAATGGCCTAAGTGTCAACCACTGAAACCTACCTAAAAATGTACCATGATAAAATATATCTATAGGGCTTTTTAGAACCAAGAGCTCACCAAGGTATAAATACAACCTAAAAGGAAATTCGCCAGACTTTATTTAAAAAAAAATGGGTAAGAGGTAGGAATGTTAATGGCTCCATATTCTATCATATATGGCTTATATATGACCTTTAGTTAGTTGATAACAGAGATGGTGCGGTTCAACAAAACAAAAACATGGAAATTTTTGCTAAACTGCAAAAAAACGCCTTTTGAAATTTTGGTATAGGAAATATTGAATAAAATATAGAAACCAAAGACATTCAGTATCTATTAAGTAATGAATGCTTTTGGTGCTTATTTTATCTGCGGATCGCGTATTTTGCAAATTACAAATTAAATTATGACAATTTTCTTTTAAAGTTTAATAACATTTTTTTTTTGTCATCCAAAGGTGAGAATTTTGTTGGTTTAAGTACAAAATTCTGAGAGTTTCTATAAAATGTCTAACATTTATACATCCTTTCCTATTGATTTTTATAATAAATTTTTGTTTATTTACAGACCGCGCCGAAAGTTCCAAATTTCAATAGAAGCCTTATTCGTGATAGACTTCCCAACACTAAAAAATAAATTCCTGTTCTATCTCGATCGGAAAAACAAACGGGTCACAATCGATATAACAACCGCATCACAAACTCTATCTAAACACATCGAAGCCAACCAATTTAATGAAACAACAACGATCCGTTCGTTAATTTTTAGCTTCCATTCAAATTCCATTATGTTATATGTCGACTGTAAAGAAGTGGCCAAACAAAGTATGGAATTCAATTTCTCCAAATTATATTTCGAAATGGATGATCCAACAGTAAAGTTATTCCGGGAACGCAAATATCCATTGCACATAGATTCATCGGTCGATAAAGCGATCACGCGATCGAATTGTGAAAAACGGTCAAATCGTAAAAACAGTAATGCGATCAATAATCGAAAATATTTGAAAGAAAATGATCGATCGGAAAAATTATTGCGTCGTAAAGAAACGAGGTTGCTGAAATTCGAACGCGATCCGATCGATGAAATGATTCGTAAGAAAAAGGATGGGAATAAAAAGCGTGACACACGATGGTACAATCGGGAGCAAAATGATCGGCAAATTGTTAATGATGATGAAAGGGTCAATGATATTTATCGGCGAGGGGATATCCCATCGATGCATGCTGATTGTGACGGTATGTATTCATAAATTAAATTAATAAATGAATACGGTAGTTTTTATTGGAAAATTAAATATTGGAAATAGAAAAAATATTTTAATTTTACACAACCCCGAAAAATTCATGGGAAATGCAAGAAGATCGAGAATTTCTACTCAAAATTTCGTTGCTAACTGACTCAGAAAATTGTACTGAGTAGCGACCCTCAAATGATTTCTATCATCCGCACATTCACATTTTCAGGAGGTTTTTCGGGCTCTATTCTTATTTTTCCTATAAGGAATTGAGAAAAATATTTTCATAGCTTTTTACCAAAATATTATTTTTCTGGCCTACTGATAGAATTAGTTCAGTATAAATGTTTATGAAACGTAGTTGATCGGGGAACTTGTTTCACGATACTTTTATTGGGTATATCCAGCCCAAGTAGGCCTACATTTGAGATGTCTCACTTGTAGATTTTCCTCAGTTGTAGAATTCTACATGGGCTGGATGCAATATATTCGTATTATTTTTGGTTTATGTCTAATATAATTGATTTTAATAATTAAGTAAATATGAGAGTCCTTAATTTATTAAACTTCAGACGATGAAGGTAAAAACAATAAAAAGAAATGAAAATGGAACAAAATAAATTGTTATTTAAAGTACAGGTTCACTAAAAATATATCTACTCAAAAGTAGACAGAAAATTTTTGCCTCACTAAACAGTGAGATATCTACATTTTTTGAGTGAGATATTTTGCATCCAGCCCATATTATGTGTGAGGCCTACTATTTTTTAGTGAGGCCTACATGGGCTGGATACTCCCATTGATTGTAAAATAATTCCTCATTTAACTATGTTTCGAGAATATTTACACACCAAACTAATTCCTTCAGTAGGCCAAAAATATAAAATTTTGACAAAAATGCCATGAAAATATTTTTCCCAGTTACTCCCAAAAATTTATACTGTTAAAATAAAAAATACTCAGGGACTCAAGGACTTCTCTAATATAAATGTTAAAATGTTAAAGATTATCTAAAAACGTTTCAGTTTCACTACAAAATAAATCCAATTGGAATATTTTTGAATTTAACAGTGTACATTTTTGGTATTATTTATAGTATGATGAAATACATTATGATTATGAAACCTCATTTGGATATAGTGTCAGAGAGAGAGAGAGAGAGAGAGAGAGAGAGAGAGAGAGAGAGAGAGTGAGAGAGAGAGAGAGAGAAATACATTATTTCACAATCTCAATTCAAGCGGCTATAGATTCCCCAGTGGCTATCACTGAAAATATAGCTGATGTGAATTTGAAAATACCTTGCTCCACATGGTTGAACTATATGTTGCTTGCTTCAGAGTGGGAACGCCAAAAAATTTGTTTATTTTCTGACCAAATGGAAAAACCAAAAATATTGCTTTATAAAAATTATGACTAACAAAAATATTTTATTTATTATTAAAATCAAATTCTTTACGTATAAATATCGTAAGTTATCGTAAAATCTAAATAAGTGAAACATTATTGTAAAATAAATGAATAGAAGGAATTATAATTGGGAAAAAAGTGCCAAAAGTAATGAACCGTCCCCACAAATAGGATGTCAAATAATAACATTACAGAATGTTCTATATTCCCATGACGCCTGTAAGGATTAATTTACAATAAAGGCAAATAAATACCTTCCAAAAAATATCAATTTATGGTCAATTCCATTCAATACTGGGAAACACAGTTTTACATGTAAAACGTAAATTACAAAATAATTCGTTTATTTTACAAAATTATTTAAAATATACTTTGGAAACGTCAAAACTCTTAAAAATAATTAAAAATATTGAATGTTTAATACAAAAGTGTTTAATTAACATCATAAATTACAATCGAAAAGCTTTATTGATTGATGAAGCATAATTATTTTCAAATTTTAGTTACCTACATTTAGAGATAATAATCATCTATCCTTTAACAATGCCATCTGTTTTCGTTTTGATCAAGTTCCAAAATATAATAAAATAAATATATGCTGATATGTAGCTACATTTGAATAGAAGTTTTTTGAAAAAAAATTTAAAAGTGTATATGTTACGGTCAAAGTGTATAATCCGGTGATTATATATAATTACCGGCCATTATATATAATTACCAGTGCGTTTGGTTAATTTGTGAAATATCAATGATTTTCCTTTAATTTTTCATTTTAACCACCGGTTATTATATATAATAACCAAATCCCTTTGGTTAAAGTGAATCATATTAAAGTTTGTTTTTACTTAGTTTAAAATTATAATTAAAATTTGACACTTTAAGAATTGTATAAATTCTGCAAAAGCGGGAGTTTGGTGGCGGAAGCCCCCATCCTGGAGGGTATACAACGAATTAAAATTGCAATATTTTTTTTTTTCATATTTACAAAAGTTGATTTTTTTTAATATTTGTGGCATATCCGAAGAAGCGATAAGAGCGATAAAAACTCTTTGATCTATGTCTGCAAGGTTGACGAAGCAATTATTATTAATTAAAATAAATAAAATAAAAAGTAGTTTGTTAATTCAAAATTACAATTTTAATTTATTCAAAATCGAATTTATCGTAAATTTGTTCTTCATCTTCATTTCCATTTGTATTAAGGTTGTGATCCTCGTCAGGAATTTCATAAAGGTTGCCTGTATATAGAATGGCCGCATATTTCATGTTTCATGAAAATTGAGTAAACCTGATTTGTACTTTCTAAAAAGCTAGATACGCTTTTACCTTATTTTGAAAAAATTAAAAAGTGAAAAATTTTGATACACAATCCTCCATTTAAAAATTTCTAAATTTTACCTCGTTACCTGATTTTCTGGATGTATATAGTACGTAAAGTAAAATAACGCCATTTTTATTGTTATAGTGTTAAACTTTCCGAAGTTAGTATTATTCACTTTTACCGGTAATGACAATGATTACAAAATTTAGGTAATTAATAAATCACCGGTAAAAGTGTATAATTCTAAAAAATTATACATATTAACCGATGCAGTTAGTAATTATGTATAATGACCGGTAATTATAATTAATATCCAATTGTATACTTTAACCGTAACATATACATAGTTCTTTTTATGTCTAGTGGAAATTTTTTAAACTAAGTACAATTTGGCGTTATCTTTATCTGTGAAAAACAATTGTCAACTTCAATCCAAACAATGATTTAACCAAAAACTAATCATATTACATTTAATTTAACTTTTAATTTAACCGTAAAATTTCAAAATTATAAATATTTTCCAGTGGCACTATTCTGGTTTTTTCTGGGAATAGAGAATTGGGAAAAATATTTTCATAGCATTTTGTTCTAAATTATAATTTTTTGGCCTACTGTTGGAATTAGTTGCGTGTAAATATTTTCGAAACAAAGTTGATTGGGAAACATTTGTTACACAAAATTTTTATAGGGAAAAATAATTCCCAATATATATTTGTTTCAAAAATATTTACACGCAACTAATTCCAGCAGTAGGCCAGAAAAATATAATTTAGAACAAAATGCTATGAAAATATTTTTCCCAATTCCCTATTCCCAGGGAAAACCAGAATAGAGCCACAGTTTGTACGAATTTTGTGAAACAAATTATAAATATGTATATTCCGCACATTCCTTCGCAAAATTGCGTGTGTGGAATATATTGTGGACGTGATCTAATAACATCTGGATTACAAAATAAAATTTGGCATTGCAGTTTGTTTGCTCAAAGGATTGAATGATATACTTAGAAATCGCTTGAGTAAAACTAGACAAGAGCGTTATTAGGTTACCTACATCTGCTTTGCATTGGATTTACTCGAAAATAAATGGGCTCTTAGTGACGTTGAAAATTTGAGAAAAAATGAAAAAACGGGGAGAGAAAATTTAAATTTCGCCTGAAAGACGAAAAAAATAAAACACAATTTCTAAAAAAAACAAGAAATAATTTAAGCCTAATTTTGAAACTCCATTAAAGAGGCTCCACCGACAAAATTTGTGCTTATCATAGAAATATGATTTTCATTCTAAATTAAGGAAAAACAAACTAGCCCCTAAAAGATACTATATTGAACATACAAAATTCAGGTGTATACCGTTCAATAATATTTTTGTTGAATAACAAATTAAAAACTAGAAATAACATATTACAAAATCAGCGAATTAGCATTTCAGATAGCATAATCGTGTCACGCATGTTCGTTGCCATCCGAAAAATATAGTGGCTGAGTTTGTGCTAATCCAGAATTGACCCAATTCCGTTGAACAACAAAGACCGTTGAATGAACATTTTCTGACAAAAAATGTTCTACAAACCAATGATGTTGGCATTTCTGGCTAAATATTCCTATCCTTTGGTCCAATTCTAGATTAGCACGAATTCAGTTACTGTATTTTTTGGATGGCAATGAACATACCTGATAGGAATATGCAATCAGAAGTTCCAACTTCATTGGTTTCTAGAACACTTTTTGACAGAAAAACGACAATTCAACGATCTTTGTGGTTCAACGGAATCGGGCCAATTCTGAAATAGCACAAATTCAGCCACTATATTTTTCGGATGGTAATGAACATGCGTGACAAGATTATGCTATCTGAAATGAAAATTTGTTGATTTTATAATATTGTTACGTTTTTGCCTTGTCACTCAAGGTTCGAATCAGTGGATTGTGAATAAATACAACTGCTTCAATTTGAACCCACACAAATTTATTTACACAACACAATAATTATACAACACAAAATAAACAATTAATTATTACAATTATATCACACTATTTAATTATCACTTTAATAAACGCTTTAATAATCACTTTAATAATCGCTTTAATAATCTTTCTATTCAACCTTCACTGTACCAGGTTTAAAATAAGACTCAGCATTCCACGTTAATGTACGCCTTTATATATCAAAATATTTGTTTCTAGAATACTCATGAATCGAGCAAATATGTTAGTAATTTAGTATACCCCTTTAGTGATTTACTAACACAATTGTGCGGGTAGGGCAAAAGTACCATATCAAAAATTTATTTTAGTATGTGTTTCCAACCAACTTACACATTTGTGAATTGCTTTTTAACTTATTTTCGTCCGAAAAAAACACTATATATACGCACAATTGTGTTGGTTGTACTTCAAATGAAGCGAATTTTTTTATCAACAACGCCATTATATAATATGGTTTTCTACCTACACATTTGTGTGGGTTGGACTAAAATTAGGCCATTTTTTGTTTTCTTGGTTGAAAAAGGGATACAAATGACGCCTAAATGTTGACCCAAATCACAAATACAATTGAAAAATTATTGAATAACGTATTCTATTCTAATCTAGGTGTCACCGTAACATTAATTCGATTTTTTAATTGGTTATTTTATTGACCGGTATACATCTGTATTTTGTTTGTTCAATATAGTATCTTTTAGGGGCTAGTTTGTTTTGCCTCAATTTATGAATAAAAATATATGAAAATCATATTTCTATGATAAGCTTAAATCTCGTCGGTGGAGCCGCTTTTGTGATGTTTTAAAATTAGGCTTAGACTATTCCTGTTTTTTTCTAGAAATTTTGTTTTATATTTTTCGTCTTTCAGGCGAATTTAAATTTTATTTTCCCGTTTTTTCGGCTCACGTTTTTTCGGCTTGGGAGTAGCACTAATTTTTTCCCGTGAACACTGCAGTTACCCACACGTGCGGAACCCTTATGGATTACTGCCAATTTAAAAATAAAAAAAATAGTTTTGTTTTTTAAAATTTTGATTTTTCATTATAATATTACCGTAAATTACTATTTGTTGCATTTTCAGAGGCGGTTACCAAAGCTCTAGGAGAATTACACCTGATCATAAAGCAATTACGCGAAGATGTCGGCCGACAAACCACCGAAATTCAATACCTGAGACATTTAATCGAAAATTGTGCGGCATGTTCCAATGAAAGGCCACAGGTCGGCAAATGTGAAACAGAAAATCCATGTTATGCGGGCGTCGAATGTCAAGACTCGCGGGATGGTCCTCGATGTGGTCATTGCCCGCGCGGTTTAATCGGTAACGGTAGAACATGCAAACCAGAAGTTACATGTGCCGATCGTCCATGCTACACGTAAGTAAAATATTTTATTATGTAGCGCGCTGCACAAAAAATATATAGGTATACAAAAAACATGTTAAATTACATATAGGAGATATCTGTTTTATGTTTTATTATCAATTTTGATGGTGTCTGCGGACAAATATTTTATGTTATCGGCGAACGAAAACAAGTCATTAAATTTTCTTTCATTATTTTTATTGCGCGTACATAATTTTCAATTTAAAATGTTTTCTTTTAGTGTATTCCACAATAATGTTGTTTGCAAACTTTTAATTAATGCAAATCTTATCGATGGCGCGTGAGTGTTGAAACGAATTTAAAATTGGATGTAATAAATTTTATAGTTTATTTTTATATTTATTATATTACTAAAGATAGTGTGGAATTACTATTAACGTTATAATTATAACATTATCTAATATTCTAAATGGGAAAAATGTGTTTTCGACACAGGGTACAGAGATATCAAGATCGGGATTACATAAAGCGGCTATTTAAGTGTACGCATTTATCCAAAGGTCTCTATAATTCACAGTACGTATATTTTTATAAACATCTGCTGTTACAACGAATAATGGAAATTGTTAAATTGCAAATAATTTTCCCACTTTGTTGCATTCACACTGAATTCGTATAGGGATTTCACATTTCGCTTCAAGTTTTTTTTACATGCAGTTTTTGAAGAGGAGGACATACTCGTAATAAACAATCGTTGCTGCACATAATTTGTTATATTTTGTTTTTGTACAACGAGACAGTAATGAAAATTTGTGTATAGGTATATACAGCATAAGCATATACATATATACATATATACATAACAAAAAATCAAAACAATTACAATTTATGAAATAATAATAATATCTTTTAATAATCACAACCAATCAACAAGCGATAATGAGAACAAGTTTAACAAAAAAGCATAAAAAATAATAAATTTTCCGTGGGAGAAAAATGGCTGGAAACGTGAAAGTACGACAGATACAAGAAAACTATCTGTATAGTAAACTAGTTCACTTGAACTGTAAACAGCTCTTAGTGCGGTGTACCATATTGTAACATTTTATGGAAATTTGGCTGGAAAATGCGTGAAATTTGTTCAACTACTGTAGTATTTTATTTCCATATATAGAAAATTGTAGGCCAATGCTAAAAAAATTTTAACTTTTTCAAAAGCTTTCCAATTTTTTTTTTAGTTTTTTGTTTTAGTTACAAGAAGTGAAATCGCCGAGCATAATATATGTTGTCGCATATAATTTCTGGCGCCATAATATATTGTGTAACTGCGAAATTTCGCGGAATTGCTTAAAACGGTTTAACACGAAATAATTTTAATTAAAATATTTTCCACGAATATTATTACGCTGTATATAAATCACTTTATACATGCAAATTGATTGACAACAAGTATATAAATCAAAAAATTGAATAGATTTCCGTCTTAAAGATGTTCCATACAAATTTATGATCGTGTACACAGATTTTTTTCTCAATTTTTATTACTTAATAACGTTTATGATTAATAAATAAGTAAGTAACTGTTGCAAATCTGTTGCAAATTTGTATACCAAAATACTATAACTTAACGAATAACTAACTTAAATTAATTTCATAAAATGTCTTGTATGTGTTGTATTGTGTATCTGTGAACCGCGCGTCGCCGTATATACAAAACACAACTTTGTGTATTTTCAAGTTTCTTGAACACAAAATCAAGTTCGCCTACGCAACCGCGTTTTTCATTCTTCTTGATATGTTATTATATTTTTTATGATTGTTGTTGTTTTATGTATATATGAAGTCAATCTTATAATGTGTACATGAGTCTTGAATACATATATGCTTCGTACTATAACGCGTATCTTTTCGTCTTTTTTGATTGTTATATTTAAAAAAAATTAGGTTCTCTGAATAATTTGTTTTTGTTGTATTTTGGACTTGTGGTTGAAGAGTTAATAGAGTATAACTAAAATAAACCTTCGAATATTTATAAAATCCCTCGAGACCTTATAATAACTTATTTAAAATTTAAAAAGCATAAAATTCCACGAAACTTTATTTTTATTTTGAATGATTATATTGATAATGTCGAGAAGTGAAATGACACAACTAACATGCCTTCAAGATATCCAATCCGCGCATACCAAACTATAAATTATTTTTTTATATATTCGCCATTCGCCAATCAAGTCTTATAAATTTGTGCATATAATCACAACATCTTGTTATGTTGCCGAGTTCCTTACATGCATCATGGTGCAGACTGCAGATATAAAGAAAGGGTGAAAACAATAAACAAGAATTAGATTATATAGACACAATTCACTTAATCTTTCGCAACATACCAGCTAATAGTTTTATGTTTTCGTGTTCCGTTTAAATTTAAATTGGTTTTTTTGGTTGTTTGCTTGGACGAAACCAAACATTTTAATACTCTCATGTTCATTATAAATTGACACAACCAACTGTTGTGGTCTGAATATATAAATCGCAAAATTTAACGGAAACTAATTAATTTTATATTTTGTTTAACAATAATGTATAAACACGAATTAATTAAATAGTCATCATCGTACACCTACGCGTACGTGCATACGATTTTAAGAAATCGTAAATTAAATTTAGCTTTTTTTGGAATTTAGTAATTTGTAATTAAGCCACATCCGATTAGATTGATTATTAATCAAACCACAGGTGTCGCAAGGACGCGCGGGACCAAGTACACGGTCCAATGTCACACTGCACTATTACGCGTCTATAATCTTAAACTATTTAATTTTTCTAATATGGATCACTAGAGTCTGAAGTTATCCGAGTATTCCACCCAAAAAATAAAAATTGCCATCAGACAATACTAATTATATCCCATCTCAGGTTTTTAAAAATATCCCATACAATTTTGACACGAAATAGGATAATAATTGATCCAAAGTGTAGAAGGCAAGCCGTTACTTGAGATTGGCACAATGGCCCATACCTTTTTGGCCTATTCGATTAATGTATATGAATTATTGATTTAAATTAGAAGTTCCAGATCTCTTCGGATTCCAACATGGCATCATGTATACAATCCAACATAAAATTCACATGACCATCCACATGTTGAAATTGGTGCTATATCATCGTAAGATGGCCCATCTTCTATATATATCAAAAGAAGTGTACATTTTGATTGTCACTCCATAACTCGAGAACGGCTCAACCAATTGCCATAACATTTTTAGGGAAGGTGCAGGAAGAAGTAATGATGGTTAGTTAATTTAAAAATCCAAATTCGTCCAGCTATTCTTGAGTTATGATTTTTTTCCTGAAATGAACTCGCTCTTTGTAAAACAACAACAAATACACTTAACATCGAAAAATTGAAAATATCTGGAAAACGGTGCGTCCGAGCGAAAAAATCAGGTCATTTTCCCCCCACACCCCATGCACACACTTTGTGATCGCTTGGGTATGGTCCCAACCCCCCTTTTGCAAAAAATTGCATTCAACATTTGAAAAAAAAAGTTTAAATTTCGATCCGACCTAACGAAAAATATCAAGCTCAGGGAAATGGAAATTTGATTTTCGGCCACATTTACGAGATATAAATAAATAAAGTTAAACAATAATTTCTAAATTTTTTTTTCATAACTTTTGTATGAAAAAGACTTTCACGTCGTGCTGTGCAAGATGGAATATGCTGCTTTTGCTTACAATAGCGAACATGATTATAGTGAACATGCCAATATTGGTGGAATGACGGTGAGATGTCCACATTGTGCTGCAGCCAAATTTCAAGGTGAAACGCCTGGCATGTGTTGTGCTAATGATTTGAATCTCCCACGATCCACTTCATTCATTCATTCTTGGAACGTCGCAAACGTCTAAGCATTTTTTTATCTCACATTCAAGAATACAATGCGGCATTTCAAATGACTTATTTTGATGCGACCAAAATTGTAAGAGACAATTTCATGCCGACGTTTAAGGTGATTACTGCATGCGGAATATCATCAATTCATATCAAAGTTTGCGATGTGGCAAACTTTTCCACGAATTCTGGAAAATTAAAGCAGAACGCCTTAATTACCTTCGATTCAATCAAGCCAAATTGCGATCGCAAGAATACATACACTTGCGAGATTCGCAATAGTGAATGATGATAATGTTAATGATATCGGACGTTTAACAATATTACCATCGACATATATTGGCAGTCCGCGCCACATGCACAAATATACGTAAGATGCAATGTCATACGCTCGCAAATATGGTCGTCCCGACCTATTCATAACATTCACATGCAATCCACAGTGGGCTGACATAAAAAACAATTTATTTGATAGTCAGAATTCAACAGATCGACACGATATAACAGCACGTGTATTTCGACAGAAAGTAAAAGCACTGACGGATTTGATTATCAAATTGTGAATTTTTGGAGAGGTGCGTTGCTGGATGTATTCGATTGAATGGCAAAAGAGAGGGCTGCCGCACGCACACATCTTGATATGGCTGGTTCGTAAAATAACACCCGATCAAATTGATAACATTATATCAGCTGAAATCCCAGATGAAATCAGCGATCCAGAATTTGAAGCAATTTGAAGTTGCAGAAGCAATTTGAAAGTTGTAACAATATGATCCATGGGCCTTGCGGTCAAATAAATATGAATTCACCATGCATGATCGATGGAAAATGTACAAAACGGTATCCAAGAGCATTAACTTCGGATACAATTACAGGTGACGACGGATACCCGTTGTACCGTCGTCGGTCACCGGAGGATAATGGCCATACAACAACAATTAAAATACACAATCAAGACATTGAAGTTGGTAATCGTTGGATTGTGCCTTATTCTCCACTATTGTCAAAAGTATTTCAGGCTCACATAAATGTTGAGTCCTGTAATTCTGTAAAGTCGATTAAATACATTTGAAAATATGTGAATAAAGGCAGTGATATGGCTGTTTTTGGAGTAGCTGGTGATAATAGCAATGACGAAATCGCCCAATATTAAATGGGGCGCTACATTAGCACTAATGAAGCTCTTTGGAGAATTTATTAATTTCCAATTCATGAGCGGTATCCTGCTGTTGTTCATTTGGCTGTTCATCTGGAAAATGGCCAGCGTGTGCATTTTGCCGATGCAAATGTACAGCAGAGAGCAGCAAAGCCACCAGCAACAACATTAACTGCAAGGAACACCTGTTGATAGTCATCCGGGTGTTTTTTTGCAGATACCATGGGAAGATTATACACAGTTCATCCAAACAATGCAGAATGTTATTATTTGCGGTTGTTGTTAGTAAATGTTTTGGACCGCGTTCATTTCAACATTTGCGAAGAGTAAATGGTCATTTATGTGTGACGTATCGTGAAGCATGTCAGTAATTAGGTTTACTTGAAAATGATGCGCATTGGGATTTAACGCTTCATGATGCATCGATTGCTTCTTCTCCACATCAAATACGTATGTTATATGCCATAATCATATCAAGATGTTTTCCATCAAATCCACTTGAATTGTGGAATAAATACAAAGATTTTATTGCAGAAGACTATTTGATTGGAATGCGTCATCACACGAGAAACGCTGATTTGCTGATTTCATTGGAAATGTATATAATGAGGCATTGATAGCGATTGAAGATATATGTGCCTAACAATTGCAAATAAAGCATTAGGGCAATAAGGTTTGTCACCACCCAATCGTTCAATGCATAATTTATTTGATCGAGAACTGCAACGTGAACAACAATATGATCCCAATGAATTATATTTTTTGGATGCGCCTGGTGGTACGGGAAAAACATTTGTGATATCACTGATTTTGGCAGCCATTCGATCGCAACGAAAAATTGCATTGGCACTTGCTTCGTCGGGAATCGCTGCTACTCTATTGGATGGTGGACGAACAGCGCAAGCTGCATTAAAATTGCCGTTGAATATGCAGGTGTGCTTATATTTATTGATTGATCACTTTAAAATTTAATCGATATTATTGTAAAATATAATTATTCTCAAATTAACAGGTGATTGAACATCCCACGTGCAATATTTCAAGAAACTCTTCGATGGCAAAAGTTTTGCAACAAGCAGCAATTATTATTTTGGATGAATGTACAATGACGCATAAAAAATCGCTGGAAGCCTTACACCGTACAATGCAAGATCTACGTCAGAATCATGAAATTTTTGGTGGTGTATTGATATTATTGTCAGGCGATTTTCGTCAAATATTGCCTGTGGTTCCACGATCAACACGGGCGGATGAGATCAATGCACGCTTAAAGTCTTCTCATTGAACATAAATATGCGCGTTCAATTGCACAACGACCAATCTGCAGATCGGTTCTCGAAGCAATTGTTAGATATTGGAAATGGCAAAGTGCGAGTCGATAATACAAATGGATTGAATACATTGCCGAACAATTTTTGTACCATTCTCCAATCAACAGAAGAGTTGATTGAAAGTGTGTTCCCAAATATTGTTCAAAAATACAGGAATCTTAATTGGTTGGGAGAACGCGCAATACTGGCCCCAAAAAATGTACACGTCAATGCAATCAATTATCAGATGCAAGAACAATTACCAGGTGCAGTGACATCATATAAATCTGTTGATAGCGCAATGAATGCAGATGATGCAGTGAATTATCCAATTGAATTTTTGGAATTCATTGGAACCACCTGGTATGCCACCACATTGTTTGAATTTTAAGGTTGGTTGGCTCATCAATTATTTTACTGCGACAATTAAATGCACCGAAACTGTGCAATGGCACAAGACTGGCATTAAAAAAATTGATGAATTTAATTGAAGCCACAATATTGACCGGAACAGCGAAAGGTGAAATTGTGCTCATACCACGTATTCCACTGATTCCAACAGACATACCATCTGAATTTAAGCGTTTGCAATTTCCAGTGAGTCTATCATTTGCCATGTCCATCAATAAGGCGCAAGCACAAACGCTTCAAATATGCGGATTAAATTTGGAGGAGCCGTGCTTTTCACATGGACAGCTATACCTAGCCTGCTCAAGAGTTTGAAACTCCAAATTGTTTATTTGTGCTCGCGTCAAATGGGCAAACGAAAATATTGTATATCCAAATGTTTTGGATTGACATTAATAATTTTGAAATACTATGCATTCATTTCATAAAAAAAATCAAGAATGCTGTGACATCTATTTAAATCGAGAGACAATACAAAAAAAAGGTTTACTTAGGGCCAGTAAGGCGGACCGGGCTCAGCTAGCTTTATATAAAATATACATTTAAGATTTAAACGAGTGGTTCCCTAGAACCTAAAGTGTCCTAACCGGCTCATTTGATATTGATTGGACATAACTTTCGAGTAAAGGGGTGACATGAGTAAATGGCCGAATAGTTTTTCAGAACACAATTCGAATTTAAATTAATGTTTTTCAGAAACCTGAAATGTGGTTATCGAACTCTTCTGATTTCGATACAATATGAAGACCTGTCTACAAAAAATATCCAAAACGAATCGTGTGTCGAGATGATCGCAATGGGCCTATATGTATATGGCCCATTCCCAGGGGGAAAAATTTAACCAAAAAACTTAAAACAAAAAAACGTATAAATCTAATTTTGATTTAACATTTAAAAAATAATTGTTCAGGATATTTTTGAAGTTGTCTTTTGATAAATTAAAGTCGAATAGGTCGTCGATGATTTTGAATGATTTAGACATCCTCGTGATCGACCTCTTCTGATTTCAACACGGCATCATGTCCGCTATCCAAAATAATATTCACATTACTATTCATATGCTGAGATCGTCGCTATATAGCATCCTGGAATGACCCACTTAATATAAAATATACATTTAAGATGTAAACAAAGAATTTCCTGGAACCTAAAGAGTCGTAATCGTTCTCATCCATAATGTGTAAATTGTCGAATTATTAGAACATAAGAACACATCACAAGAACAGTTTCAAATCAGAAGGTGTAGGACACGACACTTGTCGTTCACGGAAACAATTAATTTAAATCAATAATTCATGCAAAAACAGAAGGGCCTATTTCGCAAATCTCAACATATGGTTGGTATTATCATTTTTTCTTGTAGATAGAAGTCATCTTGCTGTATCAAAACCAGAAGAGGTCGATGATGATATTTCATGTTCCTGGGAACCATTAATATAAATTCGAATTGCCTTCCATATTTTCTTGAACACTGCGTCCCGTTCATAATTTTTTGTGCATTTAGATTTCGTAGCAGTATGATTGGTGTTTCAATTTTCAAAATTAAATTATGTGGTGAAAGATCTGGTAAATCAAGTGAATTTAAAAATTTTGTTGGAAAATTCACTCTCTCATCTTCAAAATTCATCTTCTTCTACCACAGTATCAATTGACTCGAATCAAAATGACGGAGATTCCAACAGGTTTTGAATGTAGATATTTATGGTATTGATATCAATATTGTTGCTGCTAAAATTGCCCGTTCGCTCAACCATCGATGATTGTTGATATTATCTCGAAAGTTTGGAAAAACATTTTGAATTAATGCGTCTCTAGATGACAAAATCATACAAGAATTATGTGGTAACTTGATTGTCTGCAATTGCTTTTAGAATATAGCGCAGCAGATGGATCAATTTGAAGTTGGGCACGCATATTTGTTGTTAACTTTAATTTGTAAACACTGCTCTACAGTGATGAAGCTTTGAAACGGGCACTTATTTCACATGCATAGGTGGAACGTGGAATAACCGCAAATGTTTGTCGAAAACAAAAATGAGAGTACCGCTAAAGAGTCTATCGTTGCCCTTCAAATCTTTCAATATGATATTACATTCATCGCATAGATTATAATTTGGCATCTTTTATGCTCATACCTGAATTCGATTTAATGTTGCACACTGCATTTTCGTTTGTCTGTGTATTTAACTGCAGTTTAAGTGCAGAATGAGAAGTTCTTCCACCATCCAATAAAGTAGCAGCAATACCTGATGAAGCGATGACCAAAGCAATCTCACCCTAAGAACGTATTTTAGCCAAGAAGAGGAAATCAAAAATTGTTGACCAGTGCTACGTGGAGCATGCAAAAGGAAGAATCCATCTTCTTTTGCATTGACTGCAAGCATTACCGAATCAAAAATTAATTTTTGTTCTGCCAATAATTGTGGTTCATGTGTTTGAATATATACTCATTCAAATCATTAATAATACATAATTGTTCTCGTTGCTAATCTCGATTAAACAAATCACTTGCCGGTGATGATAATCCCAATGTAGTTAGTGATTCTTTTGAAATAATCAGGAAGTCTTCCAATTTTATTAATGCCTCATTATACATTGCTGGTGTATAATCTAAAAATGGATTTCCATGGTTGTGCATGTAAAATTTCTTCACTCGGCGTCCTTAAATTTCCCCCATAATTCGTGTTGGTTATATTTGGAAAGCATGTTGTCAATATAATTGCAAATAAAGCACGAATTTGATGAGGAGTAAACGAGAACCAAATGAAAAGTTGGTTCCCAAGCTTTTTAGACGTATTCCATGAAAAATAAGTTGGTACGTCTGAATAAAGTATGGTTTTTGCGAAACATCCAAATCGTTTTTGTTTAATAAAATTTTTGTTTTGGCATAATTTAAAAAATTACTTTAACTTAGTTTATGGTGGTTCTTCCGCTCGACTAACTGCATTTTCTTCTGTGAAGTAAACACGTTGCCCATTTTCAAGATGGTTGGCCAAATGAGGAACAGCTGGATTTCTTTCGTGAATAGGAAAAGATAAGATTTACCCGACTGCCTCATTACTGCATATATATATATACCTGCCCATATTTTGGTAACGCGCAACTTAGTCATTTACATTAACATTTTGGATAGCAAAAACGGTCATGTCGCTGCTTTAGTGCACATATATACAGATGTATTAAATAAATTTAACAGCGCTCCAAAATTCTAAATTTATATGTACTTTGTTGGTTTTCAATAGCAGAGGAGAACAAGGTACAACCCATCTACTATCTATTTCAATACCAATGCGGTTATTGTTTGAGTGGATATCCGTCGACGATATCCCTTTTCCTACCCAGTAACACAATTGTGTGGGTACGGCAAAAGTACCATGCCAAAAAATTTATTTTTGAATGTGTTTTTAACCAACTTACACATTTGTGTTTTCCTTTCAAACTTATTTTCGTCCGAAATAAAACAGTATAACCCTTTTTCAACCAAGAAAAACAAAAAATCGGCTCAATTTTAGTCCAACCCACACAAATGTATGAATAAAAAACCATCGTATGTAATGGCGTTGCTGATAAAAAATTTCGCTTGATTTGAAGTAAAACCAACACAATTGTGTGTATAGATATAATGTTTTTTTCCGGACGAAAATAAGTTAAAAAGGAATTCACAAATGTGTAAGTTGGTTCAAAAAACATACAAAACTAAATTTTTGACATGGTACTTTTGTCCTACCCGCACGATTGTGTTAGTAAAACACAAAAGGGATAACTATACACACAATTGTGTTGGTTGTACTTCAAATCAAGCGAAATTTTTTATCCTATTCGCCATTACATTCTATGGTTTTTTACTCGCTTTGTGTGGTTAGAACTTAGACTGAGCCAATTTTTTTTTTTTTGGTTGAAATGGGATATAGTGGATATCCATCAATTCCTAACCCAGTAAACCATAAGTCATATATTATTTTTTGTTTCATCATATATCGGTCCTTAGTTAGTCAGTTTGGAGGTTTGACATCACAATTCGATCACCAGGTTGACCACTACCAAAACATCATAAATTAGATTTTCGTGTGACACGAAGTCATAAGGACTCATACATTGAATTTTTTTATGACTATATAAAAATTAGATTTTTTAGTTTCAATTAACATTATTCAAAAAATGTTTCGAACGTCACAAAGTGGTCATTATACTGGTTGGTATAATTTTAATTTTTTTAAAAGTCGTTATTGGTTTTGTTCTAGATACATAGTCATAGTGAACCATATATCAACTTTTTGAATTATAAACAATTAATTTGATTTATTCATTTGTTTTATTTACGTGTCTAATGTGTGATCAAATATGGTTTATTGTAATTTAATGTCCTAGAATTTTAAATTTGATTGTTTACTATATTTGTAACATTTCACACGTGATCAAATGGATAAATCTCTAAAATATTATTTTGTTTAATTGGAAAAAATTAAAACAAAATGATACCTATCGAAGACGCTTCAGAAAATTATCTGCGAAAAAATTGAAAATATTCAACAAAAGGTTTGAATCTAATGTCAATCAAAATCAGAGGCAGCAGCAATGCAATTTGGACAGTTTAATCTCATCAAACCATCGTCCTACAACATCGGGGTGAAGTAAAATGTCCGATCAGCCAACATCAATACATTTAACTAATGACTCTGGACGTGTGAATAATCACACGAATTTTTCTAATGGTGATTGCATTTTGGAAAGGAAGCGAGATTGCCGCTTTCCTGAACTATGTAGATATCGTAGCCCTGAAAAATCATTTACCGGTGGACGATTATTACAATTTTATTGTACTATTATGCTACGCTACAATTTTCTTTTCGAATTATAATAAAAAATACTGGCCTTTAAGAAGATGTTTAACAGAACATTTCATTGACAACTATACCTAACGTTCGCCATTTAGCGTATCCTTTTGAGAATGTGTAGTACCAGATTATGAAAAAATTAAAGAATGAGCGGTTGCCACTGGTTCAACTGGCAAATCTTTCTGGAGCTACGAAACGTATCGTACCCGTGGTTTCCAGAAAGAATTATCCAATTTTCATATCAATTTTAAAACCTAATTTAAAACCTAACCAACTTGCAATAAATTTTTGTGTGTAAACTAAGAAATAATTTAGTTTTAGAAAATATATTTGAAAATAGGTGGTTTTTAAACCTGAACAAAAATATTATTGCAATGAAATATGCGGTTGAACTAAAGGGAAACCAGTTTATTTACGGCCTCGAAATAAAATACAGTGATGATTTTTTCATGAACCCCATAGAATCTTCTAATATTAATGTATTTTATGCTATAAATTGTGCGAAACTTAGTATAAATGAATTGCACCCGATTAATTCAATACTGTGCTAGTTATTTGCAATAAAATATGAGAACGCCCATGTTTAATTAAAATTTAACAATATTTTTCGATTAAACGCCAATACAATTTTGATTGCACTGAGTTTTGAGGATACAACTTGACAATTAACATAGCATCCCCAATGAAATTCCTTTAACTTTTTCCTTACAGAAAAGTATGAAAAAAATTTTGAGAAAAATTTTTTTTTTTTTTTTTTTGTTAGGTTGGTGATTTCCTTATGAAAAATGTTATCAAACTTTTAACTTTTTCCTTATGAGAAATACAATGGTTGGTTGTTGTTGTTGTTTTTCTGCTTGTCACAAATTAAAAAATATTCAATGCATATTTGTCTTTTAACAATTAGTGTTGTATTTTGTGTCCTGTGAAAATTAATAAATAATATACATATAATATAATAATATAAAATAACAGGTAAACAAAAAATAATTTTGTAAAATGAAGTTAGCTTTACTTTGACTTTTCCCTATTCATTGGGTATGCTCTTCATAAGGAAAAAGTTAAAGGAAAAATTATTTTGCATTGGGGATGCTCTCTCTTTTGGCGTCATATATTCACTTTATATTGATCATAAAAACCAACTAATCACCATTAAATATATGGATCATATGCACCTCTAACATATTGCATTCGATTACTAGGTATTTTCTTTGTCTATAAGAACATATTGGTCATATTATAAGATTATATAGATCATATTAAAATGATTATCATATTACATATTACAAAAAAAATCTATTATAACATAGAGCATGAATAGCTTGAACGGTTAGTGTGCTGCGTTTGTATGAGATTTCGCAAAAATGAAAGAGTTTGAATCCTAGTTGCAGTTGTCTTGTGAAAGTAAGTAAATAATCAAATTAAGTAAATAGTCATTATAAATTAATTACAAATAAAACCGATTTAAGATATGTGCGTATTGATTAAATAAAACTGTAAAAGGTTAAATAATATATGTAAGTCGGAAGTTTCTGGAGGTGTGTTAACAAATAAAATGTTTACAATTATATTTTATATATATTTTAAAGTCATTTAGATCATTTATAAGACCGAAATAATACTTATACCATATCTTTGATGTAAAAGTGTTATATATGATCTGTCTTAAATTGATCATTAATTTGTCACAATAAAACTCATATCAGTCATAACAAGGTTGATTTAAAGTTTTTAGTCATATAAGAAGTCATACGGACGTTAATATGATTCTTGTACATTTTGATCATACAAACATAATAAACTAGTAAATTATGATGTTTATACGAGTTTGTTATATGACTACACATCATAAAACAAATCATATAAACTTATATATGATCGATTTATCCACTTCTTATATGATTTGTGGTTTCCTGGGAAATTATATACATGGAAAACTACATTTTCATAAATATCTCCACCTCAGCACCACCTATCGGGTCTAAATTTTATCAACGACTTTCTTCTTATTTAGATATTATATTGTGTGAATTTGAGCCAAGTTGGTTCATAAATAAGAATTTTAGAAAAGGCGACGCACCCCTCCCCCCCACCTAGGGTGGTCTAACAGAAACAAAAACAATCCGGAGCACCACACGAGCATATGGTGTGAATATAAGTTGGATAGCTTCAGTGATTCAGCCGTGATGGTCATACGTACATACGCATCAACGCTTTTATATATTAAGATGATCCATCCCAGGATGCTATATCGCCAATCTCAACATATGAATCGTTATGTGAATTTCATTTTGGATTATGAAAATGACGCTTGTTGAAATCAAAGGGGATCGATCACGAGCATTGTGCCAATCTCAAGTAACCGGCTGTCTTATCATCATTTTGTCATAGATATTTGAATAATAATCAATGATTATCATATTTCATCTCATTTCAAAATTTTCTGGGATGATTTAAAAACTCCTGCGATGGGATATAATTAGTATTGCCTGGTGAACGTTTTTTATTTTCTGGAATGAAATACTAGAATAACTTCACACACTAAAGGATTACTGTAATTGTAACATAGCATTTCTTTTTAATTCTTTAATGAAAATAGGGTTATTCCGAAAATCCGAACTAAACTAGCCAGAATATTTTTTACGCGAGGAGATGAGATCGCCTAAAGTTGGGAAGAGAATTAGAATTTTTCTAATTCGAAAAATTGGTCGTCGTCAGACCGCAATGACAAGCTACAGGAATACTATTTAATGCTCGATGCTTTTGTATAAAGTATAAACATTTCAATCTATAGCGAATTATAGATATAATCCGTTAAACACTTTTAACCCTTCCTAATCTCGAATTTTATATTTCGATTTTATTTACGCATACATACGATTTATATGTAAAATGATGAATTATATATGCAAAAGCTTGAAGTATCAAACACTATTTTTGTAGTTGGTCACTGCTGTGTGTTTATTTTCATTCAAAAATTCTAATTCTTTAGTTTGAAACCAACTACTTTCTCATCTTTTGGTAATTCTTTGATGTCTTGTTTGATGTGTGCATGTTGGGAGCAAAAAATTACAAAAATCTCCCGATTAAATAATATTGGTACCCTTTTTTAAACAAAACTTGTGAAATACCCTTTTCAAACTACCGTATTTAAAAATCCCGTAATATTAATATTAAGTGTGTCTTTTCTTAGCAAATTATGAAGAAATTTGGCTTGTTGGATAGAAATATGGGGGTTGGAATATGACCTGTTGGGATGAAACTCAGCAGAGATTTTCGGACGAAGTGTCTGTAGATGGTCATCTATGACGAAACTCAGCCATTTCTTTACCGGTTATGGTGGTATTAGTTATGTTGGTTGGAAAGTGGATTCTAAAACAATTTTGGGAAGTATTACTGGAATATGGCCACCTGGGACGGAACTTAGCCATTCTTAACCGATTTTGATGGAATTGTATTTGGTGGATGGAGATTCTTAAATGATTTTTGGGAGAAGTAATATGAAAACCTAGGACGTGGGCCATTTTTAACCCCAACCTTTGTGAAGTTTTTAAAGTTAAAAAAGTACCCCAAAAAAAAATTTGCAACATAAAAGTGTAAATGGGTTTACGTTTTAACGTTAAACGTGTAGGTTCTGACGTTAAAAGTGTAGGAAACAACAATTTACGATAAATTATACAACAATTCTCGTTCATAAGTAAAAATGTATTCCAAATTTAAAATTAAGCGGTGGAAGTTATGCTACATATGGCAATTATCGCAAACTCTGGAGTTGTGGCCGTTGTAATTGAAGGTTTTCTGAAATTTAAGCAGGAATAAAATTATGGTGGTGTATTCCAGATTTATGTGAATGTACATATTATGGTAAAATAAAGTTGGGTCTTGACCACAACATATACACATACAGGGTGGGCCATCTGTTGGTACTTTTTTCAATCGATGAATTTTAGTACTTAAATTTATCTGTTCTAAAAAACATTCTGACATATGGACAGTCAAAAACATGCCATTTATCAGCATGAAGTCACTAACAACACAACATCGCATTTTGATTGTCCAAATTTATTATGAAAGTAATCGTTCAAAACAACAACATTTTGTAAATTACGTGAGAGTTTTGGTCGACATGGACGTCGTACTAAGCGTGCAATTGACAAAATTATTGATCGTTTTGAAGAAACTGGTTCAGTGGAAGGTCGTATACCGTATCAAAATGTTCATCCAGTTCGTACTCCTGATGCAGTGGCAGCACCACATTACGACGCATTTTGCATGTTGATCTTCATTTGCATCCATACAAAATTGAACTTTACTCAAAAAGTGAAGCCTCCAGACCATTTAAATCGTCGTGGTTTTGTTATTTGGATGTTTGGATGAAGCTCATTTTCATCTTAATAATAAGCGAGGAATCCTCATGACATTCACGAGGGTAGAAGTTCATCATCTAAGACTCACCGTTTGATGTGGTTTATGGGCTGATGACATCATTGAGCCGTTTTTATTCAAGTATGAACAGGTAAATGCTCTTAAAGTGAATGGGGAATGTTATCGCAACGTGTTAACTGGTTTTGTGGCCCAAATTGAATGAATTGCGTGTCAACAACCTTTGGTTTCAACTTGACGGGGCGACATGCCACGAAAGTCGTGCAACAATTCATTTATTGTCAACAAAATTTGCTGATCGTATAATTTCAAGAGATTGTGAAGTTTCTTGGCTACCAAGAAGCCCGAATTTAACATCACTTGATTATTTTTTGTGGGGTTATTGGAAACGTAAGGTGTATGCTAATCATCCACAAACAATTCACCAACTTGAAAACATCATTCGAGCTGAAATTAAGGTCATTAGTCCACTTTTATTGAAAAAAGTCATCGAAAATGTTGATGTTCGGATGCAGGCCTTTAGACGAAGCCGTGGTGGTTATATGAACGATATTATTTCTTACACATAAATGGCATGGAACCACTTTTCCTTATCAATAAAAAGTTTTGATTTTTCATCCCAAAATGTGTATTTTATTTACAAATGAATAAGGGACTAATAGATGGCCCACACACATAATAGGACTAATATTTATTGTACTTTCTTTTACTTAGTAAAAGTAAATATAGTATTCATGAAAACATTAGACCTCGAGATTATTGCATATTTACCATCCGCTATTAATCCAACATGGTAATCCAACATACCCAATCCTTTAATAATCAGTTAGGAAATGACTAAATTCCGTCCCAGGTGGCCATATTCCAGAAAAAAATTATTTTGTAATCAAATTTTCATCCAAATGGCTGAGTTCCATCCCAGCAGGCCTTCCAGAACTTTTTCATAAAATAATTTGAAAACCCCATTTCCACCAAGCTTAATTTCTTCATTATTGGCTAAGACATGTACACTTAATATAAATATTAAGGGATTTTAAAATACAGGATTTTGAAATAAAATATTTTGAAAAACGATATTACGAAAATTTTGAGTTGTCAACGCATTTTCTCGCAGCTGATTATTTCTTTTAAAGTATGTGATATATAAAAAACCAATGCAGCTACAAGATTATAAAAAGACCTGTCTAAATGGGCCCAATATGCTTGGTCAGGCGTAAATATTAAACCATCTTATGGTTAATTTTTAAAATTTTCAGAATTGATTAAACAATGTTTGATACTACTGAAATCTTATTTCCACAGTGTGTTGTGTATTGACGTTACACTAAGTCTTAGTTTGCGGTTCATAAGGTCTTGCATTTCAACTGGTAATAAGTTAAAGCTATCTGTTTGGTTTATGATTTTAAAAATTGATTTTCCACTAGAATAGTGAGCGAAGGTTCTCCAACTGGTTAAGAGAATCTCTAGGTGATTTTGGTTGATATTGCAGCATATTTTAGAAATGGCGTAGTTCTTCTATTAACATCAATTGGAGCAAGAAGTGCTGCTTGCTTGGAGTACAACATATAGGCTTAAGAAACTCCGGCTCGTCAGAAAAGTACCCAGATCAATGGAACAATTATATAGTAGAACAAATTAATGAATAATCCTATCCCGTGACCTTAGTTGTATATGGCAGGCTCAAGTATACTATACCTGAAAAATGAGAGTAATTTAATCAGTAATACCAACAAATACTGAATGTGTGCGCCATTTTGAAGGAAATTTCTTATGAATACTAACTGTCCGGGTTCAACAATTCAATGACGTTCTCCTAAACAGTGTAATTTTCGTGTAATTCATAAGTGGAGTGCGCGCAATTTCATGTCGGTCATTGACTCTGTAATGGGGCGAAAAAAGCCGTTGGTGGTCTATGATGACGTACGCTCGCATAGCTGATAGTATATTAGATTCAAACGTGTTAGCTTGTGGACAAATTGTCTGCCATTATCTGACACCATGATTTCCGGAACATCAGAAATAAAAAAAAACCCTTACTTAAACATTGAACTACCATATCCGCCGTAGTAGGTCTAAGGGGTTCGATGATGATGATGGGGAATCTTGAATATTTACCAAAGATTCCTTCCATATGAACCATGGAAATCCATAAACAAGGAATCTCATGGTTGAACATAGCTAAATAATTTTTTACCTGAACCGACATATGTGACCCGTAAAAGTTCCGGAAGAGTTACAACGTTTTCGCAAACCCTTGATGCGCAAATGTTAGTTGGTTTGTGTGATCTTTCAACTAGTTCATTGGCCAAGGACAACGAGGTTCCATGTAAGTGTATTAATGTTAACGCTAGCCATTGGACTGCTCTTGTAACATTGGTTTGCATCTGTGAACTGTCTTCTTAATCTTGTATCATAGCTAATGTAATCATATGCTTTAAATTCGGGGGATCTTTAAGCTGTATGTAGTGGCGTGTTTTCAAAATTTAAATGCATGCTCTGCATAAGAAATTTTGGTTACTGTTAACTTATCAAATTCTGATTTATTTTGATGCAGATCAAATGCCATCTGTGAAACTCCATCTAGTTTTAATTTTCGTAAGATCAATTTTAATAAGGTTATCGAGTTATTAGCTAACACCGATTTTAAAACCATTCTTGGCTAAAATCACAACCTAGAAACCAAAACACTAAATTTTTATTCCGCGATGTTTATATGTTTTCGAATGCTGTTCGAAGAAATAAACTGGCTCCAGTGGTCTTTAGGTCAACAATATCTGCTCATTTTATAGCACTTCCACGTTACATCTAGTGCCTATTTTTTCGTCTTATCCATCAACGACGCCTGTTTCATGATTTAAAACTCGTCTATTTCTATTTATGCAGACGATTGAAAATTCACCGACAAATTTCAAGTCCCACTGCAGAATGGCCTTAATAACTTCATAACTTGGTGTGCTAAAAATAATCTTAATCTGAATGTGAGTAAATGCCAACCCATTATATACTCTAGAAAACGTGCAAGTTCCATTCGTCGAGAGCAAATAATCAACAGTGATGTTGTTGCCAGAGTTTAGTCGTACGGCAGGTAATTTGTCACTGCGAACTGAAGTTTAGAGACCACATCGATTTTATTGTCAACAGAAACGACAAAAAACTCGAAATCAATCTGGTGCTGGTCAATCAATCTACAGTATACACTCGAATAATGATAATATAAGTCCAGCACCAATAGATTTTTAATCACTTTCGTTCGGAAAACCCTCAACAAAGCTTTGTCTATACACGACCACCATAATAGTTTTATAGTTTTTAGAAAATAAATCTCTATATGATTTACCAAAAGTGTAACCATCCAGCACATCATAAACAACATTTAGTTGAAAAATATTTACTAGTTTACCTAAGTACCAGAACATTTTCTAAGTAAATACTAAATCTGGAACACAAAAATATTGAAAGTGCTAATTCATTGTCTTATCATAAATTGAATACGACATTTTCAATTATTCAATTGTGTTTAAATACTTATGTTATAAGACAATGAAGATTCTTGTGTTAAATTACAACATTAAAATAAAATTAATTTATGCCGTCGTTTTGAATGATCATCCATCATAAATGTAAATTATTTAGATTTTAATGTTGAAATAAGAAATAATTTATGGTGTCAATAGTTCAATACTTTAATAGTGAGAACGGTGGTCTATCGGCTTATAAGAATCATAAAATACGCTATGTGCATATTTGGTAAATTGTGATTTATGACACAAATTAACCAGTCAAAATAAATAAATCCAGTGAGGAAATAATTGTTTTGATTGTCAAAATCATTACTTCATAAAGTTGTTAAGGGTATTTCGTTGGTTGGATTTTAAAATTAAACCTATTCAGATAACCATAATATTAAATAATAAAATTCATACAAAATATTAATATCATCTATGATTGATTGTCTTGACTTCCGACTTTTGTTTAAAAGGTCAGAAAACTCATAACGATTTGCATATCAAAATTTCAAGAATCAAGTAGAATCGTGACTATAGCAAGTTTTAATCCAGTGCAAAAGTTAACGGTATAATGGTTTCAACTATCGCATTGGTTGCATTCAGAACTCTGTCAAAATTATTACAATAGAAATAATTATCGCAGTATTCGGACGGGGCCTTAATTCATTGTTAGAGTTATAATATTTAGATACTGAATGTAAAATTAAAGCTCCTACTCGAAAATCGCTTAACACTTATTTTTTTAAAATATTTAAAATGAAAATGTAATATTATTCCAAATTGACTGAGATTGATTATGAATTGGAATTATATAAGTTACCGCTAAAGTATGAAATTCATAAATGTGCGATTAAAATTAAAAGAACTGTATAACTGAAATCTACACCTGTAGCTGTATTCCCGAAATAGTACCAACGGACAATTTTTATGGTACAGATTATCGTAAACGGAATGATAGTCGCAATTAACTCTCACGAGCACGCGGAATGTAACTTCGCCTCTTGTTCCGCAGACTACAGAGGAGTCTAGGATGTAGGAACTACAAAGGATCTGTAAAATTGTGTAAACGTAACATATACATCAATATTGTTATTAGAATACTACTAAAAATTTTATTATTCAACGCTGTAGTGTGCAAGCAATTAGAACAAATTTATGAACGCTCGCAAAGCCGATTCTAAACCTGGTTTCAAACCAAACCCGCACCGGTACAAAAATATAAATTTAAACCGTAACCAAATTTTAACGAGATTGAAAAGTTTGAACAGTAACGTACCGGAACGTCATTAATTTTGGTTGGACTCTGCCTACATGTCATCTGAAATGTAGCTGCGTCACTATAAGTATTTTGTTTGTTCGTAAACTGTTTGTTTCATGCAGCAGTTTTCGCCAAAATGTACGTTATTTTGTATACAAAAACATACTTCTTTGTTGCTTGTTAGGTATTTTACTAGCGTTGAAAATACTGCTCAAGAGCATGGAAAAAAGCGGTTATAAAAACTTAAATTATAAAACTTTGCTATTTTGCTTCGCCAATTTACAATTTTAAGAGCTCCAATGGGCTAAAAAATAAAAAAAAATCTCCATTTTGCCGTTAAATCGTCAAATTTGACAGCACTGGTAACAACATAAGAGGAAGGATGTATGGCTACGATTATTTGCCGATCCGAACTACTGAGCCTGAATATTTTGGTTACATGTGATTAGTAAGAACGCCAAAACACCAGGTGGGACATTTCTACTGCTTCCCTTAATACTGAGAATATTGTGAACGTTATCCAAAAAATTTAAAAGAAAAGTTTCCGGATAAGTTAACCTATAGAAGTGCTATTTAAATGCAGTGTCTCAGTCTTGGCAGCAGCTACAATATGCCGGCAAACTGGAAAGACAGTATCATCATTACCTCTAATCATGTTTGATCGTATCTCATCTACTTTAGAGAAACTGCTAAGATGTGAGCAACCTGGATTAAGTCTGAACATATCTATGTCAACCACATCAACACTATACAAATTCTCTGTAGAACGGAATTCGATTTTGAAAAATGCCTTTTAAAGTTCTGTAGGATCTCTTGCAAATATTGTAATTATTCTGGAATTTTATACTGATGTCCTCGGCAGAGTACATTACAAAGGCAAGCAGCCTCCAGTCACCATCAAAAGAGGAGTTCAACAAGGGTGTGCCATATCATAATTACTATGGGGCAAACTAAAATGGAGGAGCCTAACGGTATCCAATAATGCTCATATCAAATACTGAACGACTTAGACTATGTTTACGATACCCGTCTCATATTTCCGCATTAGAAAAAAATTAAGTAGACTATAGCTGTCAATACTAAATAAGTTGGATTAAAGATCAACGTCCGCAAAACTAAATCGATACGGATCGGCACCCAAAATTACCGAAAAGTTTAATGAAAAGTGTACTATACATTGTGGTGCATGTTTTGGATTTAAATGCCTAAACACTTCTACTCCATTACTGTAGGTGTATAGGTTTCATCCTAAATGGCTTTGCACGTATTCGCATTCTAATTCGGCTTTCCACACTTTAATTCTAGAATCATGTTTATGATTTAAAAAAATAAATGGCCGTCCACATTTACAGCCAACTTATCGAAGTCATATCACGCCATTTTACGTGACTATACAGTCGCGTTGCCATAATTTTCCTATTACCACAGACGTCTGCTACGACTAAAGTCACATGAAACGACAAGTCCCCTGATTTTTCACGGGTGTTTTTATTGTAGAATTTGTGTCATCATAAACATTTATCATGCATTTCAGTGATATAAGTGGGCTGCTTAGACCAAACGAACTGGCCCTAGTAAGTTATATGATTTTCTACTGGGTCTGGCAGGACATTTCATGAAATTTAAAAAAGTAACATTTTAATAGACTTCCAAAGTCATTCGAAATACTTCTTAAGCATTTAGCATGCACTTCAATGATATTAATGAGTTGCTTAGGCCTAAATGAGTGTGTCTAGTATAAATGACATGTTTTTCTAACAGGTCTGACAGGGTGTTCCATGAGATTTCTGAATGTGTTTGGTAATGGGTCTTACGTACATTCCAAACACATTCTAAGTTGTTTCTAAGCATTTAGCATGAATTTCAGTAATATTAATGGACTACTATAGGAGCGCTCTTTTTGGTCTAACCAGTCTACATATATCATTTACCATAATACTGTTACACTAAGTTTGCTGTTGGTGTATTTTCTGGATAAGTGTGGATAAATTTTTAAACTGAATGTGTTATCTTAAATCTGAAATCATACATGTAACTCACAAAATATAGATTTCTAAATCTATATTTTGATAGATCTAATAAATATGACATCGAAAAAATTCACTCACGATAAAAATGTTTAGAACGAGAACGATTCGGGGTATGGAAACGGAACCCAGTGACCCGAAAGAAATCTGGAAATGCTAGAAATTACTAATGCTGCACTGCCGCCGACTAAAGGGTAGCCAAGTTGGTGGAACTAAACTGATTATAGGTCAGCTATTATCTTATTAAATAGAGAGTCGGTTGTTTATTCAGCTATGGTGTCAGTGCAGTCACGCTCAAGATTAATGAAAAAGATGAGTGTGACATCATGGAAATGGGCGGGGAGGTAGAAACACTCTGCACAGACACGAAAATGTCCAGCTCAATGGGGTTTTTCTTCCCTGGATCCATAGAGGACTCACAGTCAGAACCTTGGGCTAATGGCGACTGGGTACTTGGGCTTAGAACTACGAAATATAAACTGCCATACGCGAAAAATGTATGGGTTATATTCATTCCTGCATTCTTGCTATAAATACTCTGAATATCTTTCTGTTTTCAAACTTCAGTAATTCAAATGAGGTCAAAACAAGCATTGAGATATTCAAGAAATCCATCCCGACATTTTAGGAAGCTTATATTAAAGGAGGCTCAAAAATAAAAAATTGGATTCATCTTGGGAAGTGGTGCAAATTCACATCACACAATTTCGGTATGTACTGATGCGAATGAATGAAGTCTTACCTGTGTATATACAATATTGGCTGTAAACCAACGTTTACAACTAGAAATAGGATCATTGTTGTATTCAGTTTGAATTGGGGAGAAAATTCATCAAAAAACTAGAAGTATTTTAAGTAATTCGCTATATACCAGTACCGATTCCAAACCCCCCTGATTCAACATATAATTTGATGTCCTATTGGACCAGCTATCTAAAGCCTTTAATAAGGTCATATTATTGTTGTGTGTCCTCCTAGAAGACTTCTGGATAAACCTCGACCACCGTAGTGGTCGAAAGAACTTCAAGATTCCCGTAAAAGTGCATGAAACTCTTTATAAAAGCCAAGAATAGCTGCTAAGGACTGTAACTTCTACAAGTCCTCTAAAGATACAAATACAAATTAAGAAATGCTAAAACTTCCTTATTCCTCCTATCCTTGAACATAAGAAACAGTCCATGATGACCTTTCTGGATATAGAGGAGGCCTTTAACTAAGTCAATCAGAGGCGGATACGCATGCACTCTCCTCTCTGTGCGTGGATGGGTCACTCAGGGGCTGGATTGATCAAATGCTTAAAAGTAGGGTCGTGTCGGCCAGCCTGGATGGGCCTTCTAATAGCAGATTTGTGAGTAGAGGCGTATTACCTCTGTCACCGTCTCCCTTGGTGGTTCAAAGATGATTGGGAAAATTGGGGTGAGGTTTTCGGTGAAGAATTAAATGTAAACCTTTCTTTTCGTCTCCCGGACTACCGTATCGTTTTTCAAGCTAAACTAATCGCGATACTCGAAAGTAGTCCACAATTGTCTCTCATCTCTTAAGGAGAGAGCAAATCCACTCAACTTTCTTGGTTGCGACGTAGCATTTCTCGACAAAATCGCAGTCTTTTTTCGTGGTCAGCTGGTAACAGGTCTTGTACACGTTGCACATGATAAGGTTGCAATTGGTTCCTTTTTAAAATACGATGCACCGTGGACCGTGACACTTCTGATCGCCTTGATAAACGACGAACACTTATCGAGGGGTTATCTGCCACTGTTTTAATTATATTCTCTTCATTGTTATGAAACTGTATTGGTCTTCCGTCTCTCCTCTCATGTTCAGGGATTTCGCCCTCACTGTACATTCGATGTACGTTTTGGAATACCCTGCGATTGGGATGTGCCCGATTGGGGAATAGCTCTTCGTATTCCATTGCAGCATATCGGGCGTAGCCATTACAAACGCCATAAATGAAATGCATATCTGCATATTCACAATGAGAATAAATAGCACTATGTTTACTGACATTTTAATTATAAATTAAATATTTTGTCGAACTGATATGAATTACAAAATGTGTCTACTTTTTATACAGCAAATTTTGTTTAAATCGAACTACTAGCACACAAAACTAGTAATTACACCAATATATTTTACTGTTGGCGGGAAAATTTGACAATTAAGCATCATAGATTGAATGAAAGAAAAGACAACTCTATTAAAATACGTAAAACATGAACATTTAATAGCCATATTAACCAATTGATACAATACATATGTTGCCAGACGGTCTGAAAGGGTTTTAATTCACCTTAATTCAACTTTTCTTAATTCGGGTTGCCCCAACATATATTAACACAAGTCGAACAGTTTTGGTATCTTGCCACAACACGAAGTACTTCGAAGTACTCTCGTTCTACTTTTTTCCAGTTAGAGCAGCAACGCTAGACAGCTTATAATCTGGTATCTGGGTGCGAAGGGACAACACATCGAAACACATTAACATGCATAAAATTACTTAAAATACAAAATACATAATAATTCGCGGTTCCTGTTTTGTCACTGTAAGCTTTATACTGTTAAAGTTAGCCTAAAGTTTCCAGCCGATAAATGGTAATGCAGATAGTGTCTTTGCTATCCCAGCCGAAAGATGACAATGTATATAGTGCCTTTGCTATCTCAGCGGGAAGATGGTAATGCAGATATTAATTTTGTTATAAAGGGTTATCCAATTCGAGGTTGATAAAGTAAACTTAAAAAAAACACACAAAATATTCGGAATGTATTGTAATTTTTATTTCATTTTACAGATTGATCCTTGCCATTTTTAGTTAAACAAGATATCATTCAAATGTCCTCCACGGGACTTCTTACAGGCCTTGATTCTTTTGAGGTAATTTTCAATGACTTTTCGGCACATTTCGGGCGGTATCTCGGCCATTACCTTACGAATATTAGTTTTCAATTCGTCAAGAGTTTGAGGATTGTTTTCGTAAACACGATCTTTCGCGTAGCCCCACAAAAAGAAATCCAAAGGCGTTAAATCACAGGATCTTGGAGGCTTATTGACATCAGCCAATCGCGAAATCAAACGTCCAGGAAATTTCTCTTGCAAAAGATCTCGATTTGCTCGTGTTACGTGACTGGTTGCTCCATCCTGCTGGAACCACATATCGTCAAGATCATAATCTTCGATTTTCGTAAAAAAATAATCGGTTAACATGCGGCCATAGCGCTCAGAATTGACGGTAACGGTTCGTCCATGGTTGTTCTCAAAAAAATACGGCCCAATCACACCACCAGACCACATTGCGCACCAAACAGTGACTTTTTCCGGGTGTAATGGCTTCTCTACAATCAATTGTGGATTTTCTGAGCCCCAAATTCTACAGTTTTGCTTATTAACGTATCCACCAAGCGAAAAATGAGCTTCATCACTGAAGAAAATTTTGTTCGAAAAATCAGCATCGACGGCCTGTTTTTCCAACACCCAATTTGCGTATGTTCTTCGTTGTCCATGGTCAGCAGGCTTTAGCTCTTGTGTCAAATGGACTTTATACGGATGAAGATGCAAATCCAGATGCAAAATGCGCCATAATGAGCCATAAGATAGGCCTAAATGTTGAGCTCGACGAGGAATTGACAAATTTGGATCTTCTTCCACACTTTCAGCTACAGAAGCGATATTTTCAGCATTGCGAATGTTTTGATGATGCACAGACCTTACAATATCAGTAACAGATCCAGTTTGTTCAAATTTATTCACTGTATTCAATATGGTTTGCTTTGTAGGACGATTATGACGACCATAATCTGCTCGTAAAGCGCGAAATGTGGATACGACAGAATCACTATTTTTATAATAAGATTTAATAATTTTAACGCGTTGGTCGATTGTTAAATGCTCCATATTCTTAAATGGCAGAATGTCAACTAATTAAATGACAGCGTACTTGACGTTTATCTTTGACAGATGTCGGTATACAGATTTCTACTTTATCAACCTCGAATTGGATAACCCTTTCTCAGCCGAAAATATTTTAAAATGTCGATGATGTTGATTGCATCGATAAAGAAGACTAACTTCGATAATCAAACCGAAAAATGCCAGCAATACAGATTTAAAAATGCCAGCAATATAAATTTAAAAGTTACAAATGAATCATCAATTTTCTAAAATAAAATGTCAATAACAGGCATCTATACAATAGCCATGAGACGCAGTAACGTTTAGCTGATCAATGGTTTGTATATTCAGATTTTGACAGATGAACTATTTAAATGTACCGAATAGATGAAACATGACATAGGGTTGGAGTGGGTTTGATGGGGTTATAGGGGTGAAATTTTGATTTTCCTCATTTTTCAACTATACAATCGCTCGTCATTCGTGAATCTGGTATATAGACACCAATCTGACTATGCCGATTCAATAGCCCATGACCTTATACCCCATCAGACCCACCTCTAACCTATACTCAGAATCTACCTATGGTCATGGGCAATTGAATCGGCATTGTCAGATTGGTGTCTATATGGTAAAATCTCGAATTACAAACGAATCGTTCAAGATTTTGAATATGGACACCAATCTGACTATAGCGATTCTATAGCCCATGACCATAGGTAGATTCTGAGTATAGATTAGGGGGTGGGTTTGATGTGTATATTTCAGCTGTATATTTAAGCTGAAAGTAGTCGATAAAGAAGATTTAAAATTATCAAGCATTGACAAGAATCGTTCTTAGTACGAGATTTTGGCATACAGACACCAATATGACTAAGCCGATTCGATAGCCCATTACCATAGGTAGATTTTGATTTTCGGTTAGGGGTGAGTCTGATGGGGTTTTTGGGGTGAAATTTTGATTTTCCCCATTTTCCATCGATAAATTCGTTCGTCATTCTAGATCTTGGCATATGGACACCCATCAGACAATGCCGATTTGACCATACGCAGATTCTGAGTTATTAGGCATCGTCAATATTCGTTCGTAATTCGAGATTTTGGCATATAGGCACCAATCTGACTATGCCGGTTTGATATCCTATGATCATAGGTAAATTTTAATAATAGTTTAGAGGTGAGTCTGATGGGGTCATAGGGGTGAACTTTTGATTTTCCACATTTTTCAGCGATGAAACTGTTCGTTATTCGAGATTTTACCATATGGACACGAATCTGACTAGGCTGATTCAATAGCTCATAACCATAGGTAGATTTTAAGGGATGGGTCTGATGGAGTTATAGGGGTGAAATGCTGATTTTCCACATTTTTCAACTATATAATTGCTCGTCATTCGAGATTTTGGCATATAGACACCAATCTGACTATGCCGATTCAATAGCCCATGACCTTATAACCCCATCAGAAGCAACCCTAACCTATACTCAGAATCTACCTATGGTCATGGGCTATTGAAACGGCATAGTCAGATTGGTGCCTATATGCCAAAATCTCGAATTACAAACGAATCTTGAGGATGCTTGATAATTTTCAATCTTCTTTATCGACTAATTTCGGCCGTATGAAGCAGATATGCTATTTCACCCCTATAACCACATCAGACCCACCTCTAACCTATACTCAGACTCTACCTATGGTCATTGACTATCGAACCGGCATAGTCAGAATGGTATATGCCAAAATCTCGAATTACGAACGAATCTTGACGATGTTTGATAATTGTCAATCTTCTTTATCGATTACTTTCGCCTGTATAAAGCAGATATGCCATTTCCCCCCTATAACCCCATCAGACCCACCCCTAACCTATACTCAAAACCTACCTATGATGGTCATGGGCTATCGAATCGACATAGGGCCTATTTTTTAATTCAACCTGAGCAAGCAGTGCGCTGTCAAAAAATACTCTGTGTTTTTTTATTCAACCTGAGTAATTTTACTCTGCACACTGCGTTTTTATTTGTGAACTGTGCTTACACCGAGCTTACTCGGTTCTTCAAATTTTACTCTGAAATTAATGTCAGTGTACGATGAGTGTGCAAAGTAAAAAACAATTTTTTACTCTATGCGCACCGGATAATTTTACCCAGTACAACCTTTGCTCGGTGTACACTACCCGGGGTAAGCCTGCTTGCTCAGGTTGAATTTAAAATAGACCCATAGTCAGATTGATGTCTATATGCCAAAATCTCGAATGACGAAAGATTTTATCTATGAAAAATGGGGAAAATCAAAATTTCACCCCTATAACCACATCAGACCCACCCCAACCTATCCTCAGAATATCAGAATCTATAGTCATGGGCTATTGAACCGGCATAGTTAGATTGGTGTCCATCTGCCAAAATATCGAATTATAAACGGTTTTATTGCCAGGAGAAGGGAAAAACAAAATTTCACAATTGATATGAAACAATAAATTAATATCGGTTAAATTGAAGATTTTAATTGTTGTTTGTTTTAATATAGGCTTTCAGCAGATTTTGTAGGTTAGTCACTTTCGGCTGGGATACTTCAATTTAATATATAATTTATTTAACTTTCGGCTGACCTAGTCAGGACACTATCTGCATTGTCGATTTTTTCTCTCTTTCGACTGGCAACTTTCAGCTAACTTTAACAAGGTGTAAGCTTTACAGAATATAATTTACATTTACAGAATATTATTACAGAATATTTATATTTCTAGAATACCTTTTTAGTACTTGTCGGAAATTTTACGGTTACAGAGCAAATTTACATTTTGTGAACTAGGCGGCTAGTTTCAATCATATAAAAACGACAAATTTGTACGCACTGTAGTCGATGACATACGAAATATGGTTTCAATCCATCAACTTACCGCTTACTCGTTTGATTAACAACCATAAAATGTGTTTAACATAATCGATAATCTGTAAAAATATTTCGATTATCCATCACAACAGTCTCGAAAATTATTCAATTATATCAGTCATTCTTCATCAAAGCGAAGCAATTACCGTGCGCATTTCTTAACCTCTCTCGCTTCGTATCTTATAACTGAAATCCAAATATAAAAAAAACCGTCTCAATTTATTTAAGCCAAACACAGCATGAAATATTGGTTTAAAGAAAAAAAACTACGGTTTCACTATAACATAGGTACAAGTCTGGTACACAAACCAAATCGTATTTGTATTTATTTATTATATATTTACGAAATGATTAATTAAGAAACTAATATACTACCTGGCAGTAGTCGTTTTTTGCTTCTTCAGATGATATGCGCGCCTAAGTTGTTTGGTTATCGTTTCCGGTAAATGATTTTACGATTACCGAATTCAAGTTTTTTTTTTTTTATGGTTTATTTTCTAATCTCTCTAATAAGGCAAACCAATTATCATTAAACTGTATGGTGTTTGATATTATCATAATATTTTTGGTTTTTAGGAAAAATCATGCTGAGTATAAAATTGTGTATGCTAATTTTTTTTAGGTCCACCAGCTAATTAATGTTGGAATTTAAATTATTTTAATTAGACGTTACATGTATACGGCGAGATAGTAAAAACTACAGAAGAAAATTATGTATATGATTTATGTGCTAGATTTCGAAATCAAATAACACCTCGATCGCCGCGGTATATCCATGTCTAACATGTTTGTAAATTTGCGTTCGCGCGAGCAATAAAAAATGTCCACACCGTTTTGTGTGCGGCTGTGTGTCAAACAACTCATAACATTTTTTAGTGTCTCTAAATATTAAATTATAAAATCAGTCATCTAGCACCTAATAAAATTGCCGCACGCATTTCATTTAAATTGGCCCATATCAACTCTAAATTTTACGATCTGAAATGCGTCTAAACTAAATATTAACCAAATATAATACCCGATTGCATAACGCGTTTACGATGGATGGCGTGAATATACTCGTGCCTACCCACATAAATAACGAAAAATCTATTTCATCAAATTGCAATTATTGTCTATTAACATCGTCATATCTACATCAACGTAATCATTTGGTGTTATTTTTGGGGCCCTGCATTTACGTACCACATATTCTAATTTTGATACATTTTGGTTTTGTTTCCAAATTTTTTTTTGTATATTCTAATTTTATACAATGGACATAAAATTGTGTAGGTGATACTCCGAAATTCGTGTGCTCGTATAAAGACCAAAAAATCAAGGGATTTTCAGATTTTTTCATTTTTAAAAACGCACCAAATTTCCCGCCGGATGCATTTTATACTAAAGACACACACACACATCGAAATTTTTATTTCAAATTTTTTTTTTTTTTGGTAAAGAGATCTAATTTCTAAATTTTCAAACAAAGTATAAATCTCAACCAAAACAAAAAAGTAAAAAATCTAATATTTCTATTTTCAGTAACTTAATGAGTTATATTCTTATTTACTAGCGCTATAACAATATAATTTTAGATTATGTAACAGACCGAGATTTGTTGTAGAAATTAGAATCTCGACTCGATCCCATTTGTCTATCTTATATTCACAAAATAAAAATTAAGACGAATGAAGATACGTGATTTTGGAGACAGAAATTAAACTCTAATAAATAAATTTTTTTTACAGTCGTTCATTTCCTTTCCTTAATTAAATTAAATAAAAAAAAATTGGTTTTCATATTATAAATTGAATATAATTTTTAATGTCGCACGTTTTTATTCTCTTGTGAGTTCAAGTGGGTGTGATTTGGCAAATTTCATGAGATTGTTATCGTTGCGCGCTATTTTATGTGTGGTTAGGTTTATGTGTATTTTGAATTGCGGTTGTGTGTAGTTATAAAAAATAGTTATGTGAATTTAATGATTTATAGTCAATTCATTCAAATTTAACTTTCCAATGTAACTCATTCAATATTCGGAGCCAAACTTATCTGAGTATAAAAAATTTCGTCTATGACGCTCAAACCGGTTTTAATCATCAGATTAGTTTTTTTTATTATTTAATTCTTCATAAAACAATGATTTAGAAGGTCTATATATCAGCCCGAATATTAACCTCACTTGCACGTGGTGTCCTATGCCAATCAACCAACGAGGCTCTGGCGACCGAGAATTGGTGGGATAACCGAACACCAAGAACCTAGCAAATTATGTTCTCCCCACTGACCCACTACCAATCTCACTGGTTAGGTTGGTAGCTGCTGTAATAACCAGTCGTTAAAGCAATGAGTGTACAACAAATCGAATTTATACCCCAGTTGGTACGCCATCTGCAAGGTTGGCTAATCGATCCTCACACGAGGCAGGCTCAGTGAATTCTGTGGTGAGCCAACCATTGCAAAACCCATTTACCCCGCTCAATAATCTGTAGATTGCCAAAAAGACAAATGTATCCCACGACTCAGCAGTTGAGCGAAAATGCTGAACGCATGGAGAACGTGAACCAAGACAATCACCACGAAATCGCTACAGAAAACGCTGATTTCAAGAATCGCTAGAAAACGTAATGCAACTCAATGAACAACTATTCAAAGTAATCCAACAGCTTAAAGAAGGAATTGCTATAATCAGAAATGAGAATCAAGTCAAAGAAAATACTATAGTAGTAGAAAATAATGAATTGGTGTACAAAACGATCTTTATCAGAGCCATCTAAATTAGTATAGCCTCTCTACTCGAGCTTATTTCCACTTAACTTAAAATATATACAAATTTATATTTCCCATGAAAATTAAAAACGGTTATTTTATTTGTTAGTTCATGTCTATTTGAATCATGAGCTTTTTTAATGTTATTCTACAGAAAAATTGAGAAAAGTTCAAACTTTAATTAGTTCAAATAGAATGCAAAAAACCCCTTAAAACTGTGTGAAAATCGGCTAGGAAAATGAATAAATAATGAGCTTTTATAAATATATTTTATTATATTACGTCATGATTTCAAATCACAATGTGGGATTGCAGTGGAAACCAAAAAAACTAATTTTTGTGCAGGATTTTTTTATTTTTATGGTTTATAAAAAACGACATTCAGATTCAGTCAGTCACACTTAAATGTGGTTGTGAAAGCAACAAGAGGAACTACACCGAGGAGACTTAAAGGTTGTAACTATTGGTTGCCTATGCAATGTGTGGTAAAACACTTCTTGAGCTGGGTAGCATCTTCCGGTCTAACGGGGTTCAGATTACCACACAGGGATTAAAATCACCAATATACAATTAAATAGTGAAGTGTTTCAGTTTAACGTAAGAATTATATAATGGTATCGCGATCGGTACTTTCGGCCAATGAAATTAAAATCAACCGACCATTTCCAGTGCCAAGAATTACGATAACAACAAACGACAAAAACAAATTTAAATCTTCACAGAATGATTTAATGGCGTAAATCAAATAATTCGGTTTTGATTTGAAATGAAATAAAAATAAAAAAGAATCCATTCACATAAACATAGGAACAGAACAAATTATGAATTATCAATATAAATCCCTAATACTGAATTTTAAATTAGAAAAATAATAAACGAATAAAATTAATTAGATACGTCACCAAAACAAATTTTCAAGTTGATTATGATGGTGTCCTTGAGTCCAGCTGTGTCATTTCCATATGTAGCATAACCAGGTTAATTAGCAACGTTCGATGTATCCAGTGGTTTCGTATACTTTGTGGTTTGTAAAATTTCCAAATGCCTGTAGTATTTTACCCTCGTTGGCAATTTGTTATGCGGAAAACGATATTTAATCCACTTCCTACCGCGATTACACGGTTCACCGTTGTTTGTAAAGTTTCGTTTATGGTGAAGTGTTATCCACCATTAGAATTTATTATGCCCAAAATTTTATGCCGGGCGTATTTTATATATTCTTATATATGTATAAATCATATATATCTTTATATATGATTTTATATGACTTCACCGCAAAAAAAATAATCTTCATAGACATACACTTTGCTTAGCGGATTTTATTAAAACACATCATTAACAATAGCCCGTATTAATTTTTATTTTTATTAATTTTTTGTTTTTTTTTTTTAAATTCTTATAAAGTTTATTTATTTAATCACTAATAATACATAATTTTTTTATATCAATTCGTAATTTTCACAACAATATTCTCAATAGATTATTTCTATAATCTCTAAAACAAGTCTTAATTTTAAGGCTTATGGATTTTTTTCTCTTTTTTTTCATTTCCATGTGCCCGCGTACCAAATTTGACTGTCATGTCTTCATCTCGAGAGCTTTTTTATATCCCTCGTTTTATTTGTTTTTGTTTTTGTCGTTAAAATTACATCGAATTATGGTAAAAATATCAACCATAATTAAGTGCATAACTTGACATGATCGACCGGTTGAAAAATAATTATCCCAATACCGAGTGCTCGTTTCTAGTCGTTACAAGGTTGCGAACTTTGGTGGAATGGACCAACATTCTTACGCTTAAATAAAGGATGGCCTGAAGATATTGTGTCTGACACGAAAACGGAGTTGAAACAGATAATATCATTCATCATCTTCAGATCATCATCTTCCTTTATTTAAGCGTAAGAATGTTAGTCCATTCCACCAAAGTTCGCAACCTTTAAGTCTACTCGGTGTAATTCCTCTTGAGGCGATACTTGCTCACAAGCAGTTAGATATTTTTTTACGGTTACCTAAGCTATCCCAGGAATCAGGAGAAGCCGTAAAAGAATTTCATGATACAACAAAGGAAGTTCTTAATGCATTAAAAGGATAAGGATTCGATACATCTACCTGGGACTTATTCATAACGCATATATTACTAAAGAAGGTTGGTAGCGAAACCAGCAAACTATATGAAATGCAGTTAAAGGATCCCAGAAAGGTCGAGGATCTCTAAGATTTTCTCCGATTTTTGGAACAACGGTTTCTCTCACTTGAAACACATAAAAAATTTACCACAAACAACAAACCTTATGAAGTACGTGTAACGCAGCATAAAATTGTTAAGAACTTACACGTCAATAACGAGAATACTATAAGAACTAATTGTCGGCACTGCGATGGAAATCATAAGCTAAGTCAATGTGCGAAGTTCAAATCATTAAGCGTACACGAAAGAACACAGCTTATTCAACTCCTAACGTTATGTAGAATTTGCTTTGAGAAACATAAAACTATAACTTGCAAAAATGGCGAGAAATATAACGTTTGCAATGGGAACCATAACACACTCATGCATAACGTTAACAACCCAACTAAGTTGAACATGCTCTCTCATAATTCAAACAATCAAGAGACACTTCAAACTCTACTTCGTTCGGCATTAAATACAGCACATAGGGAGAACCAAGAACCAATAACTTTGCGAGCCTTGATCGACTCGGGTTCGCAAGGTACTTTCATCACAAAAGGTGCTGCAAATTTACTCAACGTAAGAAAGAAGAAAACAAATATTGCCATATCAGGAATAGGTGGAGTCAAAGCAGGAGTTTGTAAAAACATAATAGAATTCGATGTAGCTCCGATATTTGACAGTAAGTTTTCGGTTCGAATGGAAGCAATGGTGTTTAATCAACTTATGCATCACCTGCCAGAAGCCAAATTTAATATAAACGAATTTAAGCATCTACAAAACATAAAATTGGCAGATCCAAAATTTAATGAACCAAATCGACATTATAATAGTAGCTGACTATTATCCAGCAATTGTGTTGGACAACATAATAAGCAACTAAACCTAGCTTGGTGCATTGTATAATCCTTGGTGTCAACAAAAGCGATCAGAACTACAGTTACTCATAGAAAACGAGGGCACAGCTGATGGAACAACACGAACAGAAGAAGAGGAAAGAGCTGACGAACATTTTGCAAGAACCGTTCGACGTGATTCCAATGGCAGATATATTGTAAACTTACTCCTGAAAGAAAACGTTCCGATGCTAGGAGACTCACGAAAAACGGCCATTGCCAGACTAATTCAATTATAAAGACGGTTCTCTAGAGACGTAAACTTTAAAAATAAAAATATGTAGAATTCATGAGAGAATACCTGAAATTTAAACATATGGCACCAGTGAACCAACCATCCACGGGTCACAAGAATGAATCCAGCAAAATTTACTATATCCCACATCATGGCGTAGTAAATGAGGATAGCAGCACCACCAAACTGAGGGTCGTATTTGATGCGTCAGCTAAAACAACAAACGGATTATGTTTAAATGATATAATGTTAAACGGCCCAAAAATTCAAGATGACTTGGATAAAGTAATTCTAAGATGGAGAGAACATAGATATGTTATAGCGGCAGACGTGGAGAAAATGTTTAGACAAGTTTGGATAGATGAAAAGCAGCAAAACTATCAGAGAATTGTTTGGAGAGAAGATTCTAACCTTATAATACAAGATTTTGTCTTAAAAACAGTTACCTATGGAACCAAGGCAGCTAGTTTTCTAGCAATAAGAACAATGCAAAAATTTGCGCAAGATGGAGTTACTATCCCGTTGCTTCTAAAATATTGAAGGAAGACTTTTACGTAGACGATATGTTAACAGAAGGTGACACAAAAGCAGATGTTCTCCATGCTTATAATGAATTACCCTGCATAATGGCCAGAGGAGGATTCTTGTTACGGAAATGGACTTCGAACGATGCAACAATCCTTGCCGAAATTCCAAAAGAAATACAAAGCACAATCACCATCTATCTATCTATTATATTAATACGCTTAATTTTTTCAAACTCAACGATAAAATGACCCCTAAACATGATCCGATCCGTTTAAATTTTTCAGGGAAGGTCGACATAAATATAGCGGTGTGCCTTTGCTAGAAAAATCGGAAAAATTCCACCGGGAAGTACCTGAAACGGGTACCTCAGGTGTTTTCAGTAAAATTTTGTCACGACGCCAGAATGCCATGACAAAATATGTTTATATTGAATCTATGATCATGCGCATTACACCGTGACAATGACAAAATTTATTAAAATTGCCGATGTTTTTGTCATAACACTGTGATGACAAAATGAGTAGAAAATTTGTAATTGAATCTCAATTAAACAAAACAGAGAACATAAAATACATTTTTACATACATTTTGGTGTTAATAGTTGTGAGTGTAAAAATATTGTACAATTTTGTCATGACACTCTATCTATTTAAGATTTAACAATTAGCCGCGTACCTATATGAATTTACTTTATTTTTGATAATAGTGCATCAAATTTACATCTTAAAAAATCTTCTTAATTATTTCTTAACCAAAAATTCAATAAAATGTATTCACGAGACTGATTATTCAGTCACAGGTCAGCTTCTATCTATCTTCTATCTATCTTCTATCTTCTATTATATTAATATTCTTAATTTTTTCATACTCAACCCTAAACATGATCCGATCCGTTAGATTTTTTCAGGGTAGGTTGACATAAATATGGCGCTGTGCGTGGGCTAGAAAAATCGGAAAACGTCCACTGGAAAGTACCCGAAAAGTTTTTGTGCGCGTGACATCTTGCAACATTTGAGAATTTTATGGGACGACCAAAAAGCAAATATTTTTGTTCAAATTAATGGCGCGCGATTCAAATTCAAAGTTGTAAAACAGTTGGTACGCGATTCAGATTCGAAGTTGCAACACTGTCGGCACGCGAATCAATTTCAAAGTTAATAATGGTTGACGCGCGATTTAAATTCAAAGTTAATCATGCCAGGAGCAGAGCTCACAATCATACACGGGTAGTGGGTGTTCCATTAGCTGGGAAAATCATCCTCATGTGTGGTGACTACCTGAAGGCGGGACGCGCGCGAACTTGCGGAGCGACCATCAAGTTGAACCCGCTTTGGAAATTGGTAAATAAGTTTACACTCACCAAGAACATGCGCGTCGATGAAGGTGGGGACGAGTTTGCGCAATATTTGCTCTCTGTTGGAAACGGCAATGCTCGAACCGACTCGATCACACTACCGGTAGATTTCCTCAAAGTGTGATCGATTTCGTGTATGGTGACATCAACACAACACCAGCTGAGGGAACCATCGAGGAGCGCACCATCCTTGCACCCAAGAATGATGAATGCGCGCTAACCAATCAGCAGGTGCTTGACCTCCTGCCCGACGAACAAGAAGTCAAACATAGTGCTGATAAACTTGAGACTGACGACATGCATGAGGAACTCCGCCTACCCGTCGAGTTTCTCAACAAGATTGAAGGGTCCGGATTGCCGCGCCATGCCATACCGTGAAAGGTAAACGCGATCGTTCGTTTGATGAGGAATCTAAGCACTAGCAAGGGTTGAATCAATGAAACACGCATGCGCGTCGCAAAAATAAACCGGTACATTCTGGAATGTGAGGTGCTGATTGGCTTCTCTAAAGGCGAGCGTGTTCTCATCCCACGCATTAAGCTCTCATCCTTGAAAGGCATCTCATTTAAAATGTCTCGCCTTCAATTTCTGGTTCAGTTCGCGTTCGCCATAACCATCAACAAGAGTCAGGGTTAAAGCTTGAAGAAGGTAGGAGTGTACTTGCCGGCCCCCGTATTTACGCATGATCAGATGGATGTGGCCTTTTCACGATGCCACTCATTTGAGGACTCAAGGTGTTTATCGTTGAGACAAGTGATCAATCAGCTGATCGAGATGGGCACATCACAACAAAGAATGTATTTTTTGAAGAGATCCTGTGCATGTAAATTGTAATATATTTTACTATTTTATTATCTACCTTCTACTACTATTTTATTATCCTTTTGTACATTTCTTATGAAATATTTAGATTATAGTTTGCCTCAGCAATTGTGTGCTTTTCCCTTTTGAGATTTTAACATTTAGTTTAGGTGCGTAAGTGATCATGTGATCCCGAGCGCGCGCTTCCTGTTTGAGGTATGAATATTTGACTTGACACGTAAGTCATACTGTGTACATTTGAGCGCGTGCTTGCCGTTTAAGATTTAAAAATTAATCACGCATATGATTTTACTTTATTTTTGATAAAAGTGCATCAAATTTACATCTTAAAAAACCTTTTCAATCATTTCTTAACCAAAAATTCAACAAAATGTATTCACGTGACTGATTATTCAGTCACAGGTCAGCTAGTTAAATTGAACGACATAATTAAAACGTTGGGAATTTTATACAATCCAGGAGATGACAACTTTCAATTCAACACGCAACGTTTACAGCTTCCTACTATACAAGCATCTCAACTAAAAGAGCAGTGCTGTCGGATTCATCAAAGATTTTTGACCCAATGGGTTGGCTTTCTCCAATTACAATCAGCTGTTAATGCAAAATGTCTGGATAAGTGGAATTGGTTGGGATGACAAATTGCCGAAAAACCGATGGATGAGAGAAAATGAAATGGAATTTAGGACAAAAATTTATAAAAGTGACACACCAACCATGATACGAACCGGAAACTATTTAGATTTGGCCATTTCGGATGAACGCATGAAAATTGATATGAACAACAGGGGCGAGATACCGACACATTGCTATGATAGTGATCATAAGGCAATTGAGATAGTGGTAAGAGAGGTGGGCGACCTAGAAACGGGCTCAAATGAGGTGGAGGTTAAACGATTGTGGTACAATTTTGCGGACACGAATTGGAAGGCATGGCCCGGACAATTGGAGAAGGCACATCAGCAAGCAGTTATAGAAGAGGAAGGAGAGAGTCATGGCGGTGAGGGTAATTCAATAAAAATATTGACACCAAACACAAGGAATTTAGACGAGGAGGAAATCAAAATTTATATTGGGAAAATCACAAAATTACTTTTAGCAAACATTAAGGAAACCGAACCAAAACAAAGACCGTGTAACAACATGAATTGTTACGCAAATGCCACCATTGAAAGATTATACAAACACAAAAGTCTATTGATTACAAAAATTAAAACATATCGGCGAAATTTGGCAAGAAATCAAAGACATCATCATAACACATTCACGACGACAAGTAAAATTCAAAGACAAACACATATTTGAAAAATGGAAATTAAAAGAACGGTACAATTAATCGAGCAAAATGTCAAAATTCAAATTGAAAAATATTGGCTCAACAGAATGAAGAATGTAAAGTCAGGGATGAAAATGTGAGCAAAAATTAAGAAAACGACACAACAATTAAGACCGATATTAAGAAAATAAGATATTAAGAAAAGAAAAATTGAAGTGGATGAGCAGGAAATGGAGGAGTATGAGCAGCTAAATATACCGTGGGCGGAAATGTCAAGAAGCGAGAACAAATTTCAAATTTAGGATGAACAAATAAATTTAGATATATTTGGCAATAATATCGAAAGACACACGCAGTGAAATCCGGCATTAGGCAAATCCGAATACGAAAATCAAGTAAATGGAACGGTGGAACCAATCAAACGAAAACTTGAAGAGGATAAATTAGCAAAACGCTCAAAAACACAATTTACGGCAACAAATCGAACTGAGGCACCAGATCAACCAGCTGACGATCCACAATATTATATTATAATCGAGTATTTGACACAAATTTTGAAAAAAGCAAATAATAAAAAATCTTTCGGTCCCGATTTAATTCCAAACATAAAAATGAAACATGTTCCAAATTTAATCATAATCGAAATTTGTATTTTATCAATAATTAAAAGATCCGGAAAATTACCGACCGCAATTAGTTTACTTTCGGATTTGGTCAAAATTTACGAAATTATAATTTTTGAGAAAATTTTAGAGCATATTCAAATGAGAGCCCGATAATCAATTTGGTTTTCGGCAAGAGCATAGCATGGTGCTTGCAATCACAAAACTAGTTACGAACGTATGCCACAAATTAAGTTTTAAATATCCTACAGGCGCAGTAATGATTGACATTAAAAGGCATTCAAATCAATATCTAGCCAAATTGCTGACAAAATTAAAACAATTGGACTTAAAGTCGGGGATCTAATCGAATTTATTTATGAATTATTATATGAACAGAAATTTATTGTGCAACGGGCGGCGCACATTCGACCAGTGAGTTTCAAATTTTAAATAGGGTACAGCAGGAATCAATAACAGCACCAATTTTGTTCAACTTAAATGCGGCAGAAATGATTGGCAGCGAAATTCTAAATTCACAGGATGTACAAACGTGCGCATACGCAGATGACATGGTGATATACAGTAGTAAATATCTGGTTGGCGATATAGAAACTCAGCTGCAAAAGGCATTAAATTACGTACAAGATTATTTACATATACCTGGCGCATCAAAATGAACGTGGCTAAATCCGAAACGATACTTTTCCGTGGTCCATTACGTAACGCAAACCGTGACTTGAAACGAAATTGGAAAAAATAACGAATAACAATATATCAGCAACCGAAGAAAATGATAAAATATTTATTGATATAATCGCCTTCTCGCAAACTCTAATTGAATGATCATATATGATTAGCCACGTAGCACAATCAATATTGATAACATGTGCTACATTGCAATCATACGACCATTCAATTAGAGAAGGCGAGAAGATCATTTATGGGAGCGAAACGACTATTCTTTAGTAAGCATATAACAGAACGAGTTAAAACAATTGCATATATGGCACTAATACGACCAATATTAACGTATGGATGTCAAGGGTGGTACAATCAGGTGCCACGGTATATGAAGAGGCTTAAAGTGTTTGAGCGAAAGTGTATCAGACAATTTCGTAATATATATAGAACGACGGAAACAGGTTGCAAACACTATATATCAAACAAAACACACTACGATAAATATGATGCGGACCGCACAACGGGTGTGAAGTATTCCAGACTTTCCATAGATGTTATGTATGTATGAGTATCACACTGTTAATTCAAATTCAAATAGGAAAAAAATGAATCATATTGGAAATTTTAGTACAATCATATAAGTATGAGTCTTTTTTAGAAAATGACTCAAACTTCAATTTAAATAAAAAATATATAATATTTTCTAAAATAAAAATTTATCAACAAACTCTAACACGTATTATGTAGAAAATATCGAGATTTTTATTAAAATATATTAGAACTTTAAAACGATTAGAATAAATAATAGAAAATAAAACTTATTATCAAAAAAAAATCCAAAGTCAAGCATTATAAGCACCAAATGGTTTATTTAGACTTTATGACCATGATGTTGGTCAGAGAGTCTAAATAAACCATTTGGTGCTTATAATGTTTGACTTTGGATTTTTTTTTGATAATAAGTTTTATTTTCTATTATTTATTCTAATCGTTTTAAAGTTTTAATATATTTGCGTACTATCAATTGAAATAATCGATAACGGCCATCCAAATTTGAGTAAAAATGGTATCTGAACACCTTAAACAGAACACCTAGTGTTAAAGGTGGTTTTGGTTAGGTGGCTCAATGACCAACTTTATGTACTAGCCAGACCTGAATCACGATCTCTGGGAATGGCCGATAATAGCCATCCAAATTTGAGTAAAAATGATATCTGAACACCTTGAACATCAAAATTCGTAGCAGTAAACCCGAGGTCGACCATTATTTGCACTAGGTGGTTTTGGTTAGGTGACTCAATGACCAACTTTATGTACTAGTCAGACCTGAATCACAATCTCTGGGAATGGCCGATAATGGCCATCCAAATTTGAGTAAAAATTATATCGGAACACCTTGAACATCAAAATTCGTAGCATTAAACCCGAGGTCGACCATTCTTAGCACTAGGTGGTTTTGGTTAGGTGACTCAATGACCAACTTTATGTACTAGCCAGACCTGAATCATGATCTCTGGGAATGGCCGATAATGGCCATTCAAATTTGAGTTATATTGACATGAGTATTATTCAAAACATCTAGAAGATCAAAAGTCGTAGCAAAAAAACTGAATTTGTCGTTTGATAAGAATAGCTTATTAAGCTTAGTTTTTACCTGTATTTACCTATGACAATGATAAAAATCTGGATATTTGGAAAACGGGAATATCATTATTTAACTCTATAAAAATATTAACTACTTATAAAATATTTTTAAAATTGTTCATTTTTGATTTAGAACTAATTAATCTATCACATACTCAAACCTTAATCGGCATTTTCAAGTTGAAGTACTTTTAAATTAAATTCGTTTAAGGAGATGTATTTAAAATACAAATATAGGTAGATATAGTAGATCGATCTGATGTTACTGAAATACAAACATACATACGAGTAGTTAATTATATATTTACGCCTCATAAAGCAATAGAAAAATTAATTGATTATATGAGAAAAACCCTCATGCCATTTTTCGCTTAACTGGCATCTGACGGAATATTTTTAGAACTAGAGCGAATTTCTCAAAAAACTCGTTTTAACATAATATAAACGCCATAGTTGACTGAAGTTCGACAGAATATTATGAAAAATGTTTAATTAGTTTACAATTCATGTAATAAAATAATGTTGAAATAAAATAAAATGACATAAGGCTTTTTCTCATATAAACAAATCGCATAGAAAGTGGCGCTAACTAGGCGGCGTTTAAACGATTAATAATGATTTCATCATTGCCGCTATATATATATGGCCACGATAAAATAAAAAAATTATTGAATTTGTGTTAGTGTCAGACATACTCGAGACAGTGTCAGACATACTCGATTATATATTTCCATAGAAAAATATTCCTACTATACGAGATTTTTTGTTAGGCACGTTTAATTTTGATTATATTTCCTTATCCTTTTTTCAACCAAAAAAAAAATTGCTCAGTTTAAGTCCAAACCACACAAATGTGTGAGTTAAAAAAATATAGTATGTAATGGCATGAAGTTGGTCATTGAGTCACCTAACCAAAACCACCTAGTGCTAATAATGCTAGACTTCGGATATATTGCTACAAATTTTGTTATTCCCAGTGTACTGATTTTATTTTTACTCAAAGTTAGATGGCCAATATTAGCCATTTCTGATGTTTGTGATTCAGGTCAGAGTCACCTATCAGTAGTCAGCAGATTTTTTTGTTTTTTTTTACTACATTTTGATGGTTATTGACGACCATATCTGGATATTGTGATTTAGTTCTCGCGTGAAGTATCATTTTTTATTAAGTTTTACTGCTTTAAAAGGACCTTCTTATTTGTATATAAAAGTAAAAAAGTTCTTAAGTTGATTTGGTATAGTTTTTTAATCTCTGGAAAAATCTCTTGAATTTTCTTATTAGAAATCAATGAGAAATTCATAATCAATGAGAAATTCCCGACTGTTTTAGTACAAAATTTTGGTTAAACATTTATGGTTATGTTACAATAATATTTTTTTATTCGTAATTTATCAATTAAAATTTTAATTTTTACTTTATTTATAAGATACAATATTTTTCTGCCATTTTAATCAAGACAATTTGATATACTTCTTATAAATATACTTCTAAAATTTGCTCGATTTCGTTAAACTTATTTTAATGTGCTTATTTTTTAAATATCGTCAATTCAATGAATATATATCTGTCTCTTGTTTCTATCTCAATATTATTTTATTTCAATGAATTGAATTAAAATTATGTACAAATTTTGTAATTTATTTAAAAATGTGTTCTATGATTTCTAAACTAATTAAAATAATGTAAAATCAAACATAATATTTTACTTTTCATTGAGAATTTCGCAAATTAAAAATCATAACAGTGTACTCCACACAACTACATAGAAAGGCTTTAAAATTCCAATTGGAATTAGCAGAATTCCAATTAGATTTGTATACGTATACGATTTTAATCTATGGATAAATCTATGGAATATTTCACGGGCCCGACAGCATTGACATTCATATAATAACTCTGGTACGGAATCATAAACGTCGAACGTGTCAAAATTCGGAAAATTCTTTGATGTGCGGGCCGTTTCATGTGGACATAGCTTTGGCAGAACAATACCTGAGGGAGGGATTTATTCAGCTCGATCGGAGAGGATACATTCAGGATAGGACGGAAATCCCGTTAATATGTGTGTTTCGAGAATAAATTCTGATCCTTTTGTTTTGTTAACAATTTTTTGTCACATCATATTAAATATTTTACATTATATAATTGTTCCTTTTTAAATAATTTAAGTTTTTTGTTAGTCACAAAACACACTGTACATATTTTTGTTTGAATTAGTTTATTATCAGACTGCCCAAATTCGGGACAGCGGGCGTCACTGTAAATGGATTGATTTTTGAAAAAAAAAGAGAAAAATACTTGTATGCAATTAATTAAAAATATTTTATTCTTAAGCAAAATTACAATGCAGAGATTTTCTTAGCCATTTACCAAAATATTTTTTTTTTTGCGAATGTGGCGTCATTTTTCGCGGTGATAAATCGTGAAAAGACACAGATAGTGGCCGTTTCGATAGCGCTTTTCGATGAGCGATGGATTACTACCAGACGGCTTAATTTGATGGCTCATTCAGTAGAGCAAATATAACTTGTGTAAAGTAGCGACAATGCTTTCAATAGTGTTTTTTTATTTTTGTCTTGGGGAAGGTGAAAATGCTTCTTACGCACAAGGTGTCGGACTCGCATTTCTGTCCCACCGACTAATTCTGTTCACCTCAAGCTACTCCGCCTTATGGGAATCTATCTAAATCTCCCTTTTTCTCTCTAAGAACAGACACAACAAACTGTGAAACAAGCTCCCATGAATCCGCTCGTCGAAGCATAATAACAACAGCCGTTTCATTCGACCATGTACCCACTTCTACCGCCAGCGCCGCTCTGCGATTCTCCCATGCTTAGCTCAACGTGTGCTTCGCGTCGTCGTAGTTATCTGAGCAGTACAGGCATTCTGCTGACGTCACCTTCCGCATTCTGAAAAGATATGATCGGGAATATCCGTCACCACCCAGGAACTGCGTCAGGTAGTATCCGACCTCTCTATGCGTCCTTTTAATCCAGGAGCTCACGTGCTCTATAAGCCTAGGACGGCCACCCACGTTTGCCATGGGCCTGATCAAGGCTGAGACCCCCTTCGCTGCCTTATCGGCTGTCCGTCGGATGTGCTTGTTAAAGTTCATTTTGGAGTCGATATGTATTCCCAAATATTTGACTACTCTCTCTATCTCTGCCACTATATCCCATCAAGGGATTTGGCCTAATCATATTTTCATTTCGGATAATGAGTAATTAATTCATTGATTCTAAACCAGCCGTGATTTTTTTCCCCTTGGCTGGATTCTCCTCTTCTCGTGTATGGTTATCTCCGTTTTTGTAAGAGCTAGGACCACTCCGTGATCTTCCATCCGACTATTGATGGTCCACATTACTTGGTTTGAAATAAGTTGTGCCTGTTTTATATCGTGCGCAGCAACAAGCACCGCCACATCATCCGCATAACCCACTAGGCTGGTCTAGTCGGAACCTAAGATCGATCCTTGGGCTGCTCCAGCTGTAACCGATATGCTCCGCTGTCCTTCATCTGTTTCGTATATGAGGGTTGGATTCCTCAGATAATCGTCCAATATCCGCGCAAGATAGAGCGGTATATGGAATTGTTGCACCAGTGCGTCGAGTATATCGCTCTATCTCACCGTGTTAATGGCAGTTTTTACGCCCAGGGTTACTAAAAGTACGATGCAACGCGAAAAGTGGTTGTGGTCCTCCGCACACCTTATTGCCTCTGTGACTTCTCGGACTGCGCCAATCGTGGAAAGCGCAGTTTTTGAAGCCATACTGCCAGGGCGAGAGTTCTCCTGCGAATTGAATCGCCGAATTAATTCTTGCACGGGTTAGTTTCTCCAAGACTTTACTCGCCGTATCAAGCATATACATAGGGGTCAAAAGGATGACGGAGCTCAGGATCGCCGTTACTTTTCCTAATCAAAACAAACCGTGTCTTCTTCCACCTGGAGCTAAACACTCATTCCATCAAGCAAGCGTTAAACATCGCCAGCATCAGATCAGGATCCTGTTGGAAGACGATCTTCAGGACTTCGTTCGGTAGCCCATCCGGACCCGGAGCCTTCTTGCTCTTTAATGAAGAGATGGCATTCTGGAGTTCTATCTCGGAGAAGAGCAGGACTTCTATTTCTGATAGTTCTATTATATGTTCTCGCTCTGGATGACTAGGAAAGAGAGTCCGAGCAATGAATTCGGTAGTGCCATCCATCACGCGTGTTGGTATCTGTACTCCAAGCTTCTTTGTGACTATCTTGTAGGCCCACCCGAAGGATCTTCAGCGATGTCCTCAATTAGTTTCTTCCAACAGTGAACTTTGCTCTCAATGATTATCCGCCGGAGTAGCTTTTTTGATAGCCTGTATTCCTCGAATATGCGGCTAGCTACGGCTCGGTTTCTAGTTCGCTGAGCCTCGCGTCGAAACGCGAAGCATTTCCTTCGGGCATCCGCTATTTTCGCTGTCCACCAGTAGGCAGCTTGGTGTGTCGCGGTTTCTTCCTTGGCATGGATGCCTCATTGGCCGAAACAGTTATACCCATGGTGTAAGATATCAGCGCCTCAGTCGCCGATCTTCCGTCCATTCCTTCCCTTCTCCTTCCCTAATCCCAACATCAAGCCTTTGCAGGTTCCACCAACTGGGGTTATCCCACGAAACGTTCCGCTGTCTCCTACACATTTCAAATGCGATGTACTGGTGGTCAGTGCCACAGTTATCCTCCATGACCTTCCAGTTGTGGATGTGTGGCACTAGAGCTTCCGATGCGAGGGTGACATCGGGAACCATCCACGCATACTCCGCCCGGCAAAACGTTGTAACAGAGCCACTATTTATTATCAGGAGTCCAGTTCTGACAGCCATCTCCAAGATGAGTCTGCCTCTTGTGGCAGCGTTTGGCATCCCTAACACGGGTGCTCTCGCGTTGAAATCACCGACTATCACAGTTGTCCTGTCATCCCAGAGATCTAGTCCTCAAATGCGTCGAGCTTTGCTCCAAACTCAGCGATCCTTTCGTTTGGGGTGAAGTAACAACTAACGTATGTTATATCTGCTGTTTAGCCCAAACGAAACCCCTTCCTGTTCCATTTTGTTTGACATGGATACCTTTGTTGCGTCTTTCCATATAGCCGTCGTGCCCAACAGATCGGAATACCGACAAGTTGCCTCCCTGCTCTGGTACTGCTCATTTAAGATAAGCAGATCGGTCTCTTTCTGCTCTGCCAGCTGATGCAAGAGTGAGTCAGCGGTCTTGCTCCTGTTCATGTTCCCCTGCAAGATATGGGTCATTTCCGCTTCTTGGCCATCTGCATTGCCTCACTTGCCAGATAATGCGAGGTGGGTTAGCTCCGCCTGCTCAACCTTCTTCTCCGTGCAAAGCACACAGCTTCCCGCGGCGGTACACCCTCTTGCTTTGTGACCAACCCCGAAACAATATTATAACAAATTATAACAGTGTTTGCTTCGATCTACGCCTTTGCATTTCTTGGCAATATGACCAAAGCCACAACATCTAAAGCAACGCGTGGCAGTGGCTCTTTCCCGCACCCTGCAGTACACCAATGAATTTTTATTCCGCCTGTGTTAATGAATCTCTTCCTCTTGTACACCGCTTTCCCAGACAGTTTCCCCTGTGTCGTGTGGTGTCTCCTCTCTAACCTTTTTCTCCTGCTGGTTCTGCTAGTCTGCCGGGCTCACTGCGGGTATTTTCTGGCTTCCCGTTAGCATAGAGCATAGAGGGACCATTCTCATTTTAATTAATTAATTTGTTTTTATCCATTTCGGTTCCCACGAGTAGCACGAGAAAAAACGTTCACCTATAACAGAGCTCTGCATTATCATAGGAAAGCTATGAGTTTAAACCGATAGTCTCTAAATTCGGAATTCACATACTAACTACCAAGGCCATGCAGCTATCCCCTTGGCCATGCAGCTATCGGCGTATGTAGTACCACCTTAGCTTGGGTGTGCTAGTTTGAAGTCTGCCCCGAGTATTTTATTTCCTCAGTACCTGCCATATCTGGCGGGCTGTTTTCTATAAGCCACCTGGGGAGGCACCCGATGAGGGAACTAGCAAACCCCACACGAGACGCTTTCAATAGTATACCAGCTACAAACATTTAAATGTATCTATGTGGTAGGCCAGTCTCTTGAAATATTGTAAGCCAACCTTTCACCGAAATTGCCAAACCTTGGCCTTCTTCGGAACTCTATCGGGAAACTCGCGCCATTTTTGTGTGTAAAGTACGCGCCGAATCCAAAAGCTAAATAGGAAACGTTTGGTCTCTCATTGGATACTCTTTTATTTTCGAGCATCGGCAGTTGATGGTTATTTGTCATTCCTCCCCCGAATATCATTCACTGCAGTGTTTCCATTCAACGTTCGTTTTTATGCGGCGTTATATACCATCGCCATGGTAATAATCAAAGAAATTTTATCATTTTTTTGTACATTAATCTAATTCTGATCTGAAAAATATAACCTCGGTCTAGTAAGACATGTAGTCGTATTTGCCATTATCTGCCGGATTTATCAATTTGCACAACATCACAGTCACGAAACATTCAAGTACCATAATATCATAGAGCCAACAATTGAATATTTTGGCCACTCGCCTTAAGAATACCTCGTATATCCTCGTTTAACTTGTTTCGAAGCGTACTAAATTATTTTTGATTTTAACATATACCAAAAGTTGACAGTAACTATAAATGGCAGTCCAACCAACAATGGTTCTTAAGCGCTACATGTGAATCAAAACGCGATCAGTGGTGAGCAGCCTATTACTGTTGTTGTTACTATCATTTCCGAGATCATGTTGATCCATAATAGATGAGAGGTAGATGTTATTGAAAACGAGCCATGATTATGCGTTCTATCTCAATCGTGTACTGGCAACCTTATTTTATTTCTCTGAGACCAAAAATTTCGGGTGAAAAGATGTCTATGAAACTTTGATATATCTGTTACGTTCTGCGTACCAATATGTTTGTGTTTGTGCGAAGTTCAAAGGTTGATAACGATAAATTGACTTTAATAGTTCTATTTCTTGAATAGTAATTGTCTCTAGTCGAGTTATTAGCGCAACGCAAACCCTCAGCGCGACTGCGACACTCATACTAGGGATATATTCCTCATACATTCAACCTTTTACATTACAGGAAACACTACGAGGAAGATAAAGTCTGCGATTTTGCTCACCGAGAAAATAATCTAAGTGGAAAAAATAAGAAAAGAAGTTTAGGGAGATTTTTTAATAAACAACAGATAAAAATCGATAGACTTGTTAATTTAGACAACAGCCTTTATTATAAATTGAAAAATGGTTGCTGATTTAGAATTGAAATTGAATAAGTACTGTTTATTATTCTCACTACTCTATATACACATTTTATATACTAATCGATTGGATATTCCAAACTCTAAATTCCATTAAAATTCCACTTACTCTTAATAAAACAAACACTTTTTTTATATACCAAAGAAATTAAATCTTTAAACAAAAAAATCAAACAAATAAATAAATAATTTTTTAATTAAAGATCAACCAAGATCATGAATCCATTTCACTTCCCCCTAAAAAAAATAATACGTAAAGATATATAGACTCGAAAATCCATCTCACATCACTGTGGCTTAATATCTAAATTTAATGTCATTAAGAAGACGAGCTAAGGAGATGAACTCTCTTCGTCTTTACGTAAAAGAAGAATACAAAATTAATTGTATAAATAAAACAAATAAATAAATAAGAAAAAAATTAAAAATAAATTCCAAAATAGATTTGAGTTTGATTGAATCAAATGCTTCAGTCAAGCAAGTGTGAATAGGAAGGGGACAGATAAACATAAAATTTTAAAAAATTTAGGTCGAAGTAATATCTTAATCACTCATATAATAAGAGACATCTCAATCTTACTTAAAATTAATACAAAAAAAAATCTTTTTGTTTGTAATTTCAGAGGTGTCACGTGCTATGATACCGAAGAAGGAGCACATTGTGGATCATGTCCAGGAGGTTTTGAAGGTGATGGCAAAACGTGTACAGAATTAAATATATGCGATCGACAACCGTGCCATCCAGGTGTAGTATGTTCACCGTATGATCGACATCCATATTTTAAATGTGGTTCATGCCCACATGGATTCACCGGAGACGGGCGAAATTGTAACGATATAAATGAGGTAATTTAGAGATTTAAAGTAAAATTTTATTTATTTAAATTAAATAGTGCATTAATTTAAAATACAAAAATTACAAATATTTAAATCAACAAAATAAATATAAATAAATATTATATGTGTGTGTGTGTGTGTATGTGCTTATGCCGTATATATCATCCGGGTCATACAATAAATTTGGACACTCAATATCATATCAATAAACCCTTTTAATTTACTGGCAGTACATAAATTACAATAAATTTAAATTTATGTAAATTTTCTCCCCAAATACAAAAATTACAAAATGCGACACTTTGATTTTACTAGTAAAAATTAAAAATTATATTTTTTTGACACAACAATGTCATCTCGTTACGATTATTATTTTTTAATATGTGATGACAAATAAGCGGTCGATTTGCTATTTGATCTTTTTCGGCTCGAAATGTTAAAATTTAAATACGACTAAGACGTTTTTGGAAGATGATGTTTTTGGAACGTCTCTTTGATAATCGATTAGATAAAAAAATAAAATTAAATAAAAAGTGGAAGATATAAATCGAACGATTTGATTGTAATAATAAATATGATGTCACTCTTTATCAATATTAATAAATTATTACATTTGGTTTACAGAATTATGTGTTAGTTGACTTGTGAGGTCAGTTTATCAATGTCAAGTTAAATTATGTACTTTGGTCATAGCAGTGAGTTGAATAAAAAATTTAGCTAAAAAATTTAGCTGAGAGCGTGTATTTGACAGGAAATGTTTATGGAATGGCGAAATAATTATTTGGAAAGACGTGTTAAAATCGGATTTTAAATCTTGTCTGAACCTTATTTTATACAACCTAATTTGAAACATCTTAGGTAATTAAATTCTATTCGTTAGTTATCTCTTTATAATGTCGAAATATGGAGCTATTTAAAAATAGCTAAATGTAGGTTCAGTGCCAGAATAGCCCTGGCTTTCCCTGGAAATTTGGAAAATATTTGCATAGCAGTTTGGTACGAATCGTATTTTACTAACCTACTTAACTTTGTTTTGTAAACAATTACACCAAATTACAATTCAATCAGTAGGATAGCAAAATAAAATTCAAACAAAAATGAATGCGCCGCTCTACACAGTACGGTAACACGATGGGTTTTTCTTCGTCTCTTAAGGCTGGATGGTACTGAGAAACAAATTTCTTTTTTAGTATCGATATTTAAATGCCCCTAACATGTATGCAAAATAAATTAGAGTAGGTATTGTTTAGATGTGTAAAATTAATTAATAAATTTTTATTTTTCATTATTGCTGATCTCAACCTTGCATATTATAATAAATTAGCAAAAACTTATTTGAGACACACCTTTTATTTCGTGTTTTGCTAAAAATTACTAAAAAATCATCATTGCGGCGAAAACATATAAACTTACCGTTTGATGTAATTTTTCGATCGATAAAAATCGAAATTTTTAACATTTTTAAACTAAATTTTACATTTTCTACGTCATTTCAAGACATAAGCATGTTTGTATTAATACCTCAAATTTATGTTTGTTAACACCTTGATGCAAACAATTTTCGATAAATTATTGAGAAAATTGATTTGTACGTTGCAAAAAACTTTTAATTTTGAAACCTAACCTTAGACACAAACTAAACATTTAATTTGGATAATCATGTATTAACTCCTCAATTATACACTTGACATTTTGACTTAACCCTTTGACTTTGTGAGATTTTACCCGCACTGACAGTGTGAAGTTAGAAACTAATAGTTTTTGCTCAATAAAATTTGTCTACATTTTTTGACGTTTTCTTCATCGGCCCGTTCCACACTCTACTTCTTTGCGTACTACTTCTTACTTCAACATTAGTTTTATGTTTAGACACAAAATGTGTTTGTATTGTTTTATTCTGCTCTCTCGAAAATAAAATTTAAACTAAAATCTATACATGTCAAAAAAGGCCTTGAATTTTTTTTTATTTCATTTTTGTTTGGCTTTTGGTTGAAAAATGAGTCGCAATTAAAACCAGCTTATTGGTAAACAGGGAAAGAGTCATCGATGAAGTAACTTCAACGAAGTATAATGTGGAACAAGCCATCCGATTGAAATTGTTGACAATATTGTTTGTTTGTATTGTCATCGAAAGACTTTTTGCGTATTTTTATTTATATACACATAGTCAAAGAAAGTATTCGATCATTTGACTATGACGGAAATATTGCTGTATTCTAAATGTAAATGTTACTTTTTAAAAAATAATCCTTATTATATTGTCAGTTTATTCCAAGTATCGATTTGCACAATAAATTCAACCTAATAAAAAAAATAGAAATTGTAAAAATACCGTTAATTGTATGACAAAAAAGTATTCGAGCGTAGGTAAATTAATAACACGTATTCCGCCCTTTTGCCGCAAGAACCGCCAGTAAATGACTTACCATTCATTTGACAAGCTTGCCAGCAGTCACATTCGTAATTTTATTCCATTCTGCCAAGATAATGGCTTTTAGTTGTTCTTTAGTTGCAATTTCTTGTTTGCGAATACGGCGCTCTAATTTATCCTACAAATGCTCAATAGGATTGAGGTCTGGAGATTGTGGAGTATGTGGCAAAACTGTATTTACATTATACAATAAGTATTCTCTTACTATCCTTGATGAATGTTTGGGATCATTGTCCTGTTGAAAAATGAAATCCCGCTCTATTCCCAACTTCAAATTATTTTTGATTATATCTAGACAAACCTGTACTAAATAAATTGAATAAAATGTGTTACAAAGCACTAACACCTTTTACATACCGAGCCATTGTAGAGTCAGTAAAAACAAGCTCTCCCACGCCCGATGCTGCCATACAACCCCATACCATCACACCACCCCCATTAAACTTAACTGTTTCTTTTATATTACAGTGTTCATAAGCTTCATTTACTTTTCGCCATACTTTAATTCTACCATCAGAACCATAAATATTATATTTGCTTCCATCTGAAAGCAAAACCGAGTTCCAGAACTCATCTGGTTTACCAACATATTCTTTGGCATACGCGAAGCGCTTTTTCCTATTGGCCCGATTATAACCCGCTTTATGTAAAATATTTCTTATGGTCTGTGTAGAACAAGTCTTTTGAATTTCAACATCCATTCAACCTTGGATTTTTGGAGCACTTAGCATAGGGTTTTTCTTAACTTGGCGTATTATTTTTCGTTCTTCTCTAACGTTAAACACTCTTGGCCGGTCACTTCTTTTTTTATTAACCACATTTTTATCACTTTTGTATTTGTAAATTATATAATGAACGGTAGAATAACGCTTTTTTAAAATTTATGAAATATTTCTTATAGACATTTTGTCTTCAAAGTGTTGTATTATCACTTTTTTTTAAACCAACCGATAATTCCGACCCACGACCCACCGTCTAAAACTAAACTGAGATGAATGTTCGATTTTGCTTAATTTTTTTATTAGGAGTATTAATACTAAACAAAAGGTTGAAACAGATGAACAAAGAACACTAGATCAATATGATCGAATACTTTGTTGACGTAATTTAGTACTGTGTGTATTAATTAACTTTTTTTTTTTTAATTTAATTGGAAATATTTACATTTTGTTTACGTGGATGAAAAGGATATGTTAAAGTGATAAAGCCCTGCACATAATTTTTTTATTTGGAATTCAGTTGTTTTTCGAATAATCATAAACAATTAAAATTTCAGACTGATCGAATATTTTTTTGACTATGTGTATAACAATTATTCTATGAAATATCAAATTCTGATGTGGAAAGCGGCAAGTTATATTTTTCAAAATTTGAAACGTCAAAACATTTATTTATTCATTTATTTCATATTATGTTCGTGTCGTACGATTGAGATCCCTCTTACTCCAATTGCGGAAGCATGAACATACCAAAGCGGGCCCGTATCTATTGCTATGTGAATTTTGAACATTTCAATCAAGAGTTTCGGGACTCCATTATGATAACAGCGATCGAGCGAAAAATCGACTTTAATGCTAACGAATGCTTCAAATACGTTTTACAAGCGATGCACGACACGACCTTGGCAAATCGTAAGTAGTAATGCATCGAATAACCTAGATAACGTTAACCGGTTTTTATCGTCTTAGCAATAAAATTGAGTTTCGTAAGTAGAAATTCGGAGGCGGATATGTCGTCGACATGAAAATACAATTGGTGAAAAATTTGGTACAAAAGCTGATTGTATCTTTCGAGCTGTTAAACAACAGAAGAAGCAAAACTTTAACGCTACGTTAACCGACTGTTGAATTAATACTTTTTGCATATACACACAATTATGGTATACAACGCAAATATTAGATGCGCTGACACCGCCCGAACGGGCATTTTCCTGGAAAAATGTCAACTGCGCGTTAAAAATTTGTACAGAACCGAAGTAGTCAAAACGATACAATAAATTGTTATTACAATTATTTTATTTCCACGCCATCAATAAATAAGATTTCTAAAAATAAAAAGAAACTTAAATGGCAAATACTTATCATACAATAGCAAACAGTAATGGTAGGGTGGTCGTCTGCAGACCGTAAGTTGGTCGTCTGCACACCGAGTAGCGCAAAAATAAAAATATTTTAAATTGCAGGGGAATTTTTATTTCGAAAAAATGGAGCAGGCATATTTTCAAGCGTTTTGATTGGTTTAGTGTGCGGACCAAAAATTATTAACTTTCGCTCGCAGTCATGCAGTTGACTTTACCTCTTCGCTTATAAACAAAATTTCAAAGTGGAGGCTTTTGCCGCACACAAAAAAATTTTAGGATCAGAATTTTTTTTTTGTTTTTACTCGATTAGTAAGAAAATGAATTTTGGCAAAAGATAAACGCATTAGTAAATGTGGAAATTTTACATTTTGTTTCAATACCTACTAGATTTTTAAATTTAATTTTTTGATTGTTCTATCCGTTTCGGTCAAGTTTCCAATATAAAATGAAAGTAATTTTACAGGCAGGTGCTGCTTGAGTTTTGTTTGAAGATGCAGTGTGTGGAAAGGAAAATATTATTTTCATCAAGATTAGTAGACTTGATATGCTCATAAGACGCAGTGGAATTTCAAAATACGTTCCTTTTAAATTTTATGGAACGCGAATTTATCCCCAGATCAAATATAGGATCACACGGATAACGGTCTGTTCGGAGTAAGCGTACCTTACAATTTAAATGAAACATATAGGTTCTTGATACTTGTGTCTTCTAGAATCAAAAGAAAAACTTTTAATTTTTAAATTACTTTGCAATTTGATTTTTTTATTGGTTCATTGCCTTTATTAGAGACCTCTAATCGGATTTTTAATTTAAATCTCTTAAAATATTAATTAGTTTGGTTTGTATTTTAAAAATAATTTGGGAATAGATAGGGTTTGAATGTTACGCAATGGAATAGGTACGTTTTGAAATTTTCGATTTGGAATAGACTCAGTTTGAAAAAAAAAACCGATTAAAGATTAGAAATATTTCAGTCTTTTATTTGGTTTAAATTAAATTAATGATCAACATAAAGCCATTAGTACAATAAAATAAAAATATTAAAATAATAAAAATAAAATAAATCTTCAAGTTTATAAAAATCACACACGTAGAGAATAATTTAATTATTCACAAAATCACATTATACTTAAAATATCAGTCCAATTAAATTACAAATTAAAATTAAAAAACTAAAACTAATGACCTCATTATCTCCTTCCAAGTAAAGTTCATTATGATCAATTATCTCTTTATAAAATCGTAAATCATCCATTGCTCGCCATTCCGTTCCAAAATGTTTTTTTAGAAGTTTGTCAACATCATTAATTTTGGCTTCTTTTATTTTAACACCATTATTGAGTCTTATTACACTCATAGTCGCAAGATTCTCCCCTCGTTTAACATTCGGTTTTGAGACTCCTATGTCCGATTTATAAAAAGGTTCGCCTCGTACTCCAACAATTGTGCTGTTTCTGTTTTTAGTTATAATAAACCGCTTGGATTCATTGAATTTGAAATGCCACTTTGATTTTGGTTTAAGAATGTTGCATATCTCAGTTTTGAAATCAAGTGCGGGACATTCATCACTTCCCAAGTTAATTAGGGTTCCATTTTCCTTATAAATGTCAATTTCACTTCATTTTCCTTATAAATGTCTATCTGGAGGAATGTACGAATAACCTGGCACTGGAAAGACCAACTCAATCTTTAACACATTTGGTGGTGCTTTTTTGAGTAACCAATATTCGCACATTCCAACCATAATTGAATTTTTATTTTGTCTGCCGCATCCATCCGCCACTAAACGAACTGTATGAATATTGTTTAAACCCGTATAGTTCAATCTGTGGTACACCGCAGACGCTATTTCGTTTGCTCCTTTAGCCTGACAATTCTCGGTCCAATAATATAAAAATACATTATTCGGCGTTAATGATGAACGCCCGTTACCAAGCACCATTCCAAACAAATATAAATAAAGCTGACGACTATAGTATGCAACTTGATCTGAGACTATAGGCGACTTTTGACTGACTTTTGACAATCAAAAGAAATGGTGAGTAAACCATCAGCCTCGTCATTGAGAAGTGTAAAGAAAGCTTTGCTTCTGAGCTTATGAACCCGTGACATCGTATTCAGCTCCTGCTTTTCAATTTTTAGTTGCTCCAAAAATCTAAGACACGTCGAACATTTATCGGTCGCAGGCGTTTTAAAACCTAAATTAAAATTATTATTAAATATAAATCTAAAATAGTTAAATTTTACGTAAATTTCTGGGTTTTCATATTTAAATGCCTTCCACATTTTATTAATCGAGAGATCTCCGGATAAATATTGACGGTGCGCAATCTGGGTTTGACAGTAATGCATCTCAACAGTTTTATATTTTTTTATAAAACTAATAACAGCCATTTTTTTATCCTTGTACTTCAAACTTTTCCTATCTCCTCCTCGTCGTTCTGACGGAATTTTTCCCGTATCAAAGCATATTTTGCATATAATACGCACACGGAATTTTGTCACACCTAATATACCTAAATAAGTATTTTGGCAAACTTTTATTAATTTTCTAGAACGGTTCTGAATATAGTGGGTGAAGTGAATAAAAAAAAGTAAATACTTTTTTCAAGTAAATACTACCGAGTTAGTGAATAAAACTTACTAGCAAAGTTTAAAGCAAGTGCTTACTAATTTAATTAAAAATTTCCCAGCATTTACTTAAAAATATGTGAATAAAGACTACCTTCTACTTTTACATGATATTTCAACACTTGAAAAATACAAGTAAAGTAGATAGCAACATTTAATGATAAAAATGAGTAATTTATTAAGAGTTAGAATTAATTTAAGGAAAAAGGAAAAACAAATTCTCATACTATGACATATGACGGCGAAAGCCTGCCTAATATTTTTCAATTTCAAAGCTAGTAATGAAAAGGTCACCGAAGCATCCTATATCGTTAGTTATCGTATTACACTGGAAGGAGAAGCTCATACGATAACGTATGACATTGATCAAGCCTTGTGCACTCGATATAAAAGGCGGCAAACGAAATCACTAATGTGCCGCTATCCAATGACACGGTAGCTCGTCGAATTAAATATTTATTAGCTAACGTGAAGTCTCAATTGATATTTCGCCTGAAAAATTATAATTTTTCTCTGCAAATGGACAAGAGCACAGCTGAACTTGCAATCTTGCTTGTTTTTATCCGATATCAGCATATTAATTTGCTTCAAGAGGATCTTTTTTTTGTGTGAACCATTGCCAAATAATACAAGTGGTGGCGAAATATTTAATATCGTGAATGATTTTATAAGAGTAATGGTTTAGATTGGAAAAACTGTGTTAATATCTGCACGGATGGTGCAAAGGCAATGGTAGGAGAAACCGCTGGCGCTGTTGCTAAAATTAAGAAATTAGCAACAAACTGCAGCAGTAGCCCTTGCATTCGAAACCTCCAAACACTTGCAGTATTTATTAAAATACCAATGTCTTTGAAACATGTTCTTGACGAGTCTGTAAAGATCTTAAATTTCATCAAACCAAAATTATTGCAAACACGGCTTTTTAAGATTCTTTGCGAAGATATGGGCAGAAGTACGATTGTTGTCACGAGGGAAAGTTCTTGTTCGACTATTCGAGCATTTTTCGTTCCGAATTGGGCACTTTTTTCATGGTAAACAGAATGGATTTACAAGAAATGCTAACAGTGGTTATTTCAACTTGGATACCTCACCGATATATTCTCAAAGCTAAACAAAGTGAATTTGTCACTTCACGGAAAACATGTAACAGTGTTCACAGCCAATGATAAGATTCAAGCTTTTAACAAAAAATTGGAGTTTTGAATTATTTGCATTCGCGCTCGTGAGCTAGATAGCTTCGAAATTCGTCAACATTTGGATAACATTCTTTACTCAATTAAACAGTATTTTCATAATGAGCAGAATGAAAAGCTGGAAAATACCCAAAGATTCGAGCGGGTTCGGTGTAAATTATTACGTCTTTGGAGGGCTCCGCAGCTAAAAAAAATTGAGAACCGCTGCTTTAGACTGAAAATATTTATATTAGAAAATATTTTCGGTTTACCAAATGAAACGCGAGGGAGTAAAATAAACAAAAAATAAAAAATGGAAATATTTTTACGCTGCTTGATTGATACGGGTTTTTATAGAAGGAGTAGGCGAAGAGGTGGGGTCCATAGAACTTTAGACTAAATATTTCTTCAAGTGCTAGATAACGTGATTGTAAAATCACATGAATTTGCAGTATTCGCCAAACTGATCGGGAAATGATTCCCGCAAAAGATCTATGGTTCAAAATGTTTAAGATTCCGATCGTTATTGGGGATTACACGCACGTTGAGATTTTGAATCATCGATCATTTTCACCATTGCCTCTTCCTTTGTCTATTTTATGTTCGGAAATTGTGATTTACTTAGCAGAATTTATTTGTTTTTAGGACGCATTTCTCATTTACAAAATCCACTTCGAATCTATCCATTTTTATACATAATCAATTTTTTTATATATGCTAATTATCACTATATTTGTAATAATAAAAAATTATGTTGTACTGGTATGTATGTCATTTCAATCACAATAATTTTGAGATTAAATTTCTTCAAAGTAAATACTAGGACAACTTTAAGTATTAAAATGTCTAAAAAGTAAATACTTTGAATACCGACCAAACGGCACAGTGGTTAAAGCTTTGGCGTTTGGATCGGGAGGTACCGGGTTCGAATCCCGATAGGGACAGGATGCAAAAAGGATTTTTCATCATTTGATTACGATCGATGATGGAAATGAACACAACTATGACCCCCTGTCGGAGTGCACAACTCATGGGCCGACCCATCTTCCATGTCAGTACTATAGGCTGGCATGGAGCTATGCAATGTGCAGATGGTTCTACGTAAATGGCCCTATAGCCGTACGTCCTCGATTTGGCAAGCAATGCGTAAAGTAGGACGGTAAAAGTGAACTGCTAAAGAGTTAGGAGTGCTTCGGCCCCAGAACAGATTGCATAGATTAAAACATAAAAAAAAAAAATATATACTTTGAATATTTCCCAGTTGATACTTTAAAGTAAAAGTAAAAGATTATTCACACAAATCTGGTCATTTACTTCTTTTACTTAAAAGTAAAAACTTTGAAGTAAATACTTTTTTTATTCACTTCGCCCAATAGTTGACCGAAAATGTTTTACGAGAACCTTGTTTTAGATTGCGGTTAGTTCTGTGAGGCTTGGCAATTTTGCAATGATTTAATATAAATGCGTCTTGAGTTTTGTACGAATAAAAGTTATTAGAGAACTGTATTGCATCGCAAGGTCTAAGTAGATTGCATTTAAACTGACTATGTACACTGTGTTTACATTTTTGCATTTATGGTAAACATTTCCGTTTGTACCTGCAGATAAATTATTATATTTAATAGTTAATGTCCCATGCCACACGAGCATTTTTTGTATTTTGGCATTTTTTTTCTACCAATGTTTTGTTCTGCTCTCTCTTAAATAAAATTTTAACTAAAATGAGTCAAAAATGTCCTTGAAATATTTTTTATTTCATTTATGTTTGAGTTGTGTGGTTGAACAGAAAATTTGTTTAAGTCGCAATTAAAACTTGTATCATAGGTAAACGGGGAAAGAAACGAAGAAAAATGCGGCATTTTTTTTAACGTGTGGCATCGGCCAATGAACCTAAAAATATCCATTATGTATCTGAATTTTAGTCACTTACTTCTCAATTTTTTCCAATGTTCTTTTTCGATTTGGAATGTTTATTTGTCTTTTACGAGGGTGGTCTGTAACTTGCGGCGATTCGATTAAATCTATTACTATATACGCACGACTCGTTTCTAATTAAAACCATCAAAATACTGCGTTTTTATTAAATTTAATAAAACAGAGGACTTTTAAATACTTACTAGAAATAAAAAATATACCTAGAAAATTAACCACTTTCTGTCAACAGATATGAGCAACTGATTTTTGTATGAACATTTTTTGACGTTTGTCACAAGTTTCCCGCCAAATTTGGAGTAGATCATTTTTGATTCTCATATCCGCAAGTTATATTGGAATAGAAGTTTTTTGATTGTAAATTTCAATGTAATAGATTTGTTTTGTATCAGCAAATGTAATGGAATAGAACTACTTTGAACCGTAATGACAATTTCGTTCTCAATTTTCTCAGGAATAGAGCGAAAATATAAAATTTAGTTAAAGAAGGTAAATACAGTGTAACATCTGGTAACAATATCACTCACTAACCTAAACTTTTTTAAAAGTGGAATAGATCGCTTTTGATTCTAATAGACACACTTAACAAAATACATGATTCACATGACGCAGAATAGCGGATCTTTTATTTTGATTTACAAGATCTGTAGAACAAGAATGTCTCTACAGGTGTTTCCCGATTTAAATGATTAAATTTGGAATAAAGTTTTTTTTTAATAATAATTTTCACCCCGATCACCACCATTTGTTTTTTACAAATCAAAATACTACCAGGCAGAGTTAGACCTCCCACATAGTTACCGTTATACTTTTCGAAACCACTTTTTGACCATGCGCTCGGAGCTCCGACTTCTGGACTGATGTTGAAGATGTAGTTTACAGAGGAATATGTAGCGATTACAATATTTTAATCAAAATATTCTAATCGCATATATTTCAAACCTATCATTTCACAAACACATCGCTAACTCATCACTTATCGCTGTACGTGCAAACATAGTAAATGCATCAATAATAACGTACATGTACGCGCTAGACGGAAACGGCACGACGAACTTAAATCCGAAATCACAAAGCGACACGACGACACAAATAATAAAGGTTTTATTCCATGGGAAAAATCTGCTGTCAGCAAAAATTAAAGCGAGAAAAAATATAGATTTTACTGGTTGTGTACAATAAGATGTTATCAGCAATATTTTACTGAGAAAATAATTGTGATGCAATAATGCTGCTATAAAACGTAAACTGAAATATTTTTTATGGCAGCATTTGTTCATACATGTACAAAAAATGTATGTAAAGATAAAAGAATTTTCTCACAATCATACAAAATAAGTCGTTCGCCATTTTTATAGTCAATAACGTTGCTTTTTTTTCGAGCTTAAATTTTTTCTTTTCTTTTTTTTTTATTTTTAATCAATACAATCAATACAATCTATCAAACAAATTTAAACTCGGTCGGTGTGCAAAACTCATGGGCCGACCCATCTTCCATGCCAGTATAAGCTGACATGGAGCTGTGCAATGTGCAGATGCTCTTAAATTGGTCCTCTAGCCATACGTCCTCGATTTGGCCGGCTACTTTACGCCAGCAAAAAGCAAAACCGCGAAAGAGTAGTGAGAGCCTTGTGCACCTAGGCTCTCCCTACTCTTCCGCGGTTTTGCTTTTTCCGTCATTACTAACTTTACGCCAGCTGGCCAAATCGAGGACGTACGGTTATAGGACCGATTTAAGAACATCTTCACATTACATAGCTCGTTACCAGCCTTTACTGGCATGGAAGTTGGGTCGGCCCATGAGTTTTGCATACCGACCGAGTTTAAATTAGTTAACGTAACTGATTTTTTGTGGTACATATATGAAAATTAAAATATTAAAATATAAAAAAAAAATCGTAATGTACGTAAATGTACAAATTAAAACTTTTATGAAATTTTTAGGTTATACCAAAATGTAAAACCATAAAGTTTTACAATAAAAATGAAATAAAAAATATTTCTTTTTTTTGCTAGTTTTAAGATTTTTTTGCTTTGCGTTTTATCAGTAAAAAAATTGCTGTCAGCCATGGAATTAAGGAATAAAGAAGAAGGACGATTGGAAATTTATAAAATTAAAAAATAAGTTTGTTTCATGCAGTTGGTCTATACCAGCCGCTAAAGCAATACCTGCCGTACAAAAAATATCACACACCACGATGCCACAATCTATCCGCCATTACATATTTAAGAGATCTAATATTTCCTTTGCCGCCCGGGGCCTCAACCAAACTTAATCCGCCATTGCATGTCCCAAGTGAAAAATACACACGAGAAAGTCTGAGAACATTCGGGGCCGTTGCGAAGGGTATCTTATAATGGTTACCGGTAGTTTAATGTTAGATTTTATAAATATTACTACCTGATGCTCGCGACTTCGCCCGCTTTACTTATTAGAAAAATAATATTTTATTTGCAGAAAAAAACATCAAGGATAAAAATTAAAGTAAAACGTACTGTTTACAAAATTCCTTGGTATTTTACCTTCTGTACCTAAAATACATAGACTATCAGGGTTAGTGACGCGAGAACAAAGGGCGTTCTGTTGATTATGTGAGAAACATTTAGTCCTTGGAACGAAATGTGCGGCCTATAGCGTCTGCCCCTGCGATTTCCTAATTGGCACAGCGAAGCAAAAGCTAACAGGACTGTATTCGTTTAAATTGAAAATGAAAATTATTTTGTTACTTAATTTTGGAGAGGTTAAGTTTCGGAGAAGCATAATCGGGACATCGACTTAAAGTGCAATTCAGGTCATTTCCTTCAGTTTTAGAAATTATACCGGATAATTAGTAACATTAACATCATCTTGGTTGACTTGGTCGACTTGACGCTTGGTCATTTTTAGCATCGAAACGGCTCGTCATAAATCGAAGAAATGCGTTGATCCAATATTTGTACAACATCTTTTTACACTAAACGAATGAGTTCCCCGACCGTAGGAACAATCGCACCTAGCGTTTCTGTACCTGGTTATTTTCTTCTGAAAAAGTCCCTTGCCCCAGTCATTAACGATGTCAGTCATGAGAACGACTTGGGGTGATGAAAGGCAGCTACTTATAACGCACTATTCGATTCCGGAATGATATCGTCTTCTAAATTGTATCTCAAAGCTCGTAAGAAGTCCTCAGATAAATGATATGACAGCAAACAATTGTTTCATGCGACTGGGACATCCGCTTGCCTCCCGAAAGTATCGAGAGTTCAAGTAGATGATGGGTTCAGCAGGCTCCGTGAAACGTGAGGTACACCGTTACGTCTTCGACTGTCTTTAAGCTTGTAAATGAAGTAGGGCAGAGGTCGTATGCAGTAATAGCATATAATTGCGTTTACTATAGTTAGGATGCACGGTACACAGTATACACCCTACCAAATACATTGCCACAAAGTCGACTTGAGGGACTGATAACTCAGCGCTGATGACTTTATCGATCTCGTTGGGCCTGATCTGTCCTTCCAACCACAAAAGGATATTTGCAAGGGGCAAGCCAAGTTTTGCCATTCGATTGAATACGTGTTACAGCGGACTGCCCCAAATACTTTCTCTTTTGCATAAGAAGATTTATGAAGCACAACCACTTTTAAATGGAACACCTTGGAGAGATCAAGTGATGCTTGTAATTTTAGGTCTCATAGGTTTCGTGGTGATGGTGATAAATAAATTTGGTCAGCCAAATTTTCGCACATAACAAAAGACATCTTGCATGCGTGCATCACGTACTTCCTGCAAACATGAAAGGTAGAAATATCATTGTGCCTAAGTTTTGTGGATCAATCAGGATAGTTTTGTTTTTGTAACTATTTTTTAAGGGTTTGAATAAATATTAAACGCTCTGTTTCAATTTTACCATACATATATTGATCCACTAAAACTGATTAAAAAGTGCACGGTAGCAATGCAAGTGGGAATTTTCATTCAAACGAAGTTGAATTAAATAATTAAAAAATTGCATTGTACATTGTACCGCCCTCGATGAGCGGCAGTTGATCTTTTGTCAACTCTAATAAGAAACTTATAATTATTGTTCTCATCATCAGCAGTTTTGAATCCTGTTAACATAGAGATTTACACCATGCACACAATTCTCTGTAACCCATCAATGACACGGTGCTAGATTTGTCCCTGTATTTTAAAAGTTGTATGAGCCTTCAATGACCTGTTCGAAATGAACTCATTTAAAAGGCACTGTTGTGGGTTAGAAACACCTTGGATTTTGAGTGGTCTCCATTCAACAGTGCGTCAAGTAGCTCTGGCAGTTTTGAATCGGAGGTAAATGAACCTTTCCAGAGACACAACACATCCCTTTGTGCCGCAAATTCCGCTACTACACGTATTGTCGCTGTACCAGTCAAATTAAAAATAAATTCATCCACAAAACAAACTTTTAACGACCTGAAATATACTAATTGACATATATTTTTACATGACGTTATGGTTTAAGTGTTGCACCAAATATAGTTGCACAAAACAAAGGCCTTTTCAAATTTCCCATTGAAATGGATAGCAGTGCCAGATAAATAGAGAGCAACATATTTTTATATCGATTTTTAACTCAAAAGTTGAATGAAAAATAATATTTTGGAGTTAAATAAATTAATTATATGCAAAAATAGTGCGCTAAATATAAGTTTTGCCATAAAAAGTTGGGTGCTTCCGGATACAATCTATCGGGAAATAATAAAAAAACACGGCAAATATTTTGTTATTATTGTAATTCCTCAATTATCTCCATTTTCATTACGGAATTTTTTACTCCACTCCGAAATGAGTACATTTGGTCACCTTACTCTCCCATGTATTGCTAGATAGGTTAATCGTACTACATTTAAGGAAGCATCATGTCGCCGAACTAAATTATTTAAGACGGGTTTATAAAACAGATGTTAATAGACGTTCGATATAATAAAGGTTAATTTTGTTTTATGCTTTTACAGTTTTTTATATTTTAATAAAATTATATTGCATGTAATGTAATTTTATAATACCATTACTCAATCTTGAAAGTTTTTTGCGTCGTTAGTTTCATTTTCACAATAATGGTGACCAAGGCATTTCTAACTTAATAAAAACGCTAAATAATTTCCTAAGACACTCCAGAATCGTTCACATATATTTAAAATTTTAATTAAATACTATAGAAAAGCATTTAAAACACTGTCCTGTAATCTTAATCTTTTTCACCTTCACTCAACGATCTCTGAAAATAAGAAAATCAACAAATTTATTACTCGATCACACATGGAGCTAAAAATAAGCATACACCGCAATTAAACGGCTTAATTCAATCATCTACATACAATTTCATTAACCCCCTTACGCGTTAATCTCTTAATCAACCGAGAGATATTCAATTAAACCGAAAAGACTAAAATAACAACCAAGTCGAAACCGAAAAACAAGAAACACACAAGCAACACCAAAATAGCCGTTTAATTAAAATGTTTATTGACAACAACATAACATATAAGCAATTTATCTATATATGCACGCCACACAGCATACTCCATCCAGTACATCGTTTAAAAAGGTAAAAAGCGCGTAAGAAAATCTGAATGCGAGCGCGAAAGCCGGCGACATATATATAAATATTCACTTGTATGCAAATTTATGCATATTAATTTATTGTTTTAAACTACTTAAAATACGTCGAGTTAAAACACAAAATGATCATCATGATCGTACACCCAGTAATCGGTTTAAAAATACTTAAGATGTTACATTTATTTAAATCCGATGGTATTTCTCGTATAACTTTCTGCAACACTTTAATTTATTTTGTATTGAATCGCATGAATTTAAATTTAATCCGAAAATAAATGTTAAGGTGTTAAAAAATTGGATATTAATGGATAAAAAAAATATTTGATTACGTTCCCAGTATAATCTTTTCAAAATTGTCGGATTAGCGTGCGCGCATTTCAAACTCTCTCATGAATACTTACTACGCGCTCGGCGTGTCGCTTTTTAAGAAGATAAATTTTCTATTTAATTAGATGATGTTGAACTATTAAAATAGTGTATTTTACTACTAGACATTTAATTGTTTAATAAATAAACACATATTATGTATGACGGCACACCGATAGAAGAAGTGTTAATAATAGACAAGTTTTTAATTTAGCTAATCACGCTTAACTATTCAAAATATGTGTATGCGGATTTAAATTAATCCGTAAACCAGACGTATCCTATATCATGGTAATTTGATGGCATTTACAAATAAGTCGCAACAAATATTTTTAACACACTTCATACATTTTATTTAGTTCGAACGTGTAAAATTAATCAATATCCAACGTACTTCTTCGAACTCGGATCAGTGTTGCGCGTCTACGCGTATTTCGGAATTATCTACATGTTGGTGTCAAAAATAGTGTAGACAATTGATTTTTGTGTAGACAATGTCGAAAATTGGTAGAGTATGTAGACAATCCATAGAAAATGTAGGATACAGTTATTTGTTGCTCTGCTGTACACTCCGCTTCACTGAATTACGGCCACCTATTATATTGATTTAAAATGTCAATAACTTCCATATTTGTGAAACGGGATATTACCGGAGAAAAACAGATTTCTTTTTTTTATAAATCGGGAGATAAAAATGAGTTGAGTAAAAAATGTCTGATAATTTCAATGTTATGATTGTATTCCCTACTGGAAGGCAATCGATGAACTCATCAATGGATATACGTGATGAATCTTTCAATTTTTTTTTATTAAAAATTTTATTCAATTATTACAACTGAATACAATTCATCTAGTAATTTTTCTTTCTTAATTTAGTCACTTGTGAATGAGAAGAGGCCCATTTGCCAGCTCCATTTATAGGTTATTTACTGAAGTAGTCTTTGCTCTGGTGTCCTTAATCCATTAAATCAATTGGTTTCGTTCTCTGCAATCGTCTTACTACATGTGAAGTGTCCAACATACCACGAAGCTCTTCATTTACGTGTTGATAGATACTTTGTCCATGAATAACTGCAAATTTTTTTATTTCTTGTTGGACCGTCGGGATATTTAGGTCCCTATGAAGGTCATCAATCCTAATGTACCACGGAGCATTAACTATACCACGTAGCACTTTGTTTTGAAAAGTCTGTATTATTTTGGTGTTGGTTTTCTTTGTACAGCCCCAGAGCTGTATTCCGTAAGTCCATACAGGCTTTAGCTCCTGTTTATACAATAGAAATTTATTTTCGGTTGACAATTCCGAATTTTTCCCGAGAAGCCAATATATTTTGCGGTATTTGATATTAAGCTCATCTTTCTTCTTTTTAACGTGTCTTTCCATCTGAGCCTGGTATCTAAGGTCATCCCTAGATATTTAGCATTATTTGCATACGGAATCTGCTGACCGTTAATGATTACAGGTTAATAACTGACTTTTAGATTGGTGAAATTCATATGGGTGGATTTCGATTCATTGAGCCCGATACGCCACATTTTTGTCCATTTTATGATTTTATCACATGCTTCTTGGAGTTTCGTTGTCGATTCTTCGATAGTGTATCCTACTGAGAGAAGTGCAGTGTCATCAGGAAATGTTGCAATGGTAACATCGTTTAATTGAGGTAAATCTCTGGTGTAGAGCAGGTAAAGAATAGGTCCCAAAACACTACCCTGCGGGACTCCTGCTGAAATCTTTTTTAGCTCGGAATATTCATCCTCATATTTCACCCTAAAGTGGCGATTCTCTATGTATGATTTTAAAATCATATAATATTGTTCTAGTAAATCTATATGTAGTTTGAAGAGTAAACCTCTATGCCACACCTTATCGAAGGCCTGCGCTACATCTAAGAAGATACTAGAACAAACCTTTTTTATTTCTAATGTATTCTCAATGACAGCTGTAATCTTATGAACCTGCTCAATAGTTGAGTGTTTCTCTCTGAAACTGATATTCTGGGATAAGATTTCTTTGTTCTATGGTTCTTTTCAATCTTTTGAGCAACAGTCTCTCAAACAATTTCGCTAGTGTTGGTACTGGTAGAAGTGAAATTGGCCGGTAAGATTTTCTATCATTCGGTGGCTTGCCCGGTTTCGGAATCATTATTACTTCTGCTACTTTCCACTGCATTGGCACATGCTTTTTCTTGAGAATCGTATTGATTAAGTGCAGTAATTTACAGGTACCTTTTTCAGGCAGCTCTGTTATCAGATCATAACCAGGAGCTTTCTTTGGTTTTATGTTCTTAATTTCAGCTTTTAGTTCTTTTAATGTTACAGGCCTGATCTCTTCAAAATCAGATATTCTGGGCGTATCAGCAGTGTTTTCGTCATTGCTCTGCTGACCTAGAGGTTGAAATGTTTCTTCAAGATGTTCAGCAAACAGGTCAGCTTTATCTTTCACACTTCTTGCCCATTTCCCATCGTTTGTTTTGATTGGGGGTATCCTCGTTTTTAGTCGTTTTAACCCTTTTGTTGCTTTCCAGAGGGAATAGTCGGTATCTATAGATACCTTTCCAATTGTTTCATTTTTCACTTTTTTGTGAGTGCCTTAAGTTTGATGCACGAGTTGTTTAAAGTGGTTTTATCTTGCGGTGCACGCGTAGTCTGCCATTTCTTTCGGGCTTTTCGTTTTTCCTGCACTAATTACTTCTTTTGGGTAAATAACGGAGTTTTCTTTCCTGGATGATAATTTGGGGGTGCATTCCCAAGCCAACCATTGTATGACATCAAGGAGCTTGTCTAGTTCTTCTTCTATTTCATTTTCACTTTTGATTGGCACTTGAAGTTCTATTTTTTCCTCTACCAACTGCCTAAACAGTTCTCAATTTGTTTTGTTGTTTGTGAGCTGTGGTGAATTGGTTTTTTTATTACATTTTCACTAACCGTCATAATAACAGGAGAATGATCAGATGTTAGACTTTCATCATTTTCTAAGAAAATGTAACGTTCCGATATGCCTTTAGTGATGTAGAAATCTATTAGATCTGGGATTTTGTTAGGATCAGTTGGCCAGTACGTTGGTTTCCCTCCTGAGTAAAATTCACAGTTTGAGTATTGGCCAGCTGTAAGTAACTCTTTGCCTTTTGGAGAGGTTAATCTTGAACCCCAGAAGGTATTTTTTGCATTAAAGTCACCTCTAATAATGAAGTTACTTCCTAATTTCTGGAACAAGTTAATGTAGTCTTCTTTCTTTTGGTTATACCGTGGGGGCAATATATCGCAGATATATTACAGGTGTTGTGATAACCAAATTTAACCGTCACGGTGGTTACTTGTATGGATTCTTTTTCTATTTTTAATTCTTCATGATGTTTGATATTATCCTTAATAAATATAGCTGACCCTCATCTTGCTCGTTCTGCGGGATGAGTGGTATGGTAACAAGTATATCTCCCGATTGATAAATAGGAGCTGCTGGTAAGATGTGTTTCTGATATTAAGCATATATCAATTTTCTCGGTTTTTAAAAATAGTTCTAATTCTTCTAGGTGTTGTGTTAATCCGTTTACATTCCATATGGCTATTCTTAATGAGTAGTTTTGATGTCTGGTTTCTGTTCCGGAATTATGAATTAAACTATTTATTGCATACATTATTTATGTTTAACTATTTTGGAGCTTGGTATTTCCAACAGATTAAGTCGATCCACAATTAACTTATTTAGCATATTCTGTTCCTCAAGGCTCTTTAAAATTGCTTGGACAGTGTTTTGAAATTTTCAGTACCGTTGGTCTCATTTTCTTTCGAATTTGAAGCGGCCTGAGCATATGTGTAATTCCCCCTACGCACAGATGCTTCATTTCTTGCTCGATCCTTGTTTGGATGACTTAGAGGGGGTTTGCGTACCTGATTCCTCATTTTCTTCACATCCTCGGTAACTTGCTGGATGTTGCCCATAACAATTTATACATTTTGCTGGTTCTACTTTAGATAGTTTGCAAGTTTGTGTTGGGTGCTTTTCCGCACATTTCACACATCTTGGATCGCGCGCGCAATATCGTTGCGTATGGTTATAGCCTTGGCATTTTTTACATTGTACTATTCGTATACTGCCTCTTTTAACAGCTTCGATCTTTACTCGCATGTTGAGTATGCCAGTTATATTGTAAATTTTTTCTATTTGCTCGGATTTATCAAAGGTTAGCATGAACAGGGTAAGCCCTCTTTTTGAAACGGGTTCTAGTCGGTTCTTCCCGCTACGTCTCTCTTTTTTAATAATGTTCACGGCATCAAGGATTTTAAATCATTTATTTTCTAGGTCCTCCATTATTGAATTAATTTCACAGGTTGGATGTAGTCCTCTTGCCATGACCTTGATGGGACGATCGTTTTCGTTATTGACAAGTTTCTGTATGCGTTTGGATTTGAAATGTTAATCTTCCATACATTATTGTTCAGAGCAGTAATTTTATACTCTTGTTCCGTAACATTACTCATTACACTTCGGATTTCTGAGTAGTTGGTTACTCCTACTATAAAAATCGGTGGTGGGGTTTACCTTTGGCTGTGCTTCATTTTGTTGAGCTGGTTGCCGTTTGAGTGATTTTTCTACTTCTGATGTGGACTCAGCGTCATTTGTTGGTGGAGGTGGTTTTTCTTTTGGTTTTTAGCTGCTTGTTGTTTTTCTAGAGTTAGTTGTTTATTGATGATTAAATGTTTTCTAGAAACCTCTTTTGAAGTTGATGGTAAAGTTTCTGCCATTTCTAGTGAGTGTTGACCTTTCCTTTTCTTACTTGGTCTTTTACTTCGTTTCAACATCCAATTTGTTTCTCTTTCTAATTCTTCTTCATCCGTATGGAATGGATTAATGTCATCATCGATTGTAGGGCTGGGTGTCTCCCCAAGTTCTGCACGTGTTTCAACTGCTTTTACGAGTTCTTCATTCTCTTTCTTTAAAATTGTGAATTCTTCTTTCAATTTAGTTGTAAATTCCTTTATTTCTCTTAGTTGTTCACGGAGTTCGGCATTTTCCTTCTCGTACTGAAATATATTTTCAGTTGAAGATCTTGGTAATTTGGTACTTCGTCCAAATGGGTTAAACAATGATTGGCCCACCCCAGAATCTACTGGGCCTGCCTCCGAAGAGCGTGGATTTGTCAGCATATCTGCTGCTGTACCACCTAGGGTATTACTTTCCGTATTTGTTGTACTCATTTTTTGTTTTAGCCAATTTATACCACTGGCATTTGGTCCCCGGTAGCACTTTGCTACTGCCGAAGCAGTACCCACCCCCCACGATGAGGACGTGGCTACCTTGGTGTTACCTCGGTGCACACAGAGACAGCCGAAACCGTCTGAATACCCTAGGCTGAGGGGCGAATCTTTCAATGAGATCTCATTTGAACTTTCTTCCGCACCCGGAACTAAATTCATTTATTTATTTGATGAGGAGAGGAACTCAGTACTGCATCTGCAAGTGTGAGATCCCAAAGGTTATCATCTTTCAGCAAATGTAATTCGCGACACGCATCGTAGTACGTGTCGTACATAATGCCATAGACTGTTCGCAAGTATTATAAGAAAATCGGTCCAGGAACGTTAAGCAACAACAATCGCGAAAATAAGCATTCTCGTTGCTTCTGATTCACTTTGTATAATCGGCCTAATGTATTTTCCATGAATATACCGTCGTATCAATGGACTGGAATGCTTCGCTCTGTTTCTGGCGTCTGTTTCGTTTATAAATTATTTCTTTCCTGTTGCTATCTCAACCTACTAGAATAAATGTAACAATCGTCTCTTTCTCTAATTTCGATGAAGTAGCGTAAACAAATTATTTGGTGGTAGAAATCGAGTAGATATATCACAATTTTTTAATCTAGCATTTCATTCTAGAGGAGCGAGACATAATCTTTCGATAAATTTTCGAAAATTGTGATGTTCCAAAATCGCACCCCAGTATACATTAATGTCTTTGCGAACTGACCGAAAATACCTTGGCGGTTGCTCAGTTCAAAAACTCAGATAGTGTGTTTTTTGAGGCAGTTAATGTTTGTTGTAGAGACTGTCAGGGAAATAAACACGCTGCCCATTTTCAAGGTGCACGGCCAAATGTATAACAGCAGAGTTTCTGTCGTTTATGGGAAAACTTAAAATACACCAAACTACTTCATTGCTGCTAATGAATCGGCCCATTTGATAACGTGTTATTTCGTCGTTATCATTTAAATTTTGAACAGCAAATACAGCCATATCGCTGCCCTTATGAACGTATTCAAATGTATTTGATGGACTTCGCCGAACTGCAGAACTAAACGTTGATGTGTGCTTTGTCGGTTTTGCACAGCAATGGTGAATACGGAACCGCCCAGCGCTTGTCAATGATATGTGTAATTGATATGATTGGCATAGTAGATACATACGTCAAATACCATAGAATTTGACATCAGCGCCACCCATGATACACAAACATAACTAAATGAATTATTTACAGAAGTTCAATTAATCATGAACTTCTCAGAAGGTTTTATCGGTCAATTATTCTTGAACCTATGATTTTTTTTTCGTTTTTCATCCCTTTGCGACGCCGTAACACATATGAGGTCTCACTCCTAAAAACTAGAATACAAAAAAAATATGTTTTATTTATATTATTTGAAATTTTATATTAAGCACGAATTTTCACCGTGCATTATTAATTGATAAATTAAAAAAAATTAACATAAAAATTAAATTTTAATTTAATTAGAGACAAAATTAATTTAATTAAATAAATGATAAACCAACTAAATAAACATTGAAAGCAGTTAATAATAAATACATAGAATTTAATTATATAGCATGAGTGAAAACAGCTGTCAAGTGTCACAAATTCGGAGGCTAAAAGGGAAGCATATAAATCGACAGGACCGTATTTAGCATTTTTTCGACTAAATGCAATGAAGTTAGGAAGTTAAAATTAAAAAATTATTTAAATGTTATTACATTTTCATTCCTCTAATATAAGTACTTTAATCGTTTTTTTTAATATAATATTATGTAGATAATAAATAGAATTATAAAACAAAAACACTTATTTATTTCACATTCCTTTCCTAAGAATGTATAGTCATGGTCTATATTATTTTTAATTAAATGCAACGACTCCGCATTAAATGCAAAAAGTTCAACGTATAGATTGGATCTTCTTCAACATGAGTAAAAACTTCAAAATTAGGCCCGATAATATCGTCAGCATCATTTATAGAAGTTGGCTAAATGCCTTGGGAAACAAATTTAGAAATAGAGCGTTCGGAGCATCCAACCATGTTTTTTTCAGTATGATATCCTTATCGGTCGCGGTTTGATTAATATTGGGGCATGTATTTGGAATGAATAGGCATGAATGACCAATTTTTTGAATCTCGATCTCATTTGATTCTCTTTTGTTTGTGGCATGAAATAGTGCTTTTCAAATTGTATCAAGGTAACAATTGCATTTCTACTTATTACATCTTGCTCACCCAAGCCATTTGATTTCAACCATTCCTTTTCCTGGTAATAAAACTTATTAAAACAAACTTAATTGCCACAACCAAAATTTTTTCTGATTTATAATTTAAATTAAGGATAAATTTACCACAAATCACTTTCTTCTTAACATAATTTACATTTTATTTTATATAAACACTTGGTAAACTTACTGATGGTAAGATATTCCTTTCGGAATTTTTTTGGCTTGGATGGTCCTTATTTTAAGATATGAGTAAGCTATATGCATTTTTTATATAGCAATCTTTCTCTAACTTGTGACACATGAAATAGCAAATTTTATATGGGTAAAATCTTTACACCCATTCTATAGTATATAATTCTATAAATAAATAATAATGGGGTAGATACTCGAACGGCTAGCGAGCAAGCAATTTGCTAGCCAAAGCCCAAAACCTGGCTACTCAATTAATTTTACCAAGGAAATTTGAATTTCAAATTATATTTTTCAAAAAAATTTTGTTTTTGCGATTGCACAGTAATATTGTGGCTTCAAAAAATGAACAGCAAATTTTTGTGTTGTTTTGCTGTGCAATTGCAAAAATAAACAAACATTTTATAAAAAATATAATTTGAAAATCAAATTTTCTTGGTAAAATTGATTGTATAGCCTGGCGGCCGATTATGAAGTTTTTCCGACATCGTAAAGTCCGTCCCGCGTTATTTATTCATATTATGAAACTAAAAAAATCCGATCCGCGCTGGTTTTGTACTATGATGAAATAAAAACCCGAGTTAGCGGCAAAATTCAAATGTCAAATTCGACAGCTAGTTAGATGACGAATATCATAACATACGCACGAAAAATAAATTAATTAAAAAAAAATAGTATAAATAATTTAATAAATTTTAAAATGTTAGTACCTACATATCTTTATTAAATTATTTTTAGCACATTTAAATAATGTGATACTTATATGAAAATTTTGATTTTATAAGACTTCAACAAATGGACAACAATTCGAAATACTTATTTCTTTTACGGAAACGAACGAAGGCTAATTGTGATTCATTCAAATTTGACAGTTGAAATACATAGTTTTATAACAGAAATATCCACTGCCAATAATAAATAATAAATTGGCTAGCAAATTGCTTGCTCGCTAGCCGGTCGAGTATCTACCCCAATAACACCTATCAATGTACACTACCGCTCAAAAGTGTTTAGGCACTGTCAAGAACAGCATAAAACATATAAAAACTCAGTACAAATATGAAAATATTTATTTTTTATGCACATACACACATATATTAATGGCATTATACTAAAAAAATGTCAAAATTAAAATGCTTAATTAAAATTTTACTTTCATTTGTGTGATCGCTTCTTAATTGAACAATTGCAGCGCACAGTCGCATTCTCGCAATAAGTTTTGCCAGAGTTTCTGACGTTATTTGAGTTCCAAATTGATTGAAGTTTGTTCCACATAACAGTAGCTTATGTAGGAGCTGATTGCTGTACTTCCCGGTAAAATTCTTCCTACAGTAACACAATAGAGTTCAAGCCAATGCTCTGGGGAGGCCATTCCATAATTTTAATTGTTCCTTCATCCTCTAAATGGTGAATATAGAGTTTACATAACTTACATGAATGTTTTGGATCATTATCTTGATGAAAGATAAAATTTTGATTCAAAGGTCAAATTTCTGAAGGTAATGAGTGGATCTCCAAAATTTGTCGGTACCCTTCTTTTCTTAGTATTCCGTCAATTTTCACAATATCGCCTACACTACTACCAGCAAAATAGTCCCAAATCATCACTGAACCACCTTCATGCTTTACGGTAGCGGCAATACACTCTTTACTGACACGTTCACCTACAAACCTTCTCACGAATATTCGTCTTCGGGTACCGAAAACTCAGATTTGGCCTCATCCGTCCATAAAACCTTGGTGCAATCTTCTATCATCCAATGTTGAAGATCACGGGCCCATTTAAGTCGCTTTTGCTTATTTTGTTTACTAATAATGGTTTTTTAATAGCAACACGGCCATGGAGTCCGGATTCCTGTAGAGGACGATTAACCGTAGAAACACTAACTAGTTTTAGTTGACTAACATTTAATTCTGCGGTTATTTCCGGGGCTGTTTTGTATCTATTCGTCTTGCTAGTAGTCACTATTCTATGATCATCAACAAATGTTGTCGCTCTTGGTCTTCCACTACGTCTTTTATTAAAAAACTGTCACTTTCTCGATATTTTTTAACATTACATTCAACCAATCTGTCAATTACTTATACCCTTGACAGACTGGGGTATAGCTAAACGCGTTTAGCTAAACTAGTTTAGTTAATCTACTACAAAACCAATTACGTTGACACACTATGAGGTTTAGCAAACCCGGTTTCAATAATAAAATACAGTAGCGCTATATTTGTCCGGAATCGGTATTTAACAAATAGCATTGTCATTGCTAAGTTTTAACCACTCCGTTATTATACAGAACTATACAGAACAACGATTATACAAGAAAACCCAAAGAATTTGATTTAAATATAGAATGAATGACAGCAGCTGTCAAACGAGTCAAATTCGGAGGGTAAAAAAGAAAGCAAATAAATCAACGGATCATATTTAGCATTTGTTCAATCGAAATTAAAAACTAGACAAATTCACAATTATTTTTATTTCAATATAGTACGCATTAATTGTTTTTATTTTCGGTAAAAAATTGTACTTATAGTATTCCAAAATAAAAAATAATTATGAAAAAATAGCACGTAGAATATGAACGTAGTATAAGAAAATTGTGATACTGTAATATAACATATGATTCTATTATGTTAACAAAAAGAAAAAGTCCAACAACAACCAAAATTCGTTTCTTACTTTTTTTAATTTATAACTTAAATTAATGATAATTTTATCATAAATCACTTTGCTTTTAACATAATTTACATTTTATTTTCTATAAACACTTACAGATGATAAGAAATTCCTTTTCGAATTTTTCGATGCCCATTTTGACAACACTTCACAAGGCACTTCATTGCAATATTTTAATGTTCAAAGTTTTCAATATTTATTCACAAACTACACAAAATAACACGATACACTGTTTTATAATATTTTATTTTTTTTAATTAATAATATCACGATTTTTTAAGAACACAAAATTTAGCGCGTCACTTTTTACAACAACAACAACTTGTCCGGTTAGCTTTTTCTTTGACATTTGAGACCACCATATGCATTTTTTGTATAACCATCCTGTTCCCACATGACTCAAAAGAGATAGCAAATTGGACCAATTTGAAAATAGTTATCGCGAACTCTATTCGATTGTTTTAAAAAAAACGCAGCTTTTATTTGTCATGGTACATATTATAATAAGCACTCTACGGCAAGTGGATGCATAAATGTATATGTTGGTCCATAACACATAGAAAAATCAATTTTTGATATGATTTGTTTTCGTTATCCACACAGTTGTGATGGAGGGCAGGAAAAGGGATATAACCATTCCCGGCCAGTATACACAATTGTGTATGCAAAGTTTGGTTACGAAAAACGAATGTGTCAAACATAGAATTATGTGTAAATTGAAGTGCTGTATACACATTTGTGCATACCACTTAATTTTGTGTTGGTCAGAAAAATAACACTAACTATAATAATAATAAAATAATTAATATGTGTCAAAAACAAATTATTAATATGTTATATAATTTATGTGTTATCAAATTTTTATGCTCTTTTTTAAGAATTCCCATTTAACTACGATTCGTTAAAATACGGAGGACATTACAACCTGTCATTATTTACATACACATTTTTGTATGTTGAAATTAAATTGAAGCAAATACAAATTTTTGAACTCGAAAAGATTAACTTGAAAAGAAAACGGCATCTATCATTGTATCACAACACTAAATGGCATTGACATATTTATAAATTGTAACCTTCATTGTTAGATGGCGCTCTCGCTAAACCCATTTTTATGCAATAAACTTCAAAATATTGAGAGATTAGTGCACTAAACCCGTTTAGTTACTAAACCTAAAACAACACCCGTTTAGCTAATCTCAAAGTTGACAGATTAAGAGATAAACTCGAAAAAATGATTAAACACGTTTAGCTAATCGCTAGTCTGTCAAGGGTATTATGCCAGCTGTATGGTAAGCTATTATAAGCGCACGTGTTTCAGTACTTGGTTCTTTTCTTGGAGGCATTTTAAAAAGTTGTCACTCGATATTTCGCTTACGTTGTTAACAGTGTAAATATCAGACTGGAACTGATCGTATTTGACTCATTTTACTGAAATCTTTTCAAAAAATCAATTTAAACATCATTATCTAGAATAAACCAGGGGCGGAATCATGAAATACGACCGGAAAATTGAAACGGATTTAAAAATATTTTCAAACTTATTAGATTAAAAGTATTCAAATTTACCATGATGGATGCAGACTGATGTTTAAATGCAACTTCTATAATATTTGAAGAGCAATGGCTAATCTCCAACAAGATTTTCAAAATTCATTTTTTACCGGTACAACATTTCCGTTTAAAACTGCTCGATTATGAAGTAGTTGTCGAATTAAATTTTTATGTTAAACTGTTATTTATTTGAGTTTTCATACAAAATATTTACGCCAACTTTGACCATTTTTCGAAATTTTTTGTGTTTGTCCAATGAAATATTAGCTAGCAATTCATTTTTTCGGTCGGATTTCATGATCTTGCCCATTTACATCAAAATAATTATATGTTTCCGGAAATTTTACAATTTTGAAATACAAAAGACTTCAATGCCATCTCATAAAATGAAGTGGCGACGAACCTGGAACGAGAAATTTGAAATGAATTTTGAAAATGAGATTACAGTAAACGCTCGATTTAACAGACTAATTGGGGGTGTCTGTTAAATCCGAATGTCTGTTAAATCCGAATGGAAAATTTTTAAATTTAATCAACTAAAGATTTTACACTTGTTCTGAAATATGGTCACCTAGGACAGAACTCGTTTATCTCTTAACCGATTATGATGGGATTTTGTTTGTTGGATGGTAATGAGATTCATAAACAGTTTTTGGAAGAAGTTCTGGAATATAGCCATCTGAGACGGAAGTCAGTAGTTTCTTAACCGATTATGATGGGATTGGGTATGTTGGATTGAAATGGGATTATTTAATATTTTTGGAAGAAGTTCTGGAATATGGCCATCTGGGACGGAACTCATTCAATTCTTAACCGATTATGATGGGATTGGGTATGTTGGATTGAAATGGGATTATTTAATGATTTTTGGAAGAAGTTCTGGAATATGGCCATCTGGGACGGAACTCATTCAGTTCTTAACCGATTATGATGGGATTGGGTATGTTGGATTGAAATGGGATTATTTAATGATTTTTGGAAGAAGTTCTGGAATATGGCCATCTGGGACGGAACTCATTCAATTCTTAACCGATTATGATGGGATTGGGTATAATGGATTGAAATGGGATTATTTAATGATTTTTGGAAGAAGTTCTGGAATATGGTCACCTGGGACGGAACTCGTTCAATTCTTAACCGATTATGATGGGATTGGGTATGTTGGATTGAAATGGGATTATTTAATGATTTTTGGAAGAAGTTCTGGAATATGGCCACCTGGGACGGAACTCGTTCAATTCTTAACCGATTATGATGGGATTGGGTATGCTGGATGGAAATGGGATTATTTAATGATTTTTGGAAGAAGTTCTGGAATATGGCCATCTGGGATGGAACTCATTCAATTCTTAACCGATTATGATGGGATTGGGTATGTTGGATTGAAATGGGATTATTGAATGATTTTTGGAAGAAGTTCTGGAATATGGCCATCTGGGACGGAACACATTCAATTCTTAACCGATTATGATGGGATTGGGTATGTTGGATTGAAATGGGATTATTTAATGATTTTTGGAAGATGTTCTGGAATATGGCCATCTGGGACGGAACTCATTCAATTATTAACCGATTATGATGGGATTGGGTATGTTGGATTGAAATGGGATTATTAATGATTTTTGGAAGAAGTTCTGGAATGTGGTCACCTGGGACGGAACTCGTTCAATTCTTAACCGATTATGATGGGATTGGGTATGTTGGATTGAAATGGGATTATTTAATGATTTTTGGAAGAAGTTCTGGAATATGGTCACCTGGGACGGAACTCGTTCAATTCTTAACTGATTATGATGGGATTGGATATGTTGGATGGAAATGGGATTATTGAACGATTTTTGGAAGAAGTTCTGGAATATGGCTACCTGGGACGGAACTCGACCAATTCTTAACTGATTATGATGGGATTGGATATGTTGGATGGAAATGGGATTATTGAACGATTTTTGGAAGAAGTTCTGGAATATGGTCACCTTGGACGGAACTTGTTCAATTCTTAACTGATTATGATGGGATTTGGTATGTTGGATGGAAATGGGATTATTGAACGATTTTTGGAAAAAGTTCTGGAATATGGCCATATGGCCGTATTGCAAATATCTCGGGATTGTGTAAATTTCCGCTTGGTTCGAAAGTTTCTGAAGATCTCAAGGTCTTAGAAAACGTCATATTCCATGTTACCGTGAACAGTTTTTGAGGTCGTTTTTGATAAGAATACAGTAAACTCGATTTAATGGATACCGGTGTGAAGTTTTTAACGAAAAGTGTAGCTACACAAATTAATGAAACGTGTAGCTACACAAATTAACGAAAAGTGTAGCAATTAAAAGTGTAAATAAAACACATTAAAAAAATAAAAAAGACCTGGAAAAATTGAACTACCTGAGAAATTAAATAAAATTAATAACATGGAGAAAATTAAAAGACCTGAGGTTGCTTCACGGCAATTTATGTATCGGTAAATTTAATGAATTTTCTTATATTGGTCAAAATACCTGCTACACTATGGCCGATCCCAGAAAACTCAGAGATGTTTATCAAGTGTGGGCATATATTTTCGAAAAGTGGATGAACCGTCCTGTTCGAAACAGTTAACCACATCAAAATAAAAAGACCTGGGGTTGCTTCACGGGAATTTATGTATTGGTAAATTTAATGAATTTTCTTATATTGGTCCTATACCTGCTCCACTATGGCCGATCCCAGAGAACTCAGAGATGTTATCAAGTGTGGGCATATGGAATCGGCCATAGTGTAGCAGGTATTTTGACCAATATTAGAATATTCATTAAATTTACCAATACATAAATTCCCGTGAAGCAACCCCAGGTCTTTTTATTTTGATGTGGTTAACTGTTTCGAACAGGACGGTTCATCCACTTTTCGAAAATATATGCCCACACTTGATAAACATCTCTGAGTTTTCTGGGATCGGCCATAGTGTAGCAGGTATTTTGACCAATATAAGAAAATTCATTAAATTTACCAATACATAAATTCCCGTGAAGCAACCCCAGGTCTTTTAATTTTCTCCATGTTATTAATTTTATTTAATTTCTCAGGTAGTTCAATTTTTCCAAGTCTTTTTTATTTTTTTTAAGGTGTTTTATTTACACTTTTAATTGCTACACTTTTCGTTAATTTGTGTAGCTACACGTTTCATTAATTTGTGTAGCTACACTTTTCGTTAATTAGTGTAGCTACACTTTTCATTAATTTGTGTAGCTACACTTTTCGTTAAAAACTTCACACCGGTATCCATTAAATCGAGTTTACTGTATTCTTATCAAAAACGACCTTAAAAACTGTTCACGGTAACATGGAATATGACGTTTTCTAAGACCTTGAGATCTTCGGAAACTTTCGAACCAAGCGGAAATTTACACAATCCCGAGATATTTGCAATACGGCCATATGGCCATATTTCAGAACTTTTTCCAAAAATCGTTCAATAATCCCATTTCCATCCAACATACCAAATCCCATCATAATCGGTTAAGAATTGAACAAGTTCCGTCCAAGGTGGCCATATTCCAGAACTTCTTCCAAAAATCGTTCAATAATCCCATTTCCATCCAACATACCCAATCCCATCATAATCAGTTAAGAATTGGTTGAGTTCCGTCCCAGGTGGCCATATTCCAGAACTTCTTCCAAAAATCATTCAATAATCCCATTTCCATCCAACATACCCAATCCCATCATAATCAGTTAAGAATTGGTTGAGTTCCGTCCCAGGTGGCCATATTCCAGAACTTCTTCCAAAAATCGTTCAAATATCCCATTTCCATCCAACATACCCAATCCCATCATAATCAGTTAAGAATCGGTCGAGTTCCGTCCCAGGTGGCCATATTCCAGAACTTCTTCCAAAAATCGTTCAACAATCCCATTTCCATCCAACATACCCAATCCCATCATAATCGGTTAAGAATTGGTTGAGTTCTGTCCTAGGTGGCCATATTCCAGAACTTCTTCCAAAAATCGTTCAACAATCCCATTTCCATCCAACATACCCGATCCCATCATAATCAGTTAAGAATTGGTTGAGTTCCGTCCCAGGTGACCATATTCCAGAACTTCTTCCAAAAATCGTTTAATAATCCCATTTCCATCCAACATACCCAATCCCATCATAATCAGTTAAGAATTGGTTGAGTTCCGTCCCAGGTGGCCATATTCCAGAACTTCTTCCAAAAATCGTTCAATAATCCCATTTCCATCCAACATACCCAATCCCATCATAATCGGTTAAGAATTGGTTGAGTTCCGTCCCAGGTGGCCATATTCCAGAACTTCTTCCAAAAATCGTTCAACAATCCCATTTCCATCCAACATACCCAATCCCATCATAATCAGTTAAGAATTGGTCGAGTTCCGTCCTAGGTGGCCATATTCCAGAACTTCTTCCAAAAATCGTTCAACAATCCCATTTCCATCCAACATACCCAATCCCATCATAATCAGTTAAGAATTGGTCGAGTTCCGTCCCAGGTGACCATATTCCAGAACTTCTTCCAAAAATCGTTCAATAATCCCATTTCCATCCAACATACCCAATCCCATCATAATCAGTTAAGAATTGGTCGAGTTCCGTCCCAGGTGACCATATTCCAGAACTTCTTCCAAAAATCGTTCAATAATCCCATTTCCATCCAACATACCCAATCCCATCATAATCAGTTAAGAATTGGTCGAGTTCCGTCCCAGGTGGCCATATTCCAGAACTTCTTCCAAAAATCGTTCAACAATCCCATTTCAATCCAACATACCCAATCCCATCATAATCAGTTAAGAATTGGTCGAGTTCCGTCCTAGGTGGCCATATTCCAGAACTTCTTCCAAAAATCGTTCAATAATCCCATTTCCATCCAACATACCCAATCCCATCATAATCAGTTAAGAATTGGTCGAGTTCCGTCCCAGGTGACCATATTCCAGAACTTCTTCCAAAAATCGTTCAATAATCCCATTTCCATCCAACATACCCAATCCCATCATAATCAGTTAAGAATTGGTCGAGTTCCGTCCCAGGTGGCCATATTCCAGAACTTCTTCCAAAAATCGTTCAACAATCCCATTTCCATCCAACATACCCAATCCCATCATAATCAATTAAGAATTGGTCGAGTTCCGTCCCAGGTGGCCATATTCCAGAACTTCTTCCAAAAATCGTTCAATAATCCCATTTCCATCCAATATACCCAATCCCATCATAATCGGTTAAGAATTGATCGAGTTCCATCCCAAATGACCAATTCCAGAATTTCTTCCAAAAATCGTCTGTTAAATCGAGCGTTCGTTAAATCGAGCGTCCGTTAAATCGAGCGTTCGTTAAATCGGGGTCCGTTAAATCGAGCGTTTACTGTAACCATTGCTCTTAAAGAATTATAGAAGTTGCATTTATACTGATGTATGCATCCATCATAGTAAATTTGAATACTATTAATCTAACAAGTTCTGAAAATATTTTTAAATCCGTTTAAATTTTTCCCGGTCGTATTTCATGATTCCGCCCCAGACTGATAAATTTTTATGGAAATTCCTACAGAGTATTATTGTAATTGTACCGTAATAAACAGTTTACGACAATCCAACCAAGCGCAGGTAGAGGGTAGTAAAATTAACCCTATATCATTGGTGGTTATATAATGAAACTGCGTTTCAGATAATTATTTCATTTTATTCAAATGTTGTTTCGTAAACATAATACTGTATTAATAATACATGAAAAAAGGGGTGCTTAAACACTTTTGAGCGGTAGTGTATGTACCTATCATATATGTTTTTAAACTACATACATGAATTTACATTGAATAAACGCCATTTTTTACGCCGCATTCTTTTATTACAGAGGGAAAGAGAGAGAGATTGAGAAAGAAAGAGAGAGAGAGAGAGTAGAGATACCACATTCAAAAAATAGTCGTTTTAAAATACTAGATGGTCACGTGACGCTCATGCCTTATGCTGAAGCTTTGTTCACAAGTCGGATGGAAATCCGGGATTTATAATCCCACCATTTTAACCAATCAAATCTCAAAAATTATACAAAATACACGCCCCCTTTCATCCCAAAAAGTAGAAAAATTGCAACTTTTGAGCAAAAATCCTGCAGACGACCAACTTAACAATTCAAAAATAATTATTCAGCTACATTTTGTAGATCAATATACTTTTTTGCTCATTTTTGTGTGTGTTGTAATGAGTACTCCCTAATAACCTTTGGATTATTTTGTATTGTGTTGTAACACAGTGTCATTAAGTGTTATTTAAGTTTTTGTTATTAAATTTTAAATTAATTAACATTATCAATTCAAACGACATTTTTTATAACTTAATCACCGATTAAAATACCCAAAACTAATATAAAATATTTAAAAGAAAAAAAATTATATAACTAAAACAAAATGACGCGAAATTTATATCGAAATATTTATGAAAATAAAAATGAATTTAATAAAAACTGAGAAACTATAATGACGCGAAATTTATGAAAAATGAATGAAAAGCAAAAAAAATTATTAAAAACTGAATAACTAATATGATGAACGAAACGATTTTTTATTTATAATGCCAGAAAATTTTATTAAACACAAAAATACGAAAAAGACGATAATCACTGGAATTAAGCTAAGCGTAATTAAAAATAAATTTATATTTTGACAGCTATGTTACAAAAAATAGACCAAATATATAGAGCAAAAAACATAACAAAAATTAAAAAAATCTTGGATGTGGGATTTTGGGATTTCCATCCGACTTGTGAACACAGCTTGAATTCACGGAACGGGATTATTTTGTATCCAACTTTTTAGCCAATCAAATCTTTATATTCAACTAAGTCCCGCCCATTTTGAACTCGGTTTAGTTGAAATATGTCCATCTTATGAGCAAATAATCTAAGTCGTACCAACATAGTAACAAAAATAACCGGAAGTATGAGCAACATTTTTGCTCAACTGTTTGTTGTTGTTGTTTATTTATGTCATTTTTGGAATGAATTTCGCCTTAAATAATTTAATTTAAAGTTAATATATAAAATAAATGGAATAAATATGCGAGATGCATTTATGTAAAACAATTAGGATGAGAACCAACAATTTTATTTTGATGCAACTGTTGGTCTATAAATTATTTGATAATTTATAAATTGTGATGTGTGTATAAAACTGAATATTGTGTATTTGTAATCCCCAGACATACGTTCATTCGATTAAATTAAAATAAAGCCCCAACTAATCGTAAACAAGCAGAAATTTTGAACAAAAAATACAAAACAACAGAAAACATATCGCACATCCTTTTAAAAACTGTCAACACAAAAAAACAGTTTTGAGATAAATGCATTTTAATTTTTTTTTTGATTGCTAACGCTACTGTGATGCTGAGATGATTCATTATTAGCTTTATAAAATAAATAATCTCAGTATGACAGTAGCGTTAGCAATTTAAAATGCATTTATCTCAAAACTGTTTTTTGTGTTATGACATTTTTTAGAGGATGTGCGATATGACTTACATAACAACCGTAGACAAATTTTTTGACCAAAAGTTGGAAGAAAAAAGCCAGCTTTTTTTATCTCGTTCCGTGAATCCAACTTTACTTGTAGGAAAATTGTAAAAAAATCGGTTCGTGGCAAATTAATACTTTTAGCGTGTCGAATTTAAATTTTATTTTAGTTCAAATACGAATTATATGGATATGCAGAATTTCGAAAAATGGTCACGAAATTAATTTTAATAATTTTCCTAAAAGTAAAGCGCGAGTGCAACCATCTCAAAAATATATATCCTTAATTGTTTATACCTTTAACGTGCCAAGTACCTTTATCGCCATTTTAAGATATAACGGTCGCATGGCCAAACTTTGCAAAATTTTAAAGGAACGAATTTAATTTTTGTATTTAACGTGATTAGTGCTGCCTGGTGAAACCTTTTTATTTTCTGTGATAGAATCGTGAGATAACATGAGTATTGTGATGGGCAAATATCCTCGTGTTTATCCCAATTATTATTTGTTGGCCAGTCTTGTTAATATTTCTGGGACATTGGAACCCCCTTCAAACACAATTATTAAAATTATTTAAATTTTTAAAAGGTACGTAAAACTGTGATTTTAAAACAATTCCATGATAATTAAAATTCTGAATATATGATAAAGAGAACTTTTGCTTGTAGAAACCGATACCAATTTAGAAAGCCCTGCTGTCCCCTGTTTATATGTATGCCAGTGGTTATGCCTACTCATCTCTGAATTTTTTGTTATTTTAGAAGATTTCTAATTTATTCCATTCATACATAGTTTAAGTACACTGTTAATAATTGAATGTACACTTTCGTAAATTTTAAATTTGTTAGAAAAATTAACAAATGTGTCAACTTCACACCGTTTCAAAATTTTTAAATTGTATGGGTCGCGCGTATATTACGCAGATTTTTCCAACATCGGACGGTATTGTTTTGCTATAAATCTGTTTATTATAATAATGCTAATATATTGACTAATCTAATAAATAAATTAATCGGCTCTTTATGATACATTACAAAAACAGATAAATCACATTGTGATGATGATAAAATTTTAATTTAATCATCTCGATACGATCTCTAGTATCCTATAACATAATTATACAATAATACTGAGTATATAAAATAAAATCGACGATCGCAAGCATCTTCATCTAAATAAAAGTCTATTAATCGGATTAAAATTTATAAATACATACACACACACACACATATATAGATACATATATAGTTTTATTTATATTTATTATTATAGTTAAGTATATAATATAATCTTAAAGTTGAATAATATATAAATAAATAAAATTTATTATACTATATACCAATAAATCTATAATATACACCGACGCAAAATTAGACATTTCATCTGTAGACTGTTAAAATTTATACATAAGACGCACTCTTTATTTTATTTGGCTTCTTTTTCGGTTAAAACTGACTTGTTTGTTTGTTGGGCCACCCAATACTAACATTTAATTTATTTATATAATAATATTAATAATAATATACACACTACATTTTTTTTATTAATAATAATATTAATAATAATTTACAATTTTTTATTTTATTTGTTTTTAGAATTCTTAAGTGCCATTATTAAATAAAATCATATATATAAACCAAACATTTATATATTATACATATAAATAAATACATATCATAAATAATTTTATTAAGTTTATAAATATTTAACATTTTTTCACAATACATGATTAAAACATTATTATTTATGGCTTTGGATAAAACTTGATTAATCAAAAATTTAATTTAGTGAAACCATCAACGTTGCACAGTGTCAATTGATAAGTTGTTACTTTTGTAATTTGCATGAAAATCATTTTATTTTTTTTGTGTTGTGGACATTTTTATTCATTATTTATTTATTTTTGGCATTTTTAACTAATTAAAAAAATAAATTATTTTTTATTTTAATTACAGTTGTATAATTACCACGTAAAGAAGACATATACAAGTCACAATAATCAAAATTATGTGACCGTATCGTCTAATCTTCGTAACTAAATAAAAAAAAATATATAAAACCAATAAAATTTCGTTTCATCTGTACAAAAAAAAATTTCTTTATATAAAGTCTTAGCTCTTAAATATACAGGGTGACTCATAAGTAAGTACTATAAATTTGGGAGATGATGGAGGTCACTAATATGAACAAAAAATTATATGATATCACTGTAAAAATAGTCACTTTGAATTTCTATCATAACCTAAAAACGTTTTCTTATCGCAAATTAATTAGTTTATCAAACACAGGGAGAATGTTCGGTTCCACTTTTATATTATACAAAACACTTTTGCTTTGTTGAACCAATTTTTTATTTCTGTTATAAGTATATAACAAGCTGCTTATTACTACATATTCCCCTTATATTTTGTCATCTAACTCTATTTTAAAGTCTTGCCTTTGGTTTTTCCTTCTGTTTGTGGGCTTCCTTAATTTTCTTAATCCTTTAGTGCCTCAATCTCCGTACTGAAGTTTGTTTGTACCACGGAGATAGTAAATTCTAGTAATGGTGGATTTACCGACAAGTTCGATATTTTAAAGGAAGGTATACATATATGAATATTTCAAACTGGTGACGCATCCAGCCATCGCTGCTAACATCATGGTTAGATCTACATCTAAAATTCCATTGTCCTGAATCTCTCTTAGCATTAACTGTTTTCTACATATGACATCTAACCTCATTTTGTCTATTAGCCTATATATCCTCGTTTTTTTTTATATAGCCTAACCAAGCATGTTTGTAGGTGAACGGTTGAATATGCATGTTTGATGTAATTCACATTGATGGCTTTTATTCGATCCCAGGATATAGATAGGTCCCGGTGGTTTACAAAAAAAAATTCGTTTTTCTCCTGCACATTGAGTTGAGATAATATGGTTCGGCATAAGCTACAAATCGTTGCGACAATAGTACCACCCATATAGTGGCATGAACACTTTTTTGGTATTTATTGTTCTTGTGGTCTCGTACCAGCTCCCTCGCATATACTTTAGCATGGTTACACATAACAGTTGTGCTTGATACTAATTTTGTTAATAGGCCGGTTCATCTATGATGAACATGATGAATATCAAATCCGTGGAACTCACTTTTCATGTTTGTTGTGCTGAAGTTGACATAACGCGGAACTCTAACTAGTTTTAAATTAGGAATCTGCTCTACTATATGACTCGGTAATCTCTGACCCCGACTAAACCCATCTAACCACAAATCTGAAGTAGTATCTTTGGGCATATTGTTATTATCCTAATGGGTTATACAAATTCGCTTCAATCAATACACTCCTAGGGCTTTGATGATAAAATCTTCACAACCTCCGATTTACAATGCTTGTATACTTAGGTTATCGACTGATATCTCTTCTAAAACTTATTTAACGTTTGATGACCATTTTTTAGCGAGAACTCTCCTGATTGAAGCAGTAAGCGAAGTTTATTTTGGCTTGCCTCATCTGAACAAAATAGATTTCAAATTTTGCTGTATAGCAAAGGTTCCATTAACAACATGTCATTCAAAGATTCCCCGGAATTTGGTTTAGCAGGCCAGCATCAAAAACTATCCGTAACTTGGTAATTTCGCTGCACTCATTCCACACGGCAGGATGTGGTAAATACAGGACTTACTGGTTTTCTTCATTCTCCTTTTATATGCTTCTGGAAACAACTTTCATGTGATCCAACCTTACGGATTCCACGAGAAAGTTTTTTACATAACTGCTAATCTTCTATCTTTTTCCAACTTCTTCTCCATTTGAAGCAATCGAGCGATTGCAATTACCTGTGAATCAGCCTCAGAAGTAAGATTGATTTGCATATTAAATAGAATTTGAACTACGTGTCAGCTTTCTTTTCGACGAACTTAGTTTTTTCAAAATGTTCGTTACACATTTTTTCTTCTTCTGCATGTACGCTGCTGATTGAAATTTGGTCTATTTTCCACAACTGTTTCAGCATATTTTCGCTTTCTAACAACGCAAACGAATTGATTGCGCTTGACCTTTTAGTCTAGCATGCCTTGGAAACAAAAATAAAAATATTAAAAATATTAAGGACAAAGCCGTAACTACTATGGCTGTAAATCTGAAAATCGCAACTTTTTTACTGGTTACCACCAGGAATCGAACCCGGGACCCTCGAGTCACAGAGCAAGCACACTACTTACTAAGCTAACGAGGGCGACAAACCTACCAAGCTCGGTGTGTTGAGTCCAAGGTGTGTCATAATAGGCCCTCTATAGGTGTCTCAGATGAACGCTATCAATTTTGGCTTACATATATTATTACTTTAATTTATTTAGCGCTCATCCATCGTTATGCATCCTAAACAGCATTGGGTGCTGAAGCTTTACTTTCACCATAACCTTGCTTGTTGACGCTTCTGCCTCGCTTAATCCTAATCCTGCTATTTTGGTCTGAATCCTCTCTCTTGTCAATCTTAGCTGTCTTGGGGATGCATGATGCCTATGAATCTGGATCGATAAGAACCCTCAACATCTCTCCAAGTACGCTTGGTATCCAATTGTGACATTCGTTGATTCTAAATCGGATTTTTTATCCCGTTCTTGCTCACAATTTGTATATAGCTTGTTACCTACAAATTTCAGAACCTCTGAATGGAGTAGTGTATGGTGATATCTTTTGCAAGTATTGTATCACAACCAGCCTACTTAACCTTTACAAGGTTTGCTTTCCTTCTTGGTTATATGAAATGATCTAAATTGCATCTTTCCTTGTTTTTTGACAGTACAGTGGTTGGATGACGTTTCTCGATCTTTCTTCCATCGTAAATTGCTTCTAGCACTTGGAAATGGGCTTCCAAAAATGTATATAAAATTTCAAAGGTTGGAAATCCTGTTCAAATAACCCCTGGCTTTCTATATATCCAATTTTGAAGAGTTATGAAAACTACCCAAGGAGCCCAGCTGTTAATATTAGTGCCCAGATTTTTTTATGACATATAAGCATCCTTTAGTTTGATCATTTAATCTCAAAATTTTAGCTGCAGTTTCACCATGAAGTGTGAGTTGAGATATCAGGGTTTGCAAATGAGAATTCACTAATTTTATTTTGTTGTTGTATGTTTCTTTAATTAGATTCCAGGATTTGCGGTAACTAACCACTGAAATTTCCAAATGACGCAATAGTTGAGCTACATCACCAGCAGTGTAACCTTTGATACTGCATTTCGATATCATATGTCTTGGAATGTTGTGAATGTTAGGGAGCTTTATTAGCACCCCATCTAAACAATTGATGATTGGAATCGTTTGGTCGGATTGGTCAACAGATTTTGGCGTTTGGTCACCAATGGGTATTGTTTTATTGCAAAAATACGAAATCAAAATTGTATTATTTCAATAAAATCAGGTTCGTCTCTCATTTGAGAATTACGTTTTATAAAATTAACAACAATCCTATCGGAATAAAAATATATCCTTTATCAAAAAGTTGTATCTAAAGTAGAAGAGGTAAAGTTAAAATCAATTCAATTTGTTGGTTGTTCATAACTTGGTAATAACTAAATGCAAAACGTCATTTTGATTAATATAATCCAAAGATTATTACAAATACTAGGATCGGAATGGTTTGGGCGGTTGTCATGGAGGATTGATCACAGCTAGTCGATTGGTCATCCATAAGAAACGATTTATTGTGAAAATTCGTTAAAACCTCAACTTTCATGATTTGAAGTGTGCGGCTCTGGAAAGGTAATACCAATGCTAATAATTGTATAATTATAACGATCAAAATAAATCCTTACGAAAGGTTGACCAAACGAAAACAACTATAGTAACCAATCCTTAAGACAGTTGACCAAAAGGTTCCAATCGTTGTATTTATAAAATTAGTAGTATTGGTAAACTCTCGAAACCCAAACAGTTCGAATCTGATGAAAATATGAGTCTTTAACGAATTTTTGCAAAAAATCGTTACGAAGAGATAACGAAAACAGCTAGCGATCAACCCTCAATGACAGATGACCAAACGAGTCTGTCTAACTGACGGTTTGAATTTAATTCCTGATAATTTTTGAACATTCAAAAAATTAAATTGGTTTTAATTTTATGTGTTCCACCTTAGATATAATTCTTTCATAACGGATATATTTTATCCAAATATAAATTAAAATTGGATTTGTTGTTAATTTTATAAAATGGAATTCCTAAATGAGGGACGAACCTGATTTTATTGAAATAATACAATTTTGGTATCGTATTTTCGCAATAAAACATTACCCATTGGTGGCCAAACGCCAAAATGTGTTGACATTGTATTTTCTTATTTACCCATATGCAAATCATACGAGTTGTTGATTCTACGGTATGCGCTAATTTCATGAGTGATATACGAGAAATAATGTTTTACACAATATTAAAAGCATCGGTTAACTAAAGTGCCGGTTGAGACGGTGGTAGACGTGGCATTGACTGATCAACGTATTATCTATCTAACCTGAAAATATAAGAAATTCGCATATAAACTTGTGAAATAATTAATAATAGTGCGAATTTGCTTGTTCCCAAAATCATTTTGTGTAAATTTTTATTGTATGTGCTAAAGGAACTATTATTCGTCCTTCCCACATGCAACATTTTATTTATTTAGGTTTTCGTTAATCTCTATTTTCGCAGATAAAATTACTTGCAATTGCAACTCGCAGCTAACAGTTTAAAACTAAAATATATTCGAGTTCAACTCGAGTTTAATAAGCTTCATTGGACAGGATCAGTTTGTGTTTGTTCAGTTTTGCAACGATTATCAGGAAAAATTAAAACTTTCATAATTTAATCTTATTAACTATAGAAAATACTTATTTAGGAGAACTGTGGAATGACAACCTCAATTCAATAGTTTTCAAAAACTTTATGGCAAACTGATCGAAAAATCTGTTCTAAACCCAGCCATTGTCGAAGAATCGTTGACGTTATCCAAAATGTAGACACACAACATTGGCTCTGTGTTGAATAAATTAATTAATTTGCGGTAAGAAAACGTTTATTTATGAAATTTATGAGTAATAGTTTTTAAGTTGAGTGAAATTCAAAGTGACAAATTTTGCAGAATTTTGATTATCTGTATAACGGTTACAGATAGGATATGTGCTGTCATATAGTTTTTTGTTCAGATTAGTGCCCTCCATCACCTCCCGAATTTATTGTACTTACGTAAGGGTCACCCTGTATACACACCTTACCTAAATATATATATATTTTATATATTATGTAATTGTAATTCTTATTTTTAGTTGACACTGTTTTTTTAATTGATTTTTTTTTTTATAATATTTGTAGAAAACAATTTATAACACTTATAATTTATACTGAGTACTTAATTTATAAAACCAACCATTATAGAATATAGATGTTACGCAGACGCGCAAGTGAAATTGAAACTGATATCATTTTACTACTTATCCTAAATACTTTAATAAATATATGAAACTAAGCTCTAACAACAAAATCACAATATCACAACACACATTAAATAAATATCATCACACAAAATTGTAAATAGTTTAAAACTTTTATAAGAAATTTTTAAAAATTTGTATTCTAAAAAAAACATTTTATGTAAATAAATTTAATATTTTCTGATAAATTAAAATTTTATAAACACCAAAATAAATTTCTTTTTGCTTGTATAACCACCCTATATCCTAATCACTATCCTTCCATTACTTATATGTTCTAATTCCAGAGATACATTAAATATAATTTTTAAACCACAATTCACACTATAACTTTCTCTGTTTAAAAACAAAAATTTAATAAAATCATGTCCTAGAATGGTTGTCCTAAATGTTGTTCAACCATTGTAACAAATGTGTTTTTTCTCTCTAATGGACCGCGAGCACTAAAAATGGTATGCGACTAAAAACTATACCAAAATTTAACCCAAAAATTAAAAAAATTTGAATTAATCCAAAAAGTTTTAAATTTTAATTTGTTTGCTTTCGTTTATAGTGTGAATTGCCTGGTATTTGTGATACACGTGTTAGATGTATTAATACACAACCAGGACATCGTTGTGAATCATGTCCAAGAGGATATCAAGAACGAACAGCTGGTAAGTTAAATTAGAAACTAAAAAAAAAAAACAGGAAAATATTCTTTATAAAATTTTAGTGCTTTAAACCTGCACAGAACAAATTAGCCCACCTCACCCAATACATTTTAATAATCATAAGTTTTGATCTAGCTATGATATCGCGATGGTTCGTGGACCAAAATTTATTAAAACCACCCCTATAGTTTTCCTAATGATACATTTCCTACCCAAAACGATTCGTATCATTTAGCACTCATTGAAATAGATAAATAAAACTACACTGCGCAAAACAAAAAACGCAACAGTAAAATTTTTAGAAAAATACCCTATTTTCAAACGCTTGTATCTCTTGGTGAAACTTTTTTAAGTCAAACAAAAACACTTTTAACGAGAAAAAAATCCCAAACTTTAAGAATGCTAACGAACTTTCCTGAACCTACTGGAAGTTTGTCCTAAACTCATCAACAACGTTTCCAATTAAAAATCAAATTTAACAGTGTAAAATATAATTTTTCAGGAATAATAAAACCCCTTTGCCCTAAGATACTTCTAAGAGCTTACAACTTTGAGAGTAGGTGTTTTCACTTTGAACTAGACCCAATCCAACTAAATAAATACAAGTTTTCCGAAAAAATTAGGGGAACACTAGGTTATATTCAAAAGTTGTAGAGGTTAAAATCGAAATAAAAACCCTTTGTCCTAAGGGTCCTTAGCCGCTTTGTTCCTCTAGTAACCAATACTTTCGGTTGTTTTTATAGCTAAGGTCATACTGAGATTGTGTGGAAAATTTAGGAGGAAAATTGATGGATTAGAATTTTCACTATAAACTAGCGGGCCTGTTACTGAATAATCAGTCACGTGATTACATTTTATTATATTTTTGATTAAGAAATGATTAAGAAGATTTATTAAGATGTAAATTTGGTGCACTTTTATTAAAAATAAAGTAAATTCATATACGCTATTAAATATTTAATAAGAAATGTACAAAAGGATAATAAAATATGAATTTACATGAGTAGAATCTCTACAAAACAACATTCTTTGTTGTGATGCGCCCGTCCCGATCAGCTGATTGATCGCTTGTCTCAACCATAAACACCTTGAGTCCGTCAAATGAGCGGCATCGTGAAAAGGCCACATACAGTGTGTAAATACGGAGGCCGGAAAGTACACTTCTACCTTCTTCAAGCTTTGGCCCTAACTCTTGTTGATGGTTATGGCGAACGCGAGCTGGACGGGAAATTGGAGGCGAGACATTTTAAATGAGAAGGTGCCTTCCGAGGGTGAGAGCTTTATGCGTGGCAACTGGCAAGAGAACGCGCTCGCCTTTTGAGAAACCAGTCAGCAAATCACATTCCAGACTGTAGCGGTTTATTTTTGCGACTTGTATGCTTGTTCCATTGATAAGACCTTTGCTAGTGTTTAAATTCCTCATCAAAAGAACGAACTCGTTTACCTTTAGCGGGATGGCTTGGTGCAGAAGTCCGGATCCTTTCTTGTTGAGAACCTCGACATGTAGGCCGAGTTCCTCATTCATGTCGTCACTCTCAACTTTATCAACACTAAGTTTGACTTCTTGTCCGCCGGGCAGGAGGTCAAGCACCTGCTGATTGATTAGCGCACAATGATCATTCTTGGGTGCAAGGGTGGCGCGCTCCTCTATGGTGCCCTCGGCTAGTGTTGTGTTGATGTCACCATACACGAAATCGATTACACGTCTGTCTTTGATTATGAGCGCGGCCCCTGGCATGATGCTGGCCTCATCTATCATGATGAGTCGCGCGCTTTACAACTTGGTAGCGTGAGAGGAGTTTGGCTTCATTGATGAACCGGCAGTTTGAAAATGTTGGAAATATTGGAACCGGCAGTTTGAAAATGTTATATAGCGTACGTCCACCTCCCATCAAGCTCGTGGCGAATCCTGTGAAGACGGAGCAAATGGACTCCAAGCCACGCCCCTTGGCAAATGCAATGAGTGATTGCAATACAAATGTCTTGCCACACCCGTCGGGAGCGTCACATAAAAGACCTTTGCTGACAGGTCTTCATTTGCACTCGCATACATGTTGTCGAAACGCGCCATTTCCAAATATTAAAATCTCAAGCAGGAAAAGCACACAATTGCCGTAGCGCGCAACTTTAATCTAAATATTTAATAAGAAATGTACAAAAGGACCGCTGTAATTGTGTGTTATTTTCATTTGTATATGAATAATTGTGACGTACTAAACTAATGTACTTATGTAGATTATATAGTCGATAGTCGATTAACCACCACACAAAAAGCAGAAACACGTCACGCTAGTTCAAGCATGAGCTTTAATTAAGAGCTTAATAAATTATCCAGTTACGAAATATACTGGGACACAAATCAACCGCATATCGGGACGAAACTTCCCACTTAACCTTTCGCATAAATTAAGAGATCCAATGACTTTTACCTGAAATCGGACGAAAATGATTATTCCAAACTTTCCATAGATATTATGTTTGTGTAAGTACTATGGTCAATCTTCACTCGCAAAATTTTGTCATGATGATAGAGTGCCATGACAAAATTGTATTTTTACACTGACAGAACACCAAAATGTTTGTATGTATTGTATGTAAAATCATTTTATGTTTTCTGTTTTGTTCTGTATTGTCACGGTGTAATGACGGTTCAATACAAACATATTTTGTCATGACATTCTGGCGTCGTGATGAATTTATTAGATGCACAGTATAGGAAAAATGTTTCTTGGCGTTAACACCTATTTCCCGTGCACGTACCTTAATAAAACATATATTCTGCACATCTATGAAAAAATACCGTTCACCTGATATATGTTTCATTAAGATACGAGCACGGGAAATAGGTTAAAAAGGGAGCACAATATATTAATATATAATTAATGTATTAATATATAAGATTTTTCATTTTCTGCCGACATATAAGTTATTTTTAGTTTTTAGCTTTTAGCTGCAGAAAATCAATAATTTCTAGTGAAAATTCTAGTCCATAAATGTTCTCCAAATTTTTCATATATGTAGTTTAAGCATGACTTATGGGCTAGTTATATAGCCGAAAACGAAACGGACCAAAACGAAACGAACGAATTGAATACATGAAAACATACTAAACCAATTATATAGAAGAAACGAACGGAGAAATTGATTCAATTCAATTTGCTTTCGTTTCGTCTTTGCGGTTATACACTATCCGTTATGTTTTTTTTTTGTTATCCTTAGTAGCACTTATGTCAAATTGTCAAAATATTTTATATTTTGTATAAATTTACATATTTTGTATATTTCTATTTAGTTAGCCAAATATAAAATGGATTTTCCACGTTAGTTGTCATTCATACAGACGAGAAGTAAACTTCAAATAATATAAAATTAAAAACAAATATGAAAATGTCAAAACCGTTTCAACAATTTGTCTATATAACTATATCTCTTTCGTCTTTCGTTTCGTTTCATTTCAGTCCGTTTCGTTTTCGTCTATATAACTAGCCCATTAGGCTGTTAGGAAACCAACCGAAAGTATTCGTTACTAGTGGAGCAAAGAAGCTAAAGACAAAGGGTTTTAATTTCGATTTTTACCTCTACAACTTTTGAATATTAAACCCACTGCTCTGCTAGTTTTTTCCGGAAAACTTGTGTTTTCAAGTTGGATTGGGTCGGTTGGAAAGTTGTAAGCTCTTAGAGTATTTTAGGACAAAGGATTTTTACTTTGATATTTTTTTCTAAATCTTTTGAATTCTAAACGTAAGTTTATTAATAAATTATACTTTTTTAATTAATTACATATATTATTCTAGATTATTAATTTATTAAAATATAATATTATAAATTCATAAATAATTCAAATATTTTAAATTGCAAATAGTGTTTATATAACAAACTAGCTGAAGTACCCGTCTTTGCCCGGGTTATACAAAAATTATTTGTTGATTATGAAAGAAGCAATTACTTTAGGGATTGTACGTCAGCTTTGTTGAAGGTTTTGACACATGAGAGTCTACCTGGGAACTGTACTCGTTTGAAGCAGAATGGCCGGTCGATTGGTATCTATGGTATGCGAGGTATGAATACGTCCTCGGCAAAAGACTTTCGACACAGAGCCGTGTTCAATTTTATAGTTTTGGCGATTTACATTGCGCAGAAGCATTACTGATGATCCTTTCTTCAATTTCCCGATACGAGAAGGCATTCCAGGTGGCTCCATCGTGTAATAATACGGTCGATATATACAACAAATATTGAAACATATAAAATAGTTGTTAACACTCCCACGGTTTTTCTCGGCTGCCAAAATGTATTCGTGCTAAATTTGTAAGCACCCGCTATAGTAGATCAAAAGTTTGCATATATGTATATGTAAATTCCTACTTCTTCAAAAGTTTTTGCGGGACAAACATAGTTACATACACTGCTCGTCAAAAAAAACCCGGACACTACATTTTTTCAGTAAATATTTGTGTTAACGGTAACTATTCGCATTATTCGCGTTATGGTTGTAAGAAATAATATAATGTGCGCCAAAAGGCACTAACGGATCAAGTTTTCGTTTAATAAAAGTAACCACAGGATCAAAACCTTTGAAATAACAAAATTACCGAAAAACGGATATTGATATATCTTCATCTTTATTTAAGTAAAAACCAACAATCAATCTAAGTGGTCGGTACTCTAGTATCGAGTATGTCCGCCACGAGCTGTGATCACATCTAGCATTCTTTTTGGCATACTGTGCACAAGGGTTGCAACGTACTCCTGAAGTATCATTTCCTATTCTTCCTGCAGAGCTGATTGAAGATGATCCAAGGTTTCAGGAACGACTTCCCTTTGCCTTAAACGACGCCCTAGCACATCCCACATGTGCTCAGTGGGATTAAAGTCAGAGCTGCGAGCGGGCCAAACCATTCGATCAATTCCCACCTCATCCAAATGCATATCATGCATTAGTTTAAATTGATGTCCAATAAATGGGGCGTATGGAATCACAAATTCTTCTAGACATTCCACGATATACCTTTGGGCAGTTATAATGCCGCCGCATAGAAATACAAGGTCCGTACGGGCGTCTATAGAAATGACCTTGTTAAAGTTAGCCGAAAGTTGCCAGCCGAAAGATAATGCAGATAGTGTCTTGACTATTTCAGCCGAAAGTTAAATTCTCTTTATACTCTCGCTCTCATCGATTTTTAAATTCCTATAAACTGAAATAATTTCCCCTTCACCCGAATGATATAACCCGATCCTAAATTCGAGTTCATGACTGATTTTTGATGTATTCAAGACACAATCTGCATTATCTTTCGACTGGAAACTTTCGGCTAACTTTAACAGTATATAGAAATGCCTGCCCACACCATTAGTGAGGGCCATGAAATGGGACTCTTGGGGATATGGCACATTGTGAATATCGCTCTCCGGATCTCCGCCATACTCTTTCCCGTCCATCCGGTGATCGCAGACTGAACCTTGATTCATCAGTGAATAACACGGATTTCCAGTCGTCCGTAGTCCAACTGACGTGGTTACGAGCAAAAGTCAAACGGTTCCTTCGATGAGCTGGGAGAAGCTCTGGCCCTGTAGCGGCCCTCCTGGACTGCAATCCATGTTCATTCAATCTTCGCGATGCTGTGCTATCTGAAATATTGACACCACGTGTCTGGGCCAATCGACCAGCGACGATTCTAGCTGTTTGGAAACGAATTCGCAGTACCATTGATACCATAAACTGATCGTCCCGGTCGTTTGTTGCTCTTTTACGATCTGATCCAACCGTTTGCTCATACTGACCAGTTTTACGATATCGTTTAATAGCGTCTTGAACTGTACTTCGAGGGAAATTTAGGTGTGCAGCAATATACCGCACGCTACGGCCATTCTCACTCAAAGCGATTACTTTTGCGATATTTTCTGGTTTCATAATTATAATATTTGCTAATAATAATAACTAAGCACTGTTAACGTTAACTGTAATAATAATACTAACAATAAATGCTACTTTAAATGTTTCAAAACAATTGATAGATGCCCATTTATGTAGAAACGTAACAATCGAATTTTTGAATATTTTTCATTTATTTCACTTTGTTGCTGTGATTGGATTTTAAATAAAAAAAATACGGTTTCTGTTACACCTATTTTTCGGTTATGTACTATTTTATATGACAGTGCCTTTAAAATAGCGTAATTGCTCTAGAAATTGAAGATTTACGAAGAAATTCAAGTGTCCGGGTTTTTTTGACGAGCAGTGTACATTCTTTCCTTCTTTATATATATGATAGATAGATATGCTAGATAGATAGATATGATATTATTTTACACTGTTAAAATTAGGAACGTCTAGGATAAAATTCAGGTTACTATATAGTCGAGTGAATTTTTTCCTAAACTTGTCTTAAAATTGTTGTTGGGTTTAGGACAAGTTAGGACAAACTTCACGGGAATCTTTCCTGATGTTTCATTCATGAATCCAAATAAAAAAAGTAAAAATCTTAAACCCACATTTCACCAAGATACAAGCGTTTGAAAATAGGGTATTTTTCCTAAAAAATTAACTGTTACGTTTATTGTTTCGCACAGTGTATTAAATTATAAAATACGTTTTATAAAATATTCTATAAAATTTAAATTAGAGAGATGAATTAAATTTTTTTTTTTAGGTAAAACCCGAAAAAATTTATTTCAAACGTGACTAAAATATAAATGTCGATTTAAACACTTTTAATAACTTATTATAAAAGAGAGCAAAGAGATTGTAGACCAAATGTAGTTCTAAGAGTCTTGTAGAGTGTATAGGGCAGATCAACCTTATCCGGCTGTGTATTCAATTATTTTTGTGTCGGATTAGCGTTAGATAAAATTGGCTTCAGACGGTAAAGGAAAGGTATCAAATACGTAATTTAACCCTATGCCAGTATCATGCATCGTACATGATATATATGCGGGTAACCGAGAAGCTTCTGTATCTTATTTGATACATAATCTAATATTCTTTAAAGATCAATTTTATCATCTTTAATAATTATTACAAAAATGTTACTTGCACAGAGCAGGTCAACCTTATCCAGATGTGCCATAAATTAGTATTGTGCCAGGATTAAATTGGACTACGATATTGCGTCGTTTCGCTTTTAGAAATCTACATTTGACTTTGAAATATGTATTACTCCCAGTGGAAATACCGCGCTTTCAATACAAAATTTGCCCCATATTTCCTCGCCAACGTGATGTCTTAATGGTCATTCATCAAATTCCATTATATTTTGATACCAAAATTGTTAGCCTTACCGATTTTAAATCGCCAATTTTTTTGTCTTAGATCTTAAAACTTTTGACTTTTTTCAAATTAATTGGAGATCCCGAAACGACCTTTACCCAAATTGAGTAAGGTGTTTATTTTAGAGGTTCACCTCTTTAAGTTGGCAACACTTTTTTGTTAAAAAACCGATTTGACAGCTGACATTTACTTTGTCATTAGTTTGATTTGCCATTTCATAATGAATAGACTCACGCCAGAGCCACGCTTGCAAATTGTTGAAATTGTTTATCAAAATAATGATTCTGTTCGCCAAACTCATCGTGCATCATTTTAAGGTCGTAATAATCGTCCATAGTAGGTAGTTCGATTAATTATGGATCATTTTCGCACCACGTTCACTCTAAATGTTAATACCTTAGTGAAACGAGCGGATGGAACAAGCGATAGACGCTGTACAGCGTAGCTTTGAGGAAACCCCAAATCAATCAATTTGACGTCGTTCTCAGCAACTGGAGATGTATCGATCCACTTTATGGAAGATTTTATCTAGGGATCTTGGTTTACGTGCTTACAAAATCAACCTTGTGCAGGAATTGAATCCATCCGACCATCGCACATACCGCCAATTCGGTCATTAGGCTGAAGCAGAAATTGAGATTGATGTTGATTTTCCAAACAAAATTTTGTTCAGCGATGAAGCTCACTTTTGGTTGAATAGGTACGTTAATAAACAGAATTGTCGGATTTGGAGCCGAAACACCATTACATTCAGAGAAAATCACTGTTGGGTTCGCTTTATATGCCGGCGGAATCATTGGACCATACGTCTTCAAAAACGAGGATGGGCGGAAAGTTACAGTCAACGGTGAATGGTATAGAGACATGATTTCTATCTTTATTGTACCCCAATTGGCTGGCCTAAATCTTGCTGATATGCGGTTCCAACAGGACGGTGCCACGTGTCACACAATTAATTTACTCAAAAAAACATTTGAAGAAAGACTAATTTCACGTAATGATCCTGTTAATTGACCACGGAGATTGTGTATTCTAACTCCATTCGATTATTTTCTTTGGGGATATGTTAAGTCACTTGTCTACACAGATAAACCAGAGACGATTGGACACTTTTAGCACGGCAGCAATTGCTGTGAAATATGTGTGATAATTGGACATCCAGATTGCGCCATCTACGCGCCAGCCGCGGCGGCCACATGGCTGAAATCATATTCAAGCATTAACTGCGTTTTATCTACCCAATAAATTTACTTTCACTGATATTCAAAATGTTTTTGTTTTGTTCTATTTTAAATTAAAATTGTGAACCTCTGAAGAAAACACCCTTTACATTTGAATTTTCAACGTGATTTAATCTCAGTGGAAATAGCTTCAAATTCTATTCAATTTTGTTACCAAGCTTGATCAACGTTTTTGGTCAAATTTTCCTGATGGTTTACCTTACTGGTTTTTAAGTCAAATTCTTTTTTTTTGTTTTAGATCTTAAAACTTTGATCATTTTCGAAATAATTGGAGACCCTGAAACGACCTTCGTTTAAATGTTGCTACTATATTGCGTCGTTTCGCTTCAATTTACATTAGACTTTGAAAAATGTTTTAATTCCAGTGAAAATCCCGCGTTTTCCAATTTCTTAGAAAATGTTTAGATCTTAAAACTTTTGACCATTTTTGGAATAATTGGAGATCGCTTAATGACTTACGTTTAAATTGAGCTAAGATATTTCGTCATTTCGCTCCAATTTACATTTGAAACAAGTTTTACTCCCAGTGGATAGGTTAGGTAGATTAGATAGGTTAAATTAAATAGATTAGATAGGTTAAATTAAATAGATTAGATAGATTAGATAGATTAGATAGATTAGATAGATTAGATAGATTAGATAGATTAGATAGATTAGATAGATTAGATAGATTAGATAGATTAGATAGATTAGATAGATTAGATAGATTAGATAGATTAGATAGATTAGATAGATTAGATAGATTAGATAGATTAGATAGATTAGATAGATTAGATAGATTAGATAGATTAGATAGATTAGATAGATTAGATAGATTAGATAGATTAGATAGATTAGATAGATTAGATAGATTAGATAGATTAGATAGATTAGATAGATTAGATAGATTAGATAGATTAGATAGATTAGATAGATTAGATAGATTAGATAGATTAGATAGATTAGATAGATTAGATAGATTAGATAGATTAGATAGATTAGATAGATTAGATAGATTAGATAGATTAGATAGATTAGATAGATTAGATAGATTAGATAGATTAGATAGATTAGATAGATTAGATAGATTAGATAGATTAGATAGATTAGATAGATTAGATAGATTAGATAGATTAGATAGATTAGATAGATTAGATAGATTAGATAGATTAGATAGATTAGATAGATTAGATAGATTAGATAGATTAGATAGATTAGATAGATTAGATAGATTAGATAGATTAGATAGATTAGATAGATTAGATAGATTAGATAGATTAGATAGATTAGATAGATTAGATAGATTAGATAGATTAGATAGATTAGATAGATGAGATAGATTAGATAGATTAGATACTCAACTACAATACAGGAATTGTTTCTGTATCTTCAACTGAGTACCAGTACGAGGTTGAGGGGACGAAACCAAGTAATTATTCTTGCATCCGAGCTAGGGCCTCCATTTTCAAACAATAAATGGGAAAACCAGTCCGCACTCAAAGGGTTGATGTGACAATAGTGTCACAATTGGTTTGGATAGAGAATGAAATTTGCGGTAAGCAAAGTCTAAGCAAAATAAATGTTGCAAACTTAAATAAGAATTACGAGCGTTAGAGCTCAATTCGTGACTCTGGCCACTCGATGATTCTAGAGCTAACAGATCTTAAAATTCGTATAGCTGAACGCAAAGAGATATGGTGATTAACCCATCAGAAAGTAATATTGCAGTGAAGAAGGTCGGCAACATTCGTAAAAAATAAGTTCAGGAGCATCACTATTAGCTAAAAAGCTGTATCGTATCATCATCTACGACACATTCGATGACGTTAAGGTGGTGATTGGCAAGTAAAGAAGTGGAACAATAAAAGTTGAGGATCTGAAACACAGTTTCAAAACAGGGCCTACGGACGCCGCAACAGTCAATTTGGCCAGTGACACCATCCGTACGAAATTCCTTTATTAAAAACTGTCGAATATACATGATTAGTCTTCTTGCTGAATAGAAGACTTCATTAGGGTCACAAGGTACTTTAATTGTCATGCATTTGGACACATCACAATGAAAGAATAGGTGGCATGGACGACGGCGTATTATCACTGGAGACAATGATAACACACAAGCAGCAATTGGCATCCTCAATGGTGATCTTGAGGTGCTCAAAATAGCATAGCACTGCGACTTGCGTTTTTTAATTTAACTACTTTCAATATTCAGATGATCCAATGCTATATGCAAACAACAAACTAAAAGACATAAATAATAGCCCAAAAAAACTTCAAATCCTAATCACGGGTGATTTTAACGCAATCACGATTTTGACACAATTGTGACACCAATAATAGGGAACCGTCATTGAGAATTGCAAAAAGTAATATCTTCATTTTGAATGAAGTTGGTCAACCAAGTTCATAAAGTCGTAATTTATACGAATATTTACACGATTTCTTACATGAATATCGGGCGGACTCTTAAGAAGCGTAACCAACTGGTTAATGAAAGAAAACTGAACCAGTGATTATATTCATTACTAAGGCCACTTCCTATTCATAACAAGGTGAGGTAAGCGATAAGATTTTGAACTACTCACTTAAACACGCAAACTGGGTTAGGTTCTCAAGTCTGTTAAAAATAAAATGGCACGGGACAGTCAATCAATTAAAAGTATCATCTGCTGATGATCTATACAGAACAAAGCGAAAATATTGAATGGTGTCTGCAATAAATGTTTGTCTCAAAAAGATGCTATCAGATCTAAACAGCCGTACGGCCAAACGACCATTAAACGAACTAAAGTTCAGAAGCTCCTAATCTTTTATCAACGAAAACTAATCGATTGAACGAGTAGGATCGATAAGCAAGTGGAAAACTCAAAAGTTTCAGAATATTTTATTAATTCAATTTCAAAACTTTCGCACAAGCAATTTATACGCCATAAGATTACGGTTAATCTGGTAAAATTGTATAGCTCTTGACACATTTTTGGGGTAGTCGATGACTAAAAATGTCGGTAACCAACTAAAAAATATCGAAAATGGGGATTAAATTATGGTATATTATTAAAAAATATCGATAAACAAGATCCATTTCAGTAGGCAGCCGAGAAAATGTCGGTAAATAAAATTAATTTCAAAAGCTAGCCGAACAACTCCATAATAATGCAGTTTTGAACAACCAAAAAATAATTGCTAACATAAATTGAGTAGAACAAAAATGTCGACGAAAAAGATCTATTTGAAAATGTGGCTAAAAAAATTTGAAATAAACTGCCCACAATCCGCAAACCGAAAAATGTCGATAAAGTAGGCTAAAAAGTAAGGCACTGTCTGCCTTAAAATTTGTCTTTTTTATGGTCTTCGAGTTTAAAATATATCATCAATATCATAATACTCAATTTTATGCGGAAACAAGATTTTTGAAAACGATTGTCAGACAACCAACGGCTGTTTTGCCTATTTGAAAGTTGAAATGGCCTTTAGATATATTTACAACTGAAAAGAAATAATGATGAGGTTAGGTAGTGAAATTATGATTATTCCGATATAGATACCGATCTGGACGTGGTTACGTTTCGAAAACGTTGAGATTAATAATGAGGGGAACCCCCTTATTGTAAAACTATTAAAAAAAATTGTGCATACTTTCGTAAATTTTCAAATTTCAACATTTGTTTATAACTTTACTACAGTAGCCACAGAGTGATCATCTACTCTTGCTCTTTGAAGTCAAGTTGAAAATAAATATTTGGTTGATACGAATGTTTTCTACACATTTTAAGAATTATTATATACAATTTGTGGTTGCCAAGGAGAAAGTGAGCCAAATCTACTTTAATTGAAGTATTAAACTGATTCTAAAATGGACAAATTCTGTGTTACAAATGTTAATCTATAAATCATTAGCTCAACCAACTTAAGTATTAATTAAAATTTTTTCATTTGAAATTCGTTCGATTTGGTCCCGCATCATAAACGAGCTGGCAAACTTGAGTGCCCATCCCGAAATAAATCAAATTTTCAGAGTCAATGAACCTTTATTCCAACTACACAACCCCTATTTGGTCGGCGATTATCTCGCATATCAAATTTTTTAATAATAAAAACTTCACACCCATTTAAAATCGATATCTATACAAATTGACGTAGGTAGTTGTTGAATTCAACTAAAATAAAACAAAAAAAACAATAAATTTAGAAACTAACGCGCGACCTACCTCAAAACAAAATATTGAGAGACCCGCGTGTACCGCACAGACAAAAAAAACTATAAATTACGATTCGATCTTTATAAAATGTATCCATTTTCTTTAACTCCAATTTCAGCCTACACAGCACATGGTTATGATGGTTATGAATTACAGCGTCAAGTATGTGTCGATATTGACGAGTGCGCAACTGGTGCGGCAAGCTGCGATTCACACGAAGAATGCATCAATGTCGAAGGCAGCTATCATTGTGATTGTGTACGTGGTTATTATCGAAACGAAACGTACGGTTGTTTACAAATTCAGGGCTACTGCCCAGATGGCAAACAATGCCATAGATTTGCGGATTGCTACTATGCTGGTTATGGACGATACGGATGTCGATGCCAAATTGGATGGACTGGTGATGGATTAATTTGTGGTCCCGATACAGATTTAGATGGATATCCGAATTATGAATTAGAGTGTTCTGATGCACGGTGCCGCAAAGATAATTGCGTTAATGTACCAAATTCAGGTCAAGAGGATTCAGATAAGGATGGAATTGGTGATGCATGTGACCCAGATGCTGATAACGATGGTATTTTAAATAACCCAGATAATTGTCCATTGATTTATAATCCTGACCAACTCGACACGGATGCAGGGGGCGGTGATAAACAAGGTGATGCCTGCGATAATTGCCCACATATATCCAACGTCGATCAACTTGACACCGACAAAGATGGAATAGGTGACGCGTGCGATGACGATATAGATAATGATGGTATATTAAATCACCATGACAATTGTCCCAGAAAACCAAATCGAGACCAATTGGACTCTGACAACGACGGTCTTGGCGATGTATGTGATAACTGTAAATTTGTGCCGAATCCAAATCAACACGACTCCGATAATGATTTAGTAGGTGATGCTTGTGATAGTGACATCGATCGTGATCGAGATGGTATTCAAGATAGTCAAGATAATTGTCCGCGCATACCCAACGCTGATCAGTTGGATTCTGATGCTGATGGAAAAGGTGATGCTTGCGATGAAGATAAAGACAACGATGGCATTATCAATGAACACGACAACTGCCCACTGTACTATAATCCAGACCAACTTGATTTAAACAATAATCGAATTGGTGATGCATGCGAGGATGATTACGATCGTGACAAGGTCCCTAATTACCTAGACAACTGCCCAAATAATTCACAAATTTATTCAACCGATTTCCGTTACTATCAAACTGTGGTACTCGATCCAGAAGGTGACTCACAAATCGATCCAAACTGGGTTATATACAATAAAGGTGCAGAAATTGTACAAACAATGAACAGTGATCCTGGTTTAGCGGTTGGTTTTGATAAATTTGGTGGTGTCGATTTTGAGGGAACATTCTTCGTTGATACCGAAATTGATGATGACTACGTTGGTTTTATATTCAGCTACCAGGATAATCATAAATTCTATACGGTTATGTGGAAGAAAAATATTCAGACGTATTGGCATGCAACACCGTTCCGAGCCTCAGCAGAACCGGGCATACAACTGAAATTAGTCGACAGCAAAACGGGACCGGGACAAATGATGCGAAATAGTTTATGGCACACAGGAAATACAAAAGATCAAGTGACGCTGTTATGGAAAGATCCCAAAAATGTAGGTTGGAAAGAGCGTACAGCTTATCGTTGGTTATTGCTTCATCGCCCAAATATTGGATTAATTCGACTTAGGATATTCGAAGGCAAAAACATGGTGGCCGATTCCGGTAACATATTCGATACCACACTTCAAGGCGGTCGACTTGGTGTGTTTTGCTTCTCACAAGAAATGATTATCTGGTCAGATTTAGTATACAGGTGTAATGGTAAGTGCTATTTATTCCCCTATAATGTAACAAGAGAACTATATAAAATTTGTATTAATCTTTTAGAAAACGTTCCCGAGGCAATTTACAACGAACTTCCACCTAGTCTGCAAGAACAAGTTCATATTGATACAAGCAATAATTGATCCAAGCAATAATCAAGAAGTCATGCGCGTCTTTAGCCTTCAAATACAACATAGTGTTCTAAAATTAACTAATTTTAAATTTTATCCTGTTTTAAATAATTAAAACAAAAATAAAACTTTTATGCGAATAATTAAAATGAAAACTTTAATATATTTAAAAATATTGATTGTTATTTACAAAAAAACAAAAAATTCGATGAGAAAATTAATAAAATATTGATAACCAAATTTGAATTGTTAAAAATTATTTTCATCCCCAATTTTGCTACTGTAATCAGCATCAGTACCTTATTTCTCACACAAAAATTAAATTAAACCAAAGACACGAAATGGATGTCGATTTTAGACCATTATGAACCAATTGTTTGGTTTTATACCATTTCAGTATATCTCAGACAAACATAAAATACACTGTTAAAATCGTACTTTATTTTTAGTACAGAGGTTTGTGTCTGGAATAACGATTGCGCCTAAATGTTTTCTATAAAAATACATGATTATATTTGGTATAAAGTTGGAAACGTAAATACTCCAGTTATTCTTAATAAATGATTCGTCTCAATTTCAAATGTGGCCGATGAGTTAGTCTTTGATATGCAATATGGAACATCACGTCTTGCAGCATCATGTTTTACTAGTATTACTTAATATATGAGATTGAACTAAAACTAAATCCCTCACTTTGTAATCGGCGACGAAATTTATCAACCCTATAGCTTTTCGTTTATCTTGCTGGTTTTCAGTATGATTGCCAACTTTTTTAAGCTTCTCCTGATGTCTCCATAAATAAGGAGGAGTTTATAGGACAAAATTTTCTAAGGCTAGAAGCTTTCTAAGACCTAAGACTCCCTTTGTTTGAATTAACAAACGCTGGAGTTTGGTGCCTGTTGAATCCGTTCTTGTAGGGTTCATCGTAAATCTAATCGAAGCTAAATTTTCCGTCCACCTTGTTCGATCTTCGATAATAGGAAAATAAACTGCATTTGGCAACAACAACAACTATGATAATGATAATGGCCTGATGAGATGGCTGATGTTTGCAAATCATTGATCTTATCAGATTGAAGCAAATTGTTGTGTTTCTTCAAGGAACAAGGCCATGAAAGGTGAGCGGTTGGGAAGTTTATTGAATATGAGTAAGTATTTGAGAATCATAGTTGATGTCACTCGGATTGATGATTGTTCATTTAATGTATAATATTGAAATAAAAAATTTACCGAAAAATCACTGGTTGTATTGTGAAACAGAAAAATAAAAAATGCACACGAAGTTTAATGTTTGATTGAAATATAGATGGAAAATATCAAAGCATCGTTCTCGTAAGCTATAAATTAATGAGCTAGGACAGATATCGATAAATATTCCAATGTGCAACTGACGAGTCGAAATTGCTGACTATATTTAAAGGGTCTTTCACTAGGGGCGCCCAAAAATTGTTAGGTTATAGCAGCCATATTGTTAAAGCAACATCTCTCCAAGTTTGTTGTGAATGATTCACTAGTGCCTGGCAAATCGGATGGATGGGTAAATGGATGGTTAAAGCGTTGAACAACATGTGCAAATCATCAATTTCGTTCAAAATCAGTGCTCTGTTCGAGAAACGTTCCACCCATAACATAATTTAAATCGTCACCACAACCGCCCTGCCGAGTCAACTATTTGACGTATGGGGGCTAAATTCGAGTCAACGGGTTCGGTAAATAGACAGTCAACACCTGTATGTCACCGAAACGCATAGTCTGCTGAAAACATCGTCTGTGCGTGAGAGTGTACGGGAAAACTCAAGGCAGTTAATTTCTCGTCGTTCAAAGAACCTGGCCTTGCCACTTGGATCTGCAACTTAACGTGTGTTCGCTGATTTGGCTCTGGAGCAGTTGAAAGTAGACCTGAATTTCACCAAAAAATATTATTTAATAACGAAGCCTATTTTTGGATGAATGGATATGTGGACAGGTAAAATTATCGGGTTTGGGATGATACCAATCCACACAAGATACACCAGCACCACATGCATCTCGAGAAAGCATCTCATCATTTGGTGCGGATTTTGTTGTGGTGGAATCACTGCTTCGTACTTTTTCCAAAACGAAATTGGCATTGCCATAACCGCCAATGGCGAGCGCTACAGAACAACTATAACATAAATTACTGTGGTCACCGGCGGTGACGTGATCTGACCACTAAGATCATGCGAGGCTATCTTAATTCACAGGTCTATCTGAATGAACCGCAAACAACTAAATAGCGAGGTGCACCTGTGGCGTCGCATTATATGGTTTGTAGGTTTTGTTTGCAGATTGACATTGTAGATTTCACCATTGGTAGAGCTGCCTCGTGAAAATTAATTTAAAAAAAAATTGTTTTTGTAAAAAAATAAATTTCATTTTTTGTGTGTAAAAATAAAAATATAAAAATAAAAATATAAATTGTAACCGGAGTTTATTATACCATAATAGGTAAACTTTTGGACCTCGAGCCCACGTATTTGGTTCCACAGTATAGAGGCACAGTTTAAAACGTTAGGGGTCGTAGAGGATCAGACCTAATTTTATTATGTGGTAGGGGCTCTTGACGAAAAATATCTAAAAGCGCACCAAATTAATTAATGATTTAACCAACTCGGACGCGGCACGTCTTCAACGATTATTAGGGGGCATAGGTTTAGGTTATCAAAACCTTGTTAGTTGTTGTCTATAATGCGCATGACTAGTAACAACGATCTTTCTGTTCAGGCACTACGAAATCTTTGGTTATAGCAGTTGCCTCGAGAAATGCAGGCAATTTTAGCGGTCAGCAATGAACCGGTGGATAAAGTACGCTTTGCCATCAATCAATTATAATTTAAACTACGTTAGTAATACACCTCCTTTATCACATGTTTCTCGTCCAAGCAACTAATGTTGTTCACATCGACATGCAAAGAACGAATGGTCACAATCACGCGACAGATCGTTTAGTAAATCTTCAACCGTCCCACGTGGAAAAAAGTTTTGTTGGTAACATTTTCGTTTCGGTATGAAAGCAAAAAAATGCGGAGATCCAGACAAATGTCAATTCGAGAAGTTAAACATGTAGGCCAATCACAGGTAGCGACATGTGACAATGGCCAATGTAAAAGTCGCTTAATTTTAAAGGATACATCAAGTAAATGTCAATTTTTAATAGATATGGGAACAGATGTATCGGTGCTTCCTGCATCGAGTGTTCATAAGAGATAGCCGCTAAGTGATTTTCCACTTTTAGCTGCGAACGATACCGCCATTAAAATATATGGTTCATCAACGTTAAATTTAGATTTTGGATTAAAGAAATCGTTTAAAAAACTTTTTAAGGAATTTTTAGGAAATTTTGGATTGTTAGTAGATATAAAAAATCGTCGACTCATTGATCCTTCTTCTACAATGTTCGCAAAAGGAAAATTTATTTCTTGTCCGTCAGATTCTTTGTCTGTCGTGTCAAATTCGGTTAGAAATTCTGTAGTGTACTTCTTGTTCAAAAAGTATATACCAATAACTATCGATACATCGGAAAGTGTACCAGTTAGGCATCATGTAACACATCGTATTGAGACTACAGGATGTCCAGTTAAAGCTAAAGTTCGTAGAGTGTCGATCGAGAAAACGCTTGCGGCCAAAAACGAATATGATCGTTTAATCAAACTAGGGTATTGAACTTAGACAAAAGGTCCGTGGTCCGTGGTCTAGTCCTTTATACGTTATAGACGTTTGTGCAATCGCGCATATTCAGGATTTTTACTATCGCTAGACGGTTGTAGTACTTTTACAACGCTGGATTTAGTTAGCCGCCCCGGTGGCAAAGTTCGATTCCCGGTGGTGACAAGGAAAAAAATTCACGGCTGGTTTAGAATCAATGAATTAATCACCCATTATCCGAAATGAAAGTATGATTATGAAACCTCATTTGAGGCGGCCAAATACCTTGATGGGAAATAGTGCCAGAGACAGAGTGAGAGAGGATTTAGTTAGTGCGTATCACCAGATACCGGTGGAGCCAGGTGATATTCTCAGACTACAATTTGTACACCTTTTGGGTCGTTTGAGTTTAACCGAATGTCATTCGGGTTGCGAAATGCGACCCAGACATTTGAAAGCTTTATACATACAGTTTTGGACGGATTGGATTTCGTGTTTCCTTATATAGACGATTTACATAGCTTCTAAAAGCCTTAAAGACAATTTAAAACATATCGAAATTGTTTTCGCACGTTTAAGTGACAATGGATTAATAATTAACGTGGTGAAATGTGTTTTTGCAAAGTCTGAGGTAAAATTTCTCGGTCATATCGTAAGTCAATTGGGTATTAAACCAGACACGGATAAGGTTGTAGCAATTAATGAATATAAGCCACCGGAATCGATAAAGGACGTGTAACGATTTCTCGGGATGTTAAATTTTTATCGTAGGTTCATTCCTAATGCAGCTGGGAGCCAAGTCATTCTTAATCAATTCCTAAAAGGATCAAAGAAAAATGATAAACGAAAAATTGAATGGGATGAACAATCGATCTCAGCGTTTAATAAGGTGAAACAAGATCTTACTGACGCAACAATATTGTCCCATCCATCATATAATGCATCGCTGGCATTAATGGCCGAAGCGTCTGATTTTGCTATAGGTACAGTTATACAACAATTGGTCGACGGGCAGTTTCAGGCACTAGGATTTTTTCCGTAAAGCTTTGTGATGCACAAAAGCGTCAGTTTGTCCTATACACTGATCACAAACCTTTAATGTTAGCATTGCGCCACATTTTGGAGAAAGCTTCGCCTCGCTAGTATCGTCACCTGGACTATCTAAGTCAGTTTACAACTGATATTAGGCATATGTCCGGCAATGAAAATATTGTGGGCGACGCGCTTTCTCGTATCGAGGAAATCGCAATAACACCAAATATAGATTTCGAGGCATTGGCAGTGGAACAACCTGACATGCAGGAGCTTCTAACGCAGTTAAGACCACAGTGTGGGTTAAATTTCACAAAAATACCGCTCTTTGGTTCAAAGATACAGATTATTTGGGACACATCGACTGGAGTTGAGTTGACAGACCATTTGTTCCGATCAAGTTTAGGAAACAGGTATTTCACAGTATCCATGATTCATCGCGCCCAGGACATAAATTCTGATCAAATGACAAATGACTAATGACAATTTTTTGTGACATTGTACTAAAAATACTGGTACAATTTTGTGACAAATACTTGTGAGTATTAAATCGCGATTCGTATGCCATGACTTTTCCGAAATGTCACAGAAAATAAGCTGACAATTTTAATAATATTGTCATTGCTTTTTACTATCGTGACAAAAGTTTTTATACAAAATATGTGTGAGTATTTACAATTAAAGCAAAATAAATTTATTCTTTATTGAAAAGCAAATAATTTTGCTATAACTTAAAACTGTAGTTGCTGTAAACTGCTATAAGTGTCATTTGATCCGAATCGTAAATTTTCAGTGACTTCAATTTGTACCAATAAGCAAATGTCACGAAAAATTGCATGGCAAGTAAATACGTATGGCCAGGTATTAAAAAAGATGTTAGGAATGGGGCGCAAGTGCAAGTATGCACAGTATGTCAGAAATGTAAAATCAATCGACACGTCAAGTCACCGTTGGGTCACTTCCAAATAGTAGAAAAAAGTTTTAACGAAATTCATATAGATTTGATCGGACCTTTGCCAATTTCAGAAAATCAGCGCTACTGTCTGACTATTATAGAAAGATTAACGAGTTGGGCAGAAGCCATTCCATTGCCTGATATTAAAGCAGAAACCGTGGCATTGCGTTATACAACGATTGCATATCACGGTTTGGCACTCCCTCATATGTGGTTATTGATCCAGGACGTCAGTCGGTTTAATCGGATTCAAACGGAAACGAACTTCCGCTTACAATCCTCAGGCAAATAGAATTATTGAAAGATGGCATCGCACTCTTAAGACTGCAATAATGTGTCACGGTCGACAAGAGTGGACATAGGTGTTACCAACTGTATTACTTGGTTTGAGACCAGCGTACCAGGAAGATTTTAAGTGTACTTCAGCAGAGTTAGTGTATGGCGAAACTCTAAGGTTGTCTGGGGATTTAGTTAATAGTAGTATCTAATACCTCAGAATTACAAACTGATTTTGTAAAAAAGCTTAGAAATTATTTTAAGGTGATTAAGCCAGTGCCTCCTGTTCATCTTAATAAAGCTAATTCGATAATTAAAATTTTAATAAACATTATTCGATTTCGCGAATAAACATTATTCGATACATTTTCCTTTTCAGTATCGTTAAAAAAAGAGAAAGGGTTATTGTAAAATACCTATAAAGGGTGTCTCAATAAGAAGTTCAGATTTAAAAATTTAATAAAACAAAAAAGGCTAATATATTAATTCCAAATTTATTTTTTTATTTGAAGGTACAATCCTCCTGGTTATTTATGGAATGGAAAACGATTTCACTGGCCGGCCTTGGCGTACTCCATTCGGTCGGTCAAATTTCTGACCACATTTTGGATTGTGTGTGGATCTATTTCGGCAATGGTTGCTTCAATATTGGCTTTCAAATGCTCAATTGTTAGAGAATTGTCCGTATAACATTTGTCCTTCACGGGACCCCACAAATAAAAATCCATTTCAACTGATGCTGGAACCAAAGGTCGTCCAAACCAATATCTTCAAGATATGGCCACAAAAAAGATGTTAATATGCAGCGGTAGTCGATTCCGTTGACCGTAACGGTCGTGCCGGCCTCACCTTCGAAGAAATACAGCCCAATTAATGCAATAATGCCACCACGTCACAATTCGCACGAAACAGTAACACGAAATGGATGCATTGGCTTCTCCACATATCCTTGTGGATTTTTTGATCCCCATGCGCCTCGTCCGAAAAGATGATTTTTTAAGCAAAATCCAATTTCGAGTTTGTCGCTGCCCCACACAGCCAATCGATATCGAAGCGGATGATCACGAGGCATCAATTGCTGGACCAATTGAATTTTATAGGGCCACAAATCAAGATCTTGCTGATGTTCATTTCCAATGCACGATGACGAATTGATGTTCTCGGCCGTTGACGCACATTTTCGGCCCTATATATGACACCCTATATATGAGACCGCCGTGTCGAGGAAGACAAGCAAAATAAACTCTATACCGGATTTTATTCGTTTGTATATTAATACTCTTCTAGAACACGGGTGTGAAGTATGTCCTAACTTTGTCCTAACCTTTTAAAATGAGTATGTATTGGTTAAACTCTCGTTATAACGAATTTTAAAATTAAAAATAATGTTATATGCAAATTGGGTATAAAGGTACAGTGATAAAATCGTATATTACCATTTTAATTGCAGAGAAATATTTAATGATCAAAAGATGGTATTGTGCGTAAAATTTAATTAATATACAAATAAATTTTGCGATTCAACAAACACAGAAACTATTGATATTGAAAGAATAAGAACTTTCTACAAAAAAAATTTAGGGCATTACCAAAGATTTGAAACGAAATCCTAAGACGTAAAAACACACAAAAATGATTAATGGTACCGCGACATATATCGTAAGACTTGTTGAAGTGTTATCTATCATACGACCAATAAAAAAAGGAAATCTATGATTTTTTAGATACTTCCGTAAAAGATCATAGAATTTCTCTATATGTTGGTCAGATGCTAGAAGACACTCCAACGAGTCTAACGATATATGTCACGGTACCATTATTCTATATATTCCGTTTAATTCGATTCTCAGTTAATGGTTGCGTAAAATAAGTATGGAATAATTAACGTCAAAACTGCTGTAATTGGGAATAATTTTTTCCCAAGAAACAATTATCCCAAAAACCAGAATACACTTTGGGGAAAAGGGAATAAAACTGCTATAAAATTTAAAATTTCTATTTCCCGGGAATCAACAGAATAGTGATTCTGGTGCAGTAAAATTATTTTAAAGACGAATTATTTTGTAGATGACAACTATAGAAGCATGCAATCGCAATAGGAAAAATACAGAAGAAAAGAAAATGGGTTCATCATAAACAGATCGAAGAAAACAAAAACCGAAGGGTGCAGATGAATCTGCGTTCATGCATAGATGTCAAGAATTTGCTTTCTAGTTAGTGGATTTTGTACGATAATCCTAAACGCAGAAAACAATTAGTTGATCCAGGCATCAACCATTGACCAACCTGGTCAAACAGGTACAGCTGAACGTTACCAGGCGCAGTTGATCGTATTATGTGATGCACAATTTAAGGGTAAAAAAGGTAGAAGGTGATATTGTTTCATGACAACGCTCGCCCATACACAGCAAAAACGACCCAGGAACTCAACGTCTCCGGCTGGAAAGTTTTATAGCATGCGGCGTATTCTCCACACTTGGCTCCCTCTGATAACCAGTTATTCAGATCGATGTCGCCATATTTCAAAGCCCAGCGGTTCACGAAATTTGAAGATGTTCAAAAATGGCTTGATAATTGTTTCACTTCGAAGCCACCAGATTTCTATCCCGAAGGTATTCGTCATCTAACTGATAAATGGCAAAAGATCAAATATAGTAATGGCGAATAATTCGAAACTTGATTTTTGTAACAATTATATTTTCAATAAAGGTGAATTTCACTAAAAAAAGCACAGTTTCTACGTGCACACCTAATACATGAAAATAAACATAAGGGTGGGGAAAAAAATCTATTATTTTTATTTTATTTCGGGGCTTTATTTAACATGGCTACAATCATCCATTTTGGCTCAAATATGAGCCGTTTTATCGATAACTCGTTGTTATTTAGAAGGCAATTTCATTATGCCGTTTTTCCAAAATGACTTGCCCCTATTAGCGATAAACGGAGATAGCCAGTTTTTACAAGCCTCTCTTAAGGCCATTTTTCTCTTGAGGCCATCAAAAGCGCTTGCCATGGACAAAAAGAGGTGATAAACGTTTGGTGCCATGTCCGGTGGATGCATAATAACTTCCCAACTTAGGTTCCGCAACTTCTGGCGGGTCATCATGGACGTGTGAGGGGGATTGGCGTTATCCTGGTGGAACGCGACACCTCTCCTATTGGATGATTATGGCTGCTTCTGGTCGATTTCTGCCTTCAATCGGTGCAGTTCATCCTTTTTTTTACCACCGTTTGGGTCGCTTTGCTGGCATTCGAACATGATAGTTTTCGCTTGCTATTGTCGTACATGACCCACTTCTCGTCGCCAGTTACCAACCGCTTTAGAAATGGCTTAGGTCGTCGGCACCCAAACAAGAACCCAGGTTCTTTTTGAAGGACGACCTTCAGCTCCTGAGCGATGCTACGACATCTGGCACGCCGGTCTACTTCGAATTCCAGGATTTTATCGCTTTTTCGACGATAGGCATTCCAGTGCGTGGTACATTTTTAATATCGAAATTCCCGGAACTGAATGAACGAAACCAAAATTGCGCATATTTGGCTGTGATCAGTATCGAGACCACAAACACCATTCACAATTTCAGCCGCCTGACTTGCGTTTTCGCCTTTATCGAAGCAAAATTGTAAAATATAGCTAATTTTATTTTTGTTCACCTCCATCCTTTACACGCTATAACCCACAACTGAAACGATCAATCAAAACCGTGATAAAATATTTTTTTTAGTGCATGCATCCCGCTTTCTAACGAGTAAGTTATATGGTATAAGGCGACAAATACATCACGAGATATATGTCACTAAAGCCATCTAGCGAAAAAATAATGGATTTTTCCCCAGCCCATTATTTGTTCCAATAAACGAAGAGAGTCTATATGGAAAACGTAGAAGTCACTTAGAAGCAGCCACTTCAAAAAACCAGTTTCGGGCAAAAATCAGGGGACCTTCAATTTATGGGAGAAGCTTAAGTCCGCAATTTCAAACCACTTAGTCAATCCTTACGACAGACTCATAGAGAGGGTTTTCAAGAGCAAATTTTTGATCATCGCCGATAAAACGAATGGTACATCTGCAAAAATCTCAAGGTCTTCAATCGCAGTCTTGTTAATCAGTCGAAAAATTGAGGCTGAAGGAAATTTTGATTAATCGTATTTTTGTAGTTAGAGAAGCCGAATTACAAGTAATAATCGCCGGGGTCCAAATCTCCCGAGTATGGCGGATGCGGAAGCACCAGCAATTCAATGTGAAATTCGTGCAATTTTGTCGAGCATTATCTTGGTGAAAGAGCAAATTTTTCTTCTTCGTTTGAGGTCGTTTTTAAGTGATTTTAACCTTCCAATAACCCGATATAATATTCGCTGTTGATATTCACTGTTCTAGGTAGTCAACAAATATTATACCATGTGTATCCTAAAATACAGACGCCATAACCTTTCCAGCCGACAGCTGTGATTTTGGACGCTTCGGACGATCAAAGTTTCATCCGTTGTCATATACCGCATAAAAAATCCTTTTTATTGCGCTCAAACAGCTTCAAACAGCGCACGGAGTCATGACGCGTTATCGTTGTTGATCCATTGTGAGCAAACGCGGTACTCACTTCGAACACAGCTTTTTCATGGAAAATATTCGTGCAAAATATGACCAACACGTTCCATTGATATTACACGATACATTGATACAATGTCAGCTATCTCACATAACTTTACTTTATGGTCAAAAAAAATATTTTAGTGGATTTTTTATGTTTTCTCAGTCACAGTCTCATTTGGAGATCCAGATCGTGGTGCATCATCGGTGGTTGTATGACCACGTTTAAATTCAGTTTACGTATACATATTCTTGATAAAGGAAGTTTGATAAGCCACAATATATACACCCTTTCATTTAAAATCATTTACAATATTGCTGCAATAGTATTCTTGCAATACTATCATCAATCATTTACAATATTTCTGCTTGGTCTATAAATAAGTCGCTGAATTGTAAATGATAATTAACGATTTTTTCACTATACCTTTATTTCAAATTTGATTATATACGTACTCGTATGTTCAAATATTACAAATATGATAATTCATTATAACGAGAGATCAACTAATACATACTCATAATAAAATAGCTAGGACAATTTTAGGACAAACTTCACGCTCGTGGACACACGCGTGAAGTTTGTCCTAAATTTGTCCTAAATTTTGTTTTTGTAATTTTAGGACAAAGTTAGGATAAACTTCACGGGTATTCTAGAACGAGTATACCGTTTAACAAATCCAATGAAACAACATTTTATCTCGTTTTAAAATTCGAATATAAACATAGCCTAGAATATTCATAAGTTGTTAAAGTATAACTATAGTAGGGTTTACAATATCAAGAATTAAAAAAATGAAATTGTAGTTACAAAATACACCAATTAACATTTCAATCCATTATCCAATTAAGGCTATCAAATCGTGTGAATTTCCTAGAATGGATCAAGTTTTATGTAAATGGTTTTTGATTCAGCGAGATCAACACATCTCGTTGTCATACACTATTTTAAAGAAAAAGGAAAAATTATTACATAATACAATCCAAGGGGAATTTAAAGCTAGTAATGGCTGCTTCCCAGTTTCTAAAAGAACCGACTACTTTTCTGGCATGCACAAATGCATCGGGCAATCTCAAATCAAACCTTTAGGAACAAAAATGCATGGATGACCTTAGAGTTGTTCAAAGGATAGTTTGAAAAACATTTCATTACGGAGGCAAGAGATTCGGTAATTTGATTTACTTGCGACACTTCTACTGAAAAAAAAATTCTAAAAAGTAGTATAAGACATTTAAATGTGTGATAACAAATGAATCATAAAAATGAGTTTAATTAAGAATAGGAGAAGTTTGTAATTTAATTCTAAGGTAAAGTGAATCTATGATTTCTTAGTCTTTCAACTTTAAATCCTAAGATTATTTGAAAAAAAAAAAAAATTAAAAACTATTTTTTGTTTTTTTCGGTAGCTCATGTTTGAAACAAAAAAACGGACTGGAATAAAAGGCACTCTTATTGTTAGATAACGCTCCTTCCCCTCCAAAATATGGAGGTTTAAGTAGTTTTTAAAGACTTATACTTACAATGTGCCTTCCACCAAAATGTCCCGAAATGATTCAGCCATTGTACCAAAAGGTAATCAATATAACCAAATTAACGTGTACAAAAATTTGTTAAATCATTTGCACAAGAATTCAAGTGAACACGATTTTGAGACTTTAATGCAGTAAGGATTAACTTGCGCGATCCGGTTAGTTTTCTCTCCATTCCCTTTTAAAATCTCGAGTCAGTCAAAAGTCTCTAAGTGTTGAAAACGAATAATGCCGGAAATCGACAATTATGGCTGCGAACATGGCGTTCCATTAGTTGTAAACCGTAATATATCGACAGAAGAGAGCAGCAAATTTTAATCTAATATTTACTATACTATACCTATAAAATTAGATCACATAACGTAGTATCTGGACATGAAGTTAACGAGTGGATAACCGAAAATTCCTTGCCTAAAGAGATTAATGGGGTTAACGAGAGTTGGAAAATGAATCCGAAAAAGAAGTCAAAATTTTGGAAAATGCTCAAGTTTGTTGTTTAGATCGGCCAGAACTAAACGAAGTTCCTGCTTTATTCAGAGAAATCAGTACAATATATTTTATTCAAAAAATTGTCCTTCTTTAGCTACGACTTGTTCCCATCTATCAGATAGCATATGGTTTTCAGGCGAACCAAGAATCGAATAATTTATGACTTCTTCGTAAACAATGAAGTGCTGCTCGGCCGCCAGCCACTCATCAACCTGAATAAGTGCTAGTCAGAAGAAGCAATATCTGGTGAATACGACGGGTGGGGTAGGACATGCCCATTGAAGCACCTCCAAAGTTTCCTTGACGATTCTTGCAACAAGTGACCGAGCGTTGTCGTGCTGAAAGATCACTTTGTCATGTCTTTTGGCATATTGTGGGCGTGCGATCTTCAATGGTCGGCTTAACTGCAACATTTGTTGTTGATAACGTTGTCCAGTGATGGTTTCGTTTGGCTGGAGTAACTCATAGTAGATTACTCCAAACTGATCCCACCAGCTGCACAGAATTAGATTCTTGCCATAAATATTTGGTTTGACGGTTCAAGTGATGCATGATCGGACTCACCCCACGTTTTTCTGCGTTTTGGGTTGTTGTAATGAATCTACTTTTCTTTCCGTTACCTGTTATGTCTTTGGAGCACATCTGAAAAAACGGCATGGTCTTAAGAGGGTTTTGGTCCACTTCTTGAGTCACTCCCAAAATTTTAGCAAGCTTCTCTTGGGTTTGGCGGGAATTATGGTTTAATAACGCCTTCAACTCAGCCTCTTTAAACTTTACTGGGGCTCTATTCCTGAATACGATACGAAAACGAATGTACAAGATTCATATTCAATTTTAAACAAGAATCGTACGAATCTGGTTCAATTCAAATATGAATTTTGTATTTTCGTTTTCGTATCGTATTCAGGAATAGGGCTGCTGGTCTTCCTTCGCGTTGTGCCACTGGTGTCAAAATCATAATTTTTAAAACGACGAGACCAGGCAGCTACATATTGTTTATTACTTATTTAAATTTAAGCATCATTAAAATTGGTTGGTAATGCAAAATTCGGCTGAATTTTCTGCTAACTTCAGTGAGCCCATTTATTATTTCTGCATTACCGATATTTTTTGATATTTTTGGTTTTTATCTATTAAACCCACTGATCTACATATTTACACATGGATGTGACATGACAAAAACCATATGGTAGTGACAAAATAGTTCTACGTTTGTGACAGAGACAGATACATGTTCTTTCTTTTCTTAAATTCCTAATTTTCTAAAATCCAATTAATTCCAATTAACACAAAACTGGTTCCTTTGAGTTTTTGACGTTTAAAGTTTTGACTACATCAACTCTTTTATTTATTCGAATTATTTGCAGGTGTGCATTTGAATTTTGAAATATCAAGGGAAATCGCAAGAAGAATTTTGCGTATAACGGATAAACCACATGAATTAAATGAATAAATTGTGATTTTTAATTTAAATTATTTGTGTATTATTATTTGGTTATTGACTATAGTAATAAGAAACCAATTTCAAAAATTTTCGTAATTAAATCTATCCTCGGTACGGTTCTATCTTTCGGAAATATTTTTTAAAGTAAGAGGTGTATAATAAACGAATAAATATAAATGAATTAGGCGATGTAGTGGAGACGAGCAGGCTAAATCCTGTTTATAGTCATGGACACTACAAGTCAGGGCGAGTTATTGGCGCCTGAAAACCAATACCTAATCAGCGTCTGTTATCCAGGTTAGGTGTGGCTGAAGCGGGCGTCTGTCTTATAGCGGCTCGCTGTATAAATGTGTTCAAGGTAGGACTGAATGCCTTAAGATTCTCACCAGTATGTGACCCAACCACGTAACAAGTTGGTTGAGCGGCAGGCCAATAACCTTTCCGCATAAAAACATTTAAGTTATGAACCCTGAACAAAGGCCTCGGATTACCATATCGGATTCATTACAAAATCGACCTCGGAAATTTTGCACGGACAACGCTTTAAAAATGGGAACGTGGAACATTCCAAGCCTCTTAAGACCTGGAGATCTTCAGAACCTTTCGAACCAAGCAAAAAGTTACACATTAGACGTACTGGCACTACAAGAGCTTAGATGGTATGGGAGCGGGATCCATGACACCACCAATGGTTACACTCTTCATTACAGCGGCCATCAGAACGAAGGAGAATTTGGAGTTGGCTTCCTCATTCAGCGGCGCGTGAAGCACCATATCATTGATTTCCGCCGTATCAACATGCGGATGTGCACGGACAGACTTCGCACTAAGAAATTTAACATCACGATCGTTAATGTGCATGCACCCACCGAAGATAAATCGGATGACATCAAAGATTTATTCTTTGTCGAGCTGGAGGAAGTCATCAATAACATAAAGGACCACGACATTAAAATCATCGTGGGCGGATTTAATGCAAAAATCGGTAGGAGTGCAGAAAATACATCGCACATCGGTCCTAACAGCCTGCACCTAACTAGTAACAACAACCACCAACGCGTCCCCGACCTGGCAATAACGTACAACTGAGTTGTATCAAATACGTTTTTTCTACATAAGAGAATTCACAAAGTAACGTGGAAATCGAATGATGGAAGAACGGAAAACCGTTTCGATCACGTCATGGTGTCTAAGAAACACTCCACCAGCATATCTGACGTCAGATCTTATAGATGTGCAGATATGGACGGCGATCATGTGCTTGTCATATTTAAATATAAGTGCAAACTGTCATCTACTTTCAATAGACAAGCACAAAAAACCGTTCGAAGAATTTCGATGCTCTAAAAGATCTAGCGTCACTGCAGAGTTACCAATCAGCTGTCACTAACTATTTAGAGCGGCCCAACGACAACAAAGAAGCTCCTCCTAATATCCAGGAGCAGTGGCACACTATACAGTCATCCATAACCACCACGGCGCAACAATTTATCGGCAGAAGACCGCCAAGATCCCGCAATGATTGGTTCTGTTGTATATGTATGTGAACGCACCTCGTGATGACTGAACGTGCCCTTGTAGGACGGTAAAACCTGTCAATGAATATACACATGGGGTGTTCATACACAGAACCTATTCAGTCAGCGATTAAGAGAGATGTTGTAAACTTTATAAGAAGTTAATAAAGAAACATATAAATAACATAATCTTTTATAAATCATTAACAAAGTACATAACATGGCGCAGTTGATAAAATAAGAAAAATAAAATTGAATATTAATAATAATTAGAATAACAATTAAAATAAAAAATACGAAAGTGAATTTTCAAGTACATATTGTTAAAACGTGCAGCCATTACTGTGTAAAATAAATAAAAGATAAAAAAAAAATCAAAATAATAATGGATACGTATAATAGACCAGCCCCGTTAATAATTCAAAGTAATTTGGCTGAATCGTGGAAAAGTTTTAAACAAAGATTTGAAATTTTTATGAAAGCAACACAATCAGATAAGAAAGACGAGGATGTGCAGGTGGCCACCTTGTGCAACTTCGGAGGGGACGAAGTCATAAAAATTTATAATAATTTATCGTTTGAGAAAATCGAAAAAGTGAAGCCAGATGGAAAAATAGAAATAATAGATGAGAGAAACAAATTTGAAGTTGTGATGCAAAAAATCGAAAAATTCTGTACACCACGGAAAAACATAGTATACGAGCGATTTGTATTTTACAATAGAGTATAAAAAGAAGGTGAAATGTTTGATGGGTTTTTAACTGATATACAAAAACTGGCAAAACGATGTGAATTTGAGGATGAAGAGTCGCAGTTAAGAGACAGAATAGTCTTAGGAGTGAAGGACCTAAAATTATAAGAGAAACTACTAGATATGGACAACGTAAACTTTGAAACAGCTGTAGTGAAATGCCGGACAAGCGAAATTAATAAAAAGCAAGCGTCGGAGGTTCAATCGTGTAACAGCAGTAATATTGATGTACTGGGAAATAACAGGGGAATCCATATTAACAATCAAACTACAAAAAAAAATTTTGTAGGTAATAGCAATAGTAAAGGTAATAATTTTGATTATAACAAATATAGTAGAAATACAAACAATTATCAAAAATTTAATCAAAGTAATAACAATAATGTTCATTTTGTATGTAGAAAGTGTAAAAGAAAACACACTGTAAATAATTGTCCTGCATCTAATGCCAGATGCAATAATTGCGGTAAAATAGGACATTTTCAATCAGCTTGTTTTCTTAAAAATGTACATGTAGTAAATTTACCAGATGATGATTTTACTATTAATAGTATAGTAACAATTAATTCGGTAAACATAAATAATGAGTTATTAGAAAATATTGTAGTTGAGGGTAGAGATGTGAGTTTTAAAATTGATACTGGTGCCGTCCTTAATATATTACCATGGAATGTCTATAGAAGATTAAAAGTTAATAGAAAACTAGAAAAAACCCAAATTGTTTTGGAAGCATTCGGAGGTCACATCATTAGACACTTGGGTGAAATTGAATTGTTTATTTCGTACAAAAATATTGATGCGATGCAAAAGTTTATTATTGTTGAAGATTATAAGACACGTCCTATACTGGGATTAAAAACTATTAAACTATTAGGATTAATTACTATTGAAAAAGACAAGAGACAAGTGCATGCAATTAAAAGCAAAGAGGAGATAATTTTAAATAATAAAGATTTATTTGATGGGTTGGGATGTATGCCAACAAAATGTCAAATCAAAATTAAAGATGTAATGCTCAACCAGTAATTAAAGGGGCGCGAAAAATTCCAATATCTCTAAAAGAAAATTTTAAGATGACGTTAGATAAAATGGAAATTGCAGGAATAATATCAAAAGTAGACTATGCTGTGGAATGGATCAATAATCTCGTAATAATCGAGAAACCTAATAAAGATCTAAGAATATGCTTAGATCCAAAGGAATTAAACGAAGTCATCATACCGGAGTTTTATCATATACCTTCGATTGACGATCTTACAGAAAATCTGGTAGGAATGGAATATTTTACTGTATTAGACTTAAAGGATGGTTTTTTCAAATCGAGCTTGATAACGAATCTAGTAACTATTGTTGTTTTAGTACTATATATGGCACATATAAATTTAATAGATTGCCTTTTGGGATATCGATGGCCCCACAATATTTCCAAAAAAGAAATGAAAACAATTTTGGTGGCATTAAAGGAGTATTTATATACATCGATGATATCCTAATAGCTGCGAGAACGGAAGAGGAGCATGAACAAATATTAAATGAAGTTTTAAACAGAGCAAGGAGATTGAACATACGATTTAATAAAAATAAGGTTCAGTTTAAGGTCAAGGAAGTTAAATATCTGGGACACATATTTTCCAAGGAAGGAGTATTACCAGACCCGAAACGTATTGTGGCAATTGAAAATATTAAGAATCCCAAAAATGTTAAAGAACTTCAAAGTATATTAGGCATGGCAAATTACATGAGAGCTTTTATTCCAAACATGTCTAATTTAACATCAAGTCTAAGAGAATTAATTAAGAAGGGAAATGAATTTAAATGGGAACAAACGCAATCTGAAGCACTTAAAAAACTGAAGAATGTTATAAAAGAAGCTCCGTCATTAGGAACTTTTAATAAAGACAAGGATATGGTTATTCACACGGATGCTTCAAAAGATGGTATTGGATCGGTACTTTTACAAGAAGGAAAACCTTTAGCGTACGCATCACGTTCTTTATCAGACTGCGAGAAAAAATATGCGCAGATCGAGAAAGAACTTCTTGCGATTGTTTTTGCATGCAAGAAGTTCCACCATTACATTTACGGACGAGGATTGGAAATACATACTGATCATCAACCTCTAGTAAATTTAATGAAAAAAGATATAGCAGGCTCACACGGATCAAGAATTCAAAGAATGCGGCTTAAATTGGTAATATATAAGTTTACATTAACTTATATACCAGGTAAAAAGATGTTAATAGCGGATCTGTTATCAAGAAACAATATTGACGGAGACAATGAAGAAGAAGATCTTGCAGAGATAGTACATACAATAAATGTAGGAAAAGAAAAGGAAGAAATATTTAGAAATGAAACTAAAATAGATGATACACTAAATAAAGTAATGAAATGCGTTATAGAGGGTTGGCCGAGAAATAAAACTGACCTAGACGAGGGGGTTAAAAGATTTTTAAAGTATAAAGACGACCTAATTGTGGAAAACGGATTAATATTTTATAAAAATAGATTAGTAGTTCCGCGTAAATTAAGAAAGGAGATGCTAGCAAGATTGCATGAAGGTCACCAAGGGATACACAAAACAAAACTTAGAGCAAAACAGCTTCTATTCTGGCCGAATATTAATTCAGAAATAGAAAATTTAATTTTAGCATGTTCATTGTGTGAACAATATCGACCGGCAAATATTAAAGAGCCTTTACAACAGCAAGAAATTCCAGCAAGACCCTTTATAAAGGTAGCTTGTGATATTGGCGAGGTAGGAAATAGAAATTATTTAATTCTGGTAGATTATTTTAGCAAGTGGTTAGAGATCGTTGAAATTAAAAATAAGACGGCTCAAGATGTAATCGGGGCATTAAAAAACATCTTTGCCACACATGGCATACCTAATCAGTTTGTAAGTGATAACGTTCCATTTAATAGCTATGCATTTAAAGAATTCGCAAAAGAGTGGAATATAGAATTGATCACAAGTTCACCGAGATATCCCCAATCAAATGGAGCTGCAGAAAGAGGAGTACAAACGGCAAAAAATATAATCAGGAAAAACGAAGATATCCACCTTGCTTTGTTAGAATATAGGAATACAGTAATAGCAGATATAGAGCTCTCACCGTCGCAAATATTGATGGGACGAATAACAAGGACCAAACTACCCATAAATGATAATCTATTGAATGTAAGAAATCAAAAAATAGTAAAAAATAAACTAGAAAATTAAAATTGGAAAATTAAGAACTATTATGACCAAAATGCTAGACCAAAACAAGAACTTGTTGAAGGAGAAAATATAGTTTACAGAGAAAAAAATAAATGGCTAAAAGGAAATATTATAAATAAACACTCAGCACCAAGATCGTATATGATAGAGACGGAACATGGGGGTGTATTGAGGAGGACATCTAATCATTTGAAAAAATCACATTTCAGAAAGAATTCTGGGTACTCCAACTTACACAGAAAATATAGACATAGTCAAAATGTACATAATAGTAATGAATCTGTTCCAAATAAGTTGGTACATAATGAAAATATTAGTTTAGGAAAGGATAACTTTAGAAATAGAAATGATGATCAAAATGACAGTTTAAATGATAATAACAATGATTGTAATCATTTTAAAATGAATAATTCAGAATATCCTGAGATAGACAGTAACAGTGAAGTTGGAGGAAATAACGTTGTTAGAAGATCAAGTAGGGAAACTGGAGAACCAGTAAGATTTAAAGATTATGTCAAGTACTAAATGTAAGAAATGAAATATAATAAATATTGATATACATATATATATATATATTAGGGTGGCCCACGATTATATGGGAAAAAAAAAAGTGTTGAGATATTTAACGGGACACCCCCTAGAAATGTGAGGTTATGCTAAAAACTTAACCAGAAAAAATATTGGATCGATCGAAGGTCGCTTAGAGGTCGCGACTTGAGCGCGAAGTTCGATACAAACGGTGTTTTTTTCGATTTTTCACGTTCAAACGAACAGAAAAATTATTTAAAATTTTTTCTTAGACTAAATAAGGTCAATAGAGGAGATAATTACCTTTCCAAAACATCAAAGATGTCGAAAATCGGTTAACAAATAGCGAGATTATTGCCAATTTTCGAAACTATTAAAAACTTAAATAATAAACGATTTTTTTTTAAATCCTGGAAATTATCTTCAAAACTACAAAAAACATAAATAAATAAATAAAAAGGAGGTATAAAGAATAAACAAAGGAATGTTTTATGATGTCATAAAAAACCGTATGAGTCATGAGAAGTTACCATAGTTGTGATTTATGATGCCATTATCATAAAACCCAACTATGTTAAGTCCTTATGACTCATTTGACTCATTAGTTATTGTATTTAAAATTTAAATCCGCCTACTGAATTAATTATGATCTGATATGGCCAATATATTTCATTGTATCATATACTATATAAACAAAATAAATGCAAATTAATTTCAGTTTAAATCCAAATCTCTCGAGAAAAGGACACACATTTGTAGAAATTAAATCTAGTCATTTTAACAGTTTTATTAATATTTTTAAGAAAGTGCTATTACAGTTGATAAAATGACAGCTAATTTACGGTCCACTACAGAAATTTATCTTCTTCGGCATGAGTACTGTCAAATTATTGGTGCTAAGTTACCATCAAAAAAGCAAGTGTTGTGTCTTTTTTTACAATCACCGTACTGTAAAATTAACTATTCGTGAAAGTGCAGCTCTGACAATCCAGGAAGTGTCTATTTTTTGGGCAAAAGCACGAATTCCAGTGAAAAAGGAACCACATTCTATTGAAAAATTGGAACAATTGCATGATGAGTGGAAAAATCTACTAAAGAATAAAAATAAACCTTTAAAAGTTTACGCGAAAGAGAAATTGCCTTTACTAGTAAACTGGATGATATTTTCGATATCGCCCATACTAATGCCTTATCGATGATGACTAGTGAAGACGACAAGCGATTCCTCTTGTCACAGCGTGAGAAAGGGCGCCCCGGATATTTGGCTGGAGTCAGGCAATATGAAATCGAAAAATAAATGCGGAAATCGGAACGTCTGATGGCAGAAAAAAATCGTAAACGAAGACATCTTGAAGAAAAACGTAAATCAATTCCAATAGACTCACAAACATTATTTTCATCATCGGAGAGTGACAGCGAAAGGACATCTGATAACGACATGAGCTTCGAAAATATTGATTTGCCGGTGCTAAGCGCAGAAGGAGCCTCTATAGGAAGCAAATGTTTCATTACTCTTAGAATATTGTCAGCTTTGGATAAGTGGAAGATTACAGATCGTGCAGCAATGCATTTAATCAGTGCCGTTGCCGAAAGTCTTGGACATTCTATTGATGACCTCGTTTTGAGTCAAACAACACTGAAGCGTCTTCGTGAAACAAATAGAGTAGAAATAGCAGAATCAATTAAATCGACTTTCAAGTTTACGACAGGCGTAGTACATTAGGATGGAAAATTACTTCCAGAGTTATCTGGAACGGAGACCGTGGATCGTTTGCCGGTGATTATTTCCTCATATAGATGGAGAACAATTATTGAGCGTTCCGAGAATATCAAGATCAACTGATTTGAAAATGGTGGAGGCTGTTTTTCAAAGCATAGTCGATTGGAGAGTAACTGACGATGGCGTGGCGGCTTGCTTCGATACAACATATTCAAATACTGGAAGACTAAATGGAGCAGCTATTATTTTAGAGCAGAAACTGGAACGAAGTTTATTATATCTTCCTTGTCGACAACACGTATGTGAAATTACATTACGCGCTGCATTTGAATCGAAAATGGGCAATACATCAGAAGTAAATGTTCCATTATTTGTGAGATTCAAGAATGACTGGAATTCCTTGAATAAGAATAATTTTAAAGCAGGCATAGATGATCCCAACGTTCATATACAATTAAATGATGTGAAAGCGGAATTAGCGGGTTTTTGTAACAACGAATTGGCAAAAGAACATGCTCGTGATGACTACAAAGAATTATTGGAAATTACTCTAATTTTTTTGGGCATGATACCAACTGAAAATGTCCATTTCCGCCTGCCGGGGCCTATGCATCATGCTCGCTGGATGTCCAAAGCCATTTATGTATTGAAAGTATTTATCTTTCGGGAGGAATTTAAGTTAACAGCACAAGAACAGAAGAATTTACGGGACATTTGCATTTTTGTCGTAAGATTTTATGTGAAAATTTGGTTCCATTGCACAAAAGCTGCTAAAGCACCACAGCTGGATTTCAACTATTTACGAGATATTTATTTGTACAAAACACATGACGAAAAGTTGGCGATGGCTGTACTGAATAAAATATGTGGCCAATTGTGGTATTTATCCGACGAAAGCATCGCATTCTCTTTTTTCGACGAAAACGTCTCTAGTGCGGAGAAAAGAAGAATGGTGCAACAGTTGGATATGAAGAGGGATGTAGAGGCCGAGTCAATTAAGCGCGTCGAGTTGAAAATTGATGATGTAAAAACATTTATTACGAAACAACTAGCAGATTTTGTTACACCAAACACTGGCGATCTTTTTAAAAGGTTCAATATTTCTACAGATTTCTTGAACAAAGATCCGGATATGTGGCCTCGGGATGATAATTTCAAGAACGGAATGAAGATTATCAGTCAAATAAAAGTCATAAATGATATCGCAGAACGTGGTGTTAAATTAATACAAGATTATAATAAGAAATTGACAAGAAATGAAGATGACATGCAATATTTACTACAAGTCGTAAAGGACTACACACAGAAGTTTCCAACATACACCAAAACAGCCTTAATGGGTAGAATATCAACTTAGATTGATTATTTTAATACTAAAAATTAATTTATAATATCATTGTATAGAAGAAACATTATGCATTAATAATAAAAAAAAAATAGTAATAATTTGACTTGTTTTTATATTTTGGAAATTTGGCAATAATCTCGCTATTTGTTAACCGATTTTCGATATCTTTGATGTTTTGGAAAGGTAATTATCTCCTCTATTGACCGCAATTTTTATTTTGTCTGAGAATTTTTTTTAAATAATTTTTCTGTTCGTTTGAAAGTGAAAATCGAAAAAATACCATTTTTATCGAACTTCGATCGACCCAATATTTTTTCTGTTTAAGTTTTTAGCATAACCTCACATTTCTAGGGGGTGTCCCGTTAGAAATTATAACTTTCGAAAATTTGGACCACCCTAATATATATATAATATATATATATATATATGTATACATATATGTATATGTATACATATCTAATTATATAAAAAAAAAAAAAAAAAAAAAAAAACATATTGTATATGATGAAATGAATCAGTTTATACGTTTAGTTAAGTGATGAAAAGTTAAAGATGAAATTTTAGATATAAGTATAGAGTCTGCTGAAAAGGGAAGGTGTTGTATATGTATGTGAACGCACCTCGTGATGACTGAACGTGCCCTTGTAGGATGGTAAAACCTGTCAATGAATATACACATGGGGTGTTCATACACAGAACCTATTCAGTCAGCGATTAAGAGAGATGTTGTAAACTTTATAAGAAGTTAATAAAGAAACATATAAATAACATAATCTTTTATAAATCATTAACAAAGTACATAACAGGTTCGATGATCAATGCCGCCTGGTCGTCGAAAATTAACGAAATCGTGAAAAATGGTTGGGTCGCAACACTAGAAGCACGCAAGCAGAATATCTACGCGCAAGAAAAGCCACAACTAAATACCTTCGACAAAAGGAACGCGATCATATGAGGTCATGCATTGAAAACATCAGCTTCCAAGCGGAAGTAGGAAACTCAAGGGACTATTTTGCTAATGCCAGGAATCTCACTAAAGACTTCCACCCAAGAAGTACAGCCATAAAAGACGGGACTGGAGAATTGAGAACAAACGTGGCTGATGTTCTCTCAGTAAGGTAAACCTACTTTCAAAGTCTGCTAAATCGGAATGACGAAGTGACCCCCATTAGAGCAATAGCTCCGCCAGGTGAAGAGGCCTGTGTCGAATATCCCACAGTAGAGGAAGTAGACGCAGCTATTAGTCGATTGAAAAACGGTAAGGCACCCGGTCTCGATGGAATCCCCGCAGAATTGATTAAACTCGGAGGCGCCTCCTGATGGTTTTACCATCAGGATGATCTTGGAAAAATGTTGGGAGTACAACCTAACCATTCATCAACTATATATAGACTTCTAGCAGGCATATGACAGTATAATGCTATAGACACATTACTGGTTTCATAACTATGGTTTCGAATTAACCATGGTTTCGTTGTAATGTGTCACCCCTAACCATGGTTTGCAACTCGGTTTTAACGTAGTTACAGAAAGATATCATTTTTCTCATCCCGTAGCATTTTAGTGATGACAGCGCTAAATTGCTCAATTAGTGAACACCTAAAACTATAAATATTGCTTTAATACATGTAACCATTTGCAAACATGTAATCATTTCTTTTTTATTCAAAATATATAATTTTTGATTAAGTTTTGCATATTATATGCTGACATTTGTTGCATATGTAATTGATACAAAACTTTTTATTTGGCATTTTTATTTATATTTATCACAAACGCAACCTCCGAATTATAGAATTTTAAGAAATATGACGAACTGTCAAATGAGATGAGAACTGTAGTGTGTCACCCACGCTTATCTCGCAAACCATAGTTTCATAATCCTAGTTACGAAACCAGATATATATGTGTCTATGGTATAAACCGCGACAACATTTGGGCCGCGCTCATATGCCTAGGTATTCCAGAGAAACTTGTTCCTCTGTGAAAATTAACAACGTCTGGATCTGCATGTAGAATTATAATTGAAGGGACTGTATCAGATTCTTTTCAAATAACATCTGGTGTTCGACAGGGAGATGCACTCGCGCCTGTGCTGTTCAATTTGGCGCTTGAGTACGTCGTGCGGAAAAGCAACATTGAACCTTCGCGCTGTATATTCAATAAATCAGGCCAAATTCTTGGATATGCAGATGATATCGTGCTCCTTGGCCGAAGACCTAACGACATCAAGGACAGTTTCATGCCGCTCAATCCCTGCTCAAGAAGACTTGGTTTGGTGGTGAACAGTACCAAAACGAAATTTTTAACACCACCTAGGAACATATCTATGGCAAATCTCGAAATTGGTGACCATAACTTTGATAGCGTCAAAAACTTTAAATACGAGTACCTCGGGTCACTTATAACATCCTTAAATAATATACAGGCAGAAATAAAACCCAAATCACTGCCGGACAACGAGTTTTCTACGCCCAATCAAATTTATTGCGATCTAAACACCTATCGCAGTCGTGCAAGGTCCCACTTTATAAAGCACTCATAAGACGTGTGCTGACTTTCGGAAGCGAGAGCTGGACCATGACCTCTAACGACTGTAGATTAATATCTACCTTCGAAAGGAAGGTCATCCGTTCAATTTTTGGTCCTATTAAAGTTGCGAACAATGAATAACGGATTCGCATGAACCACGAAATAAAGCAACTTCTCGGTGGTAGCAATATTATTGGCTTCATCAAATCTAATCGAGTGAGATGGCTCGGCCACGTTGCAAGGTCTCCACAAAAACGAATGATTAAGTGTCCCATCAACACTCAGCCGGAGTGCGTCGTAGAGGAAGATCCCGACTGCGCTGGCGTGACGACGTCGAACAAGACCTTCTCGTATTAGGATGGCGAAATTTCAGGATGAGAGCGATGGACCGAGACGGATGGGGGACCATAGTACGGGCGGCAAAATCCCTTCATGGAATGTAAAAAAAAGCTAGAGAGAGAGAGAGAGATAACTAGAAAAAAAATGTTCCCATTTTTGCTGTGGTTTTATATGGTTTTTGTCAATAACGTCGCATCCATTTATATAATATGGATTAGTAATTAAACCTTATACTCATAAGTATATCCTTTTTCCGATAGAGGATTATTCACACCCGTTAGTTCGCTGCGGAACACGACACTAACGTAATTCGGTGGAAGACTGTAAATTGTTTTTATACCAATTAATCAAAGACACGTACGGGTTGCGTCTTTGCTAACGTAGTTCCCCTAAAAGTATACTATTATACTCACTACTGTCTTACCCCGTACAAAAGGACTGGTCCTTCTATTAAACTTTTTCCAAATATTGACATTCTGAAAACATGCCATGTAATTTTGAATAAAAGGACCTTGAAATAAAAGGACCAGTCCTTTAAATAGCCACATAATTTTAAAAAACATTTTATTTTGTATAATAAATTTATTAAATTAAAATCACAGTATATCTATCACGTATATACTTTAAACATTTCATTCTTAAAAATATTGAAAAAATAATAGTTAAAAGTTAAATTTTCCAGGTACCATATTATTTTTTAAAGCCAAAATAACCCTCGCTATTGGCAAGTGTTATGTTTTTTACGGCGGATTCAACGGTATACTTTACAACCCCCGTCTTTACACATTCAGAATTGAGTTCAACTACATCAATGTTCCATTTTTCAGCAATTGAAATAGCTTTTATTTCAACCCCCGTCTGAGTAATTTTACCATTAATGAGTTTTTCTTTTTCACACTCATCAAATAGTTCACTTAATTCATTTTCTGATGATATAATTCGCAATAAATTGGAAATATACGCCGACAACCATGTTTTAAAATCTAAAGAATCGCCACATATAATATACTTAATGCATTTGAATAAACTCGTTTCGTCGTCTGAAGGCCAATACCATTCTGCTGGGTCCTCGTCAAAAAAACATGTTTCACATAAGGTATCGCCGTACATTTTGACCCACTCATTCGAATCAAATGTCGACGCTAAAATGTTTTTTAGTGGTTCATGCAAGTCGCCTACATTAAAATTTTCTTTAGGCCCAATACCGCATATTTTAAAAGATTTGATGACGTCTGCTGAATTACGTGTTTTAATCCACTCAAGGACCGTTTCTGATACCCAAAGATATGATGGGATCTTTGGGTTGCCATTTTGTGTTTGAAGATCACGGGTTTCCAGTGCTTTGGCAATATACTCATCATACTTGGTAGAATAAAATTCTTGGAAACTCCTATTATGTAAGACATCCAACGGTTGCAGAATACCCGTTAAGTTAGGTGGAATTAATATGATGAAAATATTATATTTCTCGAATCGTTTTGATTGTTCCAACGAAACATGGGCACCATAGCTGTCAATTAACAAAAGTGTTGGCCTTCGATAAAAGGAAGTTTCCTTCCGTTTTACAAAGACTTCGTTAATAAAATCTTCTAAAATATTACCGTTCCACATTCTCGTTTTATTTACATTTACTAAACATCCCTCTTGTATAGTTGGTTTGTTTTTTAAATTCGAAAAAAGTAAATGCGGTGTATAAAATTGTCCTTCCATTGAAATGGCGAAGGTAACGGTAAATCTTTTGTGTGGCGATGAAGTTTTTTTTAAAAATACATTACGTTGCCCTTTTGTTGCAATCGTAGATTTTTGCTCAGACTCGAAATACCGCGGTACTTGATCGAAATTAATTATATTCGCTGGTTCAATTTTCTTCTCACTTATTAAATCAAAGACCTGCTGGTGGAATTTAATTACTTGATTGACGGCGTTATTCGGTAAAATTTTATTTGATGTTTGCCTGCGAGATACAAGCCGATGCCGAGTTTTAAATCTGCAGCACCATCCAGACGATGCTAAGAATTTATCGTGCAATTTATCAGGTTCGGCTTCATGTAATTCTTTAGCAATTGCCTCTGATTTCAAACAAATGTATTTATCCTTTACACGTAATCCATGGTTATTTCGTTTCAAAATCCAATCGTATAATTTTTTTTCTAATTCAGGAAACTGTTCAGGTCTACCACCACCTGGCAATCTTCTCGTTTTGGTAATGCGTATTTCTCTATTGTTCAAAATAGTTATTAATTCATTTTTTTGCTTAAACCATCGTTTCAAATTTGTAACCGGCACTGAAGTTTCTTTAGAAAGGCAGTCAAAACCTTTGCCTCTGATGTTTGGTTCATATTTATTAATGATTCCAATTTTTTTCCAATTTTTGTTTGATGGTATATGATTTGCGTTGCTTGTTTTCCATTCTACAAATAAATTGACATATTATTATAAATAAATCTGGCTCTTTGAATTATTTTTTATAAAGAAAAGGAAACCTCGTGATTATTTTTCTACATCGTAAAATAGTGTTGTAAATTGCAGTTTATGTAATTACACCATTATTAGAATTGAATTTACCACTTTTACATTACTATATATGCAGGTTGATAGTTTCTTAGAAGTAATGTTTTTTGGATTACACTTACCTTTTTGTTAGATATTTTTAACCACAAAGTAATCTCTCCATAACACCGCACGACCGGTAGATTTAGTTTGGTTAGAAAATAAAATGACATTTATTAAATAGGGCCAAACAAATTTGGTCGAATTAAAATGTAGGGTTGTGCGAAAGAATGGTTTTAGAAAGAAATAATTGCGACAGCACAGTTAAATAAAGAGAAAATTACTGACAAAATGTTTGTATATTTAAAATGTTGAAAGGTTCATTAATTCGTAATAATAAAGAGACCGGTCCTTTTATTCAATAAAAGGGACCGGTGGTCCTTCTATTTGATTAAAAGGACCGGTTCCTTTATACGGGGTAAGACAGTAGTATTGTGCAGTTCGAAATAAGACCAACCATAAACCCTTATTTTAAATAATAATTTTATTCTAAACTTTTATTAATCAACTTAATTATTTTTTTGTTTTTAAAACATTATTTTAATATAGACTAAAATTAATTAAATTCTTTATTTATTTAAACTTACAACATATTAAAAAAATAATAAAATAATTTGGTTAACAAAAATGCGATTTTTTCTCTAAATTTATTATAACAATAATAATTAAAATATGAAAAAATTTATAATTTATTGCGTTTAGTAATTTTTTGGTATATCAACAGATTTTGTATTTTTTAAATAATATCTTATTATGTCGACAAGTAACTTAATAATGGTAAAATTTATGTGAAAATAAATCACAACATGTACGTAACGTTTTTATTTTAAAATATTTATATAAGAATTATATAAATTAAATGATATTTTTTTGTTAAATTTAATTAAACAAATAAAAAAATTATATTTTTAAAATGATTTACGTTTTATAACTAATAACATTAAATAATAACAATAATAAAAATAATTAAATAGCACAAAAACATATCTTTTTGAAAAAAATTTGAATTTTTTAATTTTTTTATATCTTCCATCCTAAAAGTCTATTTACAAACTAACTTTATAAATGTTTAATACTTTTTCGACTAATTTTTTTTTTATAAAAATTTTATTTTTATTATTATTATTATTATTTATTACATTAATTATATTTATGTCTTATATCTTATTTACAAGAAGAACACAACATTATAAATTTAGTTTTTATTTAAATGTTTATATTTTGAATTTCTAATGTACGCGAATTTCATCCAACTTTGAGCTAATCTTCTGATTTACTTAATAACCATGAACGTCTTTTGTGTCAAATGAACCGCTGTACCATTAGAAGGAGTACATCGACGAATATGACTTTTTGATGATGATTTTTTTATGTATGTTTTTTTATTTTAACTTAGAAGAAATTTTTTGATGATGTTGGGAAGCTGTCGGCATTTCATTCTTTGTCGGATTTTAATTCTTGTAACTCATGTGGTTCACCATACACCTAAAATATTTAAATTTATGTTAGAGACAAAATTAAAAAAAAATGTAAATTTTAACCTGAAACAGACAAATGTTTAGCGAAATCAGATGCGTTAAATTTATGGATATACACATGTTAAACCTAAACAGGTAAATCGGTAAAATACAGTTATAAAAATCAAACGGTAGACGATTAGAGCTCAAACATTTGTTATAGTTATAAAATGCCAAAGAAAGAAGCAGTCACACAATTATTTGTCACACAAGTAAGACATCAGTACCTTATCGACAAATTTTAAAACAAATAACTTTATACAAAATAATTTTTTTAGACAAGTGACGTTCTAGCACGAATATGAAAATCTTCTGGTGGTTCAATTGGAGCTTTAAAATCTTTGTCATTATTCTATTGTTGGTTTGTTGTGACGGAGCGAAAATAAAAATTAGAAAAAATTATTAATCATAACTGACAAATTTTTTATTAGGTAATTAGATTTAAGAGAGTTAATATACCCCGAATATTATCATCCCTTTCCAGGTTTCAAATAAGTTACTACTGGGTTCATATTTTTTTTGTTCTAAATTACTGGTACTTACTGCATCGGGAAGTGCTTCTAAATCACCTTTCGATAAATGATTTACTAGAATTGTACCCAATGAGTCGCACATTACATTAATTGTTGTACGGAAACGATCTCTGCAAAAAAAATATTTTTAGTATTAATTAGTAGAGTTTACTTATGTAACAAATACTTACAAAAGCCAATCAACAGCAAAGATGAGAATAACATCATCGGCTGGTAGTCCAACGGTGTCCAATACCATCACCATTGTAACAAGACCAGCTTGTGGAATACCGGCAGCACCAATAGATGCTGCGGTCGCTGTTATACTAACAGCCACAATATTTCCAAATGTTAAAGCAACACCACGATATTGTGCAATGAATAGTGCAGCCACAGCCTCATACAAAGCCGTACCATCCATATTAATTGTAGCGCCGACTGGGATTACAAATCGTGTTACACGAGGATCAATTCCTAACGAATCCATACATCCAATCGTAATTGGCATCGTAGCCGAACTGGATCCAGTACCAAATGCTGTGGCCAGCACTTGACTCATTTTAGCGATATATGGATAAGGTAATTTTTTAACAACCAAAAAGAAAATTAAAGCAATTGTACCGAATCCATGAATGAATAAACCTAACATAACGGTTACAAAATACAATCCCAACAAGTCCACAGCCTCTGCAAGCGATTCAAATTCCATCATTTTGGCGGCAACCAAAAAGAACACACCAATAGGTGAAATGAATATAACCCACGATGTAATGGTCATCATGGCCTCACTCATTGATATGAAGAGTTGTTGGAGTGGACGCCCTTTCTCTTGTAATTTACCAATGGTCGTGCCGAGAATAATGCTGAACATTACAAGCCCAAGCACGTTTGTAGTATCTGTGTACTTGTGACCAATTTTATAGTTTTGAACAGGGATTTTTTCTAGAAACGCAGAAATATAAAAAATTAAACATACAATTGTTGGAAATTTATGTAATAACTAACCCGTAATATTTTCTGGTTTCGTTAATACGGTACGATATTGTTGAACTGTGGCTTGAATAATATTCGGTGGGAATAAATTTCTAACTAAATCTAGTAACGTGTCCGACGTTAAAACGTCTCGTGGTACCGATTTTGTTGATGTTAGAGTTTCGGCGCCCTTTTTGGCCCGATATCCAGGTTGTATTGTCATTACGAGCACAATACCTAATATTACTGCACATATTGTTGTGGTAAAATAGTAGATAATGGATCTTGAAAGAAAAACAAAAAAAAATCAATTATTTACAAATTTTAAGGATTATTTATGTTCCAAGAGTGAATAAGCATTATATTATAGCAGAAAATCAATGTAACAGTAAGAGTTCAGGATGAGTATGTTAGTGTTATACCATATGGGTTTGTACAGAAATCTATTACTTATTTTCTAGACTTAAATACTAAGATAAATATTTATTTTTAATACTTCATATGCATAAATTTATAAAATCATGAGCATGCCATCAGTAGCATAAATGTTAATTTTTCAATTAGTAAGAGACCTTTTACAGGATATTTGTATAGCTATAACATCGTGCCTGCACACATTCACGCCACATCATTAACCCATTCACCTATTCAGCTACTAACACAACTACAGTACTACCATTGCAAGCTCCATGTCAACCTGCACTCCATCAGAGGGACTTAGTTGTATTTATTAACATCACCGATTGCAATCGATGATGAAAATTCGATTTGCATCTAGCCTCTGATGGAATTCGAATCCAGTACCTCCCGGACCAAGTGCCGAAGCCTTAACGACTGCACCACTTGTCTGGTAATCTTCATGTAGCAACGACTAAAAATTTTCACTTTAAAACCATTTTCCTCGTAAACCTGATTTTCGTTTAATTTTCTTGATAAGCGTCAAAAGTGGAGCATGCAGGAATTCATATATAAGGCTGGGAAATATTGGAAAAGCAACCAAGTATGTCCCTTTTTAAAAAGTTTATCTTAAAACAATTCTCCTAAAACAAATTCATGCTAAACCAATACATCTATAAAACCAATTTAAGCCTAACAATTAATTTGACTTAAGCCAATTAATCTAAAAAAATTACCTTTACCTTGCCTTAATCAAAACCTGACGCACTCTGTATAGAAGTTCAAGTCATAGACCAGCGGAATTTTGAATAGATTTCTAGTGTGTTTTGGGCTATGTTTTCCAATGCTGATTTTTATCTTCCTATATGTTTCAAGCAGTCTGGGATTCGATCACTTTCAACTTTAATATAAAGTGTTGTTAATCAAGATTATTGGGAGCTCGCCGACCGTGGAGTTCAATCAATTCAAAATGTTAATTGAACATGTTCACCGTAAAGTTTTAGGCAGATGAATTTATAAGCGTGGCCATACCAGTTTTGGTTACGATGAAGGTTTGGAACGTTCAACAACCACAACCGCTGACGATAACATCGCTCAAATTCACCAAATGGTGCTGGACAACTGTCAAATTAAAGTTACAAAGATAGAAAAGACTATGAATATATCCAAATATCGTGTTTGTGACATAATGAATCGAATTTAGGCATTAGAAATATGTCCGAGCGTTGTGCAACCGTTTTAGCTCACTGTCACAAGACAATGCATCGTCTCACACCTCAGCGGTTGCAGTGAAGAAAATTCACGAATTACGATTTGAACTGCTTGACCACCCTCCTTACTCACCAGATCTAGCCCCAGCGACTTTTTTTGGTCCCTGTGATAAAAGTTCCATTTGGAGGTCTGCTATTTTACACAGAAAGACGCCGAGCACTATTTGAATGGGTAATTGACTTACGAGGAGGCTACGTAGAGAAATAAAATTAAATTTGAAGAAACAAAGTCGAAATTTTTTGGGGCAACCCTCATACATACAAATATTTATATAGCAGGTCCTGCGACACAGTCACTTCAAAATTTTAATGGGAAGCCGTGTTATCGGAGATATACGCATGTACAAATGCTCAATCAAACCGGTTTATTTCCTAAAGATTTATAAGGCCCCTCGACCAAGAGACCCGATCACATAAAAATGTGTGCACGTTTCCAATCAAATAGGGAGATTTTCAAAAAATGTTGATGGAAGCTCCTTGACATTAGGAACCAATCACTTTCAAATTTAATAGGAAGTGTTGTCACCGGAGATATACTATACAGGATGTTTTGCAGGTGGATCGACAAATTTTTTTGGCAGATTGGGGGATCATTTGGAAGCATTCATCTCATGGAACTGATGTTCTAAGTGTCAAGGTAACTGAGATATGGATTACTGCATCTAGGGACGTGCTAAGGAATTTATGTACGCAGCAAAGGTACCCACAAGAGAAATTTGTATTTTAAATGAAAAGCGCCGCATTTGAAAAAAAATGAAAAATTATATGCAACTTACTGCACAACAACCGTGGAGATAAAAAAAAGATACCTTTGCATGCATACGGAGTGGAGGAGGTCATTTTGAACAAAATTTAATAAATGAAGTGGATTAAAAATTTATCAATAATTTAAAAGGAATTTTATTAACCCTGACCCCGGCAAAATAGTATCTCTTATTTTGATCACAAAATGAATGATTTCTATGACATGTAGCATACCGTTGGAAAGGACATAAACTAGAGAAGTTTTTAAAACAAAGGTAGTTTCAAAACAACCTCTAGTTTTTTTAATGCGTTTAGAAGGTAGACATTTTTTATACTTTTACATATTTTTTAGGTTTTGGAAGCCCATAACTCAGTTTTCTTAAACCAATTGTATTAAATATTGATTTATTTTGAGTAAAATCACATTGGAGAATATAAAAGTTATTCATTGTCTTTACGACTACAAACAAAAGAGTTATGACCATTTGAAGGTGATAGTTTGGGTAATTTGGGAAAAAAACATAAAAATATCATATCTCAGTTACCGTGACACTTCAGTTCCATGGGATGAAAACTTCCAAATGATCCCCCCTGATCTGCCAGAAAAATTGTCGGTCCACCTGCCAAACACCCTGTATAAATGTGCAAAGTTTGAATATAATCCGGTTATTTTCAAGTGACAACCACTCAACCCTGGGGTCCGATCACTTACAAATTTTAATAAAAAATGTTGGCACTATATATACGCATGTACGCAAAGAACGTGTGTTGAACGTATTGTCACGGGTGATATCTACACATATGTGCACAATTCCAACCAAACCGGTTTATTACCAAAAAAAATTAAATGACACGTCCTCGGCCCTGGAATCCGATCATTTCCAAAATTTAAAAGATTAACATCGAGAATATACACGTGTGCAAATATTCAATATAATAATGTTATTTTACAAAAACTTCTATGACAACCCGTCAACCCTGGAGTCCAATCACTTCCAAATTTTTCTCCAGAATATCCACAATCAAATTCGATTGAGAAAGAAGCTCGAATATATAAAGAAAAATCGAGTAATGAACCTATGAAGAATTATTTTACAAAAACCATGAACCTCACTAAGAAATAGTCTTCAAACAAAGATCTATAATCGAATAAGATTCTTTGTTCTCTTCGTAAATTGAGCAAATGTAAACACCTTAATAGGTATTAATCATGAAAAACTGCGGAAAAGTACTAATAAGTCCTTCGGAAAGAAATGGAGGATAAGAGGTTGGAATATTATTTAGATCAGTTAAGCCAGACTTCAAGACCTCAAACATAAAATAAGGTCTACGTTTCCAACTCGGAAGGTAAAATATGCTCAGTCAGAATATTTCCTCCTTGTTCTTTATTCAGGCAGTAAATGCAGGACATCACCTCGTAATCCTAAGCGAAACTAGTCGCGACATCGTTGATTTAATCATAACATATTTGTATCAAGTAAAAATTTGTGACTGAATTCACACTCAACATCGGATCTGTTTCCTCAGCCTTGTAGAGCATCAATAAACAAAGGATGACAGCCATCAAATAAATCAGTAATATCATCCAATAACTTCGATCTGTAAGACTAATTTATTGAAATTCTGATAAAAAATATGAAAGCTGACCCTGGTTCAAACCCCCTTTTCTCGACGTTTTGAAGGTCCCGGATCTGTACCGGTGATATTCCAACATTTTAGTGGACAAATCCGATGATCAAAAGGATATTGAAAACCACCGGTTGTTAAAAATTAAACACAAATCGTATGGTTCTATTGAACGGTATAAAGCTCGTTTAGTGGCACGGGGTTTTACGTAACAGTATGTCGTAGACTATCAGAAGACACTTAACCCGGTAGCAAAATTCATATTGACAGTAGTGAAACCAAATAATTTAAGCTTTTAACGTAAAAATGGCGTTTTTATATGATGACCTTGGTGAAAAAGTTTCCATAAGGCAAAAATTGGCTACGACGATTGACGATGGCAGAGGTCCAGTTTGCAGGTTATATGGTTTATCAAATGCTTCCCACTGTTAAATCAATTTTAAAATATGTGAATCTGATACATGTGTTTTCGTGAGTTCGTGCATTAGTAGTAAAATGATACTACCGATTTACATAACCGATTGATTATTTGAGGCTAAGAATTAAGATGAAACCAACACTGGATTTTGGAAATAAAATAAATCGGATGGATCGACTTTTATCAGTCAAGCTTATGTAAATAAGGTTATACATCGTTTTAACATGTCTACCTGCAATTCGATATTTACGAACGAATTTAATTGGTTATGATTCAAGAAGCGAAATAATTTTTCCATATTACACAACCATTGTTAGTTTAATATATCTGGTAATTCGTATTTGGGCAGACATAAGTCTTGCGGTGAATAATGCAAGCCGATGTATGAAAAATCCTCCTAAATATATGGAAATGATCTTTAAACACACTGTTTGAGATCAACAACGACATCTCTTGTCGTAGATATGGACTAGTAATACGACGACAACACCAATTATTAGATGCATCGATTAACTCAAAGTTTTTTTATATGTACTGAGAAAGAGAAAAGAGAGTCGAAACTGACTTTGTTAAAAGGAAGTCTGCACAATCAACACGTGCTTTTGTTTTGTTAAGGTTAATTTTTATTGATAAAAAATTGTAGTCAAAAGTTATATTAATCGCAATATTTCCTAGTATAATAAATAGCTCAGTTAAATATGTCTCCTATAAGAAATGTAGTCGCGTCCCCTGGAAATGAAGATCGCAGAATTAAATTTGAGAAGATCTTCGCGGAAATCCATTAAGCTTATGCTAGCAGCAATAAAAGAACGTGATTATGCACATTTCTACCGACTCATTGAGAAATAAATGAAATAAATTTTATAATGCCATGGGTGCTCATGAAGAATTGATACGCTCAGTTTGAAACAACTTACGACAATATTTGCATCAAACTACGCCGGACGTGCGCTTGGATCTAGAGCTCAAGCGACGATATAATAATCGAGGCCTGTTAGTTGAAAATCAAATCGGTTGCTGAATTTGCCTGACCAACAACGAATTTTAAAAGATATCGTGGACTGTTGCCATAGTACATTAAGAGCATTAGTCACCATGGAGTTTCCAACTGATAAATAGGATGCGATCATCTTACCTATCCTCCTAAAACTGCCGAAGGCCGTAGACAATCGATGAGTAATGAGTCTTTTGGATGATGAGATACCGAAGGTTGACGACATCTTGATTTACATCGAGAGACGAACGTTGAATATGTCAATAGTATCTCCTCGAACCGACATAATAACAGAATGTGGCTGCGGCTTACCATCACAACGAGGTTTTTCAAATGGGGAAGTAACAATTTAGCCCGCTCTGCTCTGGACCACATGGTATCCAAAAATGTCAAATCTTCCGTTATCTTAGTATCATTCAGCGATTGGACGTATTGGTGGGCAGTGTCAAGCAGGTATTGTCTCCCGTTGTCGTTAGAGACAGGGATCGGCGGATAGTCAGCACCAAACCACATTACACGTCACAACCTGATAACACTCTATTAGCCACAGCAAGTTCAGTTTTGTTGGATCGCCTTCGTAACAGTCATATTTGCAGAATACTTTGTGATCTCAGATCGAAGGCGAGCTTCATTAAGGAATCGGTATTCAACAATCTGAGGAAATCGAGACATGCACTAATACCTATACACGTGGCCAAACAACTGCTACTATGCGTTCAACCATTGATGTTAAGTTTGAATTACGTTTCAAAGCATATATTCTGCGTGCAACACGGCAGCAACGCCAGTGACGTCGTCGATTGACGTTTGTACCAATATTGGGACATTACAATCCACCTAACCTGATCTACACCAAGTTCTCACAAATGGAAGAGGTTCAGTTTTGATCTTTATTTGTCCAAATAAAGATAAACCTTAAACAAGTTACGCAAACTGCAAGGAAATATAAAACACACATGATCTCCAAAGTTGGTTGCGTTTGCTGTAACGCATCCCTCCTTTAACGAATCCGTTCTGTAACGCATCCATACATCTGAAATCTAATGCTAAATATGATATTAAGTGAAAATTTAAGACATTGTAACAGCAACCTACGTATGCAGGGCACCAAAATAGTCGAATCAGAAATAAGGTGGGCACACATCCAATCACGACATAGACATTCTATGTATGCAAGAACCACATAGACCGGTCATAAGCGGGCTCTGAGTATCCCAAGACTGCAATTAGTATTCATAATGTCGGCATGCACATGGTGAAGCAATCAGTTTTGTTAAAGCCACTGCACCTGAATTGAAATTCAAACGGAAGTTGGTTCCTTATACTTATTTTCAACATATGCTCAATACAGTTAACCAATCGAGAAAAATCTGTGCAATATTGAAACGATCCTAGGCCCTTTTTCGGGTCAACACCAAACGGTAATAATCACTTGAGACCATTATGAAGAGACCATTGTCTCTTCATAATGAACAAACAAGGAAACCAACGACGTTCTCGTCTAATGGGAACTCTAATTTTCATCTAACAATAGTCAATGGGGCCTTGTTGGCCGCGATAGTTGGGTGGTGTATAATAGAAAGTTTGACATCTGATGACTACAGACTAATCACGTTCGAGTTATCAAATTCGCCACAGAGTAGTCCGCTCGCAAGTAGCAAAACACCGAGATTGGCCCTTAAAATAGCTGACTGGAGTCTATTTGCTAGAAACTTGTGTAAAAGCACTTCCAAATATTGATTCGGTCGATAAAATTGATGCTCGCGTGGAGCTGACCTCAACACAGTCAACGCACTAACTCAATTCCAAGAAAAAAGGAGCCAAGAAAAGAAATAGTTGGTGGAACTGTAATCTAAGGAAATTTTGATTTTTGAGTAGAGCGGACTGTTCAGTGAAATGTGTTTATTAAGTGTTAGTGTATTTCGCCAAAAGCCTACGGCAGGCAAGTAGTGGTAAAAGCTCCAACAATATCTTTAAACGGACGTAACTTAAAAATGGTCAAAAATGTGAGATACTTTTATGAACGTATGGGAGTAATTTTCTAAGGGTCTGTGAAATGCTAGAAAACTATACTACTCCCCCCACGAAAGTGTCAAGAGAGAGCTGGAGACTGAATCAAAAAACACTAGTAATATAGTTTACAAAAGTGTGGTGGAGGCGCTATTCACATATGCCGCGGCGGGATGGTATGATAGACTAAACTGCATCACATTAGATAATTAGGAAGTGCTCAAAGGAATATCCTACTACGAGTAACAAACGCTTAGCGAACAGTTAGCGTACTCCCAGTGAATATTCTAGTAAAAGCGCACTTGTACCACCTAAGAAGAAGTGATCCAAACGAACTAGATGACTCTGCACATGCTGTATACATAGCGCACATAACGAATATAAAAACTAAAAGGTAATATAGACAATGGCGCTTGACCTATGGCAAAGAAGGTGGAAGGAATCGGCCAATGGTAGACATACATTTGACTTCATTTCTGACATCAAAGAAAGGCAAATTGAAATTACCTCTAACGAGCTAGATGAGCCAAGTAGTCTCTCGCTATGGTAAGTTAAAAGCTTGCCTACAGAGATTCAAAATAATCGGATAAGATGAAAAGAGGTGACCGTTATCAACGATAACGACGATAAACGAAAGTGGCTTCGAAAGTTCTTCCTAAGTTCCGGCAGTACTGTGCTGATTACCATTTTAAGTGAACGAAATAGTAGACGGGTAAATGTGCGGCAACTTTTAGTTCGTTTTAAAAATGTATATTAAATAAAAATGGAACAAATATTTTGTGTGGGCAGTGGCGCCGTCCTGTTGAAATCAAATATTGGCCAAGCCTTCTTCTTCAATCGTAGGGAATAAAAAGTGAGTTAACATGGCACGATAACGGTCGCCATTGACTGTTATGCCGCTCCTTGTTTATTTTCGAAGAAAAATTGCCCTTAGATTTCTTTGGACCATATTCCACACCAAACAGTCACTCGTTTTGAGTGTATTGGCTTTTCAATTATCACGCGTGGTGTTCCTGTGCACAAAATGAAATTTTGCTTGTTCACATAACCGCCGATGTGAAAATTAGCTTCGTCGGAAAAGATCATTTTTTACTAAAAAGGTGCTCGTATGTTGACACACTTTCAGCAACAGCACTAATATTTTCCAGCTAATGAACTGGACAGTTGATCCTTCATTTCTAACGAATTCTGCACGCAATTTTGCACAGGATTCAACACCGCCTCGCAGTGGATTATTTTAATTCTAATTTAAAGCACTGCCACACCCCACTATTGTAAAATGTTTAGTTTAACTACGCTACTGCAAAGATGATAGTTCAAGCTGAGTAGCACAAACCTAGTCGAACCGAGTGTTTTGAGGCTTGTAAATGCTATAGTTGAGCAAAATACTAAGTAATAAATATCTTGCAGATAGAATTGTCAGTTTGTTTAGCCTATAGCCCTATCTTCTATACTTTGAAAAACTCACAATCTACGCACAGAAAAGTGACATAATTATTTTATATTAGGTGACTTTAATCAACATGTTTCTTAATATTACACAATATGCTTCGGGGTTAAACAACAACATTTTTACACTTAAATACAGATAACCAACATTATATCAATACAAAGGCAACGTGTTATGAATGTTGAACATGTCTAGCGAAACCAAAATAAATAATAAAATAAAAATAAGGAAAATACTCATAAACCCAGCAACAAACCACCACGTGAGATGAATCATTACGCTAATAAAATAGCATGAAAAAGTTCTTATCAAACACATCACATGGTTGCACATAAATACAACAACCTTATAGGTCTTCGTGTCAAATATAAAATTAAAAAGTATTTTAAGCATTTAAATATTTACAAAAAAAAAATAAAAGCAAACAACTTTAGTAAAGCACTCAGATCAATAATATAGTTTTATTTTAATATTTATTTAAAAAATGCATGTATACCGATACTAGAGTTAAATTGATGCAGTTAAGACTTAAAAATAATTTGCATTTATTGATAAACCTTCATTAAAAAAAAATAAACATAACTTACCGGTAAGCAATTCGACCAGACATTTGAAGATCTAACGCTCCTATTGCCGATGTGATAGATGATATAAGTAGAGGTACTATCAAACATTTTAACATTCTATATATCATAAATTAAAATAACCGACATTAGAAAATACATTTAGGATATACGAGTACTTCACAAAAATAATTACCTTAAGAATAATTCACCGGGATACTGCAGATACATAATGTCACGCTCCGACCATTTTGAACCGTAATTTTTTAATATTAAACCTAATGATGCACCTAATACAACACCTAGTAACGTTAATATTGTTAACGAATTCTTTTTGATAAATTTCAACCATTTTGATACCCTTGCCATTTTAAATTATATTCTATTTTATACAACAAATATAAAATGGCCGCACGATCTGTAAATAAAAATAAAATAAGAATTCGGTTAATTTTAATTATTCAAATACTAATTTCGGTATATAGGAATCTCTACTATATTCGCATATTATTTAGCAATGATAAATTTTTACTATCGACACTTGGTGATATAAACTACATACTCGTAATTGTGTAAATAAGAAGATTGAATATTTCTCAAAGGCTATCTAGCAGTGAAGTGAAGGCTATATGCAAATTTTAAAAATATTCAAGTTTAGTTTGAAACAGCTTTATATTTACAATAAGCTCATAAAAGCGTGTACTTACAACACTTAAAATGTTTGATTAGTTCACACATATTTTCAAGTATTTCGCTTCCGTAATCGATTAATAACAATAACGTTATGCGCCAATGATAAGTTAGCGTCCAGCAGAATATATTACACACCTACATACTCGCATGTACAACTTACAGTGACTCATGTCTTAAATATTTAATAATCATATCAATCATGGTGCATTTCACTTATTCTTATAAGTCAGAACTATTTCAATTAACGTTAATTAATTCGATTTAAAATTAAATTGACATCGACATGTCGAAAATAAGTTGCTAGCTAATACCAAAAAATCGTACATTCTATTTAGGCAATAATTAACTGGTTAGCGAATTTGTGAAATTTGAAAGTCTACTAAAATAAAAGTGTCTCGAAAGAGGAATTCAAAGTTTAGGTGCATAATGGTAGCGCAACAATCAGTGGCGTAACTACAAATTTTTGGCCCTCCCGCAAAACTTAATGTAGGCCCGAGACTATCCTCGCTCCACCTTGCATATCTTTCCCTTCAGAGTAATAAAAAAATGTTAACGTTTGGTATCAATGGTATGCGAGGTATGAATACGTCTTTAGCAAACGACTTTCGACATGGAGTCGTGTTCCATTTCATATGGCAGGTCCTGATTCCGCAGAAGCATTACTGATGATCCTTTCTTCAATTTCCAGATATGAAAAGGCGTTCGATATACAAAAAATATTGCAACATATAAAATATTTGTTAAAACACTCCCATGGTTTTTCTCGGTTGCCAAAATGTATTCGTGCAAAATTTGTAAGCACTTGCTATAGTGGATCAAAAGCTCGCATATATATGTAAATTCCTTCTTACAAGTGAGCATAAGGAAGGAGTAACATTTTTGATCACTAAGCCCCCTATATTTTTTCTCTTTTACTAAAATTCAAATTTTAGGAGCAATCGCTCGAGTTTATCAAAAGTTGTCATATATTGTAAATTCCTCCTTACAGGTTAGCATAGGGAAGATGTAATATTTGAACTGTTAATTTTGAAAGTGGTATAAGTCCATTTTTTCATGTTTCGAGATATTTAAGGGTTTGCGTTTGAATTAATTTAAAAATATTGGCAAATGTTAATCAATTCGAGTGATGTTTTTAACACTTTTACATCTTTTAAATTTTATTATGAAATAATAAATTATTGAAAATATTTAAAAAATAAACGTTTTTTTCAGCTCCAAATGGACTTATACCACTTTGAAAAATAACATATTATAAGAAATAAAAACAAGAAGAAATTTATGTCCATAGCTTTATAGACATTAGCTTCACTGAAATGAATTTTTTAATAAAGTAGTATTAAACGTAACTAGTAAATCAGTAATAAACGACCAAATAAAAAAAATTAATAAGATTGATGATCTTTTCTTTGTGTGCGTGGACGGGATTTACTACAGAAAAACCTCGATTTAAATCTGAATCTCCGTAAAATCACTTGTTCTGGAATATGGCAACCTAGGGCAGAACTCGTTTATCTCAACCGATTATGAAGGGATTTTGTTTTTTGGATGGAAATGAGATACAAAAACTGTTATTGGAAGAAGTTCCGGAATATGACCATCTGGGACGGAACTTATACATTTCTTAGCCGATTATGTTGGGATTTTGCTGGGGCGGAACTCGTTCAATTCTTAACCGATTATGATGTGATTGGGTATGTTGGATTGAAATGGGGTTTTTGGAAGAAGTTCTGGAATATGACCTCCTAGGAGAGAAATTGGGTATTGTGGGTGAAATGAGTTTATCAAATAATTTTTGGAAAAAGTTCTGGAATATGGCCATACGGATTATGCGCTGTTGTATTACAAGTACCTCAAAAGTGTAAATTTTCGGTTGGTTCTAAAGGTTCTGAAGATCTCGTTATCTTAAAGACATTATATTTCATGTTTCCGTGAACAGTTTTCGAAGTCGTTGTTGATAAATATAATATAAATTTATCCGAGGCCTTTGTGTAGGGTTCATAACGTGATTTTTGGTGAAAGTAAGTAGCTGATCTGTCGCTTAACTCACTAATCCCATGAGTGGGTTACGTACTGACGATAGATGTTAAGGCATCCAGCCTTACCAGAAACATGTTAGCATCACTAGCCGCTTGCTTCAAGAAAAATACCTGCTTATTATCGAGTTCCGCACAAGTTTAAATTACCGAGTTTCATGGCGATATTCCAGAATTTCTTAAACAAATCATTTAAGAGTTTTTTTTCCATTCGACATACTCAATCCTATAATAATCGTTTAAGAATTGATCGAGTTCCGTCTCAGGAGGCTATATTCCAGAACTTCTTCCAAAAACCATTTAAGAATCCCATTTCTATCCAAGGTACCCAATCCCATCATACTCGATATCCAAAAAATGGAAAATAAAAAAATTATCCATTAAATTAAATTAAATCGAGTAAATCGGGGTCCGTGAAAACGAGGGTTTACTGTTTACTCTTTTGTTTTAACAATCAATAAAGCGAACATTCATTGTAGTAGTGAATAGATAAAATTTTTGTATTATTTTTTGCATTGATCGATCGAATAGTGAATATAACTTCTTATTACATTATTCTTCATAAGTGAATAATAAAACAAAATATTTTTTGATGCTTTTCATTATTGTTACTGATCAGTATTACAAATAATACTGTTCAATTACTAAAGAGTGTATAATTCATTTCAATGACCGAATTTTTGAACCCGATTATAATTACATTTTAGGAATGAACTTATTCCACTTTCAACAAAAAGGTTTTTGCGATAACATTTTATAGCCAAAATTCTTTTATTTATTTTATAAGAAAACCGTACTCCATTGGATGAATGATTATAAATATGGAGAGAAGGTGTCTATATCTTCCTAAAATTACCGTTAACTCAATTTTTTTGAAAAGTGGACTTATACCACTTTCACATAAATCAGTTCATTTTTTAACCATTAAACCTCTTATGTCTTTTCTCGGCTACTAAAAAATATTGCTGCAAAATTAAGGAGCAACCGCTCGAGTGGGTCAAAAGTTTTCATAAACTGTAAATTCCTGCTTACAGGTGAGCATGGGGAAGGTGTAACATTTTTTGATCACTCTATGTTTCTTCTCAGCTGCTAAAAAGTTTTCGTGTAAAATTTGGGAGCAATCGTTTGAGTGGATCAAAAGTTTTCATATGTTGTTATTCCTCCTTACAGGTGGTGAGCATAAGGAGGGGTAATGTTTTTTGATCGCTAAACCCCTATGTTTTTTCTTGGCTGCCTGAAAAGTATTCTTACAAAATTTGAGAGTAATCGCTCTAGTGGATCAAAAGTTTTTGTGGAACAAACATAGCTACATACATACATATATTCTTTATATAGGTATATTAATTTTTTAAGAATAATAAAAAAATAATAAAAATACAAATATAAATATGTACTAGAATGTTAGATTTTTTGCTCTTGACTTCATATTGGCAAAATCCCTAATTAAAGTTTTAGTTTCCATTCGCCCGCCGCTTTTGCTTCAATAGAAAGAATGGCTAAATCACTTAAACGATCTGCACCAATGGAGTTGCGCAAATAATTTTTTATTATTTTCAATTTAGAAAAAGATCGTTCCGCTGTTGCGACCGTTACAGGTAACGTAAGAAACAATAATAAACATGTTATTACTTGCGAAACACTGGAAGCTATTGTTGGAAATTTTATTATTATAACTTCAGCTAATTCTCGTATTGATGATATCTCTAAAATTTCCTCCTTAAGCATTGACTTTACCATCACCATTTGTAGCGGAAACTCTTCCGATAAGTCGTCTTTATAGTTTTCTTGTATCGCTCCTGCAGACTTCATGAGATCATCGTCATTCATTTCCACAAATTTATCTGGCTGAATACAGGAAAATAGTTTCGTTATTTCTTCCATAGCTTTAAATCTGTCATCCAGTTGATTGACGACGACATCTAAGACTTTCAAAAAAACTCTAATGGAGGGTATGGAACAATTTTCATAACAAGAACAAAGACCACGAGACCCGCGTTGCGGGGGGGCCCCAACGTTGCGGGCCCCCCGCTGCGCGGGGTTTGCGCCCTTGTAGTTACGCCACTGGCAACAATTCACCGAAAATCAACTCACTGAAAACAACAATTTATAAAAGCAAATTACTAAAATAGCAAATAACCGAAAACGACTGTTTAACGAAAACGAATGCGCCTTTCATCTCTTCAGTTTGGCATTATTATTCCTGAATAAAGAAAGAGAAGATTTGTTTAAAAAATGAATTGTTTTGTTTGGTTGTTTTTACTCTCTTTCAATACGCTCAGTATAATTTGTCCGGAAAAATTTGATGCAGGTTAACATAAAGTCGCCTTGAATTCGTCTAATAAATTCTCATTATGTAATTTATTTCATAAATGTATGCGGTTTCAAATCTATTTTTAACGCGATAATTCTCCACCTTGAGGTAAATAAACCGGCAATACATGGCTTGGGGGAGATTCTTCTGCTTGGGTACCCCCATGACTTTACCGTTCCCACAAGTTTTGTGGATTTACTTTACCGAAGTCTGTCAGATTCCAATACAATGAAGAAATTGAAGGAGAATTCATGAGTTCCAAATTGTTGAGCTCCATCGAAAAAGTTTATCAGTCCGCCCCCGTTGCTTAGCCTGGGGTCATGGGTGACTTTAATATTCACAATAAGACCTGGTTGAGATTATCTAATGACAGGAATCGCTTTGGAAAGCTGCTGAATTTAATCTGTTCGGTCAACTCGTCGATAAACCAACCAGGTACCTTGGTACTCTGGTTCGCGAGAAATATTCCATTGTCATGAAAGCTCCTTTCGACCTTTCTGATCTGGCTTTGGTATTAGCTAGGTTTCGAATTACGCCGAAACAAAAACTCGTAGAAATATGTAATTGATTTAATGAAAAATATCAGTCAACTGTTTCCATTAAAAAGGCGGTCCAGTTAAACTACATATCAATTATCCTTCAGATGAAAATCTTGCTAACCTGCGAATAGCCAGAAATAGATCAAATGCTACAATAACTAGGGCCAAACTAGTAGGGTTCGTGACAATATGAAGAAAATTTTGGACTCTGGTTCAAATACTCGACCCTTTTGGTCCTTTGCTGATCTAATATTTTATGGAAATTTTGCTGATATAATTCAATAATGCATATTATTTATAAAGTTGCCCTTCAAAAAATTAATTTTCTGCCATCACAGTTTCCTATTTCTACTGTTCCAACAACTAACCAAAGCCCTCTAATTTCTAAAGCTTGTTCAACTATATAAGTCTAAATAAGAAGTATTTTCATAATCGTTCGTGATATTAATTTGTTAAAGATTTTTTTCGGTTTTTCGGACAAAATATTATTTTTAATGGCAACCATATAATATTTAAGACTTTTTTAGTCGTAGAATACAAAGAGGCTATTTACTCACAATATTTCTACCATAAAAGTAGAAAAAATGGGGGGCACTTGTGTACACAAAGATACACAAACCCTTACAAAAATGAGAACTCCCTTATACCGTAGACAGACACAAACTAGATAACCTCGTTATTTAGATTATTAAGTTATTTTTGCATGTCTGTCTGTACACGATTTTTTCAAAACAGAATTATTAAGTTTTCATAACTAGAGAATTGTAATATATCCCGATAAATTAGACACACTTGCAAAATTCGGGTTTCTGTCTGTCACCACAATTTGTTTATTACGATTATTATAAGTCAATTTTCAATCTAGATAAATGGAAATCGCGATAAATTTCGTGTCTGTCTACGGTATTAGGTAGCTTCTTGGCAGCTTGGTTCCTTACTGATAAAAAATTGGTCTACTCATCAGGTTGCAATGACCAAACTGCAAAAATCAAACTCTTACTTGTAGTACATCATAGTACAAAATAAGAACTTATCGATTTAGTGAATTATATCACCAAATCAGAAACTTGAGGAAATGAAGCCATACATATGGCTGGCTGAATCAGCGAATCAGTAATACAACTTGTCAAACCTTTACGGAAAACGACGGAAGTTTTTTGTTACCGAAAATTTGACTAGTTGACTAGTGCGACTGTAACACAACTTGTCAAATGGGTGGGGGGTGAAAAAGGTACTGCACTAAATAGTAAGAATATCATTCCTACGGTCAAACACGATGAAGGGAAGGTCATGGTATGGCGTGCAATGGGTACCGAGAAGGCCGGAGATCTAGTGTTTGTTGAGACTACCATGAATAAAGAACAATATTTGCAAATTTTACAGAATCACTTAAAAAAGTGCGAAAAAATTGAAATACCTGGACATATTAGCTTGGTTCAAGACAACATTCCGAAACATGCATCCCACTTGGTTAAAAAACTAGTTGATTTACAATGTCAAATACATCTTAACATTGAAAACCCTCCACAATCGCCAGATCTCAACCCCATCGAACATCTTTGACGAGGCATAATTGTAGAAGTGATGCAAGTTCATATCACACAATTTGGGGAATCCTGATACGAATGAACGAAGTGAGTTACTTCTCGATATTATTACATTACATTTGTCTCATTTATACGATTATGGATAATTTAGTGAATTAGAAGGTTTCCAATGATCATTGTTGTCTCCTCTCCATTTTGAATTGACGATAAACATCATCAAAAAACCCAGCTATAGAAACGGGAGGAAAACCAACTGGGATATTTTTAGAGATATTTTAAGTCATAAACTTACCGCTACCGGTTCCAAACCAGTAAGATTAAACACAAGAGCTTGTTATACTATTGGACAAGCTATTCGATGATTTTAATAAGGCCATATTAAGTGTGTATCATAGACATCTGGGTAAACCCCAACCACCGCAGTGGTAGTCAAAAAAACTTCAAAACACCCGTAAAAATGCAGAAATTTCTTTAACAAAGCCCAAAACTAAATCTGATATAGATGCTAGGAACTGATATCAGGAAGTCCTCAAAACATATAAATACGAATTAAGAAATGCTAAAACAAATTCCTGGAAAGCATAGCACTTTGGTAAAATATAGGAGTCCTCAGAGACTTCTAGGGTGTATAAATACTATCTATCTAAGTCCCACCGCTCCGAGTTGTCTCCAAATTTCAAATGGTTTTTTATCGTAACTAGTACACAATCCTTAGCGCTAGTACTGAAAACTCACTTTCCAAGTAGCTTCGAATCTGCGCCAAACGCCTAGAGACAACAAAGTCTTAGGCTTGGTAAAAGTAAGTAAATGGATTCACGTAAATGTAAAATATAATATTTATACCTCAGGCGGGAGAAGGTATATACGTTTAGTCTCTTCTCTACTAAAATTTTTAAAAATACAGATAAAAACCCTCATTAGGAATCCGACTGAGTCAAATAGGCTACCGAAATCCCAACATGCACAAAGGGAAATCTGCGGAAAATGCTCTCCATTTCCTTATCGTTACATAGAGAAATCCCTTGAATATAAGGAATACTCCATCATAAGTTTTTTGAATATAATATGTAAAAGGGGCCTTTAACAACGTCAGACTAGAAGCGATCACGCAGATCCTCTCCTCTCTGTGCGTGGACGAGTCACTGAGTGGATCAAATGCTTAAAAGCAGGTCGTATGTACAGCCTGAGCGGATCCTCCAATGCCAGATTTGTGAGTAGACACACCGCAGGGTGGGGCATTATCCCCTTCTGTGGCCTTATTCTGGCTTTCCCTGGGAATAGGGAATTGGAAAAAATATTTTCATAGCATTTTTGTTCAAAATTATACTTTTCTGGCCTACTGAAAGAATAAGTTTAGTGCAAAAATTTTCAAAACAAAGTGATTTGGGAAACTTTTGTTCCACAAAATTTTTGTGGGGAAAAATATTTTCCCATTTAACTTTGGGTCTATTTTTTAATTCAACCCGAGCAAGCAGGCTTACCCCGGGTAGTGTACACCGAGCAAAGGTTGTACTGGGTAAAATTATCCGGTGCGCATAGAGTAAAAAATTGTTTTTTACTTTGCACACTCTTCGTACACTGACATTAATTTCAGAGTAAAATTTGAAGAACCGAGTAAGCTCGGTGTAAGCACAGTTCACAAATAAAAACGCAGTGTGCAGAGTAAAATTACTCAGGTTGAATAAAAAAACACAGAGTATTTTTTGACAGCGCACTGCTTGCTCAGGTTGAATTAAAAAATAGGCCCTTTGTTTCGAAAATATTCACACCAATCATGTTCCCTTAGTAGGCCAGAAATATACAATTTAAACAAAAATGCTATGATTTTTTTCCCAATTCCCTATTCCCAGGGAAGCCAGAATAGGGCCACTGGTCATAAATGACCAGTTAGTAAACATCGAAGCATGCGGCATTAAGGTGGTTGCTTAAAAATATCCTTGCACCTTCAACTACGCTAACAGTTGCGGATTGAATGTAAATCTTCACAAAACTGAGTTGGCCATTTTTTTCAGGAAATACTAAAGGTCAGATTTCAGAAATTTCTTCAGATCAAATCCTCATAGCTTAAACGATTGGCTAATCGAAAATCCTTGGTGAAAGTACAGCCAACAGCTGAGTTGTGTATTAGTGGAGCTCATAAGAGAACGTTCACTTAAGTACTGGAGATTCTTTTTCATCTCACACCAGGTAAACCGATGACAGCGGGCTCAGCCATAAGGCTTAACTAAGTAAAATGGATCTTGAGCTCTCAATGAAGCGTAGAGGATATACTATACTAAGGAAGATGGTTCGATGAGTAGGTGAGGAGAGAAAACAATTTAGCATGACTACGGGCGTGATTGTGTCTATGGCAGTCCTTTAGGACAGTGATTCTTAACAGGGGGGCCGCAGCCCCTGGGGGTCCATAAGAAGTTTACAGGGGGGACATTAAAGTTTGTAAAATTTCCTTCAGAATATAAAAAAAATAAAATTAATGTATAGTATAAGGTACATGTACCAATTACCGACAGTATAAGGATCTCGTGGACGTTTCGTTAAGATATTTTTTTCGGGTGATTTTTTTTATATAATATTACATATAAATATAGTTTATAACATCAGTAATATTATAAAAGTTAAGTTTTTATGATTCTTTCATATTAGTCATAAAAATTAAACAACTTCATTGCAAAAAGTCTATGTTCTTATTATCTGCATATGCGATTTATTTTTAATCTAATTTCCGGCAGCTCTTGTTCGTATTATCGGCAATGTAAAGTTTAAGCGGAAGATATTCAAAACTGAAACAACAAAAATTTAATTTTCAATAAAAGAAACTTTTATTTTTCGTATTTTTTTATTAAACGTTAAATGTTATCAACAAATTATGTCCTTCTAATTTACAGCTAGGATATTAACTTTAGAAAATCAATCAAAAAATAATAAAGCTAGACGATAGCAAAAATAATTCAGGTACTCAGGTTACAAAATAATAAAGATAAGTAATAATTTTACTAAAATTAATTAAAATTATTCTTTTGGAAAGCTTCGATATCAGGAACCGCATAAACTCCTCTGGCATTTAATAGAGAAGGTGAGCTGATAACACTACAAACTCTTCCTCTTTATACCAAATAGCGTCGTCCTTGCTCGAAACCCAGGGAAATACCCTCCTTCGTATGCAACTATGATAATCGCCAGGACCTGTTTTTTTAATTTCTTTTACTCTCGATCCACCATCTGTTTGAAAATTAGTTTAATGATCTTGGTTGAAATTTTGTTTTATAAACTGTTCTATTCTTTTCTTTTTTGCTTCTTCCAGTTTTTTCTTTTCGTCTCTCTTTCTGGCCCGCGCTAATTTTTCAGTTGCTGCCTTTTGTTTATCCATTTCAATTCTCTTTAAGTATTCAAAATATGTATTTGATGTAATTGCATCAGGAGTAATTTTTGCTTTTGACAATTTTCTTCTTTTCAGTTGGAGCCTCCGGATGATAAAAAGATTGAATGAGGGGATTTTTAAGTGAGAAAATCCTCTTTAAACGACAAATAAAAGCAACCCGGTTGCTGCATTCTGTTATTGTTTTGATCAGCAATATTTTTAATTGGGGTACTCATAACTACTGCATTGAATGTAATTTGGGATTCAGGAACATTGTTCAAATCAAGATCTTTAAAGACGTACTGAGTCATCATTATCCACCATGCAATTCAATACTTGATTTTCCGGCCATAAATTTACGTTTAGCGTTGTTTCATTGTCAATCAATGATTGAATTTTGTTTGTGTCCCCGACTGCGAAATCTAGTTCTTTTTTCAAATTTCGCCACAATAAAAAGAGATTTTCATCTTTTATATCACCAGCCTCACAACCTCACGACTTTCCTGACGATGATGATTAAGAGTATTTTATTCAAAGTATTTCCCATTATTAGTTATACATTTTTCCCATTTTTCTGGGAATGCTTGGATGGCACACCAAAAACATGTTCTTCTTATGAGGCAAACCATAGTTATCGGGCCATTTTCATACATTTTCGTAGGAAGTAAAGTGCTCATCGGCAAGCCCTTGCCTCTTCGATGCAAACAAGTGATAATCGGACGGAGAAAAGTCTGGCAAGTAAACCGCATGTGAAAATATTTCCCATTTAAGAGGTTCCAACGTTTCCATGACCGGTTTTGCTTTCTGTGATGGTGCATTATCATGCGAAGCAAAATCACTTGTGTTGTCTTTTATCATATTCTAGTCGTTTTTCACGCAAAGATCGATTCAAATTGATTATTTGTTGTTGGTAGCTTTCAATACTTACGGTTTTGAGAGGTTTTTACAGATCAAAATAAATCACACTCATCTGATTCCACCAAATACAGAGCATTGTCTTCCGTTGGAATCGATTAGGCTTTGTAGTCGATGTCGATAGTTGTCCTGGATCAACCCAAAACATTTTGCACTTTAGATTCTCGAAATAGATCCATTTTTCATCGCCAATCACAATTCGATGGAGAAATGACTTTCTTTTCTATCTGACGAGCAACATTTCGCAAATAGTTTTTCTATTTTCCTCTGGCCTTTCATTTAGTTTATGAGGAACCCATTTTCTCAGCTTTTGGATCTTTCACATGGCTTTTAAACGTATGGAGACGGCTTCTCGTGACACATTCAATTGATCCGCGAGATATTTTGTGTTTGAGCGTCATCCTCATCCAACAATGCTTGCAATTCTCTGCCTTCAAACTTTTTTTGGTAGTCTTCCACGTTCTTCGTTTCCACGTCAAAATCACCACTTTTGAATTTATTAAACCAAGAGCAAGCTCACCGAAAGTTTTGACAAGTATTCTATGTTATTCTGCAGCAGTTTTCTGCAAATGATATCAAAAAATCAATGATGTCCCCAAATCGTAATATGTAGGCAAACAACTCGACATTTTTAACACGTAAAAACATGCGTTATTGTATGAAACTTGTAAGGTTATAAATTGGATGTTGTGGACAGATGTCAAAAGAAAACAGTGGCAACGGTGACGTGGTTTGTCGAAAGCTACATTGACAGGTCGTGTCATCCATTGGTAAATTCTGGTTTCATATTTCCACACCTGGTATTATAGATAATTTAACGAATATAAATTATTATTCAAAAAAATGGGGGACACAAAAAAATTATGAACTATTTGGTGGGCCGGCGAGTAAAACAAGGTTAAGAACCACTGCTTTAGGACATCCATCCTTACCAAATCTAGTTAATGCGCCCTCGTGTCGAATAAAATACATTCCATTACTGACCTCCGATACATAAAGACATTCCAGGCCGAAATCGTTAACTAGAGCTATAAAATACACTCCGTTACTGACCTCCGTTACTGGCCTCCTCCGACAAACTTGGGCGGATCTCTTTGTTCACCCTACTAGAATAAAATATCGAGATTAAACGAAATTGTTATGTTAAATTCTGGACTAGGATATCATTGCATTTTTAGCAAGTTACCCGATTATATTTTTTATTTGTTCTGGGCTAATTTCACATACATTGTAATAAGTTATAAATATTAAGCATAACCTTTGTATGACCTCAAAGTGTGCTACAAACATATAATTGGTCTACCATTCTTTAAAACAAATTATAGCAATAAAATAATATGTTCTAGCTTTTAAGCTGTGATATGATCACGATTGGATCGGAGATATTTGTTTGCATATTATTTTATTTAATTGCCACAAAACTGACTTAAAAATGTAAATACACGAGTAGGATGCCAAATAAAAAACATTAATTGCAAACACCCGCGCATTTATTTTTGCAAAACAAAAAATACACAAAGCATCGAAGGATTTATCGCTATAACTGCTATAAACTGTCTGCATACCACAACATATCTTCACTTGCGTGTGACGATTTAAACGGAAATATTTCAAGTAAACATGAGAACTAAATTCAAAGACTTTTGCGATAACAACTTTTGTTGATAACGCACTATAAGATTTCTTTTCGTCTACATTAAATCCAGGTGTGATAAGACGAAAAAATGTTAATCCTAGATAAATTAATAACTGACAGTATACAGAGTAATTATTATTTATTAATTAACAACGATAAAACGAATTATAAATTCGGATGCCGACACGATTACCTTGCGCGCCTTAGTATATGCATATGTAATTTATAAGTAAATATAGGTACTGAAGGTCAAATAATCAATTAACAATTTATATATTTTTTAATAATCTATTTTTGATTAACACAATAAATCAAAACTAATCAGTATGTAGTTCGCCTCCGCGCACATACACCGATAGTTATGCGCAATTGAAATGACCGTGAAAATAGGAAATTTCAAGTTTTTATACCAAATAACTCATATTCGATTTACTCGTGTAATACTGAGATTATATGTTGTCTTGGGGACAGAGTTTTATGGTGTCCAACAGAAACAGTAACAAGAAATATTCAGACAAAATCTAGAAATATCTAACTATTTCCTCGTATTACCATGCAAAAATAGACTTGACTTGTTTTCATGCTTCTCTATTATCATAAAATTATTTTACGAAGTGATAAGAAGAAACGTTTCTAATTAAAATAAATTTATTCCATCCAATTCACATACAACTGAAACACTAATCTCTTCTCATAATTATAATTCTGTATTATGTTGGTTTATGTATAAAATGATGATGATAAGGAAATGATTGATTTTGATAATACATATATCAAAATTGAGAGACGAATCAATTTAAAGCAGACAATGTGTGCGATTTACACATCATTCGCCATTCTTCTACAACAGAAATATTTATATATACATTTGAATTAATATAAATGAAAAATATGTACAGTGATTTATCACAGTATGATAAAAAGGTAATTCCGCGTATAGTACGCGAAATCAAACGAATTCTATAAATTGTGTGCCAACAAATTTTAATAGTAGGTGTCTATCTATAGCTATAAAAATTAAATTTTTTCAAATTTTTAGTAAACCCACCGGACATGTCTTAAGCATGATTTTAAGAAATTTAGCGGCGCACTGTAAAAAAGAAAAATTTGTGTTTATATTTCCATTGATCTAAATTTAAAATAATCGCACCCCTTCTAAAGCGATATGATTCTAACACAAAACTCATGTACATCATAGAGAATACACACACCGTTCGTATATAATATTTGTACAAAACTATCACTAAACACATATATTTTGTACTTGGGTTCAATTGAATAAAATCAACATATCCGGATGTATCAATTACAAACGTATACTCATCCCGCCGCGAAAATAATACAACAGCATGGAACGAATTAGCTACTCTGACTCTGAGATTTGTTAAAAAAAAAAATATTCAGATTCTCGTAATCGCTGAAATTCTATATAATTTTTGTGTACCAACGAGCTAGACTTAAAATCCTAAATAACAAAATGTTTGGCACAGACGCAAATTTTAGTAAAACATGTTGTTCGCATATCGCAAAGTATAAAAATATACACAGTTCATTTTCATTAATAAACGAAAATTCCAAATTTTCCCGTCACAACAAAACGAAGCAGTCGGAGCGTGCAGGGGCTAATAGACGAAATTTATTACACCACCTTTAAGATTTTGTTTATCCAAAAATAAATAAACACACACACACACACGCATATTCAATAGACTAGAAAAATATAAAAATTGGCACCACGACAAAATGCGCGGGTGATTACGTGAGATAATTTATAATAGATGGCTCACAATAAAATTGTTTAGTACTCTTAAAACACATAAAATTGACTTTCTTTTTCTAAAAGATGATCGTACTTCAAACTAAATTTACAATTTAATTTTGTGGCCTTGTTGTCAACACGTTTGTGATGTCTGATGTATAGACTAAATCGAACCGTCATTGTCTGTAAAATAAAACCAACATTTTAGAATTAAACTACCCACGTGTCTGGTATTTTGTACAATCACAAAAAAAAAACATTTGTATTTCTTCATCGTCTGGGCAAGGTGAAATGTCAAACTTAATCTTTGTCTTACCAGGAGTAAACCTTCACTTCACTTCACACAAACAGTATGTGATCGTGTATAAACTGTAATCAGTCCATCATTATAATCATGATCAGAATTATGTCCAAATGAGGAAGAAAATACTTTAACTGAAAATAAATTAGTTTAATTTAATCGTAATGACAGATACATGATATAAAACAAAAACAAACGAATAAGTTATAATCAGAATGACAAATTCTAAAAATAACCGAATTATAAAGATCGAGGCGCTCCAAAATAATTTTAAGGTTGTATAGAAATTTCGAGCACAGATTTATGAAATTATCACTGGCCGGTACACGCAAATGATTACTTCTGATCGCCATTATGTTGCGTTCATGCGAATACATTCTATTTCGATCAAAGAATTTGGCTTCGTACCAAATGCCGACCATAATTAGTTGGTCTACACATCGGGACAGTTCGCGAGACAATTTTTGTAAATAGCGCAATGAACCAAATATCAATAATATTGGTGGATGACGAATTGGATAAATATAAAAATTAATGGTAAATAATGTAATTGCGAATTAATGCAGTTGGGAGTATGAAAATCTTAATTCGATTTGTCGCTATAACAGCCAAAAAAAAAATATTAAAAATTATGAATGCGCCAAGTTTATTGAATAGCCAGAATGACGTAATGCATCACGACTTAAACCTCGAGACCTAATTTTCAATACCTATCTAGTACCCAGCCGCATCTATTCTGCATCTCTAGAGTGATATTTTCGTTTCGGTAAATTTTATTTTGATTTATGATCTTGAATACCTAATTATGTGTCTTGTCGACCTACATTAACAAATATGTTATTAATTTCCATATTTAATGCAACAATCGTGATATTAAAAAATATTTATGGCTCGTCATGTACAGTTATACGCTATGTGTATGTTTAATGTGTGTAAGGGGAAATAATTTGAATTATAATCACAACAAACGTACACTACATTGAGAAATGTACATATATGTAAATAGAGTTTTCAGCCGATAGATTCTAATCTTATTCTAAAAATATAATCTGAACGCATTGCTTATATGTATCAGCTAACCTAAGGAAAATAACTTAGCGCCACATAGCTTAGTGAGGTTCGTTATCTCATCCGTTGACATTATAGCAGCATTGCCAATTTATATTATTCCATAAACTGCAAATTCAACGCTTGCCACGGTCCTACTAAGAGAGTAAACCCTACAACATCGAAATTCTATGATCGAAACTATTTATTGCGGTTCCCAATTTTCAACCTCAAGATTTTTGCAGGTTACCATTCGCTATATCGCCGAAATAAAAACAAAACGTTTTTAAAAAGTCTCTGATCTGTGTAGACATAAAGTTTGAGGCTTCCTGCAGGCAAAAGGAGCGATCGATCGGGATAAAACTTTAGACTTATGATTTTACCATAAATCGGGAGACACGGTGATTTTTGGCTAAAATCGATCACCGGAAGTGGAAGCTTCCGTAAGAGATTTTCAATTTTTACAATGATGTTGGAAGTATATTAATTTCAAAAAACAACAAAGAATTTAAAAATTCAAATAAATTTACAGATTAAATTTTTGGCAAGTTTGACCTTGTTTTTCTCTCTCTAACTTTCATATTCCATAAAAGGGTTTTGCCGCCTTTACGGTGATTTTCTATTTATCATCGCACGCTCCCTCCAGTTTCGCACCAGTGTAGTCAAGATGTTCTCTATATGTTGTTGATGAAACACTATTACTTTTCTTATCATTCGTTGTGATGGGGATCGTTTAACGTAGCCCAGCCATCTCACTCGGATGGATTTAATGAATCCAATAATCTCGCAATCTTCAAGGATTTCAAAATTCATTCGAATATGATATTCGTTGTTCACAACCTTAACTGGCCCTTGTTAAACCTGGCCGGAACGTAAGCAGGTTCCGCACTCAATACCACACTGTGCCTAAGGTCTGAGACTGAGCTACCTCAAAAGGTGAACAACTGCAAACAAAGTGAATCCTACCATCATCCTCTTGAAGGCAGTCGTTGCTTCATTGCCATTTGTAATGGATTTTAAAGCGACAGTGACCGGTCAGAACAGTGATCAAAACTCATACCTGGTCTTTCTTCAAAAAGAGAAAATGTACTTTGTTTATGCTCAGATTATGTTCACAAATGAAGAATTTTGCCTTTTGGCTTACGCTTATGATGGTAATGAATGTAGTTCTTATTTGCTTTCTTACCATTATTGAAGGTCAAGCTGGTTCAAACAACAGAAGTAAAATAGGTAAAACGAAAGATTTGTAAATTATTATCAGCATATTGAGAGTGCCCCAGGATTTCACAAACGTTCTAAAATGTCAAAATAATGGAAAATGTCTAAAATAACACCATGATGTTTTACGATGTCGACTAGCATGCTAGTTTCTCAAGACACCACAATTCTACAGCTAAAGAGCGCATTGCATTAAGTCAAATAGTACAATAAGGAATACCCGCGACCAAAACAACTAATGGACAATTTACATGCTGCCCAATTTTTTTGCAGTAAAAAATGAAAGGTTAAGTATATTACGATTTTCGTTTGCAAGAGGAGCAAGAAACAAACGTTTGCGGGAATGTTGCCATAAAATATAGTTTCTATGATTTCTATAGCAGCAAAATAGAATAATTCAAAAAAGTTTCAAATAAACATCAAGTAACCATAAACATCATTCAAATCATCAAATTATTTTAGTTTGCAATTCGATTTTGTTCGTTATCTAATTTGAACGCTAGCTGTTTGAACTGTCAAAATTTATGGGACATACGAAAAAATTATAGTTCATAAGTCATCAGCACAGCTCCGAGAAATCTCAGATTGCTTCAGTTTAACAAGTAATAAATCAATAATCAATAACCAGAACAGAGGTGACTTTTTGTCATAAATTAGGCAATCCCATTGATTTTTGACCGACATCGGTTCTCCGAAAGTGGCAGCTTCCATAGCAGCTCCAAAAAACGAAAATTCCTGTTATATTTTGAACACATCTCATATATTCGAACATTTTGATGGTTAGATAGAACAAGTGTGATGACCGTTGGTGAACCGCCTTTATCATAAAAGGTTAAAAGAAAGTATGTACATTAAGGCATTCTGCTAGCTGGTGGTTACTTCAAAATTCAGCAAAACAACTTTCAGTTGGCGCATTTTGATGTGTTATCTATAAAGCAAAATCTTTTTTAGAAACCTTAAATATAAGTTCAACAAATATATTGGCAATCCGTTTCACAACTATAAAGTTACAGTACTTTATGAATTTATGCTGAAAACCCGTAAGTATCATAAAAATTGATAATAAATGTATTAATTGGCATCAATTTTAAAAGTAGAGTAGTAAAATTTTTGTAATAACTCTAGCTATCAATCAGGTCATAAATAGATTAGGATAATGTTGGCAATAGAAAATTTTTGGTCCCATAATTACAAAATTAATATTGTTTTTTGTGCTACTAAAAATGATTAAACTGACTCAGAAGCATATCGTTTGACGTTTTGGTATTCAGACAGAACGGATTGGTTGTATATGAGTGATGTGGAAACCAATAAGTTGGGTAAAGCCAAGGAATTATAAGGCATGGTATGATTTAAGTTATTTCTAAAAGCATGATATCAAATTTAGACGTGGAACCTGATCATGACCAATGATCGAGATTTGCTTAGTAGTCAATGATAATAAAAAAATTCTCTAAGTAAGAAAATTGTGTAAGCACCCACGCAGTTCAATCTCTGAAAAATAACAATATACACCGAAAATGCACCTGTACTGAGGAATTTTGACTTTTCTTGCAAACATTTAATATTCATTACTTCGTTACAACTGATATTGTCTGACAATCTCAACATACGATTATGGGGTTTCAATTAAATCGAAATTTGTTTGGTTCTCAATTCTCATTTTATACATTTTAAGTTTGCGTGAATTTCCAGATAAAATTAGGAAATAGTATTATTACTTCTACGTCGCTTTTGATTTACAATTAACTCAAGCGGCTAGAATATTTAATGTAAGAAAGAAAATGTGTAAGAAAAAATAAAATTCATTTTTAATTGCACTTTTTGGGTTTAATTTTTACAAGTAAAGGATGGTAATTGCTACGTACTGGTGTGTATTCACCACTTCAACAAGTGGGTGGAAGCCTATTCGATCAAGAAGCTTGGACCGTATAGCCGATATAATTGTGACCAATTGGATTTGCATATTCGGAGTATCACAAGAAGACTCGTACCATACTATCACATCCACAATCACGCGAAATGGTAAACAGGTTTAACCGGACACTGGAAGAACACCTGTGGAAACAGTCAACGCCAGAGCGGATAGCGAGAGGTATACAGAGGGAGATTTGATAAGACTATAATATAATCCCAAGAAAAGATAATGAATAATTCGAAACACCGAGATAACAACAAAGTTGGCCACCACCTTATAAAATCGTCGCGCGAATTAACGATGTTTTATGTCGGATTAAAGCTCGAAACAGAACAAGAGCGACAACGACGACCGTCGACGAATTAAAAAAAAATTTCGCCGCGATATCGCTGTAGCTATAACAGAACAAAAGCGTCACCGTATGGCGATAAAAAACAACCAAAAACGTGTATTTGGCACATGACGTGGTTAATATATGTATGACGGTTAAATGATATACCAACTTATATATATATATATATATATATATATATATATATATATATATATATATATATATATATAAAAACCAGTTGGCAACATTGTTTCGCCAGCGAAATGCATATCAATACGGTTCTCCCTTTTATAAACAAACATTCCATGGAACATCGGAAGAAGCCGCTCTAATCGCTTATAGTGTTTTAACGTGAAATAATTTCAAAATTTTATATTTTTGTTTTCTGAGGTTATGTTGATGTGTTATTTTAGTGGTTTATAATAGAAAAATTCGATATTCATTCGCAAAAAATTAATTTTCATTAATTGAATAACCAAACCCAAAAATCTCATTTAACTCATTCATTTTGTCTTAGTAATTAGTAGTTATATGAATTAAACAGGCAATTTATCAATTAGTTCATAAACTCGCCATCAGAGAGGTAGGAAGGTTTTAGCTGCTGTTAGCTAAATTTATAAAAATCTTATAATACAAAAATAATTATTAAAAAATACGTTTTTATAAGAAAATTGTAAATGTTCATAAAAATGTCACTCGTATTATTTTACATAAATCCACTCAAGTTTTAGGCAATTTTGCTTCTCTGTTGTGGGCGAATTTACACGATACCGCATTTAATTTTTTATTTTTCTCCCGATTTTACGCAACGGTTTACCATTTTGTAAACATAAAAAAAAATTGAGTCATTTTGCATTTTACTTATTTCGGTGATGCAGAACAACGAAAAACTATCCAACTCTCAAAACGCACAAACACAGAAAATGAACAAAAGCTCATAAAAGCCGCATTCCATTAGCGTTAGTAAAGTACTCGCAAGTACTTCTAGCTACTCATAACTGATCAATCAAATTTTTTGTTTTCTTATGTTTCCCTTCTAACTAACAAATTTGCGTTCCATTGAACATCTACTCACAAGTACTTGCTAGTAGTTTGCTAACGCCAATGGAACGCGGCTATTGAAAAAACGTCAGAGTCGGTGCTATTCGGTCTACTTTTTTAGTTCAACCCGAGGAGGCAGTGCACTGTCAAAAGGTAACCTGAGTAATTTTACTCTGCTCACTGCATTTTTGTTTATGAACTGTGCTTACACTGTGTACACTCGGTTCTTCAAATTTTACTCTTAGATAAACGTCAAGTAAAAAATGATTTGCTTATTACTCTATGTGCGCTAGGACATTTTACAGTGTACAAGCTTTACACGGTATACAATCAGAGCCAACTAGATAAATAGAGCCTCCCTATTCGAGCTTTTTTCACTAAACTTAAAATAAGGGATATAATAAATGTTAGTTTCCTATAGGAATGTATGGAACACGACTATTTTTCTTTTTCTTTTTAAGTATATTTAAACCATAAGCTTTTATAAAAAATTTGTACGAGTAAATGCAGAAAAATTCAAACTTTAATTAAGGAAAGGATTCAAGAAACCCCTTTAAACTGTGTGAAAATTGACTTGGAAAATAAATAAAAAATGAGCTTTTATTAATGTTGTTGTTGTATTGCGTCATGATTTCAAATCACAATTGGTCTCTTTCCATTCTCTTTCTAAAAACACGATTGCCATGGAAACAAAAAACTTATTTTTGTACAGGATTTTTTTATTTTTATTATTTATAAATAACGATATTCAGTCAGTCACCACCAGGGTTGCCACTTTACTACAAATGGAGCAGATCTGCTACAATTTTCACAACTTCAAAAATAAGTGGCCACTTATGTAAATCTGCTACATTTTTGTATAAATGATTCATTTTGTTTCGAAAATGGTCAAATCATTAAAAAAAACCTACTTTTAACCCGAAATTTAATTTCCTATATGACATAGTAACACGTAAAGAACATAACAAACATAACATATTAAAACATACATGCCTTGACTGAACGTGTCCCTTTTTATGGAAAGGTTTATTTTTCATATTTGTGGCTAAATTCATCAAGTTATAAATTCACTTTTTTTGACATTTCAGTGGATAATTTTTTTTGCGTGCGCCGTTCTTAGTTTCTGAATTTGTGATTTGTGTAATTAATTTATTGTGTATGAAAAGATATTTTCAAATAATTACAAAAAATAAGTAAGTAATTTTATTATCTAACCTTTATTTGGAAATGTATACGAAATAAATCTAAACATGGACAAAAAGTATGGGTTATGTTAAATAGGTTGAAATGTTATAACAATTTTAGATAAATTGATTGTTAAACCACTTTTGTAGGGTGGTGAGTCGGCAAATACTATTCAAAGCATTGAACCCTCTTCTTTACATAATATTGCTCCAGAAAATAATGTAATAAATAACAGGTAAGCACTAAAATCTACTAAATTTTATGCACTTTTTCAATTCCTGTTATATCATACTTTTTAGGAATACACCAACGGCCACAAATAATCTCGACAATTCTGATGATTCAGATTCTACAGTAGAAACGCCTCAACGAAAACAGTACAAACAGAATTATAAACCAGAATGGGAAGTGTCATTTCCTTGGTTAAAAAAGGTAAATGATATGGCTTTTTGTACTATTTGCTTCAAAGTTTTAGCGAACAATAAAACGCATCTAAGACGACATCAAACAAATAGTAAATCTCATGCAACAAATCTGCAAATTAAAAATAAAACAGCAACCATTGAACAGAGCTTTCAATCTGTTGATAATTCAACCAGTCACCGCAAAAAGGCAACTGAATTTAGTTGCGTATTGTACTGCGTGCAGTATGATTTACCATTTTTACAAATGGATTCTTTACCGAAACTACTTCAAACAACTTGCCACGATTCTCAATTAGCTAAAGATTTAAAATGTGGGCGAACCAAGTGTACGGCGATAATTAATCAAGTAGTCGGACCGTTTTCTAAACAACAAATTGCAAGAAAACTGCAAAACACCAAATTTTCTCTAATGATCGATGAAACTACCGATCTGTCTACTACCAAATGCTTAGTGATGGTCGCACGATTTTTTGATACACATAAAAATAATGTGATTGACTGTTTTCTGGGGTTAATTGAACTGAGTGCATCTACAGCCCAACAAATATTTAATGAAATTGAATTCAATTTTAAAGATAGCAATATTCCAATGGTGAATGTTATTAGCCTAGCAGTCGATAATGCCGCAGTAATTACTGGCCACTTAAATGGAGTAGTTCCCAAATTTTATAACATCAACAAATATTTGTTTTTCCTCCGATGCACATGCCATTCTTTGCATCGGCCGCATGCAAAAAACTACCAAATTCCATAGAAAAAAACGTAAGAAATATTATCAATCATTTTGCGCATAGTCCAAAACGCATCGGATCGTTTGCGAATTTCAAAATTATTTTGATGTTGAGAATCATAAGATCTTAAGGTTAAGTACGACGAGATGGCTTTCATTCGAAAGTGTCGTCAATAGATTGTTAGAGCAGTGGAACCCCTTAATGCATTATTTTCGTTTATATGATTTTGAGGAGCTTCACAGCTCAAACGCAGCTGAAATTTACGAGTTTCTCACGGATCCATTAAACAAATGTTATCTTTTATTTATGTCATATATTTTAAAACTAGTAAATGAATTAAATACCAATTTTCAATCGGAGTTGACACAAATTCATGTAATCTATAGTCAGATGCATACTCTTTATATAGAAATTCTTAAAAATTTTATAAAACCAGAGTTTTTAAAATTTGAAATAGATACTAAAAATCCAGAATTTCATCTTACACCAACGGCAATGCATTTCGGGATCAGGTTTCAAAATTTTATAATTTCAGAAGGATTGGAAGAATAAAAAGTCGAAACCCTTAAATTAACATTAATATCGTTTTATATTGAAATTGCGGCCTAAATTAAACAGAGATTTGATTGATTAATGACGAAAAATTAAAATTATTGAAATATTTAAATATTAACGAGATCGTAACAGGAAGTCTTCCGTCCATTATGCCTTTAACAAACCATTTTCCACTTCATGACTGTGATTTAGAAACTTTGAATAATCAATTTCGAAGATTGATTGGCAATGTCGAGATTGCGGCAAAATTTTCGGGGGATGTCACCAAATTCTGGATGCCTTGGAAGAGCCTATTTTTAACGACATTTCAACATACATGTTAATACTATGTTCCCTACCTCATAGTACTGCATCAGCAGAACGAAAGTTCTCTAAATTAAATTTAATTAAAACCAACTTAAGAACCAAACTAAACACGACAACTGTCGAGAATCTTATGTTTGCTAAGGAAAGTTTGTTGGGAACCAGGTGATACACCAGAACTTCTAAAATTTTCAGACAAATTCAAGTATATCGATGGTAAATATCAAATGAAATAATACTGCAATGACTATCTAAATCTAAATCGACTATATAAATTTTTATGTTATGTGATGTTTATGTTCCTTTCGTGTAACACTATGAATATGTTACACTTACGCTTTTTTATTAAAATAAATTGAATTACTACATATTTATATTAAAATCTATTATTTATTATTATATCTATTAATAAATATTCTGAAATAGGAGCATGTGTTTTACTAAGGCAGGATTAACTCCAAAAAAAGTTAATTTACTCCACTTTCAAACCGCATCTACTCCGTATTTTCGATGTAAAAGTGGCAACCCTGGTCACCACAACAATGTGGTTGTGAAAGCATGCGATTAACAATGTTTTTGAATCACAGATATGTATAAATACGTGATTAAAAAATATAGAAACATTGTTCTATAGATGTTCCGGTCGTTTTCATTTACAGTATGTACTTGATTTTGTAACATAGTTCGAACACCAAAGCGGCCACCGAAAAGACATAATACTTGTATGCAATTTAAACTAAATTTAGTTCTTAAGAAAAATTACAGAGTAAAGATTTTCTTAGTGATTTACCAAAATAATTTTTTATTTACGGTGATTATTTCGCGCGGTGATATTGGGTGTACAAATAAATTTCCGACCTTTTTTACTGAAATAAAAGACATTAGTTTTTGTAGAGAATGAAAGAATGTTTTATGCCAAGTATGCTCCTTCAGAAGCTACATATAACCTTCGTCCATCGTTCAGACAATAAACGGATTCCCCGAAGGAAGAAGTCTGGTGGTTTCGAGGCGATCCAGTCATCGACCCATTTTTTGACGTTTTTATATTAAGTGAAGTGCTGCTGTGACAGGGCTGATGGCATCGACCGAAACAATGGTAATCAGAGGGAGCAATGCCTGGTGAATACGGCGAGTGGGATAGAATTTCCCAGTTCTGCCTGTCCAAGTAATTTTTGACAGGTATAGCAACATGTGGCCTAGCGTTGTCATGTTGCAAAATAATCTTATTGTGCCTTTTGTCCCATTCCGGTCGTTTTTCAGCTAGAGCTTGCTTTAAAGCCATCAGTTTTCGTCGATAAACTTGTCCCGTAATGGTTTCACGCTCTTTCAACAGCTCATAATAGACGATACCCTTCATATCCCATCAACTTATCAAAGGACAACTTTAAAAATATCCTTAAAGACTTTTTTCTAAATTTTTAATTGTTTAAACCAAAATTTGGTTTATATTTTTTTTTTTTTATTCTGTTTTAAAGTTTTTTGTTGTTTTAATATAATTTTAACTATAACTGTAAATAATCTGAAATCATACATGTATATTACAAAATAGATTTCTTTAAATAAATAAATAAATACAAAGCACCGCCTTCGAACCATGGATATTTGCTTTTGGCGTCGACGGGCCTGGTTCACCTGGCTTGACCCACGCTGGTTTGCGCTTTGAATTGTCATAATGGATCCATTACGCTCCCCAGTGATGATCCGATGCAAAAACCCCTTCCTTTGTTGTCGTTGAAGCAACAATTCGCAGATGGTTTTCCGACGTTCCATGTCCCTTTCTTTCAATTTGTGTGGCACCCGATTTCCCAGCTTCTGAACCAATCCCATAGCACGTATACGCTGCGAAACACATTGTTGGTTAATATTCAACTCTTCTGCCAATTGTTTTTCAGTCTAACAAGGGTCCACATCAAGCAATTCTTCCAATTCTGTATCTTCAAATTTTCTTGGTCTGCCTTCACGTTCTTTGTCTCTTACGTCAAAATCACCAACTTTGAATCGTTGAAACCACTCTTTGCATGTTGTTTTTGATGGCGCATGTTCACCGTAAACTTTCCACAAGCAAACGATTTGTTTCCGATGCACTTTTCTTCAACAAAAAATAATGAAGTAAAATTTCCCGCAAATGTTGTTTTTTTGGCACAAAATTCGACATTTTCAATTACATGAAAATAATTGTTGTTTTCGCTTTGAACAAATATCACTAGTAATTATTCAAGCTTGACCCTCCAAAAAACATGTATTAAAGGTCGTAAATTTATTTGTACACCCAATATTTTCAGCGGTGATATATGATCAAAAACTCAGATAGTGGCCGCTTCGATAGCAGCTCTTCGATAAGTTATGGATTATGTACTACCAAACAGGCTGATTAGGTGTCTCATTCAGTTGAGAAAATATAACTTGTTTAAAGTAACAACAATGTTTTCAAAAGTATACAAGCAATGAACGTTAAATGCTTGCGTATTTGTCCCACGTATGTGTGATAAGCCGCGACGTCTCTTAATGTTGTAAGCCATTCTTTCACCAAAAGTGCCAAACATTGATTTTCTTCGGTTCTCGTGTGTTGTATACGCGTCGAATACACAAACTCACTCAGGACACTCTTTTCTTTTCGAATCACTGTCGATGGTCATTTAACATTCCTCCTCGAGTATCATTCATTGCAATGCATTTTAAAACGATTTCGATTGAATTTTCTATTTATCTGGTACTTCCATTCAACTAAACCTCGAATAAAATTTTTACAAATTTCGTAACTATTCGGCGTTATATACGCCACGTTGCGTACCCGATTCCAAAATTTAATTAGCGTGGACGAATGTGTAAGTAATATACATGCATAAGCAATGAACCACAATGATAATGTGGTAACTGGTAATAGCAAGTATTAACGTTTTTTTGTACATTAAACTAATTTTGTCCTCCAAAATATAACCGTGATCTGGTAAGCTATAGATAGTCGTCTTTGCCACCTATTTCCTCCCAGATTTAATAATTTGTACCAATAGTTTTGGACAACATTTTGGTGGTACAACATCAGTCTTGAAATATTCAAGTAGCATATTTATCATAGCGCCAACAGTTCAATACTTTGAACACTCGATTAGATTTGTTTCGAAGCGTAGTAAATTTTAACAGTGACGATTTTAACAGTTAAATTAAGGCTAGGTGGAAGATAAAATTTTTAATATTATTATTTTGCTAATATTATAATCAATGCTTCTGTGGGGACATTGAGTTTTAAAACTAAATATTTGGGGGAGCAATTTTGAAACGACTGTTTGCAAAGGAGTCTTTCGATATTTTTAGAACAGAGTTTCACTGAAGCTTAGTGCAACAATCGTTCAAAAGATCGGTTCTTGAAGCTGTCATCAAGATCTTCCCAGAAATGGCATCTCTTACTAAGTGGTGAGTGATACTAAAAGTGTTCGATAAATTTAAACTTATAAAGCTTTATTTAATAATATAATAAATTAAATAATTACATTAAAAAAAATCTCATTGGAGCTTACATAAAAATTAATGGAGATTGGTTGATGATAAAAATAGTATCCTTAGAGTTGAAGCGCAAGAAAAAGATTATAGTCGAAATCGATCGAGTGATTTTTTTAAACTTTTTGAACAAACTTTTTAATTAAAATATTCAAAAATCTAAATTTTTTACGAAATAGAAAAACAAGTGTTTAACAAAATATGTTTATTAAGTGTAAATGTGTTTCGCCAAGTCCACGGCAAATAGTGTAAAAAGTATAAAGATTATCCTAAAAACATCTGTATATCGATTTTGTCTCGTGAGTTACTCATTTAAAATGAGTGAAGCAAAAAAAATCGAATACGTACACAGTGTATAATACATAATTATGTCTTTGTTTTGTATTTTTCTTTTGTTCGTATTTGTGTCATTTGAATGATGAACAGCACCAAATTAACGCGATCCGGGCGAATCGGTTTAATTTTTATGGTGCTTATTTCCTTTTCTCAGCACATTACGTCTGCTCTCGAGCTGTGGAGTGTCATTATTTAACATGCCAATATATTTTATATTTTCTATTATCATAAATTAATTGTACATCTATTAATAAAATTTTATAAGTAAATTTATTTTAAATTCCATAAATTTTAAAAATAAAATGTTAATTATAAAAAAATCGAAAATACATAAACAAAATGGCAAAAATATGGCGTTTACAATGGTTAACCCTTTGAGTGCCAAAAGCGCAATCGTGTTCCTCAATACACTAACCGAAATCATGTTTGCACTCAAACAGTTAATATGAATAAACAAAAAAAAAATGACATGTGACTTGCATATGCAGAAAAACAATCATAGGCCCATGCCACACGTAAAAAAATGCCGCATTTTTCTTCGTTTCTTTCCCCGTTTACCTATGATACAAGTTTTAATTGCGACTTAAACAAATTTTCTGTTCAACCACACAACTCAAACATAAATGAAATAAAAAATATTTCAAGGACATTTTTGACACATTTTAGTTAAAATTTTATTTAAGAGAGAGCAGAACAAAACATTGGTAGAAAAAAAATGCCAAAATACAAAAAATGCTCGTGTGGCATGGGTACACACGATACACACGGATACACACGAAACTAGCACAAACACATATGCTACAACTATATCATTCCGGTTACACTCATTCAAAACCAACAACAATTAAAAGCCCTGAACAAAGTCTGAAACGCAGATACCAATATACGATAAACTACAGAAGATTGTGTTTATTACACTAACAATCCCATGTTATTTTTTTTCTTTCGCACCACTACTTATTAACCTAGTGCGCACATACGATGTACAGATATATGCTAATACAACTATCTATAGTGTATTTTTTTCTGTATTTGTTGCATTAGCATGGTTTTATATTGTTGTTGGTTTTGACTCATTTCGTTTCACACATTTCGGGACAAAATTGGTATACGATTTGGTCAAATATTTATCAAATGTGTCAAAACATGGACTAACTACATGTTTATTGATGTTGAAATTTATTATAAATGCGTAACCCCATATACAATTTTGTTTTATGATCCCGGTTTGTTCAGCAGGTATAAATATCACTCAGTTTCTGAAAATCAGAGAGGTAATACAATTTAAATCAATAATAATAATTTTGTCTAACACACTTCATCATTAATTAAGTATTCACAGCCGTTATTCTCGTTGAAGCCACCAAAAATTCTTTCAACAATCTTGAAACATCAAACGATTCGCATTATGGTTATACTAGTCCATGTGCACATGGTTCATTATTGCGTTTATGAAATAAAATCACAAATTACAAGTTTAGCAATTTAGATTATAAAATTAGATTTCTTTGCAAACTTATATCAGCAGAATGAATGAGCCAGAACTAAAATATAGCAAGACTTCATCCTGCATATTTGAATGATTGTAATTACACTTTCTACGACGAGTTTGATAGAATGGAATCTAGTGAAACTTTGACGGATCCATTAGGTGATCCATATAACATAATAGTATTATCGTATGATCATTTATAATTTGAGTACGGATGGTGTGATTAATTCCAATTCATAATCAATGCTTATAAGCGGGGCGCTTAGGATAACACCTACACGCGCTTTAGAGGTTATGTTCCACCTTATTCCAATCAAGTTTTTTGGTAAACAGATGGCAGCCAATGTGGCTACAAAGTTCTCGGCTGTCTCTCAGTGGAAGTGTCTTCAGGCGAGACACTCGACGATAGTTAGATCACTAAGGGAAGAACTGGTGAATCTAGATTATATTAAACCAACGTTGTGCTTCGATAAAGGTTTCCGATCAAGGCACTAGTATCCCTGGGAAAATGAGAGGTAGAATTAGTCGTAGGGATATTGACAGGACACTGCCTTTTTAGGGAACATGCGAGAAAACTGGGTCTAGAAACGAATGACTTTTGTAGAAGTTTTATAAACGAAGAGGAGGAAGAGACGTTAGATCACTTCCTATGCCAGTACTTGGGTGTGTACGGTATGGACAGCCTTTCTGAACTTGCGGACTGTGGAGTGCGAGATATTTTACGCTAAATAAGTAGCTCTGGATGGTTTCAGCGGTAGTAAGGAGAGATTGGATCCTGTGGTATCACAATGTGCCATTAGTGGCCTAAGTGTGCGATAGCAGCCACTCGAACCAAACCTAACCTAACCTAAGTGTTATAACAGAAATTTAAAGAGCGAACCGAAACGAAATAGAAGGATGAATTGAAAGTTTGAAAATTGCGCTCCGGTTACGGTTAACGTTCTATTTATAATTATAATCGTTACCGTTTTGGTTTTAAATTCAGTAAAAATATCGGGTAATATCGGTTTTCGGTTCAGTTCTATTAGAGAGATAATCTCTGCATGCGAATAAGTTCAAACTCTAATATTGCATTAAATGGAAATGACAAATCCCAAATTATGAAGCAAATTGTTACAACAGACACCAAAACCGGGAGCAAAACTCTATCTGGGAGATATTGATACATTCATGATCATATCGAAATAGAAGAACAAAACTACTCAGAACCGAAAATCGAACATACATACTTTTTTAACAATCGTTCCACGTAGACAAAAGTATGTAACAAATATTTTTTTAATACTTTAATTGTTTCTACAATAGTAGAATGATACGGAAGCCTAATTGAAAATTGAAGGATAGTTCCATAAAAGTTAATAAATCACTTAAACATTATAAAAACGTTAATCAATCCATAAAGGATAATATTACGATTCAAATATTTACGATTTTTATTCGTATCTGAAATCGGAAAAAAAACGACATGCATTCATGACAAACTGCATACGGCTACTATTTTAAATTAAAGTAAACAAATAGCAAATAGGTAGGTATGATACAATAATTTTCGATTTATCAGATAAACTCACTAGAAATATATTGTCGCTAGTATACGAATTGTGGTGACCTTATATTTTTTCATTTTCGTTTGTATTGTTTAAATAAATAGATAAATCAAAAAGTATGTAAATAAATGATTTTTTACTTTATTAATTTTCTCTTCGGCCAAATCCGTATTTTTTTTTTGTTAAATGTTGTTTCATTTCGCTTATAGGCGTATGAATATATGTATAAGAAGATAATTATTTTAGGTCACCATTTTAGTTCATTTTTTGATCGTTTCATGGTGGGTTTATCTATTTATAAGAAGAGAAAATTATTGTATCAGGATAGGTAGGTAACTATTTTATTTTCGGATTTTAGCTTCGGATTTTATTTCGGATATTATACGGTTTACTTTATCTTCACCATTGAATTACAATGATTGAACCTTTCATTGTTTTTGATTTCATAGTTCATATTGTCGTTTCTATTTGATTTATTTTTTTAAAACACATTGTTATCTTTCTTATTTTCTTATAAAATTTAATTTACTATTTCTCTCTAATAATTAGTTTAAAATGACGATATTATGACGTCATCAATTTCCCGTATTTTTTAATTGTTGTTGTACAGCGAAAATTCCTTATATTTTCTTTATTAATTTGAAGAAAACGAGAAACCTACTGATTGTGTCATTCGAATGAGTTGAAATCTATTATATATGTCATCGATTTATGTAAAAAAAAATCCCGTATTTGAAAGTGCGATTTAATAGGCAGGCTTGATTTATCTAGATTGGCTTTGATACAATACACAGGATAAGCCTGCTTGTTTGGATTGAATTAAAAAATAGAAAATAAATTAAGGGTGAATTCCACAGTGAAATAATTTTTTTCAGTAAAAAGAAACAAAAAAAAAATCAGTAACATTTACTGGGGAAAATGTTGCCATAAAAAGTATGAAACTCAATACTTTTTATGGCAACATTTGTTTTCTTTGTCACTCTAGCGTAATTTTAATATGTATACTCTCCTCTTTTCGGTTTCTCAGTATTTTTTACTGAAAAAAATTGTTTCACTGTGGAATACATGCATTAATTAGAAAAATAGTATATATTAGCTGTGTTTCTTGATGCTTGATCTGATCCGGTTCGGCTAATGTTTCATGAAATAACACAAAGGCGCTAGCTATATTTCAAATCAAAATTTGTGATCTAAAACAAAATTTGGATCATGTTTTCCATATAAAATTTGAACTGATCAATGGATGTCAAGAAACACGGCAATTATTGTGTCTCGACTCATCTCGATACATTTATATATATATCAATACGTGAACATCGAAAATTGCCGTACCTTTTCTAGTAATTAAAATAGAATGAGGGATATGAAACTTATACTATAAGAAAGGTATTGTGCTAGAAAGGTGTAAAAAAAATTATGTGTGTACGCTGCCGTTAAGGCAAGTAAAATAAAGTGAACATGTACACATGATTTCCCCCTGAAAACGCTTTAATCAGTTAAATAAAAGCATGAGATCACTCATTCTCTTTGAAGAAAGGCAACGGAAGCATATTACAATGTATATTTTTTTTTGTTTTGTCGTGCAGCAGCATAGCCATACCATAAAAAATACAATGGATTATAATGAACTATTATCAAAGAATCAAGAATGCATACGCCGGATCGAGGATTTGGCGCAAAATAAAATTTCATATAAAATTCAAAAGCTCGAACAAATTGTCGAATTAAATGCTGAAGGCATTGCTGCGATAACAATCCTCCAGATAAATTAAACCGAATTTATCAATCAAAAGATGGGTTACAGATTCAGTTTATTAGTTTTACTTCTATTTCAATCTAGACTTATTGTGGTCTAGGCAGCTTGATGCGGAAGTAATAAAGAATTTTAAGCGAAACACCATCAAGAAATGATGCACAATGACGGTGAATTTGGTCGATTGGTAGAAGAACACAAAATAAATGTTACTTAAAACTAGTAGAAGCGGACAATTGAAATTGTCCGACAAGCGCTCGGCAAAATAGGAAAAATGCAACAGACGGACGGACAGAGGTATAAAACCTCTTAAACAACTACGGGGCTAATACAACAAATTAGCCCAATAGACAAAAAATGAATAGAATCTTAAGCAAATCAAAAAATTACAGAAACTAGTTTTGAAATAACACTCTTTTTATTATAGATAAAAGTAATATATATATATATATATTAAAGTTAGTAATAAAGTTAAATAGTATAATTTTTTAGTAATAAATATTAATATATATTAATATATTGTAGTATCTAATTAGATTAAAATCTATCAAATAGATCTGTTCTACGTTAAGTGAAAATTTCGCCCATAAAGGGTCATGCGATGATGTCATCGATCGGTATAATCCTGACTGCTGAATTTCAAAATCAGAGAAGATCGCGTCGATTTGGGTATTGTAAATGGTAGTTGGGATGGAAGGAGATACAAGATGAAGTCCAATTTGCTTAAGTTGACGAACTACGTTTTGCGATGCAAGAAAGTCGACATTAAAATCAGCAGAGAAAATTGTTCTATGACCAGATAGATGTTCTTTAACTACTCTCACACCATCCAGTAGTGTTTGGAATCTGCATGCAGGAGATCTGTATGCGCCAATGATGTCAATTCCATTACAAGTGATTCCACAAACATTACTAGTTCCATTGGTTCCGTCTTGAAATGTGTGACAGTATATACTGGTTACTTGACGATGTATGTCTGGTCGAACGTATATTCGGCATCCTTTGGCAGTGTTTCGCACTTCATTGTCTTGTGATTATACTTGAATATGATCTCCAATGACATAAGTGTCATTCTCCTGTGTCCAAGTCTCGGCGAAAATTAAAATATCAGAGTTGACGAAGACTTTGTCATTAGAGTATATCTTGTGATGCGCGTTTAGTGACTGGACATTGTGGAAAATGAGTTGACAAAGTTCATCTGTTCGAATTCGTAAGTGAAGAAATGTTGGCTCCAACTTCACAGTCTCGTGTCTGAGAAGCTCTTTCGTTAGATGGCTTTGTGCAGAAGGTTTGTTTGTCTTCACAAATGGACCGACAATGGAAAGTCCAGCTGCTGACGTTGCTCGTGAAGCTGCAACATACATGAGAGAGCGTTCGATACCTTTATAGGTGTGAACAACTACTTGCTCATATGTGGAACCTTGACTTTTGTGGATAGTAATCGCTTCTGCAGGAGTTAGTGGGAACTGGTGGCGAGAAACTTTGTTGATGTTGTTGTCCCTCGGCTGAATGTTGACTGTAATTCTCTTGATAGGTGTCCAATTCGAAAGAGATTCAATTCCCTGAGCTCTCATCATTCCAATTCGCTTTTCTCGTAGTTTTCGACCACATCTCGGATCATCAAACTTAATCCACAAGATCTCAGTTGCCAATCGAGTGAGGTCAGTCTTAATACGACCTTGTTGGATTCTTTTCAATGTTCCGATTACGCCATTTACTAGCCCATCCAAGCAATCTTGATTTACTGTCATCATGTATCGACTCTCTAGTTTCAGCAAGAGTTCAGTGGGAAGTCCTTGTGTTTTTGACAGTTTTTGTTTCGATACCCATTTAAGAATTGATTGTTTTGCTGCGGGTGTTCCATCACCACAAGGATTGTCGAAGGCACGGATAAAAGCTGATTCACCTGGCAAAGAAGAAAGAGTAGCGATGTTGTAGGCATTCACTTCATCATTTTTATAAAAAAGATGAATAGAAGTGCGTGAAGGTGGAATCGACCTCAAAGCAAAGCAGCGACTTTTGATTAAATTAACATCGTCTGTTGTCATTGTTCCAGAAGCCATGTTATTGAGACAATTTGCGAAGATGAGATCATTTCTTTGACGCATAATCTGAGTTAAGGTGTGTACTCTAAATGTGCACCAAAGAGGACGTCCTCCAAATGTTCCCGCAATAGCGTTAGTCGGATCTCCGGACATCAAAGAAAAAGCTTGTACAGGCCTTAATTGATGAAAGTCTCCTACTGTGATGACAGAGACACCTCCAAAAGGAAGCTGTTCATTAAGAACATCTCGAAGTCTCTTGTCTATCATCTCAAAGATATGTGATCCAACCATGCTTATCTCATCAATAATGATTACTTTGAGCTGTGAAAAGGTGGCAGACATAGTGTTTGAGATGTCAGCTGACAACGAGGTTGCTGTTTTGTTGTTGATGGGCAAGTGAAAAGCAGAGTGACAGGTGGTGGCGCCAATATTGAAAGCTGCTTTTCCTGTAGGAGCAAGAAGGAGAATGGATGGTTTATTTGGATCAAAGTCAAGTTCTTGTAAGTGAAGCCGGCGAAGGATTTGGTAGAGTACGCGAATGACAAGCGACTTTCCAGTTCCAGCTCCTCCTTTGAGATACGCTAGTAGAGGAACAGCTCCGGCTGTCTTGGCATGATTGAGAATATGAAAAACGAAATTTCTTTGTTCGTCATTGAGCATACTGAGGTCATCTAAAAGGCGTGCGTTCGAATCTACATCTGGAGACGGAAGCGTTCCAAAAAGTGCTTGCTTCGTTCTCCGCCGAAATCAATCATTTCACAAGGATCTTCTTCGAATCCATCATATTGATTCCAGATTTCTGCCTCTTCTCCCTCTTCTCCCTCTTCTACTCCCTCTTCGTCGTGAATTCGTTCATCAGCATAGTTTTCAGCATCTCTAATTTGATCTTCAAGGTATTCATCTTCGAAAAAATTGAATTTTTTTTGATTTGGTTGAATACCTTCAAGAGTTTGCTGATATACAGACTGACAATCGACACCAGGCCCAGCTTCATCACTTTCCGATCTCCAAGGCAAGTAGAGAAGAACTTGTTCTCGATAGTAATTTGTTGGATCTCTAGACTTGTTATAGCGTACGAAGCGTATAACTTTCGGAAACTTGCGTCTACGAACAAATCCAGAACCATCGTTAAGTCTCATAACATTCGAATGCTCATCTTGAATGTCGTTGTTGTCGTTGTCATCATCCACATTTTCATCAACTTGCCCTGCAATAGCGCGTTTCCGTTTAGAATATACATACCATGCAGCAAAGTGAGCAAGGCATGCATCTTCAATATCGGTTGGACGGTGTGCATAGTGATCAAGAAGGCCTTTGACGAAAATATCTGTGGATGAATCGTCGAGTCCATTTCTTTCTTCCATAGTCTTCATCAACATTGATGTTCTCTCGGAAAGTGAGCAAGAAGGAATGAAAATGCATTGCTCAGATGCAAAACTCATGGGCATTTGCAGAAGGTTATAAGAAGCTTCTTGAGCTGAAAGTTCACTGTTCACATGGTGAGCAGGTCCCAGTTCTCGCAGCCGTTCTCGAATGGTGGTATTTCGTTTAGCATTCTCAATAATCTTCTTCAGAAGAAGTGTCACTCCTCTGTCACTCTTGTTGATGTAATCAATGATGTAACAGCAGCAGGCGTAGGCATCAAAGATGTACTGTATGTCCATATTCGCTTTCTGAAGAGAAAGTAATTTCTTGTTGTAGTTGTTGATGAAGATTTCGCACGGTCGGCGCTTAAGAAATACTTTTGCCCTCTTGAGTGAAGAGCGAATGGCACAAATGTAGTGAGCTGGAGTACTGTTGACTTAAACGAGAAAGTCATCAAATGTTAAAGAGGAAGCTGGAGGATTATCAGATTTGAAATTATCAAGGTATGCTCGAATTCGTTTGTGAGAAAGTTTGTAGATTGGAAGATTTTCTTCATTACTTTCAAAGCGACGAAGAATTGCTGTCGCATTCATTGGGAAGAAAGGAATTCCAAATCTGCACCCTGTATTTTTATTCTTCCCTTTCTGCAGGTAAAGGAATGAGTATGAGTCTGAAGAGCAAGAAGACGTGTCATATTATCGGTAGTAGGATAGTCGGATGAGCAGGTCCCTGCATGACAAAACGCGTTTCGTCCGAAAACAAAACTTTTCTTTAGTCCTGAGTTGGCCAATTAGCATGTTCACTATCTCTATATGTAATCTTATAGATAATTTATGGTCCATATGTAAGGTTAGAGTCGGAAACAAGACTGTACAACAATAAAAAAAGGGGGTGGAAACTGTTATCGAGGCCAAACCTCGGATCCACAAATAACAGATAATTGTCAAAATTTAATTAATGCAATGCCTAACCGTGTGTAAGATGACATTAAGGCCAAAGGTGGACACATATATTATTAATATTCATTTCAATAAAAAAAATTAATAATAAATAATTTGTCTCAATAATTTCCCGTGTTCGCATTAATTCGCACAATACTGTATTTGTTGCTAAGCAACAAGTAATAATAGTACAAGAATATTTTTTCTGGCATAGAATAATAATTGAAAATTTAAAAAAAAGTAGATAGCCGCATCTGTGTGATCTCTATTTTTAGAAAAAGCTGAATATCTCGAAAACCCTCTGGTATGTATAGTTTTTGCTGTGATAGTGCCAACAGACAGACGGCCTAAGTCTTTGTATAAGCTTGCTCGCAAGAGCGAGCGCTGAAAGCACAGCTGTTACAGTTCATAGAAAATTCGCAAAATAGTGAGGCAATGTTGATACGATTCAAGAATGATAAGAAAAAGTATTTGGCAATTGGCACAAAAAATAATACCCAAGCGAGAATTGGACCACATGAATAATAACTGTGTTTAGCGAAATAAAATCGAAAAGTATTTGCAACTGAGGAAACAATATCAACGGCACATGGTAAAGTTGGACAAATTTGGTCGAAAAGTTGTACGCTACACTGAAAGAAATCGCGCGGATATATTTACACATTTTGCTGTGTAAACCCAAATTTGCGATTATTATCAATAATGTTTTAATAAAATGCGAGTCTTGTAAAATTTGCATTCCAATTTTTAACTATATAAATTATTGCTGAGCAGCATCTGATGACAAATTAGATTAATCATATTGTAATGCTGCTAGGTAAATTTGAGTTGCGCAATTTGAATATATCATTTTCTATGGAAACATATTAAAAATGAAATTACCAAGTGTTTTTAAAATATTAAAATAATTTTCAAAATTTACTACTCTGAAAAACAATTTTTGCAGGGATCTTGTAACCTATCAAATCATTTATTCTATCCGACTTTGCATTTTGTTCTCCAAATGTTATTTAAAATTTCAAACAAAAATTAGTCTTAGGCTGTGCCCCAAACACCCACTTATTACATACTTATTTACTTATTCGACGGCATCTTGAATAAGTCGGTCAAGTCGTTCCAATTCATTATACTGACTTATTTGTGACGTAGTATCAAAAAAAAAAACAAAATGCAATTTCTGTTATATGGAAGAAAAAATTTCTTTGACATGTTGGTCGTTGCCACTAGATTTGGAAAAAAACTGCATGATTACATTTAGTCAAGGCACATTTTTGGAGACATTTCTGTGTAGACATACTTATTCAAATAAGTCTGCTCGCGAGGTGACCTATTTGAATAAGTCGGTGTCCACGAATAAGTCGGTGTTTGGGACACAGCCTTAAAGTGGATTTAAAACAGTACACAAAATGCCACAAAAATGCCAGTTTTTAAAGTTTCCGGATTTGTTAGGCAAAAATTGTAATTATTTCAAAATGAACAAAATAAAATAAAATATAAATTATATCTATTTTTATCCTTCATTTGTAGTTTTTTCGTAACTTTACTTTGTTGCTTCGCAACAAATGGCCACTTTGAGGGTTAAACCATAAAAGTACTGAAACGATACATGGTAAAACAAATTAAATTTATATACAAGCCTTTATCTGCATTAACTTATATTTGATGCTTTCTTATTTTAATTTCAGAAATTATAATTAAAGCAATTTTGGAGTATCGGGCAAACTCAGTTCCCTGAATAAATGGTCGCTTACATGAGAGGAATTTAGTTATTAGAAAAATTACAACAATTCAATATCTTTCAAAGCTGTAAAGAGAAATTATTTTTGATCAAAATGCACACTGTAAATTTATTATCAAACGGGATATGTAATTACGTATCATAATTATTTTAAGAAACTTCTATGGCCTTTTGTGAAAAGTGAATAAAAAAAATTAATTATAAAAAGTGAGTTTCATTCAAATTGGTTTGTAATACTCTCTAATCTAGAAGTTTCCAGTGTTTGCTTCTGTGTAGAAGCAAATATATTAATCCAAAATGCATTGTAATCCATTAACCACCTTGCTATCATTATTTGCGCTACGTTATTTTACAAACTGCAGAGTAAATATATCAAAGCAATAGCAAATATTGCTTATCTATCCACCGTGAAATAAAAATAATAAAACTTACTAGCAAGTTGTAATAATTGATTTACTAAAATTGCAGTAAATACAAAGCGCTTGTATGGCTCAATTTTTAATCAGTTTTCAGTAAATATTATTCTGCTTTTTTGTGAATATCACTGATTATTTTTAATACATATGCCTCTATGATGAAAAATCGTTTCAAAACTATTCCATGAATTCGGTACAGTCAATCGGTACAGTGTCATCCTGGTTATGGTGGATTCTAAATCGCCCCGTATACGATTCATACGAAGATAATGTATCAGCTAAAATTGAAACAATAGATGAATGTCCTCGCAAGCGTATTCGCCACAAAGCGGCGGGATCTGAAGAGAAAAATACCGGTTGTTGTTGATGTCGAAAATAGTGTCGACAATTTATTTTTGCGTAGACAATGTAAGACACAATGTAAGACAAATGTAAAATATTGTTTTTGTAGCTATTCTCATTATTTTTCAGTATGAACTTACCATCTTATAGTTTTTAGTTCAAATTGGCGTTTTCCTCTTTACAAATCAAATGGGTGACATTGACGTGTAAAATATTTCAAGATTACAAATATATTCAAATATTTAAACGGAAATTTTTTTTTTTGAACTCTATATATTACAAAGTAGTAACAGGAGAAATTTGCAATTTTTGCCACAGCTACGATTTAGTATTTTCTATTCGGAAATATAATAACTTAAAAAAAAATATTCGAACTAAACTAAACTAAGTTTAGAGATAACCTGCGTCTTGAAAAAAATGCCAGCAGATAAAAGCCATTAGCCCTGGTAATTTGAATTAAAACTATTAAAATAACCATATACAATTTATTATGGTCGTCAAAAATTAATCTGTTGGCTTACATCTGCTTAAAATTTAACATTTTCTTCCTAACGTATTGGTTTTAATAATATTGTGCAACTTCCAATAGTCATTTACTGGCTCGCTCTTCAAAATCCCAAAATCAAAATCACGAATTTGAGGAGATCTTCAAATTTATAAATCCCGCTACTCAAAATTCCGTTTTTCAGAATTCCGCTTTTAACAAGCGGGATTTAGTATTTTGCTTCAAGACAAAAGAATATCGTAGAAAACGTTTGTAGAAATTTTGGATTTTGGTCGAAATAAATGAAGCTAAACCATTTCCTAACCAATTATGGTCATATTTGGTTTGTAAAGCACTCATCTAAAAAAATGAAATTTAACCATTTCTCAACCGACAATTTTAAAAAGTTTGCGAAACTACAATATATTAAAATTTGAACAGGAGAGGGGTTTCGTATAAAATTCTAGGCAGTCTCTCTCGATTTTTATATTACATTTTTGAATTGCAATTTGCAATCAATAAAATAAAAAACCACTGGATTATCGATACGATACCTTGCGAATTAGCTCGAAATTTTGATTATAGATTTTTTTTTGCTTTAATACGAACTTTTTATCGATTATAAAGGCACTCTTTTAATAAAAGTTATTTTTATGGTCGTGTTGAAATGACGGCTATTTTTTAATAAAATATAAAATTTAATATTTACATTATATTACAACATATTTTAATTAATGTTTCAATAAAGTCAAAATTAAGAACTATATTCAAAATTGATGTAAGATTTCCAATCCTATACACAAGTCAAATTTGGAAAAGGCCGACTACTTATATGTAGACAAAAACAATTTTAATATATTTTTAAAAAATTCCGCTTTTTGGCGGGAGTTTTTAAGATATTAGCAAAAGTGGTATTTTAAAAAATTAGATTTTGAAAAGCGTGTTTGAAAAAGCGAGGTTTTGATGATTGGGGATTTTGAAATTCGACTTTCATACCGATTTCATTTGTACTTTTCACTGACGAGGATCAATGATGATTTTAAAATGAGTGTATTGGGGCCAAAGCTCCGTTAAATTTCCGGAATTGTATTAAGCCTACGTATTAGTAAAAATGTAATCTTAAACATTTGTTAAGTACGATCCTCCGGCCATTTGGTTAACCGATTTTATTACAACCATAATTGGTAGTATTACAATTCGCAATATTAAATTATTTTCTTTACAAATAAAAGATCATTATGATAAATCATTTTTCAATAGAATCTCTTCATTGATGAAAATAAGCTACCTTGATATTAGCAACTTTTTCTAAAAGCGACTCTCGATTAATACCGCTTTCATACCGCTCAATCGCTGCGCAAGAACTTGGTTTGGAGGTGAACAGTACCAAAACGAAATTCTTAACAATACCCAGGAACAATGGCAAATCTCGAAATTGGGGACCATAACTTTGATAGCGTCGAAAATTTTAAATACCTCGGGTCACTTATAACATCCTTGAATGATATGCAGGCAGAAATAAAGGCCCGAATCGCTGCCGGACAACGAGTTTTCTACGCCCAATCAAATTTATTGCGATCTAAACACCTATCGCAGTCGTGCAAGCTCGCACTTTATAAAGCACTTATAAGACTTGTGCTGACTTTCGAAAGCGAGAGCTGGACCATGGCCTCTAATGACTGTAGATTATTATCTACCTTCGAAAGAAAGGTCATCCGTTCAATTTTTGGTCCTATTAAAGTTGCGAACAATGAATACCGGATTCGCATGAACCACGAAATAAAGAAACTTCTCGGAGGTAGCGATATTATCGGCTTCATCAAATCTAATCGAGTGAGATGGCTCGGCCACGTTGCAAGATCTCCACAACAACGAATGGTTTACAAAGTGTTCCATCAACAATCAGCCGGAGTACGTCGTAGAGGAAGACCCCGACTGCGCTGGCGTGACGACGTCGAACAAGACCTACTCGTATTAGGATGTCGAAATTGGAGGACGAGAGCAATGGACCGAGAAGGATGGAGGACCATAGTGCGGGCGGCAAAATCCCTTCATCGGATGTAAATGCTAGAGAGAGAGAGACTCTCGATTAAAGCAATTTTGATTCATATTTTTTCGTTAAAAGTCACCATCATTTCATAGCGATGAATTTAAATAAAAAATCAATTTACTTGCAAGAAAAACTAAAGATTCTGGAGATTTGGAAAACAATAAATTACCTAGTGAAATTTTTAAGATATACGGTATAAACAAATCGACACTTTACAAGATAAAACAAAAGAGAAGATTGAAAATTTTGCTACCAATTCAGTTATTCTCTCAAAAACAGTGAAAAGAATTAAAGGTCCCGGGTTTCCAGAGCAACTACTGAAAATAAAAGCTCTTGATATTCATAAGCAATTGGGATTAAGGACTTTATAAATAATTTCAAGAAACGCTATGGAATTCGTATGAAAAAAAATTTCAGGAAAAAATTATCAGGTGCAGATGAAGCACCAATTAAGAATTTTTTAGAGGCATTCACAAGACAAATGGAAGAATTAATGTTGGTCCCGGAACAACTTTATAATGCAGACGAAACTGCTCTAGTATATAAAATCGGACATTGGTTACAGAAAATGAAAAAACTACACCTGCTGCAATGCAACAGGATCACGTAAATTGACTTTAATGATGATTGAAAAATCGGAAAAACCGAGGCATTCAAAAATTCATGGTAAACGACATCATTATATTTAAGAATTGGTTTAAAGGAAAAAATCTTACCAGAAAAAGCACTTTTACTGATCGATAATTGGACTGCTCATGGAACAGAAACGATGCTAAGGACGGATGCTGAAAATTTTAAAGTAATGTTTTTGCCTCCTAATACCACTGCAATCCTGCAACCATTAGACCAACAAATCATTCAAAGTATGAAACTTCGGTATCGAAAGAATTTATTGCTAGATCTTGCAAGCAAACCCGGAAGTGATACAATTGCTAAATTGAAACAAGTAAACTTAAAAGATGTTTCTATTATGATACATCTAGTTTGGATGGATGTTTCGATTTCAATCATTCGATCAATTTGGAAAGTTCTTATCAACATTGACATTAATAACTTAAACTTACCCATAAATTATTTTAATGATGATGATGATCTACCATTTGGCCACATTATACAATAATGTTGCTTCTGGTAGTTTACTTTCTAGTGAAGATATAATGGATTGGGCTACGGGTGCAACAGAAAGTTTGTCACGGAATTTTGATGAATCCCACTTAAATGAGGAAGAGAATGATGAAAATACGGAAGGTGAACGTCAGGTTAATGATGATAATGATGATAACACCCAAACTATTGATCAAATAATACATAATTGTCGTGTTCGTAATTGTCAAGGCAAGGTTTTTATGAAAGAAAATTTTGGGAAAATCTACCGGAAAAGTCGGAAATATGGATAGGATTTTTGTATGAAAAAATGGCAAAGATAGCGTCAACGTTCAGTTATAGTTTTCTAAACACCAACAAATTCCGCATTGAATGTTGCTATTTTGTGAAAAAAAATTAAATTGAAAGCGTTAGTTCAGTGTGTTATCGATGGTGGCCGAATCTTTGATCCATTCAAAATTCATCAATTTGAATTTATTTTAGTTCGTTGTAATTTGGTGTGTTGCAAACATTGAATTGATTTCTGAAGAATTTTTCAAGCGCGGTCCATTATGACTCTGGAACAACGGATACTTTTGGCGTTCACATATGATCCAACAATTATGCCGCGGATGTATCGGTTTACTTCAAAACAATGACCACTGTTTGTCAACATTGCAATGTTTTGAGGTTTCAACACGAACCGCCAAAATTATGTTGTGCGACCGGAAAGGACCAATTTCCACAATTGACACCACAACCAGATCCATTAGCAACATTGCTTTCATCCAAGAACCTCAATCGACTCATTTCTTCCATAATATACAAAAGTACAACAATTTCGGCCGATTTATCATTTTGCGAGTGACGTATGTTGGAAGCCAACCAAATTTATTCATCACTTTCACTTGCAACCCGAAATGGATCGAAATCATGCAGGTGTTACTGCTCGGTCAATAATCCAGCGATCGAAACGACAATCACGCACAAGTATTCAAGCAGAAACTCAAGGCTCTCATGGACTTAATTGTGAAGTATCGTGTCATCGGAGACGTGCGATGTTGGATGTACTCTATGGAGTCAAAATTGAAATGCTGAGTACTTCAATTCTGTCAAGTCCATCAAATACGTTCGCGAGTACGTCACGAAAGGCACCGACATGGCTGCATTTGGTACTTCAGCTCCTGATGCCAACGATGAAGGTTCACAATATTAAATGGGAAGATATGTCAGCAATAATGAGACGGGTATGAGAATCTTTTCTTCTCCATACACGAACGTCATCCAACTGGGGTCCTCTTCGCTGTGCACTTGGAGAATAGACGAGTTTATTTTACAGCAATTCCCATGACCAATGACCACCCGCAATAACTGTAACAAGCTTCTTCGCGACATGCCCAAGTGATCCATTTGCAAGAACACTGCTTTACTCGGAGATGCCGAGATATTTCACATGGAACGCATAATTAAAAAAAATAACATCGGAAGCACGGACAGCCTGCTCATTTATACGTGAATGTATATTCAACTGATGCATTGGGGCACATTTACACAGTTCATTCGTGCAATTGCGAATGTTTTATTCCGATTGTTATTGGTTAATGTTCGTGAACCGACTCGATTTCAATTTCTACGAACTGTTAATGGTGAACTGTGCACAACATATCGAGAAACCTGTCAGTGTTTACATTTGCTCGAGTATTACATTCATTGGGATCATACACTCGCTGATGTTGTTACATATTTCGTCTACTGCGTATCAAATTCGACCACTTTTTGCCATCAGCATTTCAACGTGTGTTCCAAACTTAAATTTAACGCTGAGATCCAAAACGAGGCGCTGATTTCTATAGAGGATTTGTGTCTTATGATGTCCGTCAAGATGTTGCACGAATTAGGGATGCCACTGCCGAATTGTCCCATGCATGATGTATTTAATCGAGAAATTGAACGAGAACGGCAATACGAGCGAGATGCCTTGAGTCTATCAGTACGAACAAAAGTCCAACTTTTGAATCAGCAGCAGAAAACCGCGTACGACACATTAATGATAGCAGAAAACGGCGGCTATGGAGGAATCTTCTTCCTCGATGCACCTGGCGGAACTGGCAAAACGTTTCTAATTTCATTAAATTTATAGCTTCAATTCGTGCACAAAGTCAAGTACATATCTGGGATTGCTGCCACATTGTTAGAAGGAGATCGAACAGCTCATTCTGTGCTCAAACTGACACTGAATTTACAAACGATAGATGAACGGCCGTGCAACATTTCCAAAAAATCAGCAATGACAGACTTGCAAAATAATCATTTGGGATGAGTGTAGGATGGGCACAAACCAGCATTGAAGGCGTTTCATTGAACGTTGAAAGATTTGTGCAGTAATCAGGACCTCTTTGTAGATACGGCGATTCTGCTAACCGGCGATTTTGGCCAAACCCTGCCAGTCATTCCAAGATCAACAGCTGCTGATGAAATAAACGCTTCCGTGAAGTCATCGAATTTGTAGAGATACATGAAAACTCCCAAGTTCACAACGAATATGCGAGCTGCGTTACAAAATATCGAATCGGCGGACGTGTTTTCAAAGCAATTATGTATTAGACATTGGTAATGGAAAAAGTCGGGTTGACGCTTCGACTGGCCTCATTTCGTTACCACCTAGTTTTTGTCAATTCACAACCTAAAGAAAAATTGATCACGAAAGTGTTCCAGAATATTGGTGCCCATTACAAAAACCATGTTTGGTTGAGCGAACGAGCCATTTTGACAGCGAAAAATAAGGACGTATAGTAGTATTCAAATCTCGCTGGAATTCTGACAGTTCTCGCGCAGGCAAAATATGGCGGATACGCAGTGATGTATTAAGTAAACTAATACCAGTTTATTGTTTACATTTTTATGTTGTATTTTTATTACTTAACTGTATAATTTAACTTTGTAAGAATCACTGACACTTTTGAAATTAATATTTAATTCGATAAGCAACGAATTAATTCATAATTCCATTAAATTGAAAACCTATTTTGCTTTTTTATGTTGTTGTGGTTTTGTTCGATATGAATGACATTTGGTTATTTATTTTCCCTAGTTCGTACCCAAATTAAATGTTCACATTGTTTCCAAAGGCGTGCAATTTTTTTATAGATGTACTAATTTTCACTTGAAATATCATTGTAATAACATAAATACATGATCATTTTGAATGTTTAGTGTATTAAAAGTGAAATATAATTGTTTTAATGATTATTTATTATTTTATTTAGGTTTACTATCTAAGATAATTGCGACCCATCAAAATTTTTATAATATTTTTTTCTACATCACTGAAAGCTGCGCAGAACAATTAAAAAAAAATTCTTTTAAGATCTGAATAGGACTATAGACGATTTGAATACAAAAATTTAAAGTCAAATCGCTGGCCAATTGCATTCATTTAAGTCGATCGATTCAGTTACAGATCCAAATGAAATCGTTAATTATCCAATTGAATTCGGGAATGAGTTTAAGAAAGGGATTATATGAAATTAGTGCCTTGTTCGAATCTGAGGGTGCGTCCCCCGAATCAAGGGGCCCATTATTTTGCGTTTTCGGGTTAGGGGCCGCGGTAATTTTTTTTTTTTTTCTAAAATTTCATTTTTTGATGGTTCCAGTCATGCTGCCGATACAGAATACAGTACCTGATGATTTCCTGTCATGCACAATATCCTTAGTTCAAAGTAATTCTAATTTCCCCCGTGCACTGCCGAGTAATTCAGTTAATTTAAAATAAAATCTTTTTAAACTATAGTTATTTCGGTTTTAATTTAGAGCATCAAATGATAAATTCAATAAAATTCTGGAAAATAATTCCAATTTTCGTTTAAAGCTACTTTTTTCGTTACAGGCTATACTTTAATAAAAAATTGGATTCAGCTCTGGTCGCTTATATGAATAATTTACTATATATAAGCTTTCACGCACACGGTGGAGTTATTTTAAAATTTATTTCTCGCATATCTGTTGGTAAATAAGCGCACACCGAACAATTGATGTTAGGGATGTAATATCTGGTAATATTTTCTGACAACTGGTGTTGCTATTAACCGTTTGATTGATCTCACTGTTGAGATTTTATGTCGAGAAAACCCAAAAAAAAACAAAGTAAAACACAAAAAGGAAACCCAATTTTTACGAGTATTAACTTTGTTGTTTTGCATTAGATTGTGTATGCTATTCATATTGTGAAAAGAAACTGCTATTTAAAATTATTAATCTAATTTTAATGTTTTCTTTTCTTTTAAATTAATTAACATTTTTTCTGTTCTAACTTTTTGCACACAATTTTATATAATAATGAGAAAAAAACAAACGTACATTTTTTATATAAATATTTCTTAGGTTACAGTTAACCCTTTTTTCTTTTAACATTCAATAAAATGAAGGACGCACAATAACGAACTTATTAAACTATTTTTAACAAATAACAAAATTTTTAATATATAAAATATTATTCAAACAGCGATATTGCTCCGATTGGGACTCATCGATATAAAATTATCGCTGTTTGGGATTGTTCGACAGTGTTTTTTCAATACCCCCTGGGACTCAAACGGTTAAAGAAAGTTTTAACTTGAGTTCTGGTTAGAATCGAGTTACATCTTTAACAAAACCAAATTTGCATTATGCCGTCTTTCTTACAGGGGCGGCATACATATATAGCAACCTATGATACTGCAATCAATTTGATTTTGCCAATTTGGTTCAATTTTGGTCGCGATAAATAATTGTTGAAATAAATTTTGGAACAAACGATTTAGGCATTTAAAAACAAATAAGTAAGTAGTGAAATGAGTTTTTAATTTTCCGGACATTGAATTTTCTAGAACTTATAACTTTAACATTTTCCGAATTTTTATCGAAATTGTTATAGCGGTCTATAGGTACCTATATTTAATGCATTCCACTACGCATCCCCTGCAAAAAGTATATCGTAAAAAAATATTTAAGTAGTTTTATTTCAAATGTAAACAACAAATATATTTTTCTCCGAATTTTAAATCTCCACTTCAATTTATTGAATTTAAAAAAAAAATGTTATTTTTATTATTGTTTTACGACTGATACTTTCTCTGAATTGTTTTCGAAATTATTTATTCAATGGACATGTTTTTAAACATCAACTCTGTTTTAAAAAAATTCCATTCATCAATTCATAAATAATTAGCACTTCGAAACGAATGACAAAAGATTCGATAAACTTATTTAATTTTCAATTATAACAAACTAATATTTGCCTATTATAAATCACAGTATATTATTTTATAATTTTCATTATAACAGTTATTAATTAAAATTAGTATGTTCCATATTTACAATACTCCTTTATAGTTTGGTTATAGCTGAAACCAGTTGCGTTATATTCGATCATAGGTAATGTTAACAAGCAATTTAACGACCGAAATATTGACCAGCGACATGGTAACCAAAATTTATATAAGAAATATACCTTGATACTAGTTTTTATATACATACTCATATAAAAATTAATGAATAAAATTCGCGTCTTTCGATATACGTTAAACAAGGTCAAGTACCACAATAACAATTCCTATCAACACCAAACACGTTTTTATTTTAATAAATATTTCAGCGTTCAATAAGATTTGCGTTATAAACTTTTAAATTTTTACTACTATTTTCCATTTACTACTTATTTATTTAGTTTATAAATATACGTTAATAAAACAAATATTTTTTTGAATTAACCCGCACGCATTCGAAAATCGAAAATGATAGTCTAATAATAAAAATATTACGAGAGTCCGAGATCACGGATAGGGTTAATATTATACTCGTGGTGAAGTAGAAAATCTAAAAATAAATAAATTTAAAGTTTTTTTTTAGTTTGACTTTTTTTTCATTTATTCATATTTACTGCAAGAATAAATAGACATACGTAATTTTCCTAGATTAGTATAATCAATTTATCAATCAAATTTTTACGTTTACGGTAAATTTATTCTGTCGTAAATTACTTAATACCCAGTAGATTCTTATGGTACGTAACTACTAAACAGACCTAATAGGTTGCAGTCATATCTTAGTATAGTTCTTCTCGTAAGCAGTTTTAATAGGTAATTGTTTTAAAATTGACTGAATGCTTACAATATGATATGATATGATAAAAAAATGTACAGGCCAACCATAATGGCGAATCATACTGGCCTAGGCTCTGTCTGCATTTTCACATTAAAGGTAATATAAGAAAAGTATTAGTTAATCGAAAAATAAACGACTAGAGCACCACGCAGCAAAGACACTATCAAACTACTTTGTTAACTATACGATATATACGATTTTTTAATTATTTACACATACATACGTTTTCTTCACATACGGTGACGGTCTCTTTATCGTAAACAATTTATCGTGTTTCAATTTAACGTAAACATTTTACCGTAGAACAGTTTATCGTAGACACAATTTATCGTGTGGACAATTTATCGTATGCCAGTTTATCGTAGCTTATAAAATTGACGGGTTTAATAAAATCATTTGTAAATAAAAATTAAAGTGTCTCCGGTTTATAAAATTTTATTGAATTCGGGCATTCCCATTTTAATTGATTAATAAATTAAGATATCGGATTTTGTAAGTTGGATGGAAATATCCCAATATGCAATGCCGACGGAATTCCGTTTATATTCGCGTTCAAAAACCACACTTTTTCTATGGAAAGAACCATGTTGTGCACACGGAAAACCATACTACTCGCCATGAAAAGAAAAGTGTCACAAAAATTCCAGTGTGGGTGTGAATCCCGACTAAAAAGAGAAAAAAATAAATTGGAAAGCAGGTGGAATTTTGTCGGAAACTCGGGATTTCCCATACTATACTGATTCCCAATACGTTTCTGCGAGAAAAAGAGCAGATTTGGTTAGTATTTTTCACATAAAACTTGAATTCGAAATAAAACATTTTATTATCATTTGTTTTTGTGACGGTAATTATTATTTTTTATTTAATTGAACATGCATAGAAAATTTATATATATATTTAAATTTCATAAATTGTGTTTTGTATTGCATCCGCCACGTACTACCCGATTATTAATCTTCAGCATATTGAGGTCTTGAAAAAAATGCATTGAAAATTTACAACGTAAATGTATATTTCGCGACAACGCCATTGTGAGATTGATCCCTATTACCTTTTTAGTCCAAATTTTTACATCGCGATCACTAAATAAGTTAATAATTAATATTATATACTTAAATTTAAAATTATTTACTTTAACAAATCGAAAAACATTATAATGAAACACAACACTTTAAAGAAAAAACTAATTATGAGTAATAAAAGATACAATCGAAACTTATAAAACGAAAATAATATTACCGCGGAACAGAAAGAGAAAGACTGTGTCTTTGTGTCTTTGATGTTTTGTAGTACGGAATTTAGAATGGAATTAAAACAGTTTTTTCCACACAGTGGAAAAATTGCATACTGGGATACTGTTAAAGTTAGCCGAAATTTTCTAGCCGAAAGATAATGCAGATAGTCGAATTTAGGATCGGGTTATATCATTCGGATGAAAGGGAAATTATTTCAGTACATAGGAATTTAAAAATCGATAGGAGCGAGAGTATAAAGAGAGTTTGACTTTCGGCTGAAATAGTCAAGACACTATCTGCATTATCTTTCGGCTGACAAATTTCGGCTAACTTTAACAAGGTGATGGAAATGAGATTCTTAAATAATTTTTGGAAGAAGTTCTGGAATATGACCACCTAGGACGGAACTCGGTAGTTTCTTAACCGATTATGATAAGATTGAGTATGTTGGATGGAAACGGGATTCTTAAATGATCTTTGGAATAAGTTCTGGAATATAACCACCTGGGACGGAACTCGGCAATTTCTTAACCGATTATGATGAAATTGGATATGGTGGATGGAAATGAGTTTCTTTAATGATTTTTGGAAAAAAGGTGACCACCTGGAAAGGATATCGTCTATTGCTTAGCCGCATTTTTATTGGACGATAGTCAATGATAAATTGCTGTACTAGCTTTTGGACGAAAAAGCCATTTTTTTTTAGTTTTTCTAATAAATTTTCTAGTAAAATGCGCCATCGGTGAAGTTTCGGATCCAACCCCCAACCATCTAAGATCTTGTAGTATAACTACGTCCAGAGTGCAAATTTACGCTTGGTTCGAAAGGTTCTGGAGATCTCAAGTTTTAAAAAGCTTAGTATGTTCCATATTCCCGTGTACATTTTTTGAGGTCGTTCTTATTATCAGAACTATAATTTTATCCGGGGTCTTTAGTTACATTTTATAACCACATTTTTCTGAGCAAGTAGTTGCTTGCCGCTCAACCCACTTTTTGGGCTGACACTTGTGTGCATTACGGACTACTGATATACATGTACAATATAGCTGCTCATTCCTATAAGACAAACGCCCATGTCCGTCATCCACAGCCTGGAGAACATACGCTGGTGTGGTATTGGATTTGTGGTATCCATAACTCGCCCTGAAATGTAGTAGTGTCAAAGGTCATAAGCAAAATTCTTCCTCCATTACTTTCTGTCGACTTCCGCATTCATTGAGTGTTACCCAGCCAGCACCGCAAAGAAGTAAAAATCTAGTACTGTGCGAAATATTTTATCGTCATACATACGAGTAATATAAAAAGATTGATGATAAAGCATAGAAACTTACAATTTTACAAAAATTAAAGAATTTGTGAAATGCAATGCGATTGACGTCAAAATGGAATTGACGAGAAAAAAAATCATTGAAGAAAACTTAGTAACGAATAAAAAGTTTATTAGTTTATTGAACAAAATACTATATACTGAAGAATAAGTGAAAAATGAATATGAATATTTTAAACTGAAACAAACGAAATGGAACCTACTGCTACTCTCTCTACTCCACTTCAATCGCACGGAAAGCATCCACCAACTCTTTGAACAAGCACTTTAATACAAATTAGATATTTAAACGATACAGGAAAAATGTTAATTGAAAATAACATCGTATAATAGCATCACAATTAGTGATTATCTTCACACCTATTAAATACCGTATTTGCACATTCGGGTTTAATGGACGTAATTTTGATATTTCGTTTGCCAATATCTAAACCCCAAGTTTAGGTAAACGTGGTCAAACTAGTCCTGCTTTCTACAAACAACATCATGATACGATAATTATCGTCTTGAGCAAAATACTACAAAACGACTTCAAAGTACTATTTTTTATAATTATTTTAACTGCAAACATTTCGATAATATTAAACCAGGTATTTCTTGAGTTCGTCAAACTTCACCAAACTGCATGACCATAAGGAAACTTTCTATCCGATTTCTATTGACGGAAAAAGTTAAAATGACACAATTAACAAGCACTTCACATCGAAAATGTGAACATTAGATATCGATATCGCTATATTATTATACGGCAAAAAATGTTGGAAAATAATTTCGCTATATTTCGAGGACGAACGAAATCGTCATGGGTAATAATAAATCTTAGATTTATTTAAATTATGGATTTATTATTATTCATGACGATTTCTTTCGACCTCGAAATATGGCGAAATAATTTTTCAACACTTTTTAACAGACATGTGACTGATGAACGGACGTTATTTCTTCAGTTCGATATAAATAGTAAGCCTAGTAGACGGTCGTGTTTGTTTTTTTCTTGTTTAAAATCAAAATATTTGATTTTTTGGAATTAATTTTAATTTTGCGGCTTTTCCTCTGGATTTTGGCTTTTAGGATTTATTTAATTGATAAGTATCGCTCCTCTTATATAGTTTTCTGTTACTTTTATTATTTGGCTTCTTTTTATTTGTTTCTTTTTAGATTTTAACACGAAGTTCTGTGATCTTGGTTCTTCCTTTAAAGAAGATAGTATTTATGTATATGAAATTTTGTATGCATGTAAGTATTGTTATTGAAGTGCGCCACGACTCGCGATGCCCACCGAGAGCATTTATTTGCCCTCGGTTCTCTTAAAATGTATGCTTCGGACTAGGTCCAACATGATTAACGTGGTTAGTTTGAATGTTCAAAGCCTTACTTTGAATATTGACGAGCTTCGTCAAACTTTTAATGGGGTCCCAATTGATGTTATTTGTTTATCGGAAACATTTTTGACATCTAATATTTCTAATTCTGCGTTGGCCATTAGTGGCTTTAATTTGTTCAGGCGGGATAGGGTTAGTCCACCGGTTAATTATGGTGGGGTATGCATATATGTTAACGAGCATATTAAATGTAGTGTTGTATCGGTACCCCCCTCAATTTCTCAAAGGCTCGTTTCTGACTTTGAGTTTCTTTTTTTAAATGTCTTCGTGAATAAGCGGAAATTTCTTTTAGGTGTAGTTTATAATCCTCCTAAAACGAACAAGAGGTCTTATGCTCGATTCAAAAAATCCTTTTTAGACATTGAGTGTCTTTTTAGTTATTTTTCCTGTCGGTATGATGAGGTTTTCATTTCGGGTGATTTTAATTTTGATATTTCTCAAGAGTCTTTATTTTCTCGTAGCTATTTGAATATCTTAAATAGCATTAACCTTTCGGTTTATAATAAGCCTACTTACTACTACTACCTACTTAGTCGCCCTCGTTAGCTTAGTAAGTAGTGTGCTTGCTCTGTGACTCGGGGGTCCCGGATTCGATCCCTGGTGGTAACCAGTAAAAAAGTTGCGACTGGGTGTTTTTAACGTGTCATATGTTATTTATATATGTTCGTCCATTTTTCAGATTTTCAGATTTACAGCCATAGTAGTTACGGCTTTGTCCTTAATATTTATTTATTTTATTTATATTTATTTACTCTTGCTTCTGCTGATAATTCCATTTGTTTTTTCAATCAATTGTCTCTTGGTATTGGTTCTCACCATGATCTTCTTGTTTTTTCTGTTAATTATTACTCTCGACCTAGACCTAAAAGTTTCAGCTTTAGGGATTTTTCTAAAATTGATGAATCTCACCTTTCATCAACTTGTGGCTCTATTTGTTGGGATAATATTTTTTCTCTCTCTACTTCTACTGACCAAATTGACTATTTTAATTCCTCTATTAACTATGTATTTTATAATTGCGTTCCTCTCACTACTATTTATTTTAGACCTAGATCCCCCCTTTGGATGACTCAAGAGATTTTGAGTGCTATTTCTGTTCGTTTTTCCAAATATCGTCTTTGGAAAATTAGCCCTAATTCTTTGTCTTATCTAGCTTATAAGGAATCTCGAAATAGAGTGGTAGGTTTAATTCGTATCGCTAAGCAAAATTTTTTCAAGGATAAGTTAGATCCCTCACTTCCCTCTAAGATATTTTGGCGCAACGTGCGCAACTTGGGTCTTGGTAGTTGCAAAGGGGCTGCTTCTGTAGATTTCAAAGCAAATGATTTTAACCTTTATCTAATTAACTCTAGTCACACTCATGATATATCCATTATTGATTTAGTGTCCGTCGAACCCCTTAATTCTTTTTCGTTTACAAATATATCTACTGTTGATTTGCAATCTGCTATTTGGGAAGTTAAATCGCAATCCACTGGCTTAGATATGGTTAGTTTGAAATTAGTTAAGCGCATTTTTCCTATTGTATCAAGGTATTTGTTACATATTTTCAATTTTATTTTAACGACCTCTTCATATCCCGCTCAGTGGAAGATGAGTAAAATTATTCCTATTCCTATTTATAGTAATCCTTCTGAGCTTTTCCATTTCCGCCCTATTAGCCTTTTAAGTTCTCTGTCCAAGGCATTTGAATTGGTAGTAAAAAACCAAATTCAATCTCATATTGATAGCTTTAATTTGCTTAGCCTTTATCAATCAGGTTTTAGAAGGTTTCACGGTACTACCACTGCTTTACTGAATGTTTGTGATGATATTCGTCGTAGTATGAGTAAAAGAGAAATGACTTGCCTTACTCTGTTAGATTTTTCTAAAGCGTTTGATTCGATTAATCATCAAATTTTGTTTAATAAGCTTATTTCAAACTTTAATTTTTCTCTCTCTGCTGCTAAATTGATTTTAGACTATATTTCGGGTCGCTTTCAGGCAGTCTTTTATGACAATTCCTTTTCTGACTTTTTACTTGTCTCTTCTGGCGTTCCTCAGGGGTCGGTTCTTGGCCCTTTACTATTCTCAATGTACATTAATGATATTGCATGTTCCATTCGTCATTCTTCTTTTCATATATTTGCTGATGATGTCCAAATATATAGGAGTAGTCGCTTAGATAATGATTCCATTCACTCTAATATTTCTTTAATTAACGATGATTTGGAAAGAATTTATAGTTGGTCATTATCTAACCGACTCGCTCTTAATGCTAGTAAATCCCAGTCTATTATAATCTATAAAAAATCTTTAAATACTTCCTCTTTTCCTGAAATTTTTCTCAGTGATTGTTTAATTCCATTCTCTAATACAGTTAGAAATTTAGGGTTAATTTTTAATAAAACTCTTACTTGGGGTGATCATTTAGTTAAGGTTAGTAAAAGGATTTTTAGAATGCTTAGTTGTTTATATAAGGTTGTAGGGCTCGCTGATAGTAGTTTTAAAAAGCGTATGTTCCTCTCGCATTTTCTTCCACATTTTCTTTATGGTGACGTTGTTTTGTTTGGAATGCTTCAGGATAATATGAATGTTCTCCAAAGATGTTTCAATGCTTGTACTCGTTTCATTTTTAGTATTAGGAAATATGATCACATTTCTCCTTTCTTAAATTTGACTCTTGGCTGTAGTTTGGTTAACTTCTATGAACTTCGTGTGTGTCTTTTTATTTTTAAGCTTCTCAGATCGAAGCAACCTCCCTATTTATTTAACAAGTTATTGTTCAGTAGGTCCTATTCTTCAAATTTACTTGTACTTCCCCCTATAAATCTGTGTAGGTCTTTAAATACATCCTTTTCTGTTAGGGGTATTTCTCTTTGGAATTCTATTCCACTAGAAATTAAGAGGTCAGCGTCGCTTAAATCTTTTAAAGCAGATTATTTAGCGTGGCGCGCTTGAATGATAATATATATAGTACTATTTTTGTAATAATTTTTTTCATTTGTATTATTTTTGTATGTAGTATGTAAGTATTCACTTCTTGCAGTGTTCTCTGTAACAAATGAGCTTGAGCTCAATACGGAGGATACTAGCATGGAGTGGATTTGTTTTTTGAAAAAATCTGAGGTTTTTATGCCTAATGGAAGTATTTTTTTTTTGTGGTTGTTGTTCCTCATTTATATTGCTTCCATATGTGCTTTTCCTTTACCAAAATTGTAATGTCAATGAAATAAATAAATAAAATAAATAAATAAATAAATATCAAGATGGCTGCTCCATCATATGACGAAGTGCACTGCATGGCATTGTTGCAAAAAACTAAAACATTGGGTGACTAGGACCAAGTATCAGATTCGACCAATAATTTAGACAACTGTTGCTTGAGATTAGTCGCCGTTGTTTCAATACTAGCACAATTATGATTGAAAATAGCCGTGTTTTATTACTCGAGCGCTATCCGGCGCCGAATGGGAAATTTCTACTGAAACTGCATCTATTATTCACTAATAGAGTCGCTGTACTATACAAATTAAAACTAAATTCATCTATAAAACAAACATTTAACGACCTGTATATCAATTTTGTCTCAAAATGTGTGAAAAGAAATGAGTGTAACCGAAAATTTATAAGCTGTGTTGCTTTCTCAAAGGTGGCCATATTCTAGAACTTCTTCTAAAAATCATTTAAGAATCCCGTTTCCATCCAACATACCCAATCTCATGATAATCGGTTAAGAAACAAAACTGTTATACGATAAATTGTGCCCACGATAGACTGTTCGACGATAAATTGTTCCACGATAAACTGCTCTACGATAAATTGTTCTACGATAAATTGATTCCAAGATAAACTGTTCTATGATAAAGTGTTCTACGATAAATTGTTCACGGTAAATTGTCCACGATAAACTGATAGTAAATCTTTTTCTATAGATACGATTTGTGAATTTATTAATTTCTGTTAGTTGTGATTAGGTATAAAACTTTCATCATATGTATCTCTCGCCGATATCTAGCTTTCATCATATATATCTCTCGCCCTCAGTCGTAAACGACTGGAATAGTTAATAGATTACATCCAAGATAAATTTCGCCATGCACATAAACAAAAAACAACGAAAAGCGAATACTTACTCGTAGACCGAAAGAATAATCTATAAATTTACTAAATACAAAAATTAGCACCTTCGCAAATAAAATTGAAAACCGTAAGCACAGAAAAAAATAAATATAAACAGAAGTAAAGCTGCATACGAAATTTTTACGCTTATTTTCATAGTAAAATATGGCGTTACGATCCGGGTTTATGTTGACCAAATTTAAAATTAGCGTTATAATCTGAACGAAAAAAATTCAAACAAAAACAATAAAAGTCAATAAAAAAAATGTTGTTACAAAATTTTTTATGCAGCTTTACCTCTGTCTATATTACTTTGCCCTATGTCTTAAGCGTGGTGCTCAGATCGATTTCACGTGAAATCTTTTTACGATTTTGCCAAAGTGAATTTAGAAACGAAAAATTCTAATTCTCTTTTCTTTTTTAGTACGCAGTTCACCAGCGAAAAAATCAAGTGTGTCCAATACATCAAACATGGTTTAGTTTCTGATTGCGTATTGAACGGTAGAGGCATTCTGATTGCTGGGCTTGTTAGCTTTGACTGTTCAGCCTTATTCTTGAAATAGGCGGAAACTTTAATCATTTTTTTGAAATTTGTTTGCAAGTTTTCAATTGTTTATTTCCCTACAAAGGGAAAAATTCCGATTTGGTAAATCGATGCCCATAAAATAATAGAAAGCTTGCAAACAAATTTGAAAAAAAAGTTAAAGTAGCCGGCGAAAAATTGGAAAAATATAAAGAATTTTAAAGCAATTTACATTTTAATGCTGAAATTTCCACCGATTTCAAGAATAGAGGGCCAGTACTGGTAATAATCCCGAACACCAACAATATTGAGTTGATACGAATAAAAATATTTATAATCTGTGTTGCTATGCGAAGCCGTTCACTATGGCACATTTCAAAACAGGATGTAATAAAATAGGACATCACAAAACAGTACATGGTATGGAACAGGACCGATAAAAACAGTACATCACAAAACAGTACATGGTACAATAAAGGACATGGTACAAAACAGGACCGATGAAAACAGTACATCACAAAACAGTACATGGTACGCTACAGTACATGGTACGAAACAAGACCGATAAAAACAGTACATCACAAAACAATACATGGTACACTAAAGTACATTTTACTGAACGTTAAGCTGGAGGATTTTTTCAACTTAATTTGTTAAATATTTTTTATTGAATACGTTTAGTAATTAGGATATTATCAAGTGGATATTTGCCTTCACCTAGAGTAATTAGACAGTATACTATATGGAATTATAATTGCTTAAAGTTATAATAAAATATCCCTTCATCTAACAATATATAACATTATTTTTATTTAAATCGCTAATACTTGATCGTTGCAAAATAGATCAAAAATTTAAATAAATATATAAATAAATATATCCCTTTTTTAACCAAAAAAATGGCTCAATTTAAGTCCAAACCACACAAATGTGTGAATAAAAATACCATAGTATGTAATGGCGTTTTTGATAAAAAATTTCGCTTGATTTGAAGTACAACCAACACAATTGTGTGTATAGTTATAGTGTTTTTTCGGGCGAAAATAAGTTTGACTAGAATGCACAAATGTGTATGTTGGTTCAAAAAACATACAAAAATAAATTTTTGACATGGTACTTTTCCGTACCCACACAACTACTTATTAAAACCGTAAAATTGACTATTAACTATTTTGTGGTGTTCTCTTTTAATATGTACTGTTTTGCGATGTACTCTTCTGTACCATGTACTTTAGTGTACCATGTACTGTTTTGTGATGTACTGTTTTAATCGGTCCTGTTTCGTACCATGTACTGTAGCGTACCATGTACTGTTTTGTGATATCCTGTTTTGTGACATCCTGTTTTAGCACATCCTGTTGTGAAATGTGTCGTTTCGTATGAGACCCATTGCTATGTACGCCCTAAAAGTCTTGCGGACACCTATACCAACTCCTTGTAGCTGATTCTCTCGATTTTGTTTTTGATAGCATGGATATTTTAGTTGACTTTTTGTCGTTAACACCCATTTGCTGCGAATGCCCGATCTGCAAAATAAACTTTGATTACTGATGATAACTTTTCAAATTCTGGTTTGATGCAGTTCAGTAACGTCAAGAACAATCTAAATAGTGTTCTCTTCTGATGCCAATAATTGTAGAATATCAGAAACAAAGTAGTTCTCCTCAGCACAATTGGAGTATACTTTGTGGTACAGAACTATAGACGCACCTTAATTTTAACTCATTCAGTACATTCGGAAAAAGGTTAAATGTAGAATTCATGAAATCTAAGAGAGAATACAAAACTACGAACGAATAACGAATAATAACGAAATTGTATTGTTTTATATACCGTTATAATTATAATGAATTTTTGTTTTGTTTGCTAGTGCAAAACATAGACGCATGTTTAGTCTCCTAATTATTTGAAAGTTAAGGTTTGTGAATTTATTTTTGTTGTTATTTCTTGCAATGCGCGCGTGGTTCTTATGTATCCGATATAGAAAAAAAATTTCTGCTTTTTGGGAACAAGGTGTCAGTATTCGAGAAATTTCTCGAAGATTGAAGCGGTCTGACAAAATAGTCCGCACATTTTTAAAAGATCCGGTTAATTACGGATAAAATAAGAAGGGAGGACCAAAAGAAAAGTTTTTGAAAGGTGATAAGCGCCAAATTATTAAAACTGTCAGTAATTCGATGAAAATCGGAGCCGCAATAGCACGATAATGCCACTTAAATGTATCTCGTTGGACCGTGAATCGGGTTTTAAAACAATTGTCATACCTTGCTCGACAAAACCTTACTCTGTGCCGAGATTATTGCCTCGTCATAAAGCCTAAGTGCCTCGAATTCGGACGAAGAAATGTGAGTACGGACAGTTTGACAACTATGTTTCTTTTAATATTTAAAATTTCCTTTTAAAAACATGTTTAGATTATTTTTTCAGATGAGAAAAAATTTACGACGCTATTTTTCTAAGAACAATTTCGGTGACGGGTCCTTGATGGTTTGAGGAGCTTTTTGTATCGATGGAATGCTACAGTTAGCTTTCCCATCCACCTGCATGAACTCCAGAGAATACACAACATTATTAAAAACTAATCTCCTTCAATATTTAGAGACGCACAGGACAGAAAATATAACTTTTCAACAAGATAACGCTTCAGTACACAAGAGCAATGAGACTCGTTCATGGCTAGAAGCGCGTAGCCTAAACGCAATTGAAAACATCTGGGGAATCGTACTTCGAAAAATCTTTACTGAGTGCAAGCCATATGAAAAAGTTTCGGACTTGAAAGTCGCCGTGATTGAAGCTTGGGAGTCAATTGGTGAAGATGTTCGAGTAAGCTTAATTGAGAGTATGCCGAACAGGATATTTGAGATTATTTAGAACAAAGGAGGCCTACTGATAATTAATTTAATTTTAATTTTAACTAAAGTGAGTAATTTTTTAATTTATGTTCCCTATTAACGTGCGTCTATAGTTGTGCACCACTAGAAAACGAAATATTGAATTATTACGGTGAATAAAATAAATTCATTTTCCAATTTCTTTTGTAAATTTTGTTGTTTTACTATGCCCTTTTATACGGCACCATTGGCTTCACCTCAAATTTTCTTGGAAACAAAGAGTGTCCTAAAAAGCAAATGCGTCTAGAGTTCTGCACCTGCACCCCAGTGTATCATCCGCCTATAGGCCTATAATATATATTATAGCTAACACCGATTTTAAAACCGTTCTTGACAATAATCATCACCTGGAAACCCAAACACGCAAGTTATATTCCGCGATCTTTAAATGCTTTCCGTTTCTTATGCTGTACGAAGAAATAAGCCGGCAGTTCCTCCATGGTACAATAAGGAAATGCGTTCATTGCATAATCAAAGAAATAAAAACTGGAAAAATTTCTTAAAAGCGAGATTGCACTCTTATTACTTAAATCGGAAACAATCGCTGACCCAAAGCGTTTTTGGCAATTCATAAACTCCAAGAAAAAATCAGATGGATAAACTTTTAAAATGAAGTTCGGTGAACCTTTTTATGGTGATCTCAAAACCATTGCTGACTTGTTTGCAAATTTAATACGGCCTCACTGCGCTCAAACATCTATGGTATCTATTCAAATTGATTACTGTGGTTAGGAGGATTATCAAGCTAAAAGATGATTTTTCCGCTGGCCCCGATGGTTTGCATTCCCTTGTTTTAAAAATTGTGTTGGTAACTGAGCTCAACCACTTATAACTCTGTTCCAAAACTCAATATGGCACGGAATACTTTCATCAATATGGATTCTTTTATGGTTTTAATGCATAAGAAGTGATGTAAATCGGATGTCTCCAATTATAGAGCAATTGCGAAGCTATCCAGTATCATTAAGTTATTGGATTGTATTGTATACGATTCTCTTTACATTAAATGTAAAACATTGTTTTCAGACAATCAGCATGGCTTTCTTAAAGTACGATTTATGACAACCAATTTAACCGAATTTGACTGAAACGAGGTTGATGTTATTACAACGGACTTCAGCAAAGAGTTTGACCGGGTTTCTCATAAGATAATTTTGTTTAAACTCAAAACTCTTGGTTATTACTTTAAGATCATCAATATCGACTCCTTTTATAGTTATACTTCCGGGGTACTGCAGGACAATTTCTTTGGGCCTATTTTTCATTTAATCCATCAACGCCGTCGATTTCGTGATTAAAAACTCGTGTCGCGTCCACGTCGCGGGATGATGAGGCGGGTACTGCTTCAGCAGTACCAAAGTACCACCAGAAACCATATGGCAGTGGTATAACTTGTCAAAAACGATTAATGAGATAAAAAATACGGAAAGTATCTCAGGTGGTACAGCAACAGAAATGCTGCCAAATCCACACTCTTTGATGGGTGGCTCAATGACTCTGAAATTATCAAGATAACCAACATCTTCAACTGTAAATATCTTACAGTACAAAAAAGAAAACGCTGAACTCCGTTAAAAATTAAAAGAAATAAAGGAATATACAGCTAAGTTGAAAGAAAAATTTACAATTTTAAAGAAAGGGAATGAAGCACTCAAAAAATCAGTTCACACGTCGGGCAGCACTTGGGACGACACCTAAACTTGCAACCGACGATGACACTAATCCATTCCTTATGGAATGTCTTGGAATTTCAAATTTCTCCACTCGATTGTATGATTATGAAATCGATTACGGTAGCCGAGTACAAACTCGCATCTCTAAACAATGGCGTCTGGAAAAATAGTGTCGCCAACTCTGAAACATAGAGCTTTCCGAGAGGTTTTCATGGTTTACCTATACGAGAATAAGAATGATCGTTCAATCAGAGTAATGGCTAGAGGTATTCACCCAACCTGCGAAAAAGAGGAAATTATTAAGAATCTCAAGCAAAAGGGTTATCAAGTAGAAAATGATGTAAATATCATTAAGAGTGTTCTTAACTAAATTAAATTAGTAGTTGAACCTATCCTAAAAGCTAAATTTCAATGTATCTCGTTATACAATTTTTATTTACCGATCGAATCTATTTAACATAAAAACTCCGTATTTGCATACCAAACAATTCCTGGCTGTCTATCGGCAATGTTCGGAGTTAGTTTTCATAATTTTGTTTGGAAGTTATGGGTAATCAATCAAAACCTAACTACTTAAAATACTAAACACCAACAAAACTAGTCACTCGATTATAAAATTAACTTTATTACTCTGAAAAAAATGTTGGTCTGTTGTTTGAGATCTAATAATGAAATATTGAAAGAAAATTTCGAGAAATGGATAAAACTAAGCAAGAGTTTTCCACAATAGCTACTGAATATGAAAAAACTCTAGAAGAAAATGTTCCCACAGATTCTTCTCAAAAAGATCAAATCGACAAAAGAGGGCTTCCGCTGTTTATGCTAAAAGTGAGCAACACAATTAGTCTTTTTACACAAACAAAAAGTGCATGATGTGTTTAATATTAAGGCAATACTTAACATGAGAGTTAAAATAGAACCATTAAAAAAATAGCAGTCTAATTGTGCAGTGCAAAAACTGTCAAGGTTTTAATCATACGTTGAAATATTGCCAAAGAGAAACTAGATGCGTGAAATGTGCCGGAAAGCATCACGACCAAGTATGCCCGGTCAGTAAAGATATTGCTGTAAAATGTGTGTTAATTGCAAAGAGCCACATCCCGCAAACTTCAGGGGATGTGAAATAGCTAAGGAGCTTCGAAGATTAAGAAATAAAATGCCTAATACTTCTAGTAGATGATACATGATTTGGTAGGAAAGGTGCGTCTTCCCTAAATATTGAAGCCCAACCAATTATCGAAAGTAATTTAGGCCAATTAACCTTTTAGTCATTTTACTTTATTGATGGTTTATTGGCTTGCATATACTTTGCGACGGTTAATATCGGACACATATATGGCTAAAGTATTAATTATCCAGTCGATTTAATGTTCTTTTATGGTCAATTTTATGGTCACACCACCCATTTATCTTCTCACGCAATTACAGTATATATCAGCTAAACATTGCAAGCAAGCTCCATGTCAACCTGTACACTGATATAGACGGTGGGTCGGCGCTGAATTCTGCACTCCAACAGAGGATCTTTAATTTATTTCACAAATTCACCGTTTGGCGCTATTGGCCAATTATTCTTTTGGTTTAGAATATATACGTATTGCATATCATTGCAAAGGACTTGACGAACATAAAAAAATAAATTGAGGCACGTATGTACTCAAAACTACCATTGCGGCGCTGGAAGCATTTACACCATTCATGGTTGAAAGATTTTGGAAAACCAACAATTTTATTACCAGCACTTTAGTTCACAAAATCACCGTTTTGTGCTGGTGAGAAATTAATCCTTTCATATATAGAATATATAATAATATGTACTTACTATTATATATTAAGATATTTTTAAAAACAAATGTTTACAAAATCAATGCAGAATCAGAAAATTTACTGAGTTGTTTTCTGAAGAATTGTTTAATGGAAATTTTCGATTTTCATTTTATGTGAATTTTTCGGATTGGTACAATGGTAATTATTATATTCTTAGAAAAGCGTTTCTTCATAATAAACTAGGTTGCTCAGTAAGTTTTGTCTACAATGGTACTACTTTATGAACCCGTGTGAAGTGTCATGTAGACCTGTCAACTCATTCGTATATTAACAGCTGTTCAAAGTTGACGTGCCACAGTATTTTTTTACAATGGAAAAAATTGAATATCGTACAGTGATAAAATTCTTATTTTTGGAAGGTGTAGCACCAAAACAATTACACCTTCAATTAGAACACTAGAAAGATGGGTTGCGGAATTTAAATATGGTCAATACATGTTTTGAAGATGATTCATGTAAAGGACGTCCTAAAAGTTCATCAACACCAGAACTAGTATGCAAAAATACAGTACGTGGTTTTTGAAAATCGTCGATTGAGCAATATTTTGACTGAAGTTTTAGGTTTCAGAAAGCTGTGTGCACAATAGGCACCACATTTGCTAAAAATGGAATAAAAACACATTCGAATCCGACTTTCTTAGCAACATTTAGCGAGTTTTGGAAAGGATAAAAAGGATGTTGTGCGTTGTTTCATAACTATGGATGAGATTTGGCTCTACCACCATGATCTCAATCAAAATAAGAGGCTAAGGAGTAGTGTACCCGGTACTTCGGCTCCGAAGCGAGTTACAGTCCAGAAATCGACAGGGAAGGTGTTAGCATCATTTTTTTGGAATGCAAAAGGAATTTTGTTCATGAATTACCTCCAAACTTGTAAAACAATAAACTCAAATTATTATTGTAACCTTTCGGACCAGCTGGATGTAAAAATTCGTGAGAAAAGATCTGGTTTATAGAAGAAAAAAACTATTTTTCATCAAGATAACCCACCCTCTTACACAGTTTAAAACCATCGCGAAAATCAGTGAATTAAAGTACGAATGATTACTAACTTTTGGCTGTTCTCACATCTAAAAAAAATTGATGCTTGAGAAACGATTTTCATCGAATGAAGAGGTAATAGCAGCCGTGGAAGCGTATGTCGACAGTCTTCTGAAGTCTCACTTCAGGGGTGGAATCCATAAATTATAAGATCACTGAAACAAGTGTATTGAAGTTTAGAGAGATTATATTGATTAATAAAACGTATTTCAAACCACAAAACTTACTGAACAACCTAGTACATATGTTTCTTACTTTTAAGGCAAAACGGAACTGTTTTAATTTTTCAATTCATTGTGTATCATGAAAACTGTTAAAATCGGTCTAATTTGCAAGATCAATGAAAGACGTATATTAAGAGCTCGCTTTCCTGAGTCATTTTGCGACCATTTTCCTTACAGTGAATTTTTCGGGTTTGTCAATTTTCAGACCGAAGTTCTGATTACCTGGTGAGGTTCCAGTTCCTAGCACAATTCTAATTGGATTTTCATTTAACAGTAACATTTGATGCATAAATACAATTCGTGAAATAATTAACACCTGTTAACTTTGGTGGTGTTAAATAGCAATCTCGATTGAATTGTGAAGTGTGTAGAGTTGCTTTTATTTGGGTAGGATATACGAATTACTAAACATCCGAGAAAATACCCAACACAAATGAAAATCATGAATATCTTTAGTCTGATGAAATTATGAAAGCACTAATCTTTTGTGAATATAAATAACTAAAATGCGAATAGCTCTATATTAGGCTATGTATTTTGAAAACTCATAATTTAAGACTTTACTGTACACATGGCCATGATTGGTTTATTTATTTATTAAACGTTACAAAAGTTTTATAACCTTCACACCTCATTCTGAGCTTTTCAAGCTAATTTATAATGAGGTGTGCGGTTTTTCTTCTACCAAATCCTTCGCAATGTTTCCTCTTTTCTTTGTATTTTAGTTTAGAATCTGATGTTGCGATAATGGGACCCAACACAATTATAGAATGGGTGGTATTGGTTGTGTTCAAACGGGCATTTATGCAATAATGAACACCTACTTTCTACTTTCACTACTGGAAAGGCACTTAAAATTCTTCCCTGTTTTGGAATGACTTTATGAAGCTTCCCTTCCTCAAATTATTACATGCGACCTCAGCTTGGTCGTTTTCCTTGAACATCGGATCAATTAAATTTTTATTTTATTTTATTACAACAAAAAAAAATTAAAAATATGGAAAAAACAAATCCAACCACTCGACATGATATTCAAAAGTAACGATTTAGGTAGTTGATTTACTTTAGGCATATATTAAATAGCTTATATATAGGACAAACGTGTTCTTTTTTTCTCTAACACTAACTTTCCGTACTTAGATTTTTTCACACGGTGTCAGTGTGTCACTATTGTCGTTTTTTTCGAACTTCGAAAAAATGTTCGTAGTAAATTAAGCTGTTAAAAAGTTCATGATTTGTTGGTGTCAAAGTGTCAACTGTCAACTTCCAAATACAGTACCTAGCAACTGAACTAGAGCCACCCTTTGCATATCAAGTAATTTGTAAAGCAGTTTGAATTGAAATATATTTCAAATTTTCGATTGTAAACGGATTTAGTTGTTCAAAGAGTATCTATTTATCAAAAACACAACCCTTATACTATTAGGGTAATTCCAGTATTACCGGTTTTGCGTCAGGTAGCTGCTATTAGAGTCTAAACACAGATAATGAAATATGTAAAAGGGGTGCGAATAATAATCAAATTTAGTTGAAATGTGTGAGCACTCGTGTTAAGAAGTGTAATAAAGTGTAATAATAATATATTGTGAATTTTAAAACATTTTTGGTGTATTTTTAAGCTCTGTAATTTATTTGGAATAGGAAAAATGAAAGACATTAGTAGCGTGAATAAAATTAAAATAGAGACTTTATTAAAAACATGTATGCATTCGAACCGTCAAACTGCAATAATGCAAACAGATTCTGGGCATACAGCTGCATTAATTCAAAAAAATATACCGTCAACGAGCGGTCTGCCGTGTCTGTAAAACCGCCGAGAGAGACGACCGGCTAATTGGGCAATGGGCAAAAATTTATAGAAATTTTAAGGTTGAAGATTGGAAAAAGGCAAATGAGTACAAATTTTGTCATTATTAAATCATTACTTCAAAGTTTTTATAATAAATTTCATTTTTACAACTCGATGTGAGACTCTTTACAACAGGTGATCTTTAGCAATGAATCCCGATTTGAAGACTAGACGGAGAGTGTTAATTTTGTTAGACGAAGATCCAAGAAACGTTATAGTGATGAAGCTGTACAGAAAAAATCAAACATCCACCATCAGTCATGATCTGGTCATGCATAGCCGCGAATGGCAGCGGACGTCTATATTTTGTGTAGGGCACCACGAATCAAATGCAACATAAAACGGTTATGGAGACTGTATTTTTGCCTTTCCTAAACTCACTCAATAAAGAAGAAGGACCATACTCCTTCATGCAGGATGGAACACCGTGTCATACAGCGAAAAAGCGAAAAAGACAAAAAGCATGTAAGCACACCCCTTTTCCCATGGCCCAGAAACTCACCCGATCTAGATCCGATCGAAAATGTATGGAACATGTTGAAAAAGGTTGTGTACTCATCCCCGAACCTAACAATAGCTGTTCTGCAGAAAGTGGTAAAAACGTGTATTTCTAGTAAGCCAGCTAGAATTAGTGTAGTCATTAAAGCCAAAAGAGGATATAATACAAAATATTGATGTAATATCTACTATTAAATATAAATAAGCATTTTGTATTAGTAATATGTGTCTCTTTCTATTTAGTCCCTGATAAATTTGAAAAAATACAAAAATCAGAAGGTGGCTCTAATTCAATTGCCAGGTACTGTAACTTCATAAACATATATTTTTTTATTTTATTGTAATAATTGCAATTATTTTTCAGTCTGAGGCTTTGGTAAAATTAAAGTCAGTGAAATGTGGTCAAAATAAGAAATCCGTGAAAGTGGTTGACGCGTCTTATTTAGCTTGCCAGCATCAATTATGTATATATGACGATAGGCGTCAGAATGGGATTTGCTCAGGGAACCAAAAAATCACCAACCTTAGTAATCGGCCTCGGCAGTAGAGGTCTTTGTATTTTTATTTAACAATGCTTACGCAATGTACAAGTAACAACAGTTGAATTAGATCCAGCTATGTTAGAAGTGGCACTGAATATTTCGGATTGAAATTAAACGATATAAGTTACAAGTTGTAACACAGGATGGTATCCAGTATCTTGAAGAATCCGCGGAAAACGAAAACATTTGATTTGATCATTTCGTTCGATTCCCAATTTGATGTGTCGTGATGAAAAGCTACTAGAAAATTTGGTGAGTGATTTAAAAAAATCGTTTAAAATTATCTACACGTATCAAATGAGGGAAAAGGGGAAACAAATGCTCTGGGGCCTTATTATTAAATTCGTCGTTAGTTTTCGACGGCTAGCATTTTCCTATAGCAAGCGTAGAGATATAAACTATATGGTCAAGAAAAATCTACATTCAACCGAAGAATTAATTTGTGTTCAAAATTTTTAAAAGAATTTAAAATTTAAGACAAAATTCATTTTATTATATTTGATTGCATCCCCAGAGTACAATTTTTATTTTGGTGTACCGACTGATGGCTATAAATATCTGGGCAGTTTCATGAAAGGAACGACACGATTTTAAAGATGAATCCCATGACTGTTAGTAGCAGCCTAGCAGGTGGTTAAGTTTTGGTATGTGTCTAATTCATAATTCATATAATTCCTAAACCGCCGATCGTAAACAAAAAACTACTTACCAAACCTTCCATAATGCAATGCCCGTGTACGCAGTATTTTATGAAAGCGGCAGGTCACAAATGCCCATGCTCGTCTGTAGTTGATCCAACACGTGGGGACTCAACAATTACATCGTAAACAATTCTTATGGATTAGAATCGAACGTAATTACCCGACCTGTGGCCCTAATCTGGCTTTCCCTGGGAATAGGGAATTGGGAAAAATATTTTCATATCATTTTTGTTAAAATTATACTTTTCTGGCCTACTGAAAGAATAAGTTTAATGCAAAAATTTTCAAAACAAAGTGATTTGGGAAACTTTTGTTCCACAAAATTTTTGTAGGGAAAAATATTTTCCCATTTAACTTTGTTTCGAAAATATTCACACCAATCATGTTCCCTCAGTAGGCCAGAAAAATACAATTTAGACAAAAATGCTATGAAAATATTTTTCCGGGGCGGCGTGTACTTACCACCGGTAACCGGTAAATACAACAGTACCAAAGAAAACATTGGGCGCTTTCAGGTCCGCCAACTGTTGGCATCGTGTCACTTTGTCACCCTACTCAGCTAATTATAGAGCAGTACAAAATAAAAAAACACAAATTTCGAGATCCAAAATTTAAAAAAAAAGACGTTCGGATTACCTCTACCTTGATGGATTGTCGTCGTATCTAAAGCGATTTTAATCGCTGCAAAAACTGAAAGCATATTTATAACGTCAGATTCACAATATTTTAAAAAAGTGAGCAATAAATCGCGATTTATTCGCGAAATTCACACAAAACAACTAACAAACTACAGTGGGTTACACTCGTATTCGTAAATCAAATATTTTCCAAAAAAAAACTCGATTAGAAAAATATACAAATCATATTATAATTTAATCATTTGCATAATTCTTAAGTTCACTCTTAATCTTCATTATAGAATGAATAACAGGTTTCGATAACGGTGCAATTCAGAGAAAAAAATTAAAATCTGTACATGAGGGAAAATAAGCGTCGCATTCATATTCGTAAAATTCCATTTGTGTTTACCGTTATTACCGTTATTTATCAATATCCTTTTTTTGTTTTTGCGGTTTCGCTTTGCACTCAATATCAGTATATCGCATTTAGTTTCGAATTGACTGGAAGTTGTGTTAATTTAATCCAAATTTTAGTCAAATGGGCCGTAAGCAAGGTGAAACGTCAATTGAATTACAGAAATTAGTAATTTTACATCGGGAAGCAGGGAAAGCATTTAAAGAGATCAGCCAAATAGTGCAAAGAAGTTTTTCTACAATACAATACATCGTAAAACGACACCAAATTGAAAATCGAGTAGAAAAATTACCGCGAAACACAAACCCCAAAACGTTTACTGTTGCAGAGGAACGGTATATTGTGCGCGAAATTAAAACAGATCCTCGTTTAAGTGCTCCAAAGTTAACAGCGCAAATCAACACTTCTTTTAATAAAAATGTACACCCAGATACTGTTCGGCGCGTACTAAAGAGAGCTGGATATAACGGTAGAATACCCAGAAAAAAACATGGATCAGTCAGAAGAATCGGAAAATAAGATTAAATTTTGCAAAGTGTCATGTAAACAGGATTTCTCGAGTTTTGGAAACAGCTTTTGTTTACAGACGAAAGCAAATTTAATTTGTTTGTGTCTGACGGGCGACAAATTGTATGGCGAAAACCAAATACCGAAATGAATATAGAGAATTTACGACCTACAGTAAAATATGGCGGAGGATCTGTAATGGTATGGGGTTGTTTCTCGGCATCTGGGGTGGAAAAATTGCACATAATAGAGGGAATAATGAATAAAGCAAAATACGTCGAAATTTTAAAGGTAAATTTACCTGAAAGTGTGATAAAATTGGACATACGAGACGATTTTATGTTTTACCAGGTCAATGATCCAAAACATAAAGCTTACGATACATGACAATATGGTTATTATATAATTGCCCTAAAGCCATGGAAACCCCACCGCAATCGCCCGATATCAATCCCATTGAGAATCTGTGGCAAGAATTGCCCAATAGAATTCGAAAATATTCGCGATATCTAATAAAAACGATTTAATATATCGATTGAGGACGGAGTGGAATAATATTGATACGAAAATAACGGATACGTTGGTGCAATCAATGCCAAATCATTTGTCAGAGGTGATCAAAACCAAGAGAAATCCAACTAAATATTAATTATTAAAAAGACTTAGCTCTTTTTTATTTAACTGGCTAATTTAGTAACCTTCTGTGATGAATTACGAATACGAAAGCGATATGAATTTTAGACTAAATTCAATTTATTATAATTTTCTTAAAATATGTAACACATACCTCACACATTTTTATATTAAAATGAAGTTAACTATAGTGTTTCTGGTTTAAAATTAAAAACATTAAATTTTTGATGCACGTAAGTGTTTTTTATTCATTTGTCGTTTTAAAACTGCAATTACGAATACGAGTGCGAATCCACCGTATGTACACTAAAAATAAATTGAGGACGTATTTTGACGTTTCGATATAGATTACAAGACAGTACTTATTTACTTTTTTATTTTGACAATTAAGCTACATTCTTGCCCTGTACAAAAAAAAATTTGGAATAAGATTTTATAAGGCACTGTTTTATATTGATACTATTAACACGTTCGCGGACCATTTCAAAATGTGTTTAACGCAAATTTGATAAGTTGTGTAATTGCAATGATATTTTGTCGCGGAAAGGAATGTATTGTTGAGAATTGACAAATATGTCGTCTTATTTCTTAAAAAACGAAAAAATTGTATGAATGCTATAGCATTACGTCCGCGAACGTGTAAGATATTTGCGTTAAGTAACTGTGAAAATGTTGAACGAATAAATGTCCAAATATAATTCATTCTCAAAACGTATTCAGTGTGTTATAGTTAAGTTTTCATAGCGAACCGTAAACAAATACTTTTGATTGGCCAAGGGCCTAATTACTACCGTCTATGAATAGTACAGACGTGAACTCAGAGAAAAACTGGGGCTAAAAGAAACAAAAATCTGAGTCTATTTTGTAAAAATCTTGGTGATTTTCGATCAACCAAACCTCTTAGTTAAAAACATGAACAAGATCTTAGTTGAATAAAATTTTAATATTAAATAATCAAATCGTGATTATTTAATTTTTAACTTAGTTAATTTAACCAAAAACATATGGTTATTTTAATGGATATAAGTGGAAAAAAAATTGGTAAGAGTGGACAACTATTTTGTTAAATCAACCAAGGGAAAAAATTATTTTACTAATGACTTGTTAATTCTACCAAATTTTCTTAGTAAATGTAATCAAATTGGAGGTTAATTTTAAAAACGTTTTAGGTTAAAACAACTAATTATTTGATAACATTGACGAAATTCTTTTTAAAATACACAAAATAGTCTTAGTAAGTAAAACTTTATTTTGGTAAATATAACTTAATGTTTTGATAAAATCGACTTTTTACCAAGATGTTGGAAGTTTGGTTTCGAACTACAAAATATTTAAAATATTTTGAACTTACATAACTTCAATGCCTTAGCGAATTTTAATGATTCGCTACGCAATTGTCAACCCCTTTGTAAATATTGTAATTTTTAACAAGTCTTAGTTTATATGACAAAACTTATAAGTCAAAATAAGTAATTAAGAAAAACCAAAATACTTTGTTAGATAAAACAATAATATTGTTCGCCTAACAAAATCTTTTTTGGTTATATTAAACAAAACTACGTACTAACATCCTGGTAACTTAAAATTCACCCATTTTTTGTAGTAACCAAAGCAAGGGAATAGATACTAAATTAAACAAGAGATTTAGTTTGTCTAGCTCAGAATTTTGTGTTAGAACAACCAAATTAATTTAGCTAAGTATTTGGTAGTAATCTGAGTGATGATTATGTTCTCCGAATAAAAATGTTTGGTGAGCTTTTACTCACCATTTTAACAAAAGTAGGAAATAGAAAAACTGGTATATGTTTTGCTTATTCGTGCAGCATGTTGTTGTAGTTAGAACTCGAAAATTTTATTAGATTAAAGTTTCCGAATGATAGCTATAAACACTAATCATAAAATAAATTTACCTAGCTACAAAAATTTAAAGAATACACAGATTTAATATATACTATTATAATTAGATATCGCCAGAATTTACAAGAATATTTATTTAAGTTTGAGGAACACTTAAATCTAACCGCCTTCAGCCGGTTATAATATCAGAAAGAGATCATGGTTTGTACACAACATTATAAAATCATAAACCGGCTTCCGACAAATAACGTTTCTAAAATAATATAAGACAGACAGATTATAAATATGTTTAGACATACGTTATGTAGAGATAAAAGTGCTTATCTCAAATTTGTGCAATGATCAATGTATATAGCCTTCGATTAATTTTTGTTCGAGGACCTAATCAATAAATTTACATAAGTAGTATTAGTAACGTATCGCCTAGATGTCAACGTTTGCAACAAGTATTACATGAAAGCATTTTCTTAAAGTGGATTGGCATAAATAAATTAAATTTTAACGCGACATTTGATCAAATCATAATCATAATACAAAAACGACTAGTATACATATTTTTTATGAATAATTTAAAAATATTCCACTATTTATAGCAAACAGAATTAGTATCAGTGCCCTATGTACTCGTGTACTAAACGAGCTTAGCACGTTGTTCGGTTGCAAAAATTTCTGTTGTAAAAAACACATAACAAAAAATGCGTGTTTGCAAAAAAATTAACGATTTTATGAGAATTTGTTTTTAAGTAAAGAGTAAAGTAGGCAGACACCTATCATGTTCAGATTGATAACTAAAACGAATTAATTACTTATGTCATAATTATTTAATAGATTAGATACGCAAATTATCTAACTATAATTGACAACATAAACATTATTAATACTACATATACTTCTAAATTTACTCAAAAAAATAACATTGATTAGATTGATTCACCACACCTATATGTACTAGATGCCAAAAACAAAAAAGCATTTTAAACATTTATTGTCAGTTGCTACGCACTTCCAGTAAGATAATGCTAGTGCTAAATATGCCCGTATGTGGTCGAAATTCAATTGCAAATCTGTCAGTACAAAACCACAAAACCTCATTTATTTTAAAAATGTTTGAATTAAATATTTAAAATTTGCATTTGAATTTTGTTCTTATCAACCAGCAAATATTGAGAAGCCGGTAAAAATAGTTGAATAACCTTAAACTACTGTATATACAAATTTGAAGCATGTCAAACTGAACACTCGATGACACTGTAAATGAATATCCGCGACATATAAAACATCAAAGGTGTTTTCTAACCAGCACAAGTGTGCATACTCAGGGTTATTTGTAAAAAAAAAAAAAAATTTATTTAAATTAAATAAAAATTCGCCGGAAATACATTACAGTTGAAATAAACAAAAAAAAATCATCTCGTGCGCACTTTTTCATAGCTTTAGTAGTTTACTATTTAATTTAGTATGAAAAACTATATACAACTTTATGTACAATATTAGCTATGTACTCGAATAAAAAAATATTATTCTAATTAAGATGGAGATCCGTCACCAAATCATCATACATATAATCTGTATGTACATGTACATGATGAATTTCATTCCTACTTTCCGGTTTGCTTTATAAAATCCGAGGGAAAAATTATTGTAAAAATGATTACTAAATAAATTTTCTAATAATATCTTAAGGATATAATATACATTTATAAATAGAAAACCATTTTAACAAATTTATTTATAGAATTATTATTATTATTATTTTAAGGAAGGAAAGGAACCAAATTTTGTGGTTTATATTATTTATTTTTAAATCAAAATTAATGAATATTTTATTCTGTCTATATATACTACAGGAAAACTTATTTATTTTTCATCACTTACGTTTAAATCCGAATAAAAATAAATTCTAGTTAAAGTAATTTCTTAGACAAATTATGCCGAATATCCACTCTGCTTATAATACATAAAATTCCACACAAAACTAACCAAAAATATTTTTTTTTTTTTAAATTTTATAACCGAAAAACTTTTTTTTTTAATTTAATTTCCCACTTTTTCCGATTTTTTTTTTACTAATTAATTTCAAATATATACATTTATTTATTTGAATTAAATATTTACAAACTTAAATTTAATTAATATGTTTTTGTAAATAAAAATTTTATTTTATTATTTAATTGTGTCACTTTACTTCTATTAATTATTAGACACAAGAAATTTTATTAATTTGTGTAGGGCCAAATTTAATGGCATACAACTTCTTTATTAATCCACTTCTTTTCGCAAGCAAGATTATAAGTAAACTGAATCAGTAACTTTTTTTATTTTGTTTATCACTCAGTAGAAAAAATAAAATTAAAATAAATAAGAAGAGACCCTACTTGTTTTGTATGTTGTTATTGGAGTACAACAACAAGATACAAATAAAAGTAATAAATAAATAAGAAGAAGTTGAATAATATTCTCTCCACACAAAAAAAAATTGGTGTGTAGAACGACGGTAGATGTTTGAGCTGTCAGCAAGACGATAACCCAAAACTGGATTAAACTAAAACGACAATGCAATTAAACCGATCCTTCACAAAATAATATGATTGCTAGCAATCTACAAAAAAAATTACCAAAAACAGCTGCCCGTTTATTGCTTGGTCAGAACCAGTTGTCAACACAATTATTACTGACGTTACTTACAACCTCAAATTGCGACCGTATACAACACCATACATCATATAGCACATAAAATGCAAAAAAAAAAATTGTGAAAAATAAATTCTCATCAAAATGACTGAGAATTTATTTTATACACAACACAGAGAAGTAAGTGAATTAAAGTACTTTTATTAGAAAATTATATCACAATAAAATGACTAGTACATTCCAAAACCCTTCTTGATAAAATGTGCAAATTTGATTGTTCCGTAAAAACGACCGCATGAATTACTAACAAAAAAACTTCATACACAAATTAACCACATGTCCATATCAGTGGTGAAGATCTGAATAATTTATTACTATAAATTAAATTATTCTTTTAATTAAATTAACTAATTGAGCATGTAAACAAAAACACAAAATAGTTGTTCGTATCTAATCAAGATGTATTTATGTACATACTCGTACTACATACTGCACACATTCTTAATTTGTATTCAAATCGCGCGATCGGAAATTACAAACTTAACCAAAAAAAGCGTTTTTAGTTCGAACAACCTTCGAATATAAATTAACACCTACAAGTTTTTTTTTAGAATGTACTAAGTTTATTTAAATTTTCCAATATTTATGTATTGATAATTATATAAGTGTCTGAATAATTAAAAATGTTTAAGAATGGATATGTGATAAATATACCAATGTTAATGCTTGCACATTATATTGTTAGAATATATACAGGCTGTGCAATAAGACAGTTAAGTGGTTAGACGTTTGTTATCAATGTCATCAAATAATTCGTTATAATTCACACGAGATAAATGTGGTGAGAAATACAAATAATAAATTTATTTTTCACAATTCCCAGTTTATGATCTAAGCACAGCACAGCTGATTTATATGTTTGCAAAACTACATTTTTGGGTAAGCAAAACATTTTAAAACATCTGGAAAGTGGTTATATAAATACATATCCTGACATGTAATCTACACTAAACTTGTGTAACAAGGATCACTGGTCAATGACACCGATGTCAATGACCTTTCCGTGAATTTCTAGCAGCCAACATATTTATGTGGTAGGGTAGTCATAGATTTTTTGCATTTTAAAATATCACTTCAGTTAAAAGCGTAGTAGCGATTCAATGGTCAATGACCAGGCAGTATATGAAATCACGGTATTTGGGTTTTATAGTTTTTCTTTATGTTTTTATAGAATCATGAACATGTTTATGCGGTGACTTTATGATTTCTTGAATCAAACATATTTGTGACTGCCAATAGATTTTTTTAATTTTAAAACTTTACTGTCGCTATACTTAAAAAATTTAAAAATCAAAGACTGACCGATCTCATAAATATGTTGACTTTTAACAAATGTAAAGAAAGATCCAACCATAACGATTTGATATACCGTTAAGCGTAGACACCTCTACGTTTCTTTGCCATTGATCATCAACTGACTTATTTTTTTAGCTTTACTATAGACTACCCCGCCGATATGAAATTTTTACTAACTGTTGGAATAGAGGAATATTTTTATTTTTTTTTTATAAAAAAAGGAAGTATTAATTTTCCAGTGGATTTATAGCAATGTCCTTTGAGAATCAATTAATGCCCCCCTTCATTCACGCACAGACCCCCCATTCACACAATTACAGTATACCACCTGCACATTGCAAGCTCCATGTCAACCTGTACACTGACATGGACGGTGGGTTAATTTAATTGAAGTTTGTAACTTCCCCCCATATTCACCACTTAAACATATTATTTAAGCATTAAATTATAGTTTCATACAATCCATACATTTACCTTCGAAAATTGCAAAACCCTATTGCCCATTTGACAAATTTTATAAATTTGTCACAGAGCTGACCTTGTGAGCTAGACGGTTTCACTTGTAGGAGATCAAAACAATAGTACTAGCTACCTAATACAAGTTTGATAAATGTATCATAACGAGTCAGACACAACATCGAGTGTATGTGCATTTACATCTTAAATCGCTTAAATATGGTTATGAAAAAATTCCCTTCAGTTTCAGCGGTATATCCCCTATACAGGGTCAGGATTTCACAGACAAGAGAGCGAGATAGCTGTATTACCAACCTAAGTGAGTGGATCGGTAGTAATTTTATCTTGCTCATCTTAATCTTATATTTCATAATCTTATCAATGAAACCGATAAGAACAACCCGTAACCCCATTTAACCCCAAAGTTGCGCCTCGAACCGATTTTAGACGTAAATTTATATAAACGTTTGGTTCATTAAGTAAGCTACATGATGAATTTAAGAAACTTGTTGATTGCGTTGGTAGTGCTATGATATTGCACCCCTATTATTGAAACCAATATAAACGCCTGGTTCGCTAAGTGAGTTTCGTAATAAAATTATGAAACTTGTTTAGGTTGGTAGAACTGTATTATAACGTGCTCGCTTATCAGTGAAACCGATTAGAATAGTTTATTACAACAAATTATCACCCCAAAGCGATTTAAGATGTAAATGCACATAACTGTTGATTACGTTGGTAGTACTATTATCTCACACTCGTATTAGTGGAACCTATGGCAGTAGACTGTAACCCTATTACTCTAAATTGGCACTTCGTCACTAATGGAGCTCAATGATAAATTTATGAAACTTGTTCACTGGGTCGATAATACTACTTTCTTGCACTCCTACCAGTGAAATCGGTTAAAATAACCTGTAACCAGGGATGGGCGATTACGCGTCGACTACTAGTTTTTACATGATTTCGTAGACAACTCGTCGACAACGTCGACTACTCGTCGACAACATCGACAACCCGTCGACAACGTCGAGAACTACTTGATAAATTAATTTACGCCATCTATCGAAACTTATAATAAAACTCAGCATGAATTGTCTGTATACTACTGAGTGATAGCTGACACTTTATTTATGAAACATACTGTGCCTAATATTCATGTCATAAATTGCGTAATAAATTGATAATTATCCATTATCGATAAAAAATTGTTTGACAATCGAAAAAAGTTAAATTTAATTTGCGAATTTTAATAAAATTTGAGTGTATTGTGATTTAGCTCGTATGCAATTTTCAAGCTTCTGCAATTCATAACTATACGCAGTGAATGAATAGTTAATTTATGATTTATAATGACGGTTTATATAATTTTTATAATTTTGCTTTATTGTAGTAATTTCGAATAAGATTAATTATTCGTCATATTATATATAATTTAATAAATAAAGACACTATTTAGTTAAAAATTTCATTTAAGTGACAACTTTTATTAAATTTTAAGAAACTTTAAAAAAAATATTATTATAACAGTGAACATAATGTCAAAATATTGACAGATTTTTTCTGTGTTAAGCACTCAACGATAAAAGTATTAAAACAAAGTTCTTGGTGATGTGCATGTAATCAGCAATCTTTTGCATCTCTGTAGCTGAAAGTTGACTCGTTTATAGATTTTATTGCAGTTGGCTGAATTCACAACCGCCGATATAATTCTAGATCGAATCCCTCCGCACATGTTAATTGCCCTTGATTAAATGTTCGCGTATAAATTTATTAGTTTTGTTTTTGTTTTTCTAGTTATTGTTAGTCAAAGACGAAATACCTTGTGTACGAGTATGTGCACTGGATTCATTAGCCGCCTGCCTATGCGTGGTAGTGGTAGATGAATTGCCACGCAACGATTTTAACGTTTTCCCAGAATACGTTTTACCTGCAATAGCGACTCAAGCGGGCACGAGAGAAAGTGGCCCAAGAAATCTTACCACAGTTCAAACCGTCAACCGACCTATCTGCCCGAAGATAATCCGGCCGATTACACATATTTCTTTATGTATTAGAGGATTGCATCTCTGAACCTCGAAGTTGTCTAGCTTATAAATTTAGCTGTACATTGTAAGTGCCTTTGATTAAATATTCGCTTAGTAATTTATTAGTTTTGTTTAAAAATTGTTAACCAAATTAATGAAAATTAATAATAAATATGAGGCGAAGTGTGCAAAAAATCTTTAAAAAATACGGCTGCATGAAAACTTGAAGCACACACGTAATTTTAATGACTTTCATACGTATTTACTGGTCAATGCTATAACTATGAATTTATATTTTAGAAATCAATGTAAGTTAGAATCCAATGTAATTTTGGAATACTCTTAGATAATGGTGATGTTGATAAAACTTCTAAGAATTCTACCGTTAATTTTCTGGACAAAGATATGGCTGTTTTAGCAAATTTTTAGCAAATGGTACTTTTACAATTGTCGAAGCGTCCGTTGCAAGAAGCGCTATTGCAGGTAAAACATATTCTGGGAAAACGTTAACATCGCTGCGTGGCAATTCATTTACCCCTACCATGCATAGATAGGCGGGTAATGTATCGAGTGCACATAATCGTACACGAGATATTTCGTCTTTGGCTAGCAATAACTACAAAAACAAAGCTAATAAATTTCTAAGATAATATTTAATCAAAGGCACTTACAAAGTTACAATGTATGGCTACGGATGGTTTTGAAATAGAATTATATCGGCGGTTATGAATTCAGCCAACTGCAATAAAATTAATAACCTAGATAAATCAAATATAGCTATATGTTTAAATTATTATTATAACTAAAATAAATAAATTTTTATACAGACATCAAGATGACTTGAGAAGAGGGCGTGTAAAGCCGAAATCTATTGAAGTATTTGAAATATTCAATAGTTTTAGATAGATGTCTTTAGTTCAGAGATTTTAAATTTATTTGTAAATTATAAAATGCTTGTAAAACTGTCAGAATTAGATTTAAGTAATTTTTCACAAATTTTAATAGTGCAGTTAACGAAAAATAATTAAAAATTAAGTTTTTAATATCATTTTCTAAGTTATCGACGTTGTCTACGTTGTTGACGTCTGGAAAGCAAAAAATCGGTATGTAATCTACGTGCTAGATTACGTGTCGACAACTACGTAGATTACCTTACGTAATCTACCCGCCCATCCCTGCCTGTAACCCTATTTAATCATACCCTAAAGTGATATTTTTAAGCGATTTAATACGTAAATCGACATAAACGTTTGGTTTATTAATTGAATTTCATGGTACATTTCCATGGAGTCGGTAAGACTATTATCCTGCACGTCTATCAGTGAAACCGATGAGAATAACCAGTAACCCTGTTTATAGCATTACTCCAAATTGACATCACTAAGCGATTTAAGACGTAAACTGTCAATGTTGTGTGACTCACAAAATGGGCTCAATGTTGCTACTATCTTGCAACCCTACCAGCGAGACCAATTAGAATTACCTATAGCCCTACACAGTAAAAAAAATGAATAATACATTGATTAAATAGTTCAAGATCAACCCTAAATCTTGACTAAGCGTAAATTTCACCCCAAACGATTATTTATGACAAAAACATCGATTTTGCCAATATTAATAAATTACGACATCAGACCGCCACCAGATATTGAGTCAAATGTTCCTCATTGGTCCTTGTGGAGGGCAGATCAACCTTATACAGGTGTGTAATAAATTATCTTTGTATTAGGTTACGCGGAATTGGCTCCAAACGGTAAAGGGTTCAAACGTCTATTTTATTTTTTATTTTTTATTTATTTATTTATTTATTTATTTCAATGTTTGGAAGTTGTACAACTTATTTCATTAGTATGATAACATTACTGGTTCATAAATAATATAATAATAATAAAAGCAACATACATACAATAATGTTACAATAAAAATATGTAATAATAACTGAGTAGCAATAATAATATAATAACCGTATAACATTTTTATTTTTATTTTTGTAATCAATAAATTAAATTAAAAATAGATTTCCCCTGTTTATGTGTTCCTTTCGTGCAGCTTGTCGAAAGTTCCACAGACTGATTCCACTTACAAAGAACGATGAATTCAATAATTCTGAACGGTTCTTTACTATTTTCAAAAACTGTAACCGATTTGATTGAGACTTTTCAAGTTTAACAAAAATGTAATCGGGCAGACGATACTTTAGAAATTTGTAGATCGACAGACATACCCTAAACTTATACATCTCAGAGAGCGAGCAGCCAAATAGTATATTAGAGTACTGAGAGATATGATCATATTTTCTTAGCTGAAAGATGTATCTAATGCATGAATTAAAAACTATTTGTAACTGATGAAGGTATTGCTTTTTTTGTAGATCAAAAATAACTACATTAAATACACATTTTTACCAAATGAAGACGCAGGGTATAACTAAGGTGTTTAGTGGTGGTCCACAAAATTCTTAATAGAAAGACAACTCTTTTGCAAATTCCTTGAATATGACTACTCCAACATAAGGTATTGTCAAAAACAAGGCCCAGATTTCGTACTGTATTAGAATAACATATGCTTGTTTCATCAACAATAATTTTAGGCAGGTTGTCAGTACAATATATTTGGATGAAGACATTAAGATACATTGTGTTTTACTGCTATTCAAATGAAGTTTATTAGTAGAGGACCATTCAGATATTAATTGAATGTCATTGTTTATTTTCTCAATACAACTAGCAATATTACCAATTCCGCTGGAATTGTATATTTGCAAGTCATCTGCAAAAGGATGATATTTACTATACTGAATTACCGCAGTCAGGTCATTAATAAACATCATGAATAAGAATGGCCCCAATATAGAGCCTTGAGGAACTCCGCAATTCACTATGCAAGTTCCCAAAATAGATGACTGAAATGTGACAGTTTGACAGCGACTATGAAGATACGATAAAATCAAGCGAGATGCCGATAACGAAAATAAAAATTTATCACGCAATTTCATGAGTAACAAGTGATGATCAATCAAATCGAAAGCTTTACTGAAGTCAAGAAGCACCAAGATACAGGCTTTTCGGTTATCAATCGCTCTTCTGATGTCGTCACTGATTTCTAACAAAGCAGCAGTGGTGCTATGCTTAGATCTATATGCAGATTGGTATTTAGAAAGTAGTTTATTAGACTTATTGTGATGCAAGGTCTGATTTTGCAAAATTCTTTCCAGAACTTTTGAAAGACAAGGAAGCAAACTAATTGGGCGGAAATCAGCCAGTTCAGATGTATTGGACTTTTAGGGAATAGGGATAATCCTGAAATGTTTCCATTCTGATGGAAAACAGGAGCAAGTTATTATACTATTAAAAATGTGAAGTAAAGCAATCGATATAAGGTAAAAGAAGCCTAATGAACTTTAAAGGAATCTCATCAAACTCAGCCGTTTGATTTAATTGATTTAAAGGCCACACTTAAATCAACGATGTCAATATTTCTGAAGCTAAACCCTGAGTCATTATAACCAGAAAACTGAAAATCCTCCACATTCCTGCGATCATCGGTCAGACGATTGCAGAAATAATTATTGAATTCATCACCTGAGAAGTCTAAATTAGCCTTCTTTGTATTATTTGAAAATCCACTGATCGATTTAAGATAAGTAAATTAATTTAAAGCTAATTTAAAGTTCGATTTTATCATCTTCAACAATTTGTTACATTTATTAAAGATAATTTATTACACAATTGGATAAGGTTGATCTGCCCTCCACAAGGTCGAAGGAGTAACAGTTGACTCAATATCTGGTGGCGGTCTGATGTCGTAATTTATAAATATTGGTAAAATCGATGTTTTGTTCATAAATAGTCGTTTGGGGTGAAATTTACGCTTAGTCAAGATTTAGGGTTGATCTTGAACTATTTAATCAATGTAATTAATCTGTAATAAATTCTGGTCCAAGAACCATTTTGATATCACTCTCTCTGGCACTATATCCCATCAAGGGATTTTGCCGCCTCAAATGAGGTTTCATAATCATATTTTCATTTCGGATAATGAGTGATTAATTCATTGATCCTAAATTAGCCGTGAAATTTTTCCTTGTCACCACCGGGAATCGAACCCGGGACCTCCGATCGCTGGAGCAAGGATGCTGACCACTTTGCCACCGGGGCGGTGATATCACAGCTGCATCAAAAATTACAATGTAGGTTACATTATAACCGAAACCGACCACTCGTTCCTCGAAAACGGTAACTGTAATAAAATCGGGAGTTGTTGTAATAAATTGTAATAAATGTGTAACAAATTATAGTACAGGTTTCATTGAGGCGGGCTAATTTGGTCAGTGCAGGTTTACAGCACTTACTAATTCTTCGTAAAAGTACACAATTTCTGATTTTTTTATTAAGTTTCGTGTAAGTGTGTTCTAAGTAAATTTCAATAAAAATATAATATTACAGGATTTCCTTTGAATATTACATTCAGTTTGAAATTTTAACCAGTTACAATTGAAATTTACTTGAAAATAGTGTAAATGGTAATCGTACAAATATGTAAAATTAAATTTAGTTTATTCTTATTCGACAACAATTTCATTCGAATTGTAACCGTAAATAACACATTTTTTTTTTGTTGTTGTATATTTACAGTGATTTCATGTATTTTTAAAAATAATTTAATATTACAAGAAAATGTGTGTTAAATTATATACTTTTTTAAATAAATTTGTATCAGATTGGCAAAATTCGTAGATTAAAGGCGGCCGCATGAAATGTGCTCGACTCTCGAGCCGAGCCAACAAAGTTAAAAATGTATGATCTCAAAATGGGGGTACAGTGTCTTGACTAGCACAGTGTGTAAAATTCCACTCAAGGTAGACGGCAGCAAGCTATTGCGGATTTTAGTTTTATTTAAATTTATTTGCGAAAAAATCCGCTCAACGTTAGCCGTTGCTACTGGGATTGTTAATATTGCTAGTATGAATTTTTTTAATTTTGGAAAACATTCGCTGCCATCAACACGTTTTAACTCAAATATATTCTGCCAGAAAATATCAACTTCCATGGTGTGGCTTAGTTTCAATCCCGGAAAATCGAGAAGTCGAACTTCTCTCCACTCGTCATCAACTTCTTGATATTCGTCTTTTATAATGATTTGAGGGAAATACATCATCAAGTTAGTACACGATATGTTTGTTTTATTAATTATGTTAATTGGGGATATATTAGCTAACGTCTGTAATAAATTATCATTAAAGTCAAATTTTTTCATTAAATGTTTCGAGAGCTCAATGATAAATGTTAAGCAATGCGATCGAAACTCTGTTTCATCTTCATCTGATAATATATGGCTGCTAATAAGGGCAGCCTCTATGTCAGCTCCTAAATAAATATTTTTCAAATCTAGCATAAACTCGTCATTGTTAAGCAAACTAGAATCTGTTAAGTTTTCATCGTTTATATGCTCTTCTTTTATAAAATATTGAAGTATTTTAAAAAACACCCGTTTCACTTCCGAATACACTCTGTGAAGTTGAGGCGACTCGCTTTGAAATAGCTTATTTAATTTATTTATATCATTTAAAACGAATTTTAAAAATTTTAAATACAACTCGAATTGTTTTTTTTTAAAACAGGCATTAATGCGATGTACTGAATCAAATTTTTCGATATCTTCATGAACAAAAAATAGCCTTAACACATCAAACCTTGCTAAAATTTGGGTGACGGTTTGCTCCAAAGATAGCCATCTAGTTTGCGAAGGATGTAACATCTTTTTTGGCTTGTAGTCCAACAATGCCTGCAGATCCGAGAAAAGTTCAATGCGCTTTGGGCTATTTTGAATAAAATTATATATATCTCTGGCGCACGATTCGACATAATTAGGTAAAAAACTGCACGCATGGTTAGCACATAACGCAACAGAATGACATGTACATTTATACACCACTAAATTCGGACAGTCTTTTTTAGTAGCGTCGCTACTGAGTGATTTAAACCGGTCAGCACCGTCAGCTGACAAACCAACCAAATAATACTTGTAATCAATTTTTTTTTCGGAAAAAACATTTATAATTTTGGCATAGATTGATTCAGCATCACATACCTGAATTTTTAGCAGGGCAAAAAGAAATCTAAAATGCGTCCATTTTGTTGAGTTCTTACAACAATACTTAATAATTTAGTCGTCGATATGTCCGTCGACTCATCCAAGCACATTGAAAAATAATTGGATCGCATTAATGCACATAGATCATCCAGTTGACTGGCTTCTATCACATTCTTAATCACTGCGGTAGTTTTGGTTCGGCTGCATGACAATTTTTTCACAATTTCTGAATCAGGAATAGCATCTTTTAGAACCGGAATAAGATGATCCATCGTTAAAAACGAGATATTATGTTCTGCGCAAAATGCGCTTAGTTGGATTTCAGTTTTTGCCACTTGGTCGTTTCGATTGATAAAGGAACTTTTGATTTGACTGTGCATTTGAATAGCATTTGATTTTGCAACATGTTTTACCGACTTAGCGTGTCGTTTTAAATCGGTGATTCCACCTGCAGTTTTCAACTCAATACTACAAACTTTGCAATACGCCTGCAAAGAGTTTTCTGATTTACACAACCATAGCTTACAATCATCATCGTCTTCCCAATTTTTTATATATGTGTTGATTCTCTTCCGTTTAGATGGCTAAAATACAGAACAAAGTTAAGACAAATTCATTTAACTAAAATCATATAATTGTCTAATAGTGTATGATACCAAATGTTCTTGATTTAAATCTGAACAAGAAGACAGATTATCCACCTCTATCGTATCGGTTTCAGCCGGTATTTCAATAGGTCCTTTAAATTTCGAAAACTTATTTTAATTTAATGTTTTAAATAAGTAAGCGTATAATAGAATACATGAATATGTATGTACTGTACATATTAATTTCTGATTGTAACACTTACCAATTTTCTTAAAATATTTTTCCATTAATACTCGTATTGTCGTATACCAATTTAAAAAAATAAAATGACCACGAAAACTAAAAAAAATATTTCTAAATATGTACACTCTTTAATATCTAAATATGTATCGCGAATCGATACAATTAACTCTTTCGTAGAAAATACGAGTATATACACTTTTAAAAACAAAACTATTCGATTTAAAATTATATTTTAAAACTTCTTTAACTTTATTAAATTGATAATTTAATTAGAATGTTGTGTTGAAAATAAGTATGCACGTATATAACTGTTTTTACCGCTATTGTATTGTGGATGTAGTAGAATTAGTAGACGAGAATAATACCCTTCAAACATTGTAGCAGAATATAAATTCAAATAAATTTCACAAATGTCAACATTTACCCTTGAAACCATATCCTTTAAACCACTTACAAATTTTTTCCCAACATCATAATATGTAAGTACTGAAAGAAATACTTTTTATCGAAAATCTGTTAAAAACAAAGATTTTTAATAAAATCTGGCAATTACTGATTAAAATCTGTTTTTCTGTTTTAAGATCAAAAATCTGTCAAAAACAGATAAATCTGTCAATCTGGTAGCCCTGCTTGTAGCTTATCTGAAATGAGCGTCCTGTTTGGCCTAAGTATGCCGATTTCCAGTTGTATTTAGCCTTACCTGTGTACCCATGTTTCTCTAAACGGCAAAGTAGGAGCCGGAGTCTTCTGTGAGAAGCTTTTGACAAAACTGACAGGACCCTGCCATTTTGGGGAACATGCGAGAAGGCTGAGTCGACAGACGAATGACTTTGTAGAAGTTGCATGGACGAAAAGGAAGAAGAGACTTTAGATAACTTCCTATGCTCGTGTCTGGAACTATCATACAGAAGGTATAGGTATTTAGGCGTGTACAGTGTGACCAGCCTTTCAGATCTCGCTGAATGTGGAGTGTGAGATATTTCGCGCTACCACAACGGGCCACTACTGGTCTAAGTGTGCGGAAGCAGCCAGTCTAACCTAGTTTGGCCAAAGTAAAAAAAACATATATGGTGGATGTGGTTTTTCGATCTTGATATGTTCGGCAAAGCTGTTTGTCTTGGCTTGCACAACAACTTTGATGAAGAAAGCATAACGAAAATCTTCTTGGTGCAGGAGCTATCAACATGAAAATGAAGGTATATTTTGACTCAGAGCCAAAACATGTCGAAAGCGATATCTCAAAAATGGGGACTAACTATATTTATTAATAGGCACGTAAGCAATACTATAAATTTAAGGTTAGGTAATCGTCGTGCTATTAAAGTTTAGCTGCAATGCAAAATGTTTTTACTAAAGTTAATTAAACTAAAGTTTTCAAATAGGATTTGTTGACTTGGAGAGAACTGCTCGTAATTGTGGCATATTAGCCGTACCGCACTATTGGTGAGGTTTAAAGATTTTATTACTATAGTTTATTAAATAATTTGTTTGCCTTAGATTAAATTTAAATTATGTCATCCACACGGTTAGTCGTTAAAATTTGGGATACTAGACGAACCATCAAAAGAGCTTCGTATTTACTTTGCTAATCAAGTCATTGTTTATTTAAGATTTTTTAGTCGTTTCCTCTTATTAACCTACAATACTTTCTTTGTAAAATTACGTGACATTATATCCCTTTAGTGATTTACTAACACAATTGTGCGGGTAGGGCAAAAGTACCACGTCAAAAATTTAGTTTTGTATGTTTTTTGAACCAACTTACACATTTGTGAATTCCTTTTTAACTTATTTTCGTCTGAAAAAAACACTATATCTATACACACAATTGTGTTGGTTTTACTTCAAATCAAGCGAAATTTTTTATCAAATACGCCATTACATACTACGGTTTTTTACTCACACATTTGTGTGGGTTGGACTAAAACTGTGCCAATTTGTTTGTTTTCTTGGTTGATAAAGGGATATTAAATTTTATCAACTCGATTTTAATTTTTTAAAGCTTGTAAAATTACATGAAAATGATAGGCAAATTTGCCCACTGTCAAAAGTGTGTAAAATTCAATGGTTTTTTTACTGTGAATTAGTAATACAGCAAAGTGCCACCCCAACATAAACGTCTCTATGATAAATTTCTAAAATTTCTAATTTGAGTCGGTAGTACATTATCTTAGACTCATATAAGAGAAACAGATGAGAATAACATGTAACCCTATTTTAATTATTACCTTATTGAGGACTATTAAAGTTGGGAATGTGACATCTAGCGCATTAAAAATTAGCTGAGTGGGGGTATTTAGATGCATCCATCACTACATCACATCATTCCACACTAATGCGTTTACACGTAAAATATCGAACCGTCATTATAATTGCGATTTAGCTATGTATGTGTAAATACGTATTGTTTTTTCGATGTATTAGTGTATCATCAAATGTGAGGCAATACAATTTTTTGCTGAAAAACTGCGCACAGAAATCCCCACTCCAAAACCAGTTCGTAGGCAAAGAGGTAGGGAACGAGGAAGTGATGCGACATAGTGAGGCATCGTCTTAACTAGCTCATTGAGTCTTTTTTACATGAAGCACGGCATACTTTATGAAAATAAAAATTAACATACAAAAATAGACCCAATAAGTTTAATTTTTTTGCTGTCAGATCTAAAAACAGTTCTCTATAGAGAACTGTTTGTAGATCTGACGGCAAAAAAATTAACCTTATTGGGTCTTTTTTTGTATGTTAATTTTTATTTTCATAAAGTATGCCGTGCTAAAATTTCATGTAAAAAAAGACCCAATCAGCTTATTTTTAATGCGCCAGATGTCACTACCCCGGACATTTATAGTTCTCAATAGGGCCACTCATAAGCGATTTAATGGAAAAACTCTGTGATAAATTTATTAAACTTATCGAGTCGGTACTACTATTATCTTATTCGCCTATCAGTGACACCGAACAGAAGAGGGCACTCATAAATATATGAGTGCTTCACGACTTGCATATGTTGACTTCTATAAAACATGAAGAAAGGTCCAAATAACACGTTATCATATACCGTTAAGCGTATAAACGTTTCTACGATGCCTCCGAGAGGTCCGAATAACATAATTCAATATATCGTTAAGCGTAGAAATCTCTACAATGTTTTGTCATTGACCGTCGAACCGTCATTACACTGTTTACTTTGGCAAAATTTTTGAATAATTAATAATTGTCGACTCACACTCTACAAAAATACCCATTGGCTGCCAGCATGTTGATCCAGAAAAATTAATGAATGAATTCGGATTTGTTGTTTATTAACCCTAACTCTGTCCATTGGGGTCATATTGACCCCAACCGTTTTTAAAACCTAAACAATCATAATTTTTGTAATATAAACAGTGCGAATAATTTAGATAGCCTCAACTAAAACCTTTTACATAGAACCCAAAGCTTTTAGTTGAGGCTATCTAAATTATTCGCACTGTTTATAATACAAAAATTATGATTTTTTAGATATTAAAAACGGTTGGGGTCAATATGACCCCAATGGACAGAGTTAGGGTTAAGCACGTTTTATTCCATAAGCATGTTTTTGATTCCGGTAATATTTAAGGTAGAATTTGTATTACAAATATTGCTATTAGCAACAATCTAAAATTTTGTTGGATTGGCGTTTAAATATATGTCGTATTATTATTTTTTTAATACTATTATTAATTATAATAGATTTCGGCAGCATTCAAGATATTAGAAATTTTATTCTTGACAAAAAAACAACGAACCACTACATATTTAGATACATCGATTACATGATCTCATTTTTCTAGATTTTTTAACATATTTACATGATAATTTCTTCTTCATTGTTATTAATCGGAAATTTGTCTGATGTACAAAAATAAATTTATTTTAACCTATTCACGGCCGTGTTCAATAATCTGCAGGTCTCACCGCATAAATATGTTGGATTCTATTAAATAAAAAAAAGAGCCAAATATCATGATTTCATATACCGTTAAGCGTAGATATCTCTACGATGCCTTGTCATAGATTATCGAATCGCCACTAACTACACTTGGAACTAAAGCAAAATCTAAAATTAAAAAAAAAATCTATCACTTCACATTACAATACATGTATTGTATATTATTACGAATTATACTATACACAAGCATATCACTCGGTGGTCGAGTGGTATAGTGATAAACTGATAACCAACTGTTATCAAACTAAAGATCGCGAGTTCGAACTCAGTTGCAGAATCATCAAGACAGGGAAATTGATGACGTGTAATGTGTTCTTACGTGAAAGTCATTTGCAATTGCAACTCGCATACATCGCCAGGTGATGCATATAATCTCGCACAGCGATAGGACAAATTAGTGTAAGTGCTAGCAATTTGGGACGCAGACACCAGTGAACAGTGCAAGATAAGAAGTAAAAATTAAACAATGCGAATGTAGAAATAAACAATAAAAGTAAATTAGTGAATAAATAGTAAGTAATAAAGAGTGAAAAATACATTGCTGAAGAAATTAAATGTACAGGCAAATAAAGTTTGTAACTTAAAACGCTGAGTGTTTTATTTGCAAAATCGAGTACGAATTTGTATCGAACAACCGAAATTCATAACAATATGTTAACTTCTAGAAAGCATAAAAAAGGTTCAAACAACATTATTTCATCATATAGTATTAAACGCAGACTACGTTACGATGCCTGGTCATTGACCATCGAATCACCACTACACTTTTTACTATATAGCGAAATTTTAAAATTAAAAAAATCTATGACTGCGCCTCACCGCATAAATATATATGGATTAACGAGAATCGGTAGTGGGATGTTTACAAAATTGTTACAAAACCATTTGAACGTATGATTCCGCCCCTAACAGTGGACACGATGCTTAAAGTTGTGGATAAAGAGTGGAGGGCTCAATGGTATCGCCTACGGAGTCTTCGTTGTTTTACAGCTGCGTAACTAATTTGTGTGCAGCTTTAATTATATATTTTTGGTCTGCACCAGTGTCCCGGTGCAACCTGCTAATACTTGTATGGATATATAAATGATCTGACATTCGTCGGTAGCACACTGAAAGAGCAAGAGCTGGTAGAGCATTTCAATGCAGTGGTCGACAGCATCTCCGCATGGCTCTGGAGACATGGACTGAAGCTGGCCTTGGACAAGATTGCAGCGGTATTATTGTCTCGAAGACGAGTTATCACGAATCTAAAGTATACCCCGTCGAAAGAGTAAGGAGTAATTAAACCTATAGACCAGATCGAATAATCTAAGAGTTTGGTTAGACTCACGGTATAGCTTTGGCGTTAAGCTGTTTCCAGGCCAGAAAGAGGGTTTCTAGCATCGGTGGTATCATCGATCGTGTGATACGGGGTACAAGTCCAAGTGTTAGCCGTCGAGATATCGATTTCGACTTGTTACGCCTTGTTACGTTTTTTTTAAAATTAAAATACATATTCAAAAGAATTCGATTTACTACAAAGAAGCCGAATCATTCTTAAACAATTCTTCCACCTAAACTGAGAAGTATTGGTAAATTGTCCGAAATTCGTCGAATTTGAAACCTCAAGAGAAAAACAAAACTAATTCGCAAAACTCACGTGAAATGCTGAAAAATTGAGAATTTGCCCTCCAACAATTTTCCCCACAACGTCTCAGAAAAATATGCTGATCATTAAACATTGATTTTGTAAAAATTTGTTTTTCATCATTTCTCTTGCAATGAAAGTTAATTCGATAAAAGTGGTTGCGTGTACCAGAATATTGTTAATTAAAATAGTGCAATAACAATAATACTATTTTTTGATCATATCGATGATCGCATGTTTATGTAAATGCAGTTTATAATATTAATGAGTTAATTTATCAGAATCAATTATGTATCTTCTAATTGCACCCATAACAACAAAACTAATTTAGGCGTAATTCTAATAAATTTAATTTAAAAATTATAGTTTCAAGAATATTCACATATCTTAGAAGATGCAGTACAATCTGTACAATCTAATAATTTAGAAACGTGTATCTTTTGTCGTACGATCGATCGCACGTGTCTGAAACGAGTCATAATTTAACCAAAAAAGAAAAAGAACAAATATTTTTCTTCCCTCTTATTATGTGAAAAAGAATAGCCCGGTGTCATCCAGGAATATCTTGTCGTGTTTGGCCTTGCAGCCCACTTAATCAATCAATCCGTGGTTACGACGTTTTTTAGGGTTGCTTTAGAAGAAAATACTCTTAAGTATATTGTGAACTAAAATGCTGATAACACAATTTTGAATGCCCCAGAACCTTTCAAACGATATGCCGCGTTATTAAACCAGAATTTAAAAAAAAATCACTCAGCGCCATAGCGGTAGTTTTGACTATTAAGATTCTTTAGCTAAAGTTTTGACGTTCTACAAGAAATTTCAATTGATTTGTGTCAGGACGAACATATTCTATTGCAGTGATTCTTAACAGGGGAGCCGCGGCTCCCTTGGGGTAATAATATTACCGGGGGCCGCCAATGTTTGCAAAATTTTCTTCAGAATATAATAAAATGAAAATTGATGTATAAGTTTTCTTATTTAGTTTTTTATTTATGTCTTATTTCTTCCTACATACAACTTTGCTAGTACGGAAGAAATAAATGCAATTATGCTACTTACACCGCAGAAAGCGTAAGTAATCCAAAGAAACTATTAATACTTGGAATTTTAACCCTATTTCTACTGAGTGAATTTACTGAAACATCCTACTGAGATGTGACTTAGGCCGTTAGTGAATATTTTAAAAATATTTAGTTAAAAATTTGGTAAAATAAAATTTTTGTGACGTAATATTTTTAAACAAAAAAGTTGAATTTGCTTGTCCAAGAAATATACTCCAATATTATTTTTAATTTTATTATATTATAAAAAATATAAAAATAATGAGGAATGAATATATTTTCTCTGTAGCTTTACAGTTAAATCAATAATTCACAAAATGTTAAATTATTTTATTCATAATATGCGGCACATTATTAAACCTACATTGTATAACGAACTTGAGGAAATTGGAACTAGATTTTGCGCAAGATCAAAAACAGCAAATTTTTGGAATGGTATTGGTTTAATAGATGAATGTCATATAAGAATTAAGTGTCCAGTCAATAAGCATGCTGAAAACCTCAATTATTGCTCAATTAAAGCTTTTACTCCATCCAGTGCACAGCCGTAGTAAACAGCAACCATTTATTTAACGACGTATTCATCGGATTTCCAGGATCAGTACATGGTGATACAAGGGTTTTCAAAAACAGCCCTTTGTATCCTTTTGGATCAATTATAATAAATAAAGTATGATAATTTCAAAAATAAACACAATCCATTTATTTCATCCTTATTTCAAGTATTTTATTGTTGTTACGGCTACTACTCACATTATTTACTATCAAAAAAGTGGGGTTATGTTTTTTTAACATCCTGTCCAAATTTATAGACGGTCTAGAGTTCGTAAAAAAATTTTGTGGTGAATAAAAAATAATTTTTAATTTTCCTGTCAAAATTTTAATTTTTAACAGGATTTTTAATACATTCACTAACAGCCTTACAAGTAAAAATTTAAAGAAAATAATACAACTTTTAATTTTGAGAGTATTAATTCATTTATTCAGTTAAAATTCCACTAATATATGTTATTGAGGCTGCGAGCCAATAGTCGGGAAAATCATTTACTATGATAAAAGATTATTCGATCAGTTTGCCATAGAGTTTTTGAAAAATAAATGAATTTACCGAACAATTTACTTAACATTGGCTTTTACTCTACTATTGGCGTGCAGCCTAAAATTATTTGTTTTGGTAATGTATGCATATTACAAGTTATTCTGACCGTTCTTTGCAAGTATTGCGATTGCACATACTACAAATCTGAGTTGCCACGGGACTTATATTATTACGATACTTGTAATATCGACGACGAACGGTTGTTTTTGAACCCCAATCGGGTGATACTGCAGTTTTTATTGCCTAAAGCCTTCCCGATTGTCGCAACTCTGCCCTTTGTCAATTTTGTTGTGCTTCGTCTTTACATTTAGGGAATAACTAATTCCTGAATCAAATGCTTCAAAAATATTCTGCGTTAGTTTATTTTTTTCTTGTTATAATCTTAATATCCCTTTGCCGACCAAGAAAAAAAAATTGGCTCACTGAAGTACAAACCACACAAATGTGTGAGTAAAAAAACATAGTATGTAATGACGTTTTTGATAAAAAAATTCGCTTGATTTGAAGTACAACTAACACAATTGTGTGTATAGTGATAGTGTTTTTTTTCGGACGAAAATAAGTTTAAAAGGAATACACAAATGTGTAAGTTGGTTCAAAACACATACAACCATAAATTCTTCACATGATTCGTTTGCCTTACCCACACAATTGTGTGGGCAGGCCGGTAAAGGGATATACGTTTAGCCAGATTACCATGGCCGCTACTCCGCAAACATCTCCTAAATTAAAAAATTGCACCATTTGCCATCTATTCGATTTGCGCTCTGCGCAAAATGAATGTGCAAGTTCGTCCAGAGTATCAACCCCACCCTTCGTACAGTTGTAGTAAAAAATGATCAATGGCCTATTTTTGTGGTTTTCATCTAATTCGTCATCGTGATCCATAGATGAAATTCACAAAACTGACGGTTTTTTTCAGGGCTAACTAACGTCATATTTTTTCAAAACCCGAACACACTTGTATCTCTCCGTTTGTGTGGAAGAAACTCGGTTGGAATGCACGCTTTATTTTTGTGAAGAGTTCCAACACACGTTAGTCTGTTCGATAGTGAATTTTGTGTGAGCTCATAACTTGTAAAGAAGTTATTAGACGTAATATTTCGATTCGATCACTCAAAGGGTTGGCACAATTGGCTGACGATTTTATGGCCCAAATTTTTTCCTCACTCTGACGCTTCTTGTACTAAGTAAGGAATACAATAGAAGATAACAGGCAGTGATATCACAGGTCCAAAAAATCTTTATCCCATATTGGTCGGGCTTCGATGGGATATACTGAAGGATGGATAATCGGCCTCTATAATGGTACTAATGGTTAGGCCCTTACCACGCAAATAATTGAAGCACATAATCATACCGGCAAATACCGTTGCGTTACTAATACCATAAAAATAATGATAGAAACGACCGATCATTTCGGAAACATACGTAAATATGTCAAACAAGTGCACAGTGTATAAGTCTCATTTCAATAGAATATACTGGAAATTGGTTTCAAGGTCAATATTTCAAGGACGGATATTCTAAAAAAAGGAAACATAACGATTTTTGAATATTTAAATAATGAATTCGGAAATACATTTTATGTTTGCAGAAAGTGTTAAAAGCATTTTCATAATTACCGACCATTCAAACTTATAAATTCATGTAAATTTTTAAAAACGTATATAATTACATGGTGTGTATAAAAGGCACATTTCAGAAGGATATGCTGGAAATTGATTGGAAAGGCTCTATATCTTAAGTAGGAAAATTTTGAGAAAAAATAAATAAATGATTTTTGAATACAAAATACATTTTTTGAGGAATACAATATAGGTTCAGATTATAATATAAACTATTTTGTGAGTATCGTCAATTTAAACTTGAAAAATGTCTAACAATCACTTGTCAGTAGAAATAGGGTTAAAAATAATTACATTTTTTTTAACAAAATACAAATATTCAGTTGATTTTAAAGTTGTTAACAAAATTTAGTTTACATATATACACTCGCGAGTAACTAAATCGACACAAATCTTTAGCGCTCACAGAAAGACCATTTTTTTGAAAACGGCTAAACCGATTATCACAAGACCGCACTTTTTTACTTTAAAATGACACTACTTTCAAGAAAATTGGTTCAATACTTTTTTTTATAATGACTTTTAAATGAAAACGCAAAATTGATGATTATGTAAAAAAGCATTGGAGATATTTAAATTTAAATGACAATAAAAAATTCAAGAAAAATAAAAACAATTATATTGGTTAATACTTACTAATGCACCTCATTGCGTCTACAACGGTTCACATGCGGTTCCTCCTTGACCTTATTAAGGTTTTGACAAAGACTTATGGGATCGCACCCCACTCTTCATCCAACGCAATCTTGAGGTCACTGATGTTAAATGGTCCCGGATTTCTGGCTCAGGACCTCCATTTTAGTTCGCAAATAAAATCCCAAAAATGATTAATTGGATTCATGTATGGACTGAGGGCTGGTCACTTCATCGTCTCGAGTCTAACTTCAGCCATGAACTGCCAAGTGGTTCGAGCTGTGTGACACCGTACATTGCTATGCATCATTATGAAATCTTCCCCTATATATCCTAAGTAGGGCGCTACATGATCCAAGAGAATGTCCTCGATATATCTTTCAGCGGTCAGACCTTCACTACGACCTCCACCAGGTACGAAAATTAAAATTTGTGTTTCCCTCAAGTGATAGGCCACCCCATATCATGCAATAATTGCCGCCGTACGAGACTGTTTTAGAAAAACAGCACTGCAAAAATCGCTCCCATGGACGTTGGTAGACCCGGCTTCTATTATCACTACCATTAAGACCTATTCTGCAATCGTCAATGAATAGAACGAACCTCCATTGCTCGATGCTCCAATTTATCTATCAATTTTGGGCCTCTAGCAGGCCGTCTTGGAGTGAGGTTGGCTTCCTTCAAGCGTCTTCTTACTGTCCATTGACTACCAGCTCCATCTCGAACTTGTCTTAGCGCTTGCTGCACGTCGACGCCTGTGAAATGACCATTTTGCAGTGAAGTTATACCGGCTGGTATGTAGTATTCGATTGAGAGTACCAGTTTCCTGAAACCTTCTGGATACTCTTGAGACAACAGATTGACTCATGTAAATGTTTAGCTGACAAGCGACTTCTCGTTGATTACGGCCTTTTTGCAATGAAGCAACACCTTTAGCTGCTTTTTCTGCAGTAGTATCATGATTTTGAGGAAACAACGAATGAAACTGATAGAGATTTGTTCAGGTCTGATGACAAGTGACTGATGGCAAATATCGGTCAATGCGGTATTATACAGGAGATTGCAACACGCCAATTGTTTTCACCGAAACATCACATTTTGCTACGAATGCTTTAATTTGAAAAGTACTGTATACATTTTAATGATAAAGGTTAACAAAGTTGTATTACGAAAATCGGTTAAGCCGAGTTATTATATTATATAAAAAAAGTAAAGGAATAATAAAAAATTTAATTTGTTATAGATAATTTAAAAAATATATATTATTATTATTCAAAAATGGGGGACACAAAAAAATTATGAATTATTTGGTGGGCGGCGAGTAAAAGAAGGTTAAGAACCACTGTTCTATTGATATAATAAATAAATAATTGGCCGCCAGTGTTAAAACGGTGAATTTGGGAACTAAATTACTCATCACAAAGTTGCTGCTATGCACAAAATCTTTCAAGCGATATGCCACATGATTATGTCGAAATAAAAGAAACTGTATCTGCAATCAGCGTTATGCTGTATACCTAACTTGCGGAAATTAGTGCGGCACTAATAATTTACACTCACTCCTGCAAGTATATATGTTACGGTAAAAAACCGAAATCGGTATATGTCCGAATAAAAATTGGAAAAAACTGTTTTATTACTTCGAAATCTATGAAATGAGAGTGATATATTCTCGAAATGGTTCACGCTTTACCCCACGGAGTATTTTTTATGATATTGATGCAAATTGGAATTTGGAATAGTACAAACTAACGGTTTTACTAACTCTCATTGGCTCGCGCGAGCTAATTTAGCCCCTCATGAAGCTTAGCCCTCTGACAGGGAATAAATGAAACTACGGGGATGTAGGGGTTGATCGACAAACATTTCGTAACGATTGGACCTCTGGACAACCAGTTTTTAATTGTGTAAACGCATTTAAAAAATTAAAATTTCGGACATTAACCAATTTTGGACTTTAAACGTAACATATATATTCTATAATAAACTAATAAATTGCTACCAGCGTTTACACCAAAAAGGATTTATGGACTAGAAATGTATCTGCGTAGACCTTCTCAATGATATGCGACTCGTAAATATTCTAAAATAAACGTATGTTTTCTAATAGTGAGAACGGTGATGTTTATGAACTAAAGCGGTGTTTTCAAGTAGCACACGTGTAACACATTTAAAACGAATAGTATGCTCGCTATAGGCGCTTTATTCAAATAAAACATCTACAATGTCCCTATTTTGGCTTTCACCTCGAATAGGGAGTTGGAAATTAGTGACGTTTTTCTAGCAGTGGCACAATTCTGGTAATTCCCAGGGAATAGAGAATTGAGGAAAGAATTTTTATGTAATTTTTATTTAAACATTTTTTTCTGGCATACTGAGGTAAAAAGTTAGTGTTTATTTTTTTTGAAAACAAAATTAAACTAATTTTCCTTGCCAATTACGATATGGAAAAATTATTTCCCATTTATAAATATTTACATCAAACCTTTCTCCTCAGTAGGCCGGAAAAAAAATATTGGAACAGAAATTACATACATATATAAATTCTTTCCCCAGTTCCCTATTCCCGGGGAATTACCAGAATAATGCCACAGGTGGGAATTATTTATTCCCCATGTCTATCCGCTAAAAGAGGATTTATCAGCAAAACGAGGACATTAATCACATCCGTGATCCAATTGCATGTCTTGGAGCGTCTACTAAAATCGACACAAATTAGTTAGATTTTAGGGGTGGGGCGTTATCGTTTTTCTTGAAATTGATTTAGAGCAGTTGCATTAATTTCAATAACCCGGATAGTTATTTTTCTCAATCAAAAAGAAGAAGAGAAACGGTTATATGTATTTTGAATTTACGAATTCTCAGATGGATGCGAGCAGATGCAGAGATTTTCATGGGGATTAGGTTAAAGCTCAGATATCATTTTTATCAGAACAAACAAACATTTTAATGTTATCTGATTTATAAAAGTCCACTTTATACTAAATCATATCCATGTAACAATCTCGCGACTCAGTGTGTATAAATATAGCAAAAAATTATAAAAAAATATATTACACGTATATTTGTTAAGTCGACAGAATACTTGTTGCTTGTATTTATATCATTTTGAATGTCTCTTCTCTCGTTCTGATTCTTTAGGCATGCTGTCGTTATTTTTATCAAGATGAAAAACCGCGAAAATTAAAAGAACAAACAAGTAAAATAAATCTTAATCAATGTATTGGAAAATTTATTTATTATAACATTTAATCAAGTTTTTTATTTAAATTGACTGAGAATCATAGACATAATATCAAAAAATGTGGTTGAAAAATTATTCTGTGATAACGAGAAACAACCTAGACGCTACAGATGAGAGTGAATTGGTAAAATCTACATTAGAAAAAAAGCATGTGAATCAACCACAGCAACGTCATATTCTCTAGTTGGTTACTTATTTATCTGAATTAAAATTAATTCTCATACATATGTTGGTACATAGATACTGGAAAATGTACATGAACAATACATGTACATATAATTTTATTACATTGTTTTTTCATACGTACGGCATTTGTGATTTAGTCTTAAGAGGCACAAAGCTTATAAAAATCAGTAACAAGGCAAAAAATAAATTGTAATATGAATATTAATCTTGTGACAGGGCCAGATCGATGGTTACTGATAAATTCAATGTTTTTATACACAACAAATATAGTATATATATATATATATATATATATATTATATATAATATATATATATTAATATATATATATATATATATATATATAATTATATATATATATATATATTATATATATATATATATATATTATATTATATATATATATATAATATATATATATATATATTATATATATATATATATATATATATATATATATATATATATATATATATATATATATATATATAATATATAATATAAATATATATATATATATATATATATATATATTATATTCATATATATATATATATATATTATATATATAATATATATATATATATATATATATATATATAATATATATATATATATATATATATATATATATATATATATTATATATATTATATATATATATATATATATATATATATATATATATATATATATATTATATATATATATATATATATATATATATTGTGTTTGTAGATGAAACCTTAGAATTGAAGAACAAAACAAATATAATTTCAAAAACCACTTGTTACCCGGACAGGTATATAAAATACAACTCTCACAATTATTTTCGATTTTCCCATTTTTATTGCACTTGAAAAATCTATCTCGTATTTCCCTTTAATTTTACTTAGCTTCTTCAAAATGTTCAATAATTTATTTCCTTCTAATAATCATGGTGATTGTAATCACCACCGTAGATCATGCTTCGAAAGACGTTTGTTATGACATTATACGTATAGGTTTAAAAATGTAACTACCACACTGGATGTCACCCTAAAGTATTACTTTGCGTATTCTTCATTTTTTCATTTATCATCCTCCTTTCCTAATCACGAAAAGCTTATTTTCAATAAAAAAATTCTATCCACAATATACTCGAATTTCGATTTACTTTGAACTTGAATAAAAAAAAATTATTAAATCACAACAAAAAAATAAATTCAAATAAATATAGGAAAATCATAAAAATGACAAAAAAGGAATTCAGACGAGATGATGACGAGAAGAATCAAATTATGTATAGCCAAAATATAAAATGAAAAATTGTTATTGTGTGAGGTTATTATTGTGTGTGTCTACCATATAACAACACATATTGAAAGCTAAAAGTGGAAAATTGGAAAATGTAAATTTTTTTTAATATGAATGATCTCCATATTCTGGTGTATCGTAAGAAACACAAAGTATCAGAATTAAAGCAGGATTCTGTCAAAAAATTGCGTCACACATTTATTTGGAGCATATCATTAAGATGTAAATATTCGTCATTACATGCTATCAAGCTGCAGAAACAGAACATACAAATATTACCGCTGGCCAACAATGTACCAATTATTAAAATACCCGAACAAATGATGAGGTAGTTTTTATGGAACTAATTTGATCATAGTATTCAGCGACCACCACAAACCGGACACACAATTCCAGATTTTTGGCTATTATGTTTCAGCATGATTACAGATCGCTCCAGATTTAAACTAATACATTCTACATATACCATATTAACGGTATATATTAAATTTCTGTAAAACACCGTGGCCCCGTCATATATGACAGCTTTTTATTATTTACATTTACAATTTAACACAGGAATATAAAAACTTTCATTTTAGGCTACAAGTCCATAGTGGAGTAGTCAAATTGTTCCTCAGCGATTATAATATCGATCAAAAAACACATTTCTTGTTGTTCGCGTTGGTACCTAGATTAACCTTTATTATGGCATAACGTACTGGTGGGCTTAATTTTAAACATTAACAAATTCTTGGAATTCCTTAAAACGATGCCTTTGCTCTTAGATTGGGTCGATGTATTCAAAACTGTAAAGAAAAATATGGCTAGCTACTTTAATTTTAAGCGAATTTCTGGGGTTTGTATCAGAAAACAGTTTAAAGTTTGCCATGTTAACTAGAACTCGGTTTTTGCTTGACCAGTTTAGATATTTAACCCTGCAACTGTTTTTAGTAATATGTTCAATGCTAATTTGTAGGATAACAGTTTTAAACTGTCGAGTTCGCCAACTTCTTCAATTCATCTAGCTGAATTGAACAAGTACATTTATTTACTGCTTCTATTTATAACTCAATGGCGTTTCTTCACGATTTCTTTTAAAGTGTCGTTGGCTTTATTCTTGAATCTCTCCCATTTTGGGAACTCAAAAGATGTTTTCTAATCTTACAAGCTAATTAAACACAATTTCATAAGACTTAACCTATGTTAGTCCTTAATATTAATATGCTCTATTTGTGTTTGTTTAATAGATCTAAAGGATCTTTTCTTTTAAGGCGCCGATATTTAGGCCTCCATAATATTTCGTGTGGTACTTTTTGTTGTACTGCTTTATTGTACCTTATTGTACTACACGGTGTATGTTTGTGTTACGTATGTGTAAAAGGGTGTTTTTTTTATAGGTTCACATCTTTAAGTTGGCAACACTGTTTCGTTTGACAACCGATTTGACAGTTGACATTTAGTTTGCTATTTCATAATGAATAGACTCACGCCAGAGCAACGCTTGCAAATTCTGCCAATTGACTGAAGCACAAATTGTTATCAATGAAGGTCACTTTTGGTTGAATGGGTACGTTAATAAACAGAATTGTCGAATTTGGAGTGAAGATAATTCACAAGCCTTTGCCGATTCACCATTACATCCAGAGAAAATAACTGTTTGGTGCGCTTTATGGGCCAGCAGAATCATTGGTCCATATGTCTTCGAAAACGATGAGGGCGGAATGTTACAGTCAACGATGAACGGTATAAGACATGATTTCTATCTTTTTGTACCCCAATTTGGTGCATAAATCTTGCTGGTATGGGGTTCCAAAAAGACGGTGTCACATACCACACAGCGCGGGATATAATTAATTTACTCAAAGAAACGTTTGATGAAAGATTAATTTCACGTAATGGTCCTATTAATTGTCTACCGAGATCGTGTGATCTAACTCCATTAGAATATTTTTTTTGGGCAAATAGTATATAATGTCATAAAGAGTACACGGTTAGAAATTAGACGTCGTTTTTAACGTCTATTAGCTTACACCAGCGCGAACTTAACCTAGAGACGTTAAAGTTATTAAAATTTAAGACTCTTTTCATGGTAGGTAGTTTGTAACGAATATGGGACGTGGAAAATAATTTAGCTATTTTTTATTGCTAAAATTACTGTCTAAAAATTGTAAAATTTGGAATGAAAATTAACTACCCAAAATAAGAAAACTATTAATCAACGAATATTAACTGAGGTACTTGGTTAAAGACAAAATTAACTCCCTTAGAGTAATAAAATACGAAAAAGTACTTTTATTTTCCGTCAAAACCAAATTATTTAAAAGTTAAATAAAACATCTATTTTATATATTATTATTAAAATTATATACATTATTATTAAAATTATATATATATTATTATATTAAAATTATTAAAGAAAACTATTTATTCTTAAAAAATGTTAGGAACAGTAAAAATTTTATCGTTTTATATAAAAAAAAAACTAATTGATTTCTACGAAAACATAATTGCAAATTTATATATCAGGATTTAGTATTACAATATTTTACCGTAGTAGGTAGTTTTTGAACTGGGATGCCAAAAATATAATGTTCACTAAATTTAAAAAGGTTTTCCAAATTTTCATCGTATTTTACATTAAATACATAATGACATTTAAAAAGCAAATCTAACGCATCTATTACAGTATTATTTGTTGGAATAAGCTTTTGATCCAAAGAGTCGTAAAATTTTGATATATTCGACTTGCTTTCATCTTGAGCAAAAATAATTAGTTGTTGTTCAGCCGTAATGGCGTCATTTGCACCAATAAATTTGAATAGTTTAGCACCAGCTGACTTAATATCTTCTCTATTTTTGGCTCTACGACCCTTTTGTGTAGCTGGAAGAAGAGTTACTAAACTGAATATAACTTAAGTATCTGGACGCCAATCTGAAATGTTAAAAACCACAGGTATATTAAATTAATTGGAAGGGTAAATTATAAATAATCCA